>CAKXYN010000054.1:0-600000 GCA_935064755.1 Tragelaphus eurycerus | reverse complement strand
CTAATTCTCTTCAGCTATTTCAATCTGCTATTGCATCATCTGTTGTATTCTTAATTCCATGAATTGCATTATTTTTCAGTTTTAGAATTTATCTTATTTTTTAATACAATTATAGTTCTCAAGTAAAATTCTCCATTTTGTTATCAATAAAACATTAATCAGAGTTATTTGAAAGTTACTGTATCTGATAATCTTAACATCTAGGCTCTGTGGGTTTGTCTTTCCCGTTTGTTTTTCTTGTGTGTTTCTTTTCTTGGCCCTTTGACCTGGTGCACCCAGTACTTTTGATTGGATCCTGGTGAGCTTGTATTTAAATTTGTGGAGGCTTTGGATGATGTCACCCCATCCCCTAGTGGAAGCTAGAGTAGGGGTCACCAGTCCACTTCAGTTCACTTAAGGCTGAATGACTTGAGGCCTGGTTTTAGTCTTTGTAAGAGTCAGTCTTACTCTGCTTAATCTTTTAAATAGTAGCACTCCAGGGGTCCTGGCTGAGAACCTGGGTAATTCCTGGGTCCTTTATCCCTGCTGCTACTGCTGCTAACTCGCTTCAGTCGTTTATCCCTAGCAAATCCTAAAATCAGATTTTTATCTCCCAGGGATCTTGGACGCTTTCAGCGCCCTTTTACGTGGCTTCTTAGCTTCCTAGTCTACATAAGGTAGGAGAAGGCAATGGCACCCCACTCCAATACTCTTGCCTGGAAAATCCCATGGATGGAAGAGCCTGGTAGGCTGCAGACCACGAGGTCGCTAAGAGTCAGACACGACTGAGCGACTTCACTTTCATGCATTGGAGAAGGAAATGGCAACCCACTCCAGTGTTCTTGCCTGGAGAATCCCAGGGCCGGCGGAGCCTGGTGGGCTGCCGTCTCAGGGGTCGCAGAGTCCGACACGACTGAAGTGACTTAGCAGCAGCAGCAGCAGCTACATAAGGTATTGACAAATAACTCGAGGAGAAAATTGCCAATGGCCAGGCTCACTTCTCTGTACCTCCACTGTCTCTTGAATCTTGACTCCTCAAGTCCTATCTGCCTTGGAAGCCCCAAAACTGTGCTTTTTGTTTCTCTGCCCTATGAGATGGCCTGAACTCTGCTGGCTTCTCTGCCTGTTTGTGGGAAACCTCTGCCAGGTCCCTCAGCTTCTCCCCCTACACCAAATGTCCCAAAGGGAAAAGTGATGATCAAATGTTCATGTCTTCAAAGGTCTTTCTTTTTTCCTGCCAAATCCTGGCCACTTACATAGTGGCTGCCTTGGTAGTCCATCAACTCTTCAAAGAGATATCTAATTTTTTTTTTTTAATTCAGCATTTTCAGTTGATCTCAGTGAAAACTATACTCTGATACAAGCTGTCCTTTTATTTAGGCACATCTCTCATAGCTCAGAGTCAATCCTCACCTTTACATCTTTCAAAATCTTGTTTTAATACTTTTCAAGTTAACTGAAATGATTATTTTTCCTAATCTCTTCTTGCTGCTCTATGAGAGCATAAACAAAAAATCATGAATATTTTCTTATACTTTTTGCTGAGTTGTTTTAGGCTTATCTCCCCAGTCATATTCTAATAAACGAACTTCGTAATTTTATTGTATTTATATTTTATAAATGGACAACTTAAACATTATCTTCTTTGAATCTCACTCTGATCCTGTAAATTGAGGTAAGTTTTTCCCTATTTTGAAAATCATGATGTGGAAGCTCCTTAAAATTCATTTAACAAGGAAGTTACATGAATTCTTGAATGAATGCTGTTAAATAAGCAGAGGAACCTTAACTAAAATTCAGTCACCCTGGCTTGAAGCCTAGCAACCGTTCATGCTTCGCTTTTGTGGTGGACTCCTTGAAGCCAGAACCTTCTTCTGAATATTCCATCAGGCTCATCAAGGATCTGGGTGCACGGCTGACACTCTGGGAACCCTTGCTGAGCTGACTTACACTGTGCTGCAGCCGCTGATCAGAAGTGGAGGCTCCCAGGATGACACTGGCCCTTAACTATTGCATCAGACTGCATTTTAAAGGAAACAGAGAATAATAAATTAAATGTCGGTGCCAAAAGAAACCCACAGGAATTTATGAGAAATACAGCATGAATTCACTCAACCTCTGACTCAGTATTTGTTCTCCTCTGTCTTTTATTTAGGCACATCTGGATATAACTAAATCAGACAAATCTGTCCCTCTCAGACAGGGAGCAAATCCAGCAAAAAAAAAAAAAAAAAACACAACCCACTAAAACCCCAAAATAAAGCAAACTGACATCATATAACAGTTAATGGAGACTATTATGGTCTAAAATGACAGGCGTGTAGATTGAAGCCATTTCTGAAATCAGTCATTCAAAATTTGAGGAGTGGGGAAAATACAACATTTTTTTTTGGAAGCATTTGAAAAGAAAAGAGCAGTCTGTGAACCATTGCTGAAAAAGTCAGGAAGGACTACAGATGTTTTGAAGCAGATTACTGGTGAGCTTGTCAAAATCTGGAAAAGGATAGCATCCCCTCATTCAGGGTCATAGCAGGATTCAAGGTTTTATGAGTTACCAAGTTGGGAGTAACTCAACTCTTGACAGAGTTTGGGGAGAATGTTTTTTATTTGTTAAAAAATAGAAATGTGATTTCTGTAATTTGTTCACTCAATGCAAATCTCCAAACTCCTATCTCAGATTTAGCCTAATTCACATCTGTCCACAACACAGAAACTGCAATCCATTAAGATCGAAATTGTCAACATTGGTTATATTGGGCTCCTGGGTAGGCAGTAAAACTTTATGGATTTAAAAAATGGTTTTAATCAAGTTTATTGGGGTATTATTTATATATACATGTATATATACATTTATATATGCATGTGTGTATGTATGTATATTTAGTAAAATGAACCCATTTAAAGTGTATATGGGAAGTACATGGGACTTCCTTGGTGGTCAAGTGGTTAAGAATCCACTCCAATGCAGAGGACACAGGTTCAATCCCTGGTCAAGGAGCTAAATTCCCTCATGCCACAAGAAACGAGGTCCAAGTGCCGCAACTACTGAGCTTTCATGCTCTGTAGCCCTCACACCGAAACTAAAGATCCCAGGTGCCATAAGTAAGACCTGATGCTGCCAAATAAATAAATATTTTAAAAAATAAGTGTAAAATGCAAAGAGCTTTAACAAATATATATGTTCATGTAAACAACATCAAAATCAAGATAAAGAGCACTTTCTTCACCGCTAGAAGTATGTTTGTGCTCTCTCTTAATACCAGTCAATCAGAGTGATTGAGAGCCAGCCCTAGGCAACCACTAATCAACTTTTTGTCACTATAGCATAGATTTGTTGTCTCTATAATTTCTAGAGTTTCAGATGAATGAAATCCCCAATATGTTTTCTTTTGTCCCTGGCTTCTTTCACACAGCATAATTATTTTGAGATTTATCCATGTGGTTACATTTATCAATAGTTATTCCTTTTAATTGGTGAGTAATATTCCCTTACATGTATGTCCCACAATTTATACACTTACTAGTTTATGGACATTGTGGTTATTTTTAGTTCTGGGCTTTTATTAACCTGCTATCTTAAGCTGTTCCTTGGACTGCAAAGAGATCAAACCAGTGAATTCTAAAGGAAATCAACCTTAGATATTCATCAGAGGGACTGATGCTGAAGCTGAAGCTTGAATACTTTGACCACCTGGTGCAAAGAACTGGCTCATTGGAAAAGACCATGGTGCTGGGAAAGGTTGAGGGCAGAAGGAGAAGGGGATGACAGAGGATGGAATGTTTGGATGGCATCATCGACTCAATGGACATGAATTTGAGCAAACTCCAAGAGATAGTGAAGGACAGGGAAGCCTGGCATGCTGCAGTCATGGGGTCACTAATGACTTAGTGACTGAACAACAAGCTGCTAACAAACATTTCTATATGAATTGTTCATAGGTGTATGTTTTCATATCTCTTGGGTAAATACCTAGGAGTAGAATTGCTGGGTCATATGATAAGCATCTGCTTAATAAAACTGCCAAAATTTTTTTGAAGGTTGATATCAATTTACACGGTCACTAACAGTGTTCCACATCCTTCCAACTCTTAGGATTGTCAGGTTTTAAGCATTAACCACTAGTGTGTAAAATTATATTAATATTTTATTGTGGTTTTTAAATTTTCATTTTCCTGATGATTAATGATGTTGGGCATCTTTTCACATGCTTATTGGCCAGTCATGTATCTTCTTTCGGAGAAGGCGATGGCACCCCACTCCAGTACTCTTGCCTGGAAAATCCCACGGATGGAGGAGCCTGGTGGGCTGCAGTCCATGTGGTCGCAAAGAGTCGGACACGACTGAGTGACTTCACTTTCACTTTTCACTTTTATGCGTTGGAGAAGAAAATGGCAACCCATTCCAGTGTTCTTGCCTGGAGAATCTCAGGGATGGGGGAGCCTCGTAGGCTGCCGTCTATGGGGTCACACAGAGTTGGACATGACTGAAGTGACTTAGCAGCAGCAGCAGTAGCATCTTCTTTGCTGAAGTGTCTTTTCTAACCTACTAAACATTTTTAGTTGCTTTTTCTGTTATTGTTGAATTCTAAATAGTCTTCATAGATTCATGATATAAGCCCTTTGTCCGATGTATGTAAAGTGAATATTTTATCCCAGCCTGTGTCCTGTCTTTTCATTTATTAAAGAAGTTTTCAAAGAGCAGAAGTTTTTAATTTTGATAAAGGTTGTTATGAACTGAATTCATATCCTGAAGCCCTATGCCCCAAGTGGCTATATTTGAAGATAGGACCTTTACAGTGGTAATTAAGGTTAAATTATGTAATAAGGGTGGAGCCCTGATCCAATAGAACTGGTGTCCTCATAGGAAAAGGAAGAGACATGGAGATGCAAAGACATAGGAGAGGGCCATGTGAGGACACAGGGAAAATGTAGCCATGTGCAAGCCAAGGAGAGAGGCCTCAGTAGAAACCAACCTACTAGCACCTTGATCTTAGACTCCCAGTCTCCAGAACTGCAAGAAAATCAACTTCCGATGTTTTAGCCATCCAGACTGTGGTATTACATTGTGAGAGGTCTAACAGACTAATGCAAAGTTCAAGTTATCAGTCTTTTTGGTGGGTTTTTGCTTTTTCTTTCCTAGCTAAGAAATCTTTGCTTACCCCCAAATCACAAAGATTTTCTCCATGTATTTTCTGTAGGTCTTATAGTTTCATGTTTTACCATTTGGTATTTTACTTAATTTGAGTTAATTTTTATACATAATGTTCAGTAGAGATTGAGGAGTTGTCTTCCCATATGGACATCTAGGCTTCCCTGGTAGCTCAGATGGTAAAGAATTCGTCTGCAGTAAGGGAGACCTGGGTTCGACCCCTGGGTTGGGAAGATCTCCTGGAGAAGAGAATGGCTACCCACTCCAGTATTCTGGCCTGGAGAATTGCATGGGCAGAGGAGCCTGGCAGGCTACAGTCCATGGGGTTGCAAAGAGTCGGACACGACTGAGTGACTTTCACTATGCATATGGACATCTAGATACTCCAGCACCATTTTTTAAAAGACTGTCCTTTACTTTTTTGAACTATGTCAAAAGTAATTGACCAGCTGCATTATTTTTGACTCTTTATTCTGTTCCACTGATCTATATAACTATTTTGATGCCAGTACCACACTCTGTTGATAACCATAGGTTTACAGGGGACATTAAAATCAGGTGATACAGGTCCTTCATCTTTTTCCCCAAAGTTGCTTCAGCCATCCTAAGTATTTTTTGCACTTCCATATAAATTTTAGAAGAAGCTTGTCAACCTCAAAAAAAAAAAAAAAAGACCTTCTCGGATTTCATTGGGATTGCCTTGAATCCATTGGCCAACGTGAAGTGGATTAACATCTTAACAGCATTCCAATCTATGAACATAATACAGCTCTCCATTTACTTTGGCCTTGTTAAATTTCTCACAGCAATGCTTCATAGGTTTTAAAGTACAGGTCTTGCATATATTTCTTTGTCAGATTTATCCCTAAGTTTCTCCTAAATTTATCCCTATGTATTATTAAAATCATGGGCGCGCTCGCCCCCCCCCCCGCCCCCCCCCCCCCCCCCCCCCCCCCCCCCCCCCCCCCCCCCCCAGCAAAACATTACAACACTTTCCAAAAAAGTATTATTTGATACTACTGTAAATGGCGCTTTGTTCAGTTTTGATTCTGAGTTGTCACTGCTAGTAGGTAAAAGCAGTTGGTTTTTGTGTATTGGCCTTTTCACCATGTGAAATTCACTTTTAAAAGATCCCCTATATGTAGAGAATCATGTCATATATGAATGAAGAGAGTTTTGCTTTTTCCTTTCCAATCCAGATGCCTTTTATTTTTCTTTCCTTTTTGCACCGAGTTGGATCTCTAGGACAATTTTGAGTAGAAGTGATACAAGCAGACATTCATCTTGTTTCTCACATCAGAAGGAGAGCATAATCTTCCATAAAATTAACTGATCCTCTCTATCAGGTCAAGTAAGTCCCTTTCTGTTCCTAGCTCATTGAGAATTTTTATCACAAATTGTTGAATTTTCTCAGATACCTTCTCTGTGTCTATTAAGATAGTTATATGGTTTTCACCCTTCATTTTATTAACATTGTGAATCTCACTGATTAATTTTTGAATATTCAAGCAATCTTGCATTCCTGGGATAAGCCTTACTTTTGTGGTGTATTATCCCTTAAAATATCACCAGTTCTATTTGCTTATGTTTTGAAAAGCTTTTTTCAGTGTATGTTCATGAGTGATACTGGCCTATAGTTTTCCTTTTTCCATGGTGTCTTTGTGTGATTTTATTGTCAGTGTATAATGGTCTCATAAAGATTTGGGACATAAAGAGTTCTCTCCTTCTTTTTATGAAAGAGTTGGTTTAGAATTGGTATGATTGCTTTCTTAAATGTGCGTTGGAATTCAATAGTGAAGCCATCTGAATCTAAAGTGCTCTGTTTTAGGGATAAGCTTTTAAATTACTAATTCAATTTCTTTGATGAAATATGTGTTGTGCTTGAGTTTCCAATTTCAATTTCAATGTTACTACTCAAATGTGAGCAAAAACTATATGCAGAACTAAGAAACCACACAAATGACTTAATTAAACATGGGATTTTCCAGGCAAGAGTACTGGAGTGGGTTGCCATTTCCTTCTCCAGAGGATCTTCCTGACCCAGGGATTGAACCCAGGTCTCCCACATTGTAAGCAAGACGCTTTACCATCCGAGCCACGGGGGAAGTCAATTAAACATTCAGTTCAGTTCAGTTCAGTTCAGTCACTCAGTCGTGTCTGACTCTTTGCGACCCCATGAATTGCAGCATGTCAGGCCTCCCTGTCCATCACCAACTCCCGGAGTTCACCCAAACTCATGTCCATCGAGTCGGTGATGACATCCAGCCATCTCATCCTCTGTTGTTCCTTTCTCCTCCTGCCCCCAATCCCTCCCAGCATCAGAGTCTTTTCCAATGAGTCAACTCTTCGCATGAGGTGGCCAAAGTATTGGAGTTTCAGCTTTAGCATCAGTCCTTCCAAAGAACAACCAGGACCTCTCTCCTTTAGAATGGACTGGTTGGATCTCCTTGCAAAACATTAATACATTCAAAAGCAAAGGAGAAAAGGAAAGATATCCCCATTTGAATGCATAGTTCCAAAGAATACCAAGAAGAGATAAGAAAGCCTTCCTCAGCAATCAATGCAAAGAAATAGAGGAAAACAATAGAATGGGAAAGATTAGAGATCTCTTCAAGAAAATTAGAGATACCAAGGGAACATTTCATGCAAAGATGAGCACAATAAAGGACAGAAATGGTATGGATCTGACAGAAGCAGAAGATCTTAAGAAGAGGTGGCAAGAATACACAGAAGAACTATACAAAAAAGATCATAATGACCCAGATAACCAGGATGATGTGATCACTCACCTAGAGACAGACATCCTGGAATGCAAAGTCAAGTGCACCTTAGGAAGCATCGCCACGAGCAAAGCTACTGGAGGTGATGGAATTCCAGTTGAGCTATCAAATCCTAAAAGATGATGCTGTGAGAGTGCTGCACTCAATATGCCAGCAAATCTGGAAAACTGAGCAGTGGCCACAGGACTGGAAAATGTCATATTTCATTTCAATCCCAAAGAAGGGCAATGCCAAAAAATGCTCAAACTACTGCCCAATTGCACTCATCTCACACGCTAGCAAAGTAATGCTCAAAATTCTCCAAACCAGGCTTCAACAGTACATGAACCATGAACTTCCAGATGTTCAAGTTGGATTTAGAAAAGGCAGAGGAACCAGAGATCTAATTGCCAACATCCACTGGATCATCAAAAAGCAGATATTTTTCCAGAAAAATATCTGTTTCTGCTTTATTGACTGTGCCAAAGCCTTTGACTGTGTGGATCACAATAAAATATGGAAAATTCTGAAACAGAGGGGAATACCAGACCACCTGACCTGTCTCCTGAGAAATCTATATGCAGGTCAAGAAGCAACAGTTAGAACTGGACATGGAACAACAGAATGGTTCCAAATAGGAAAAGGAGTACGTCAAGGCTGTATATTGTCACCCTGCTTATTTAACTTATATGCAGAGTACATCATGTGAAATGCTGGGCTGGATGAAGCACAAACTGGAATCAAGATTGCCAGGAGAAATATCAATGACCTCAGATATGCAGATGACACCACCATTATGGCAGAAAGCAAAACACTAAAGAGCCTCTTGATGTGAAAGAGGAGAGTGAAAAAGTCGGCTTAAAACTCAACATTCAGAAAACTAAGATCATGGCGTCCGGTCCCGCCGGTCCCGTCACTTCATGGCAAATAGATGTGGAAACAATGGAAACAGTGAGAGAGGATTTAAACGAAATATTTACTTTAAAAGCTAAGTGGCTAAAGCAAATTTAAAAGGTGTTGAATCCCCAAAGTAGTCAGCCTTCCTCTCTACCTCAGTTACTGCTGGGTCCTCTGATCTGGCATCCCAGTGTTTTCTGAGATACAGGGAGCCCAGCACGTGGGCTGCTCAATGGAAAGTGGCGGATGCTGCTGCTGTGGTAGGCTGGGCTTTTATTCTCTCACTCTCTGTGTGTGTCCTGATGGTGACTGGTCAGTAGATGCAATATTTCCCCATATGCTTCCGTATTTAATGACTTGGTAATCTATTCACTGCTCCTTGTGTTCGTCAATTTAGGAGTAACTAGCCAAAGTATTCTATTTTCTTATGTTCTTTCACATGCACATTTCAAATGAGTCAAAGCAGGCCACAGTAGGAAACACAATGCCAAGGATGAGGTATAACTCACAAAATTCAGGAAGCATTCATCACACATGTAAGGCTATTTGAATATTTTTATTTCTTCTTAAGTAAGCTGTGTCTTTAAGCAATTGGCCATTTCATCCAAGTTGTTGATTTTATTGGCATAAAGCTTTTCATTACATTCCCTTAGTATGCTGTTACCATCTCTAGAAGCTGTAAGTTATGCTTTCTCTTTCATTCATTGTATGAGTAATTTGTATTCTCCTCCTGCTCACCCCACTGATTAATTGTTGTCACAGGTTTTCTCAATTTACTGATCTTTTCAAAGTCAGCTCTTGATTTTTTTGGATTTCTCAATTATTTTTTCATTTCCTATTTCTGTTCCTTAATATCTTTTCACTTATTTGGGGTGTAATTTGCTTTTTTTTTTTTTTTTTAACTTTCCTATTTTTCTTTTTTTTTTTTTTGCAGGGGAAAATGGAGAAAGGAAAGGATCAATGAGGGTGGGAGGGAAATGGGAAGAAAGAAGGGGAGTGATAGTGGGGAGGAGTATATGTAATTTCTTAACTAATGGCTTTCTGTTTTTAATCACAAAGAACACTAAAAAAAAAAAAAAAAACATGTTGAATTCATCCTATATTAGGAGGTTTGATCTGGAAATGAAAAGTTCAGGAAAATAAAAGTCCAGTTTGGGTGTCCTCATCTTAGGCACATCTTGGTATTTTGTATTGGTAGGTCTATCTTTACCACAATATATTATTTAGGACAGGATCACATTTGTCACTTCTTCCTCCTTACTACCCAAAGTGGTACCAGTCCCATAAAATAGTCAATAAAGCTTTACAGAGTGAACAAATAAGTCAATATTTTTTTAACTCTCCTGATTGAACTGAATTTTTTGAGGCTCATAAGTGAATATGTTTTCCTCTTTACTTTGTCTATTACAGCCAGATTGTATAAGAGTGGGGTATTAAAGTCTCCCACTATTATTGTATTGCTGCATATTTCTTCTATCATATTAATTAATGTTTGTCTTAGATAAATCAATGCTCCAATGTTGGGTGCATGTATATTTATAATTGTTATAACTTCTTTTTGGATTGTTCTTTTAAGTCGTTATGTATAACCTTCATTGTCTCCTTTTCAGGATCTTTAAAGTCAATTTTATCTGATATGAGTATTGCTACTCCTGTTTTCTTTTGGTCCATAATTGCATAGAAAATCTTTTTTGAGCCCTTCATTTTCAGTCAGTATATATCCCCTATTTTAAGGTGGTTCTCTTGTAGACAACATATATAGGGGTCTAGTTTTTGTATCCATTTAATGCATTTTAGTCTTTTGGTTATCTCTTGTAGACAAGGTATTTAGGTGTCTTGTTTTTGTATCCATTCGGCCAGTCCCTGTCTGTTGATTAGGGCATTCAGCCCATTAACGTTTAAATCAATTATTGATATTGATTTAAATCAATTATTGATATTGATAATCAATTGAAGAGAGTAGAGAAACCTACTGGACCATTCAGGTATGACCTAAATCAAATCCCTTATGATTATACAGTGGAAGTGAGAAATAGATTTAAGGGCCTAGATCTGATAGATAGAGTGCCTGATGAACTATGGAATGAGGTTCGTGACATTGTACAGGAGACAGGGATCAAGACCATCCCCATGGAAAAGAAATGCAAAAAAGCAAAATGGCTGTCTGGGGAGGCCTTACAAATAGCTGTGAAAAGAAGAGAAGCGAAAAGCAAAGGAGAAAAGGAAAGATATAAACATCTAAGTGTGGAGTTCCAAAGAATAGCAAGAAGAGATAAGAAAGCCTTCTTCAGTGATCAATGCAAAGAAATAGAGGAAAACAACAGAATGGGAAAGACTAAGGATCTCTTTAAGAAAATCAGAGATACCAAAGGAACATTTCATGCAAAGATGGGCACAATAAAGGACAGAGATGGTGTGGATCTAACAGAAGCAGAAGATATTAAGAAGAGGTGGCAAGAATACACAGAAGAACTGTACAAAAAAGAGCTTCAAGACCCAGATAATCATGATGGTGTGATCACTGACCTAGAGCCAGACATCTTGGAATGTGAAGTCAAATGGGCCTTAGAAAGCATCACTACGAACAAAGCTAGTGGAGGTGATGGAATTCCAGTGGAGCTATTCCAAATCCTGAATGATGATGCTGTGAAAGTGCTACATTCAATATGCCAGCAAATTTGGAAGACTCAGCAGTGGCCACAAGATTGGAAAAGGTCAGTTTTCATCCCAATCCCAAAGAAAGGCAATGCCAAGGAGTGCTCAAACTACCGAACAATTGCACTCATCTCACACGCTAGTAAAGTAATGCTCAAAATTCTCCAAGCCAGGCTTCAGCAATATGTGAACTGTGAACTTCCTGATGTTCAAGCTGGTTTTAGAAAAGGCAGAGGAACCAGAGATCAAATTGCCAACATCCGCTGGATCATGGAAAAAGCAAGAGAGTTCCAGAAAAACATCTATTTCTGCTTTATTGACTATGCCAAAGCCTTTGACTGTGTGGATCACAATAAACTGTGGAAAATTCTGAAAGAGATGGGAATACCAGACCACCTGATCTGCCTCTTAAGAAATCTGTATGCAGGTCAGGAAGCAACAGTTAGAACTGGTCATGGAACAACAGACTGGTTCCAAATAGGAAAAGGAGTACGTCAAGGCTGCATATTGTCACCATGTTTATTTAACTTATATGCAGAGTACATCATGAGAAATGCTGGACTGGAAGAAACAGAAGTTGGAATCAAGATTGCTGGGAGAAATATCAATAACCTCAGATATGCAGATGACACCACCCTTATGGCAGAAAGTGAAGAGGGGCTAAAAAGCCTCTTGATGAAAGTGAAAGTGGAGAGTGAAAAGGTTGGCTTAAAGCTCAACATTCAGAAAACGAAGATCATGGCATCTGGTCCCATCACTGCATGGGAAATAGATGGGGAAACAGTGGAAACAGTGTCAGACTTTGTTTTTCTGGGCTCCAAAATCACTGCAGATGGTGACTGCAGCCATGAAATTAAAAGACGCTTACTCCTTGGAAGGAAAGTTATGACCAACCTAGATAGCATATTCAAAAGCAGAGACATTACTTTACCAACAAAGGTTCGCCTAGTCAAGGCTATGGTCTTTCCTGTGGTCATGTATGGATGTGAGAGCTGGACTGTGAAGAAGGCTGAGCACCGAAGAATTGATGCTTTTGAACTGTGGTGTTGGAGAAGACTCTTGAGAGTCCCTTGGACTGCAAGAAGATCCAACCAGTCCATTCTGAAGGAGATCAATCCTGGAATTTCTTTAGAAAGAATGATGCTAAAGCTGAAACTCCAGTATTTTGGGCCCAAATAAATTTCTTTCTAAGTGCCTGATGACCTCTGCCAGCATTCAGAAGTTGTTTTGCAAAATTTACTCAGCATTCAAATGTTCTTTTAATGGATTTGTGGAGGAGAAAGTATTCTCCCCGTCCTACTCGTCCGCCATCTTAGCTCCTCCCCCCTGTAATTTGCTTTTTTCCCCTTAGTTTTTTAAAGAGTGAAGCTTACAGTGTTAACCAAGCATCTTTCTAAAGCAAACATTTAAAGCCAGACATTTTCAGGAAGCGTCCAAGAAATTTTATGTTGACTTCTCATTTTCATTTAGTTAAACTATTTTTTAAATGTCCCTTGTGATTTACTCTATGAATCAAAAGTTATTTTAAAGTTATTTTAAATCTCACACATTGGGGATTTTAGCACCTTTGTATTATTGATCGGTGGTTTAATTCCATCTTGGTCAGAAAGCATATTTTGTTTTTAGTCCTTCAAAATACATTGAGACTTTCTTATAGTACAGAAAATGGTCTGTCTTGGTACACATTCTATGTGCACTTGAAAAAAAAAAAAGGTGGAACTGTTGTTAAGTGACGTTCAATAAATGTCAATTAGGTCAAATTGACTAGAAGTACTGTTCAGGTCTTTTCTTACCTTACTGATTTTCTAACTACTTGTTCTATTGAGAGAGGAGTATTGAAATATCCAACAATAATTGTGGATCTGTCTATTCATTGTTGCAATCCTATAAGTTTTACTTCACTCATTGTATTAGTAGAAGTATACATATTTATGATTTTGTGTCCTCTTGATCTGTGCTTTATTATAATTGCATATTCATTTTTACATCTTGTAATATTCTGTTTTTTAAATACTACTTTCTCCAATACTAATACAGCCACGCAAGTTTTCTTATGTTTATTGTTTTCATGGAATATCTGATTCCATTCTTTCGCTACAAACTATCTGGACCTTTATATTTAAATTGGTTTTTTTGTAGACAGAATATAGTTAGATCTGCCATTTTATTCTGACAGTGATTTTTAAATTGGGGTGTTTAGATCACTTACATTTAATATAATTTTGTTATGACTCTACCATCTCATTACTTGTTTCCTAGTTGGCCCATCGGCTCGTGGCATCTGTTTTTCTTTCCTTGCCTTCCTTTGGATTAATTGAGTTTTGTTTTAATTTCGTTCAGTTTCCACTACTGACTAATTAGGTATATATCTTTGTTTTTATTTCTCGCTGTTTGTTCTACTACTTGCAATATATATCTTTTCCTACCGGACCCCACTCATGCTTGGGCATAAGCCCCATCTTAGAGCCTCACGTTCAGTAGCTTTATACAGCCATTGATAGAGCCAAACGAGACTCAGTTTGGCCCTCATCTCCCTGCTGTCTAGGCTCCCCAGCATGAGCTCTTTGCCCAAATCGCGCAGATTTCCTCGTGGTTTTCACGTACCCATGTGCCTTTCCCCCACCAGGAACCTACGTGTTTGGTTGGTCCTCTGGCTGGTAAGGCCTCCCACCACCTCTGCCAGTTTCACCCCCAACAGACTTTTTCCTTCTTGTGTTTGTAGAGCCAGCCCACCATCTCCGTCTCCATCCACTCTTCTCCACTCACCTCTCTGCGTGTATGCATGCACACACACAGACATGCATGCAGCACCCCCAACCCCAGAAGTGAATTTAGGTTTGAACTTGGTTCACTTGTTCCTTTTGTTTAAGTGGGACTTCTTAAAGACAAAGATTGTGCCTTATACATTTTTACAGTATTTTGTCTCCAGGCCCAGGAACATGATAGCAACTCAACAGTTGACTGCTGAATGGTATACTCACTTCCACCTTAGGAATTTAACTGCCGAATGGACCAGCATATTCACACCAGCCAATGCGTGCATCCTCTTTTCCCACTCACTGCTGACTAAAGACTGCTAAATCAACCTTTGCCAATACATTTGCTCTTTCTACGTGTCCCAGAACAATGGCTCCTGGTACATAGTTCTTAGTTACATGGGTTACACACACGGCTTCATCCTGGTCACCTTATTTAGACCATTGCCTTCCAAAGTCTCCTTGGCTCCTCTTTATTTACTCTTAAAAAGGATTTTTCAGTAGATGGCTCCTTTTTTTCTTTTTTGTCATTTTCTAGTGAAATATGGTAGTTTTGATTTCAAGGGTAAACCTATCTTTTACTACGCTCTGCCCTCAAAGCTGGAGGAATCTCCCTGTGTACCCCTGGAACCAACAACCAGGCTGACAATTTTTAAAAAACTACTACTTCAGAGACATATGACATTAGACAGTTTCCTTAACTTTTCTGAGGCTGAGTTTGATCATCTAGAAAGTGAAGGTGTAGATGATAATTATTAATGATGTTAATTATAGTGATAATTCAATCACAGGGTTCCTGGGATAATTAGATGAAGTACATCAGTGACGTAGTAGGTATTCAGTACATGTTGTTCTAATTACTACTTTTGTTAACCCTCAATACACTGATGATACCACCCCTCTGTTCCTCCAGCCTCTCACATACGTGAACACTTCCAGAATCTGTTAGGGGCTATGCCACAGTTGGGGTTGCCCAGAGAGGAAGAGTGCCTGCTATTGGCATTGGAGGAGTTAATGTTCTATGAACCTTGACAGCAGACAGTCAACTTCAGTTGGTGGCTCAGTGGGTGATTTAGAAACGAGAGACCAGGAATATAGTCTGTATGGAACTATGTGGGATTCCAGAATTCAGGTCTTTTAAGAACACTAAACAATTCTGGAACTTTGGTCCATGAGAAGTATATAGGTTTATGGGACAGTAGACTGTTAGAACATTAGGCTGTGTGTTTCTAGATTCAAAGGTTTGAAAGAACTTTCTGTGATTCTGGAACATTAACCTGTGAAAATGTTATATGATTTGCAATTTTGGCTAATAATAATGTTATGCCATTTCATAACTTTATGTGCTTCTGGAAACTTGACCTGTAATAGACTTACATGATTTTGGAAACTTGATTTATTAAAACATTACATGGTTCTAAAAACTTGGCATGAGAAAAATATGCTTGATTCCAGGATCCTTGCTATCACAGTATTACTGTTTTATTTCAGAAACTTGCTCACAAGAATATTATCTGATTCTGGAAGCTTAGTGCATAAGTGCACGCATGCTAAGTCACTTCAGTTGTGTCTGAGTCTGTGTGACCCCATGGACGGTAGCCTGCCAGTCTCCCCTGTCCATGAGATTCTCCAGCTAAGAATACTGGAGTGGGTTGCCATTTCCTACTCCAGAGTATCTTCCCTACCCAGGGATCAAACCCCCATCTCTTGGTCTTTTACATTGGCAGGCAGGTTCTTTACCACTAGCGCCACCTGGGAAGCCCTGATATCACTTATGTGCAGAATCTAAAAGGAAACGATGCAAATGAAGTGATTTATAAAACAGAAACCTACTCACAGACTTAGAGAATGAACTTATGGCTACCAGCAGGGAAAGGATGGTTAGGGTGTATGAGATCGACATGTGCACACGGCTATATTCAGAATGAATGGCCAACACGGACCTGCTGTATAGCACAGGGAATTCTGATCAATGTTACGTGGCAGTCTGGATGGAATGGAAGGAGAGTTTGGGGGAGAATGGATACATGCACATGTATGGGTCAATCTCTTTGCTGTCCACCTGAAACTACCATAGCACTGTTAATTGGCTATACTCCAATACAACATAAAAAGCTTAAAACACACACACACACACACACACACACACACCCTTATTAGAAACCAAGCATGGCCCACCACTGAAGCAAGACCCTTCTGAGCACTTTGGCCAGTGCTCTGTGACTTACAAGGTTTTTCAGTCTGGATAACAAGCACTGTTCCTGACTCTGTGTGAACTTCTGCTCCGTAATCCCACGAATCCTCTCACGTGCTCTTCCTCAGGCTCAGGTGGTATCCTCGCAGGGACTGTGCTCCTCAGAACTCTGCTTGAGACTTGAGGGGGACCCTCTGTCGATACATGCAGCCATGTAGCTCTCTCCTCTCCCACACTCTGCCCCGTGAATTCTAGCTGCCTCGGTCTCCTTAGACTCAGTTCTGTCTCCTCAACTCAAGGAGTCTTCCAGAATTTGCCTATGTTCCTTCTCCCTGCACTGTGACCAGGAAACTCTCTCCTGGCCAGCACAATGAGGCAGTCACAGGACTCAGGTCATTTGCTTGTTGTGTTTGGAAATCACTGTCCTTTGTTGCCTGAGATCCAGTGTCTTGAAAACCATTGTCTCATACTTTTGATTGTCTCAGGTAGGCCAGTAAATCCCATTCCTTACCTCCTCCTAGCAGGAAAGACTCCAAACGTTCCAGATCTCATCCTGCCGTGTGCGCCCACGTATTAGGTCGACCCATCCTTAACCGCATCGTTTATGTGCTCATCACTCTTTTAAAGATTTATTGACTTTATTTTTTGGTTGTGCTGGGTCTTGGCTGCTGCACATGGGCTTTCTCTAGCTGCAGAAAGTAGGGGCTTCCCCTTGTAGTCAGCGGGCCTCTCATTGCTGTGACGTCTCCTGTTGCAAGGGCTGGGTCTAGGTGGCCTGGCTTCAGCAGTTGCAGCTCGCAGGCTCTAGAGCACTGGCTCTGAGGTTGTGGCACATAGGTTTAGCTGCATGTGGGATCTTCCTGGACCAGGGACCGAACCAGCGTCCCTTCCATTGCCATTTGCAAGGCAGATTCTTAAGCACTGGACCACCAGAGAAGCCCAATTCATCACTTTTTGTAGTGCCTTTCCAAATGTAGCCAACATTAAGCAAATCACACCATTAGCTTTCTGTCTTCAAACTTCTTTCCCCAGACTACTTTCCACGTAACCACGGGTAATTGTTTTACTTAATCCTTCTCCACTGCAAAGATCATCATCTTTCCAGCCTCCAGCGTTAACTTTATCACCACCTGCCATGGAATCTCTAAGCGTATGCTGCATCTTTTTGCTTTTGGTTTGTTTCAACAGCCACCCCCCTCCACTTCCAAATACAAATTTCTGTCAGTCAGAATAGGATAGGCCAAGCAATGCTAACAACACCCTCCAGATGAATAAGACTTTATTTCTGGTTCACATTTCATGTCCAGTGTGGACCAGAAGGAAGAGGACCTCACTCATGGTAGTCACCCAGAGACCAGGCTCCATCTGAACACCCACGTTCACAGTTACTGAGCAAGACGGGGACATGGCCAGAACTCTCCCTGGGCTCTTCAAGCTTCCCAAGAGGGTCATACATTACTTCAGTCCACACCGTGTAGGTCAGGGCAAGACCTATGACTTCACTTAATTCCCAAAGAGATCAGAGACGTTCAGTCCTACCGTGTGCCAAGAAGGAGGAAAACGGGAATATTTTCCACCCACCCCAGTGCACACGCACGTACTGTGTAGCTCCCTCTTTGATAATCAGCAGTCAGTATCAATACATGATTTGCTGAGTGATGCTCCACTACCTGGAATATTTAACAAGAAATGCCTTGTTCCAGACTTCCCCTGGGTGGTCAGAGTTTACTGCAGAACAAGGGAAACTCTTAACTACCAAGCAGTGCAGATCTGCAAAGCATCAGGCTGGCCAGGTGGAGACAGCTAGGAAGGCTTGCAGCAGAAACACTTGCACTCACAGTAAGCTCGGGCTTAGCTTCTAAGGAGGCGTTTTCCAGCAGTGTCTCTGCTGCCGCCATGTGAACTTGAACAAGTCATGTCTCCTCTGTAGCCCTCAGCTTTCCCTCCTCAAAAAGGGGGAAAACGTGTGGAAATTTCCAGGAGGGTGGCTGGCTTGCTCCCTCCCCACTGACTGGGAAATGTCTCTCACCCTGGACCTGAGCCTGGGGCTGATTCACTGTAACTCTCAGCATCATGGGCCAGGTCAGCCAGTTGTTTATCTTGGAGTCTGAGCCCATTCCTGACATTGCCGAGACACAGACACTAAAAGCATTTGGGGGCTGGTAGATCCCACCCCCACTTTTCTACCCTCTCCCCTCCGTTGTCTCTCACCCCAGGGGCTCAAGGGAATGTCTAAAAATGCAACTCAAAGGCCAGCAAGGGCAATTTCCCAGGGGCAGAGTCTGATGGTTCCCATGGAGACCCTCCTGTTTGCTTCCAAGGAACCTTCCTTGGTAATGACTCTTGAATTGATGCCTCCTTTCCAGCACCCTCTCCCGCCCCCAGCTTGTCTCTGAGCTCAGAGATTCCATTCCTCCCTGCAGATGATTCTAGAAGTTTCCCCCTCTGTCCTCCTGCCCTGTTCCCCGCCCCCATCCACCACTGCTTATGATGGCCAGTCCCATCCCCCCAGGTTCCCCTTTGCAGCCCCCTTCCCAGCAGCCTTCAATTGCTGCCTTTTAGGGAATGAAGGAATGAAGACCCCTGTAAGTCTGGACACTCCCCAGCCCTCAATTCAGGACAGTCTGCTGGACACATGGTGTTGTGCTTCCTGGATTATCTCCCCTCAACCCCATCCCTTTTTCTGGTTGTCTGAGGGGTATCTCAGACCTCATCCTGTTGACCACTCCAGCCCACTCCAAGCTCTTAACGTCACCCACTATAGATAGCTAACTGTGGAGAGTGGTGGTTGAGAGTGGCGGCACCGTCACCAGGCTGCACACCCTGGCTCTCCTTCCCCTGAGCGAGTGGCTGTATCACTGTGTGGCTCAGTTTGCCCATCTGTTAAAAAAGGAGGTAAAGATGGTGCCTCCCTCAGAGGGTGACCGGGAGGAGCAACTGGGAGACAGCACGTAACAATACACAGTGTATCTGTGTACGGCCAATGACCTGCATACTGCTGCTAAGTCACTTTAGTCATGTCTGACTCTGTGTGACCCTAGAGACGGCAGCCTACCAGGCTCCTCTGTCCCTAGGATTCTCCAGGCAAGAGCACTGGAGTGGGTTGCCATTTCCTTCTCCAATGCATGGGAGTGAAAAGTGAAAGTGAAGTCACTTAGTCGTGTCCAACTCTTTGCGACCCCATGGACTGCAGCCCACTAGGCTCCTCTGTCCATGGGATTTTCCAAGCAAGAGTACTGGAGTGGGGTGCCATTGCCTGCTCCAGACCTGCATACTAGGCAACACTTATTTCATCCACTGAACCACCCACTCGGCACCTGTGTCCTGAACCCCTCATTTTTGTTGAGCTCTGAGTTGGTTGCTGCGGACACACAGCAGCAGAGGGCTCAGTCCTGGCCCTACAGCAGGAACAGAGACTGACCCTCTGCCCGGAGGACGGAACCTGAGCGGGGCTCTCAGGGTGGCCCGGGGGAGAGCGTCCCACCCCAACTTGACCCTAAACTCCTGGAGGATGGCGTGGTCGCATCTCCGTGCCCCCTCTGGTGCCTGGGCCCTGGCCCTCACTGCAGCTGCTGAGCAGAGGAGTCAGTCAGCGATGAGTACTCACCTTTGCGTTGTCAACTTAAAGAAAATGCACAACGTGACGTTGTGAGTTAAGTTGTATTGGGGGCAATATGAGGACTGCAGCCCAGGAGACAGCACCTCAGATAGTTCTGAGAAACGGTTCCAAAGAGGGAAGGGGAGAAGACAGTATGTATGTGATTTTGGTAAACGGAGAGTACGTGCAATCAAGTACATATATTTTTTATAGAAAGTTTCTGCTGGTCTCGTGAAGCTTCTGCTAGTCATGAGAAACAATTGTCACCAAGAAGGATTTTAGTGCTTTTCTAGATATGAGGAGATACAAGAATTGGGCTCATAAAATCAGCTCCTGAGAATATCTCACTATCTGGAGACCTGTCCTGCCAGTTTCCTGGAGCACAGAAACTGCTCTCTCTCATTTTCACCCTGAACCCCTTCAGGGTTGTTGGAGGTCAGCAGCTGCGGCAGCACATGATTTAATCCTTGCAGAGGTGAGTAGCAGACACTCATGGCGAGTGCCAATTTGTGATTGACACTGTGTCTCATTTTCTGCATCTGTGAAATGGTAGAAGTATTTCCTCTTTGTGGGGCTGTGAGGATTGAAGGAATTATGATAAATAAAATCATGAGGCCGGCACATGTGGAGTGCTCAATCGATGAGGAAGGTATCAAAAAATGAAGACCCTGCCTGTGAACCTTGGTGAATTTTCCCCCAACTTTTCAAGCTGGGGGCTCAGTTCACTTATTTTCACTGCATGGATGTATAAAGGCCTTTGCTGCTATAAATGTTAGGTCTGGGGTTTATGTGACTCAAAAGCCTGTGGCTTCCCTACTGCCCCCACCCCTGCTGCTAAGTCGCTTCAGTTGTGTCCGACTCTGTGCGACCCCATAGACAGCAGCCCACCAGGCTCCCCCCGTCCCTGGGATTCTCCAGGCAAGAACACTGGAATGGGTTGCCATTTCCTTCTCCAATGCATCAAAGTGAAAAGTGAAAGGGAAATCAGTCAGTTGTATCCAACTCTTTGCGACCCCATGGACTGCAGCCTACCAGGCTCCTCCGTCCATGGGATTTTCCGAGTGGGGGGTGCCATTGCCCCCACCTCAGTCCCTGTCAAATATGAAGTAGTAAACTCAATCCTATGAATTTAATCATGAATTAAATTGTATCGCCTATGTTGGGTGTGGCCATGCCCCACATTTTAAAGTTGGTGAGATAAAGGATGGGGTTTCCCCACTGGCCTCTCCCACCAGCCCCAAATGCCCTGAGGCTGAGGCCCTGTCCCCCAAGCCAGACTGGCATCCTCCAGTCTGGAGCCCAGCCTGGAACAGGGGGGGAGGAGGGGCAAATCCTGGGGTGGGGGGGCAGAGTGGCAGCCAGGGTGGCGCTTGAAGGAGCCAGAGGAGTTTCCTCTTCCTTCAGTTCTGGTAGAAACATTCCTTTTTTGAGAGAGAGAAATCCTATCGTCCAGGCCAGGAGGGTAAAGAGCCAGGCTAAATGAGGCTGTCTGGGAGGGTGTGGGCCCTGGGGGAAGGTGGGGAGCTGGGGCCGCCTTCTGGGCACAGTCCCGCTCGTCCCTAGCCCCCTGGAGACCGCGGTGCCAACACCCAGAAAGCCCATCACGGTCAGCGGCCGCCCAGAAACTTAGTGCTTCCTCCAGAAAGGTCCCATTTCCTCAGCACGGGGTCTCCTGAATGCCCAGACCTCACCTCACCCTGCTGTCCCTCTCTTGCCAGCCCATCTCACTCATTTTCCAGAGCAAAATCCCAGCATGAGCACTGCGGGCCACCCCCAGTTCTCCAGGCAAAAAATTGGCTTGAGGCCCTTTTCCGAATATAGAGTCACTCTCTGCTGATGGTCCCGTATATTCTGCAGCACCCCCTCCACATTTCCTGCCTGGAGGGTGACCAGACAAGGGACTGTAGTGTTTGTCTTGCCAATGAAGAAACCCATCTGGAGACAATGAGTGACCTTCTCTTGCTGCTGCTGCTGCTACTAAGTCACATCAGGCGTGTCCAACTCTCTGCAACCCCATAGACGGCAGCCCACCAGGCTCCCCCGTCCCTGGGATTCTCCAAGCAAGAACACTGGAGTGGGTTGCCATTTCCTTCTCCAATGCATGAAAGTGAAAAGTGAAAGTGAAGTCGCTCAGTCGTGTCTGACTCTTAGCGACCCCATGGACTGCAGCCCACTAGGCTCCTCCGCCCATGGGATTTTCTAGGCAAAAGTACTGGAGTGGGGTGCCATTGCCTTCTCCAGACCTTCTCTTAGACTTCCCTAAACTCCAGGAAGATTCTGTTATCTAATTGCAATGTGTGTGTGTGTGTGTGTGTGTGTGTAGAGCAAGTTTCTGTAAATCAAGTTGTGACTCATTTACCCCAAGTGACAATGATAGTCATTAATATTTTGTCAGACTTACTTTAGTGAATAAAAGAAACAAAACACCTCAGGTAAAGTCCCGTATCTCCTTCTTTTCCCCTTTCTTTCCCCAAAGGCAACTACCACAATAAATTTGGTGTTTATCCTTCTAATCAACTTAAAATGCAGACATATGTTCCATCAATTTGATTATCATTTTTAATCTACATCAGTTCAGTTCAGTCGCTCAGTCATGTCTGACTCTTTGCAACCCCATGGACTGCAGCACAAAAGGCCTCCCTGTCCATCACCAGCCCCTGGAGTTTACTCAAACTCATGTCCATTGAGCTGGTGAAGACATCCAACCATCTCATCCTCTATCATCCCCTTCTCTTCTGCCTTCAATCTTTCCCAGCATCAGGGTCATTTCAAATGGGTCAGTTCTTCACATCAGGTAGCCAAAGTACTGGAGTTTCAGCTTCAAAATCAGTCCTTCCAATGAATATTCAGGACTGATCTGCTTTAGGATGGACCGGTTGGATCTCCTTGTAATCCAAGGGACTCTCAAGAGTCTTCTCCAACACCACAGTTCAAAAGCACCTATTCTTCAGGGCTCAGCTTTCTTTATAGTCCAACTCTCACATCCATACATGACCACTGGAAAAACCATAGCCTTGACTAGACAGACCTTTGTTGGCAAAGTAATGTCTCTGCAAATAAGCTGTCTAGGTTGGTCATAACTTTTCTTCCAAGGAGGAAGCATCTTTTAATTTCATGGCTGCAGTCACTATCTGCAGTCATTTTGGAGCCCCAAAAATAAAGTCTCTCACTGTGTCCATTGTTTCCCCATCTATTTGCCTTGAAGTGATGGGACTGGATGCTATGATCTTAGTTGTCTGAATGTTGAGTTTTAAGCCAGCTTTTTCACTCTCCTCTTTTATTTTCATCAAGAGGCTCTTTAGTTCTTCGCTTTCTGCCATAAGGACAGTGTCATCTGCATATGTGAAGTTATTGACATTTCTCCTGGCAATCTTGATTCCAACTTGTGCTTCATCCAGCCCCGCGTGTCTCATGATGTACTCTGCATATAAATTAAATAAGCAGGGTGACAATATACAATCTTGATCTACTCCTTTTCCGATATGGAACTGTTCTGTTGTTCCATGTCCAACTAGTTCCAACTGTTGCTTCTTGACCTGCATTCAGATTTCTCAGGAGACAGGTCAGGTGGTCTGGTATTCCCATCTCTTTAAGAATTTTCCAGTTTGTTGTGATCCACACAGTCAAAGGCTTTGGCATAGTCAATAAAGCAGAGGTAGATGTTTTTTTGGAATTCTCTTGCTTTTTCGATCATCCAACAGATGTTGGCAATTTGATCTGCGGTTCCTCTGCCTTTTCTAAATCCAGCTTGAACATCTGGAAGTTCATGGTTCATGTACTGTTGAAGCCTGGCTTGGAGAATGTTGAGAATTTGGGGAATTTTTAATCTACATAGCATCTCTCTAAATATTTCATTCTGTCACTTTTTTAACAGTGTGATTTTTAGATCAGTCTTTGTGGATATATAAATCTAGTTCTTTTAATGTCAGTACACTATTTTATAGAATAAACACACCACATATTATTTACCAATTAATGAACATGTAGATTAGCCAATGTCTTTCTATTAAAATTAAAACTACAAAGAGCATATTTGAAGTGGTGTACCAGTAAATGTTTAACCATCAACTTTCTGTTAAAATAAAAAAAAAGCCCTTGTTTGTAATGTTTGCTCATTCCTGAGGTGTAAATAATCTCACCATGACTCATGACTGATTTCAAGCTACTGACATGACATCACTGAATGCAGAGTTGGGAAGAGTTGAGACAACCCAGCTCACGAGCTGGTGCAGGTCAGCTGCAGCACCACCACAGCAGGTAAGTCCCCCTGCACATGTGTGTGAGCGTTTCTCTAGGGATACATGTCAAAATGAAAATGCCTCAGGCATTCTCAAGTTTAGCACATTGCCAAACTATTCTCTGCTGCTGCTAAGTCACTTCAGTTGTGTCCGACTCTGTGCGACCCCATAGACGGCAGCCCACCAGGCTCCCCCGTCCCTGGGATTCTCCAGGCAAGAACACTGGAGTGGGTTGCCATTTCCTTCTCCAGTGCATGAAAGTGAAAAGTGAAAGGGAAGTCGCTCAGTTGTATCCGACTCTTTGCGACCCCATGAACTGCAGCCCACCAGGCTCCTCCGCCCATGGGATTTTCCAGGCAAGAGTACTGGAGTGAGGTGCCATTTCCTTCTCCAACTATTCTCTAGATTGGCTTAATTTACACTCCTTCTAGCAACACTTGAGAGTATTTGTGTGTACCAATACTCAGTATACTTTTCTGACTTGGCCATTTTCACCAACAGATGAATGAGCACTGTACAACTAGGGGCCTTTTCATGTGGTTATCGACGCCTTGGGTGTTCTCTTTTGCAAACTGCTTTTCGTATTCTTAGCCCATTGTAATCTTGATTTATTTATTTTCTTTAATGACCAATAGAGGTTCTTTCTACATCATTTCCTAATCCCTTGTCCATTGTATGAATGGCAAATATCTTTAATTAGACTAATCTTTTCTTTATTGGTTGTGCTTTGTGTAGTTTAAGGAATTCTTCCTCCTCTTCCCCAATCATAGATACCCCTTTCTTTCTTTTTTGCAGATAATTTTTTTCTATTACAAGAGCAATATAGATTCTTTGCAGGAAAATTAGAAAATACACAGAATCAATGAAAAATGAAATCATATCAAATGAATCAAAATGAAAACAAATCACATGAAAAGTCACTGACAGCCCTACAACCCAGAAACAACAGTCAGTATGCTGGTGTATTACCCTCTGGTGTGTATGTATGTCTGCACCATCCCTCGCTGTGGGCCAGGGACACCACAGCGCTGAGGGCATCTTGCTGTACAGTATGCAACTCTCTGAGAGTTTAGTTTAGCAGTATTTAATTTGTCCATCTTCCTTCCTGGGGTTCCCAGGTGGCTCAGTGGTAAAGAATCCACCTGACAATTCAGGCGACATGGGTTTGAGCCCTGGTTCAGAAGACCTCACGTGCCGCAGAACAATTAAGCCCGTGCGTCACCACCATTCAGCCTGTGCTCTGGAGCCAGGAATCGCAACTGCTGAGCCCACCTGCTGAAACTACCGAAGCCCGATCACACCAGAGCCTGTGTTCCGCCACAAGAGAAGCCACCGCACTGAGAAATCCATGCACTACAACTAGGAAGTAGCCCCTGCTCGCTGCAACTGGAGAAAAGCCCGCACAGCAACAAAGCAAAATGCACACAGCACAGCCGTGAATAAAAGTTACTTTAAAAAAATCTTCCTTCTTGACATTTTAGAGCTGGACCTTACATGCTTGGTTTTTTGCCTTTTTATTGGCAGGTTGTTTAATGTATAAGCTCTTGTGGCACCAAAACCTCCTGCTGTCTTGAACAAAGTCTTCTGGCTCCTTCTCTCCTGCTCCCTTGACTAGTCTCTAGCAGAACCAGCTGGAGCCTTCTGTTTGGCGGGGAGGGGCCGCAGGGAGAACAGAAGGGGAAAGGCCCTGAGCTGGAAGTTGGGTCGCTCCACCGCAGCCTCTGCTCCTCCACGGAACTGTGGATGACCATGAGTGAGTCACTTAGCTTCTCTCAGTTCTGCTAAGCTCCTTGCTTGCTGCTCCCTGGAGGGTGCAAACTACCCTCGGTAGGTTTCCAGACCTGCAGAAGGCGGAGGTGGCTAAGAGGTGGGGAGGAGAGATGCCAGGCCCAGGTGTGCTTGAAGCTGGGAATTCTCTATGGAGAAACCTCCTTGCCTGAGGCAGGACTGAAGCTACTTCTATTCTGCCACGTGAATTTGTAGCATCGCTCAGACGAACCCCAGAAGCAAGCATGGAGGAGTGTGCTTCATGTAACGCTCCCTCTAGTTGAGTTAGGTTCCCCCCTACTCTGTCACTGACTTGCCATGTGGCCTTGGCAAGTCACTCAGCCTGGGCCTCAGGACCCCTCTGGCGCCTGCCCGTTACAGGGGGTTATGTAGTGATGTGAGGAACTATGGAGTCGGAATGGCAGCATTGAATTTCAACCCCATCTCAGACCACCTTAGGCAACTTATTTAACCTCTCTAAAATGTTCAGATTCATAATCTATAAAATTGGAACACGGTAGCACCTATAGAGTACAGTGTCCTGTAAACTTTTAATGAAATGTTCCAGGTGCAAAGTAAGGCTCAACCGCTGCCATTTGGACTACCCGTGAGTTCTGAGATTCTAGGGTCACCTGAGAAAGGATGGGCGTCATTCCCAGAATGGCCAGCAGGTGGTGGTGCTGTCTCAGAACAAATCTCCCAGTCGCTCCTTGGGAAGGTTTTCTCCACCAGACAGCAGAGGTCCCTCTGGAACCAGAGGACATTTCAGATGGGAAGGGGTTCTGGAGAGTCCAGCTTCCTCATTTTCAGAGTGGGACCCTGAAACTAAAGAGGGCATGCTGCTTTCCTGCAATCATGACAGAGCCAGGGCTTGAACCAGGCCCCTTACCTCCCAGAGGAAGACAATTTCCACTCCTGATACCTCTATCTCCCTCCCACCTGCAGACTGCCCCCTCCAGACCACAGGTGTGGGCTGTTTGGTGGGCAGAGCCTGCTCGAAGGGGTTGGGATGGCCGGCTTCCCGCAGCTGTGCTGGGTGTGTGTCTGTGTGGAGAGATGGGGAAGGGGGCCCAGGGTGCCCCCCTTAGCAACCCTGAGTGGGGTTCCCCACTCAGCTGTTCCCAACCATCATCTGCCCAGATGGGTGGGGAAGATGCAGTTGGGAAAAGCAAAGCTATGACCCCAAAGACAGGCAGCTCAGAGGACGCAGAGCTAGGATGTTCTCAGGCTTCATTCTGTGTGCATGCCCAACACCCAGTCCAGTCCACCCTGGTCCCCACTCTCAGGGTGCCAGGGATTGGGAGACCCAGAGAATGATCACTGCAGCAGGGGTGGCTCATCTCATCTTGGAGCTCCTTGGTCCACAGACCCCCACATGGGCTGTGTATAAGGCAGAGTCGCTCCCACCTCTGGGAGCAGAGGGAGCAGTGGTGTCTGGGCAGTCCCTCACCGTTCTGCCTTCTCAGCCTCTGTGCATGTGTGCTAGGTGGCTTTAGTCGAGTCCAGCTCTTTGTGACCTCATGGGCTGTAGCCCGCCAGGCTCCTCTGTCCATGAGACTCTCCATGGGATTCTCCAGGCAAGAATACTGGAGCAGGTTGCCGTGTCCTCCTCCAGGGGATCTTCCCAACCCATGGATCAAACCCACACCTGTTATGTCTACTTGCATTGACAGGAGGGTTCTTTACCACTTGAGCCACCTCTGCTGCTGCTGCTAAGTCGCTTCAGTCGTGTCTGACTCTGTGCGACCCCATACACGGCAGCCCACCAGGCTCCCCCATCCCTGGGATTCTCCAGGCAAGAGCACTGGAGTGGGTTGCCATTTCCTTCTCCAATGCATAAAAGTGAGAAGTGAAAGTGAAGTTGCTCAGTCATGTCCCACTCTGAGCAACCCAAGGGACTGCAGCCCACCAGGCTCCTCCATCCATGTGATTTTCCAGGCAAGAGTACTGGAGTGGGGTGCCATTGCCTTCTCTAGTTCTCCTCAACTCTCGGCTCCCCGGCTGCCCTGCCCACAGACCTGGCCCTTGACCAGCCACCTCACTCTCTCTGAAGGTCCCACATCATCTGCAGGGTGCCCAGACCCCCAGACCTCCTGGGAGGGACACTGAGCAGCTAGTCCCCTAGAACTGGCGAGCCAGGGCCCTTGCAGGTGGAAGGATACCTGGACTGTTTTCATTTCTTTGTCGTTGTTTAGCCACTAAGTTGTGTCTGACTCTTTTTGAGACCCTCTGGACTGTAGCCCACCAGGCTCCTCCATCCATGGAGTTCTCCAAGCAAGAATACTGGACTGGGTTGCCATTTCCTCCTCCAGGGGATCATCGCGACCCAGGGCTGGAACCCATGTCTCCTGTCTTGCAGGCAGATTCTTAACCACTGAGCCAGTAGGGAAGCCCTTTCATTTCTTTAGACTGAAATGTATTTGAAAAATGAAAAATGGCAACTAAGAATTACAAAGACTGCAGTTTATCTTAAATGCTTATGATTACTGATTTTTTTTCAGTTATGAAACATGACAGTGACTATAACTTTCTTTGGTCCGACATCTGAAGTCTGGATTTAGAGCCCTTCATCAACGTGATGTGTGTGTGCTAAGTCGCTTCAGTCATGTTGACTCTTTACAACCCTGTGGACTGTAGCCCCCCAGGCTCTTCTGTCCGTGGGTATTCTCCAGGCAAGAATACTACAGTGGGTTGCCCTACCCTCCTCCAAGGGACAAACCTGGGTCTCCTGCATTGCAGGCGAATTCTTTACCACTGAGCCATTGGGGAAACCCCCATCAATGTGATGCTCAGAGCCAAATGGCCCTCCTTCCCCGTCTCCCCATGGACCGAGACCAGAGGCTTCAGAGCTGAGGGGTGGGTGGGGCAGATACCTGGATGGAACCTGGAGTCTGGTCCATCTCTGCCCCCGAGGTTCTGGAACCACAGACTGTCAGGCCTAGAAGGGGCCTTGGTGATCAGCTTGCCCAAACCCTCCTGTCAAAGATGTGGAAACTGAGAAACAGGGAGGAAGGGCCTTTTGCTTGAAATACCCAGAAAGCAAGAGGCAGATCCACGCCATAGCACCAGTCTCCTGACTCCCAGGCTGGCACTCTTCCTGCTTCACTTTAGTAAAATGGAAAAGGAAAGACTGAGGCCGAAACTACCCCTTTGTCCCCCTCCTCATCTGGGCCATCTCTGTCCTCTTCTCTCCTGACACTGAATCCATGACCCTGACCACAGCCACCACAAAAGACCTTTCATCTATTACCATTGGTATTTGGACACAGAGGGAATCTGGTCCCGTCTAAACACTGGAGCAATCTAGAAAGGGCTCAAAGCTCCCAAGGGGCAGAATTGGCCATTGGAGGGATGGGGGAGGCAGGGCCTTGTTGCTGGGCAACCAACTTCATCTGTTGCCTCGGTGACAGCCCCATCAGAGGGAGGCTGTGTGCAGAGTGTGTGCTCATGAGCACCAGCTGGCTGGAACCACCTCCTCCCTGTGCAGACTGCCTCCTGTACACGTTTGAGGCCCCCTGAGCATTATGAGGATCCTTTCCGGCCTCCTTTCCAGCCTCCTCCTCCACTCCTTATGCAGAATCTCAAACACCCCAACTGTCAACCTCTCTGCTTACAATATGCTTCATTTTACCTCCAGACCTTTGCTTAACCAGTTCTCCCAAACTGGCTGCTTGGGGTCACTCCTCTGGAGGACAGAGAGCAGGGAAGAGCAAAGCTTGGGGCCCAATCGTGATACTTGGCAGTTGCAGAGGCTGCCCACGGGGCCCAATCGTGATGCTTGGCAGTTGCAGAGGCTGCCCACGAGTGGGCTTCCTGCTGCCAGCCTTCAGGTGACTGAAGAAGCAGAGAGGTAGCCATTCATTCACTTGGCATGCAGTGAACGCCAATTACCTGCCAGGCATGGTGCCAGGCCCTGGAACATGGGGGCATAGAGGACAACCCAGTCACTGCAGCTCAGCCTAGCAGGGGAGTCAGACCAGAGAAGGGAGAATGACCCAGAGGGGGATGTGCTCTAGTGAAGAGGAGATCTCCAGGGGCTGCACGCGCACAGGAGAAATGCATCTCATCCATAACTGAGGGAGAGAGCGGGGTGTGGTTGGCTGAATACTGGCTCCTCCCAAAGATATCTGTATCCTCATCCCCAGAACCTGTGAACATTACCTTATGTTGCAAAGAGACTTTACAGATGTGATTAAAGATCTTAAGATGGTAAGGTTACCCTGGATTATCTGGACGGGCCTGATGTAATCACAAGGGTCCTTGTAAGAGGAATGTAGGAGGGTCAGAGAGAAAGAGGAGACAGATGATGGAAACAGGAGAGGTTGGAGTGATGGGAAGAAGTGGCCACAAAGCAAGGGAGACAGGCAGCTTTAGAAGCTGAAAGAGGCGAAGATCAGGTTCTCCCTCGAACCTTCCAGAAGGAGTGTACCCTTGCCAACACCTTGATTTGGCCTTCTGAGTTCTGGTCTCCAGCACTGTAAATCTGCATCATTTTAAAACGCTAAGTTTGTGATACTTTGTTGCGACAGCCACACAAAAACTGATGGGAAGGCAACAGCTTCTTGGAGGCCATGATGTCCAGCAGTGTTCTGAAGTGCTAGTGGGAGTGTGTCCAGCAAAGCGGCAGAGAAAGCAGCCTGGGCAAAGGCCAAAAAAGTGAGAGGGCAAGAACTCCACACTTCTGTGCCCTAAATGTGGTGCAGCGAGGATGGCGGATGTGGGGGCTGTGAGAGATGAGGAGAGAGACCAGGGCACAGGCTGGACCGCTCAGGATCTTACAAACCATGGAAAGAGGTTTGGAGGTTTCTGAAGAACTGTGGAGAGCATTGAGGGTTATAAGCAAGGGTTAGAGCACATTGAAATCCAAGAAAACTCACTCTGATTTCCTAAGGGAGAAAGGACTACAGGGGACAAAAAGGATGCGAGGAGACCAAGCTGGAGGCTGGGCAGAAGTCCAGTGGAAAGGTGACCATGACAGGCTGGAGAGCGGTGATGGTCGTGAGAAGCTCAGCAAATGGGCTGGTCAGGCCCTGGTGCTGTTGGAATATGGAGGAAGAGAGAGAAGCAAACACAGCGGCTTTGACTTTGCCAGTAGGTGGCAATGTTGGTCCTATTTGGGGAGCTGGGGTGAGTGGCTAGAGGAGGTCAAGGGGACTGGACTCAGAGGTAGCTGTTGGAACCCATCCAGGGGTTCATGCCTCAGGACTGGGAGCCATGGGGGCAATCCTGAGTGGGAATCCTGTCTGTATTCTGCTGAGGACCCCAAGCAAAGCCCTCAGGAGATGCCCACCTGGAAACCAGGGAGTTCTCCCCAGAGAACCTGCACTTTCCAGGACGAAACAGACCTTCACCTCTTCCCCCACCCCTGCCTCTGCCAGACCTGGCAGGAGAAGCATTCTAGTTCTAAGGCCCTGGGACTGCTGTTGCTGAGGCCGGGGCATCTGTCCAGGTGATGCAGAGGAGAAATGGCCCTGCCCTTTATTCCCAAATCCCCGGTTACAGCACACGCAGTCAGGCCTGGTCTTGGGGGAGGCGGGGGCTGCAGAACTGTTGACTCTCTTTCTCTGGCTGTTCCCCATGATGAGGAGAGCTGGAGGCCAGAGTGTCTCCCTCCCGCCACCCTGTGTGGCCCTGGCCTTGGGTTAGAGGCTGTGAAGTCTCCATTAGCAAATGACAGGAGGCAGATGGAGAAAGATGCTCACCTTCATGAGAAACCAAAGAAATAACTGTTAAGCTGCAAAGCAGCCTCCTATCCAGCAATGGCCCATGTGGGGTGGGACACCGACCGGGGCATGAATTGGTAAATGCTTCTGGAGAGCAACTTGAGAGTCTGTAGCTTAGAAATGTTCATTCCCTTCCACCTGGCAATTTCTCTTCTAGGGATGTGTCCTAAGGAAATAGGCACAGATGTGAAAAGAAAGATTTATGTTCAAAAATGTTCTTCACAACAGTTCTTAAAACTGGGGAAATAGAAACTATTCCACAACAGGGCAATGGTTATGACTCTAGGGCTCCTTGGAAGGAGGACTATTATGCGGCTTTAAAATAAGATGTTTGCAAAAAAAAAAAAAAGTTAATGACGTAAGAAAATACTCATAACATAAAGTACTTACATCATGCAAAATTGTCTTAATGATATAAACTCAAGTCTGCCAAGAAGGGACCTCCTAGTACAGGGAGCCCAGATTCCATCCCTGGTTAGGGAACTAGATCCCACATGCCACAGCCAAAATTCCCACATGCCAAAAATAAGACCTGGTGCAGCCAAATAAACAAATAAATAATTTTTTCTTTAAAAAAAATGTCTCCCAAGAAAATTGCAAAGAAAGAAATTTGCAAAGAAAGCAGTTGCTGCTGCTAAGTCACTTGAGTCGTGTCCGACTCTGTGAGACCCCATAGACGCCAGCCCACCAGGCTCCCCGGTCCCTGGGATTCTCCAGGCAAGAACACTAGAGTGGGTTGCCATTTCCTTCTCCAATGCATGAAAGTGAAAAGTGAACGTGAAATCGTTCAGTCGTATCCGACTCTTAGCGACCCCATGGACTGCAGCCCACCAGGCTCCTCCGTCCATGGGATTTTCCAGGCAAAAGTACTGGAGTGGGGTGCCATTGCCTTCTCCAAGAAAACAGTATGCCAAAGCAAAAACTTGACTGGCCATATATTTGGTAATTTGAATGTTTTGTTTTATTTTTGTTTTTTTTTTATTCTTTATAATTTCTGAAAATTTCCACATTTTTTTACCAATATACAGTACGACTTTAACAAAAAGAAAAAAATGTTTTTAAAAAAGTCTCTCTGGAAATCAGGAGCCGGTGTGTTTTATAAATTCAGGGTTTTCCTTGAACAGATTAGGGTCTGGTCCTCCTTTCCCTACTCCCCAAAGTGGGCAAGTGAGTGACAACGAGCTTCTGGGAAAAGGTGGCTCATAGACAGGCTGGTCCCCTGGGTGCTCCTAGCTCTGACTCAGTCACCAGAGCCCCAGGGGAGCAAGTTGACATCTCTAAGCCCCATCCTCCTTGTCGGCCAGATAGTAAGTGAGAAAGGTGTTGCTGTCATTTTGTAGATGAGGAGGCTGAGGCTCAGAGAGGCTGAGTAACTGATAAGTAAGTTGCTCAGAGTCCTAACAGCCAGGAAGGGATCCCAGCGTGTGGGCCAAGGTCAGACAAGGCTACCTTCCACAGACAGTAAATGGCAGAGTCGGGATTTGAACCTAGGCCTGTCTAATTCCGAAGCGCATGATACCACACTCAGGAGTTTGGACGGAAAGTTGTAGATCGAAGGACCTGCTACTTCCCAGTCCAGGTACACAGGAGAGCCACCTGGGAAGGTTTTTAAAACTACACATGCTGAGGCCTTGCTCCACAAGTGAGTTAAACCAGATCGTCTGGGGGCGGGGCCCTGGTATCTGCATTTTTAAGTCTCCATGCAGTTTTGATGTGCACCCAGGAATGAGAACCACTGGACACGGTTCTCTCAGCAGTCCTTTCCCACCTGAACATTCCAGGGTGCTGTCTTGCCCCAGGTCACACAGTTAATCAGAAGTGGGTTTAGAAAGGGGGCCCACTTTAGATTAGCAGGGCTCTGTCTGTCCCCTGCCCACTCTGGAGCTTGGATTTGAGGAGAGAGAGTCCCAGTGCTGTTTCCTGTTTGAGCATCTTCCAACTCACCCCTGCTGGACCTCTGCTAGTCCCAGCCCCGCAGGGCTACTGTTTTCCTTCTGCTTCTCCCCTCCAGGGCCCGGCTCCCACCCTACCCCACCCGCTACCCGGCTCCACAGCAGGGGCTGGGGAGGGAGGCCCCTTCCCACACTGTCCAGCCTCCGGCAGGCCCAATCATCCCATCACAGGCACCAGCCTCCTCCTGTGTTTACAGTCACTGAAGACTTTGTCTCAGGAAGGGCCCTGGCACTGCCCATGGCTGCCCTGATGCGTGGGCAGGACAGACGGACATTGCGGGCATTGAGGGCTGCAGTAGGTGTTGACCTGCCCTGTGTAGAACAGACAGCCTCAGGGAAGCCTGGGGACTAACTATAAGCTGAGAGCCCTCGCATCCTGGGGGGATCCCTGCAGTGGGACCATGCCTGGGGGCAGGTGTCTCTGCGCTCTGCAGGCCCTTCCAGGGAGTGCCTGTGCCCAGTAGAGAGGCAGTGACCTCATGCAGCTGAAGTCATTTGTGAAGTGAAAAAACTGATTTCCCCTCCCTGTGTCAAGCCATGCTGCTGCTGCTGCTAAGTTGCGTCAGTCGTGTCCGACTCTGTGCGACCCCATAGACAGCAGCCCACCAGGCTCCCCGTCCCCGGGATTCTCCAGGCAAGAACACTGGAATGGGTTGCCATTTCCTTCTCCAATGCATGAAAGTGAAAAGTGAAAGTGAAGTCGCTCAGTCGTGTCCAACTCTTGGAGACCCCATGAACTGCAGCCTACCAGGCTCCTCCATCCATGGGATTTTCCAGGCAAGAGTACTGGAGTGGGGTGCCATTTCCTTCTCCTGGTGTCAAGCCATAGACCAAACAAAAATGACTTAGTTACTTGTTCCAGAGAGGTTAAGACTGAACTCATTAAATTGTCTGCTAACCACCAGATCATCAAGACTCACTTCAAGACCCTCATATCCCTGTGCCCTGAAAGTCAAAACTCTGTAAATTGCCCCCAATCCCACCCAGCTCCCTGCCTGCAAGTGCAGTCCTAACATTCTGTCTGTGCTCTTTGACTTTCTCACTTTGGACCCTAGTGAGAGCCTGTCCAGGTGGATTCTCCTTTACCGCCCGAAGTCTAGGTAACCCCTCTACTTGGTCAACAGCTGTTTGTGTCTTTTGGACAGTTCTTGGTCAACTTCTGGCTGACAACCTTGGTTGGTGCCTATGGTGTAAAAAGTAATAATAATAAAAATATATATATAGTCTTTGCCCCCTGTTTCTGGCACAGAGCCCCTAAAACCCTTGGAATTTTCTAGGATTAGGAGCCTCTTTCAAGCACACCTGAGTGTAAGCTAATAAGATAACTTAGGGTGGGGCCCAGGACAGCCTCAGAATGGGGCTGGTCACCAGAAAAACCAAGTGATTGGAGGATTGGAACTTCAGGCTCACCTAGTGACCTCTGGGAATGGAGAGAGGGCCTACAGGTTAAGTGCCATAAAAACTCTTGAACAACCAGAGTGGATGAGCTTCTGGGCTGGAGATTGAGGAGTGGCACATACCTTGCTCTGTGCCTCATTTCCATCTGGCTGTTCCTAAATGGCAGCCTTTTATAATAAACTGGTAGACGTAAATGAATGTTTCTCTGAATTCTGTGAGTTGCTCTAGCAAACTGATCAAACCCACAGAGGGGTCTAGATCTAGAGCCAGCTGGTCAGAAGCACAGGTGATGACCTGGGACTTGTAATTGGCATCTGAAGGGATTAGGAGGTAGTGAAGGGCAAGACTGAGCCCTTAACCTGTGGGATTTAATACCACCTCCCGGTAGATAGTTTCAGAATTGAGTTAAATTTGTGAGGGCACCCCATTAGTGTTTGCTTAGAACTGGAGAATTGTTTGGTGGTGTGGAAAAACAAAACATGTTGGGGTGCCTCAAAGCTATGGTTTTTCCAGTAGTCATGTACAGATGTGAGAGCTGGTTCATAAAGAAGGCTGAGCATCAGATAATTGATGCTTTTTAACTGTGGTGTTGGAGAAGAATCTTGAGAGTCCCTTGGACTGCAAGGGGATCAAACAAGTCAACCCCAAAGGAGATCAACCCTAAATATTCACTGGAAGGACTGATGCTGAAGCTCTAATACTTTGGCCACCTGATCAAAGAGCTCACTTATTGGAAAAGACCCTGGGAAAGATGGAAGGTAAAAGGAGAAGGGGATAACAGAGGATGGGATGAATGGATGGCATCACTGACTCAATGGATGTGAGCTTGAGCAAACTTGGGGAGATGGTGAAGGACAGGAGAGCCTGGCGTGCTGCAGTCCCTGGGGTTGCAAAGAGTCAGACATGACTTAGCGACTGGACAACAACAACAGGCTCAGGAAAGAAAAAGACCTCATCCCCCTTCTTATGTTCTGAGAGCCTGGGCTGAACCCTCCCTACCCAAGAATGGCCTGAATTGGTGGTCTGAATATGAGCCTCTGGAAGGAAGCAATCCTGTGGACTCAGAGCAGCACAAAGAAGCGGCTGCTCCTACCATGTGGGACAAAGGTCAGTACATAGGCTCGGGGAGCTGGGGAGGAGGATGTGAGCCGGGCTCTGAGACGGGTCATTGGGTGCAGAGTTCTCAGTGCATGTGGAAGAAACAGCCTCTTTGGGCTGGAGACATGGGGCTTCTGCAATTTTGGGGTCTCAGTGACACCTGGGCGAGGGTGGGGAGTGAGGGAGGGGGACCCCCTGAAGTGGCCTTATAGGTGTGATGGCATGGTGGCCTTTAGGTGGAAAGAAAGGAGGCCTGACTTGAGATCTAGGAAGGTCACCCTGGCTGTAGAGAGGTGGGGGGACCAAAGGCACCTGTGGGGAGGCAATAACAGAGGTTCTGGGAGCAAGGATGAAGGCCAGTGTGAGCAAGGATGCCCACGAAGGAAGAAGAGGGCAAAGCTGATGGTACCCACGCCAGCACCCAGAAGAGCTGAAGGGACAAGTCGGGGGGCAGAGGAAACGACCTTGGTGGTGGCACGATGTCCCCCAAGGCCTTCTCTCTGTTTGATCCTTTAATCCTCTGGGGCTCAGTTTCCCTGTTGGTATAGTGACCCCTGAAGTTCTCACAGCCAACGGTCTCTGAGCGGAAGGCCTCAATGAGACGGTACCACGGTCCCCAGCGGCCGCTCTCTGCAGGTGTAGTTCCAACGAGTGTCCAGCAGAGGGCAGGGCGGCCTACATCCTTCTTAAGAAAGCGAGGGCTCAGGAGGAACTCTTTTCCCTCAAAAGCGTGGCGCTCCTGCACGCATACAGTGTGGCTCTTGGCATCTGTGTCAGTTTGGGCCCTCTGGTAAGCAGTCACTGAGTTGGTGTTAGGTGTGCAAGAGGCTGGCTGATGCTTAAACTTGTGAAAGATGGGGAGGGAGGAAGCAGAATAGGTGGGGATGGCCTCAGATCTAGATGCGACCTGACAACATCTCCATCAGCCTCCACCACCAGGGAGCTCTGGAGCCCAGACTGCCATCCGTCGGAGAAGTCCTGCTGCGGGCTGAACCCGGCAGACCTTGAAACTTGCGGTGCTCAGTCGTAGGCTGGGGGCTGCTTGGCAAGATAAGGCTTCAAATTCTGTGGACAGAAGGTGTTTGGAGGCTGTCCTAACTGCACTCCCTGAAGTCAATCTGCAAGTTCTTCCTTGAGGAGGGATCAAGCAGAACACACAACCTCCTCTCTCTGCAAGCACAGTCCTCCACGACCAACCCACACTCCACCTCTCTGCTCCTTGCTGGTGAGTCTCCTCCGCACTTTTTAATCCTTCACTTTCAGATCAGCTTTCAGGACCTTGAGGACAGGGAGCCAGGCCTAAACTGGTCTTATTAATGGGTCTGATATGAGGGAAGGGCCGGGAAACCCGAGGTGCCAGAGGAACCAGAGCCCAGCCCTCCTCACCCTGTTCGGGGTTTGCCCAAATGAACACCCACTTTTTGGGACTGCCTATAGCACAATGAGTGTAATCTTCCCCACCAGCCACTAGGGATAGGATAGGATCCAAAATGGGGATGCGGTGGGGGTGGGGGGGGGGGGGCGGTGGGGCACGCTTCCCCCAAGGGAATAATAGCACACAAAGAGCGTGAGAGCCCTCGTGGTTTAAAGGGCTCTGTGCCTCCCCCACACCCGTAGCATGACTCCACCTCTTGGCGCTGGTGGGGGCCCACAAAAGGAAGCTTCAAAAGGGACTTTTCCAGAATCAGATCTGAGGATGCTCAAGGAGATAAGCAGTAGGGTTGGGGACAAGGCTGGGAGGGGAGCGGGGATTCTCCTGCATGTGTCACCCTGGGCTGCCCCCTCCTCCCAGTTCTTCTCAGGCACCATGATGCCCATCTGCCATATTGGAGGACTTGGGCAGTGCCTGCAGCTCCACTCTCTCAGGTCCAGATGGCCATCCCATCCGTTCCTCCCCTACTCCCCCCACTGGCCTCACCCCCTGGCCCACTCAGATCAAGGGCCTGGGCAAAAGCCAACAGTGCCTCCCAGTACCTTCTCCTTCCTGAGAAGAGGGTCCTTGGTTGTTATGGAGACAAGACCTGCCCATCATCCCTCAGCCTTCCTGCAGGGAGGGAGGCAAATAGCTGGGGTGGGCGTCTGGATGATGAACAGATATCCAGATAAAGATAGCAGGAAAAAATGCCTACCTCCCCCAAACACACATACACACACACACACACACACACACACACACAAAGACATTTAGAGCTTGAGAAGGCATAGGCAGAGAGCACGAGGCTTGCTGTTACTGTGATCCTTGATTGTGTACGGGATTGAGTGAGTGTCAGCAGGGACGTATTCATGTGCAGCACCGTGCGTCTGTGTGAGTGGGACAGGTTTCGGTGAGTCTGCATGTACAAGGCCGTCTTTATCCTGCTTGTGTGTGTGGCAGGCCTGTGTGTGTAGTAGTTTGTGAGAATGTGTGTGTAGTAAAGAATGTGCCTATGAGTGTGAGCATGAGTGTGCTATGCACACACAGTGAATGTGGATGAGCTGGGGGTTATCAGTGCCCTGTTATCTCAATTATCCACTGATCTTGTCTCCATTGTGAGCTGCTTGGGACTCCCCAGTTCTACAGTGAGGTATGGGGGAGAGAACCTTGGGAGACCCAAGAAGGAGCAGGGACCCTGATGCAAAGGCCTGGCCAACTCCCTTTGCCTCTTGGTCAGATTGTGTAGCCTCTCCCCACCTCCATTCTCCTCAGACTGCAAGCTCCCCCGTACAAGGATTGTATTTCCCCCTTGAACTGGGAGCCTTTCCAAGGTAGGTCCTAATTTTCTCCTAAAATCAGAAATTCTCAGAGGGCCTGTGTCTTTAAATGCTTGTTGGAAACGGTTTCCCAAACAAAATATAGGATGCCCTGTTAAATTTGAATTTCAGATAAAACACGAATTTTTTAATATAAATGCACTCCAAATATTACACTGAATATGCTTATATGAAAAAATTACTCATTGTATCTTAAAATTCAAATGTAACTGGGAATTCTGTTTTTCTATTTGCCAAATCTGGCAACCCCACACTGGAAGCCCCCCAAAGACACAAATAGACTGAAAATAAAAAGACAGAAAAAGATATTCCATGCAAATAAAAATCGAAATAGAGCTAGGTGGCTATATATATTAATAGCAGACAAAACAGATTTCAGATAAACAATTGTTACAAGAGATTGGGATATTGTATATTTATAAGAGGGTTGATTCATTAAGAAGATACAATGGTATAAACAAAAATACTCCTAGCAACAGAGTTCCAAGATATATGATGCAAACACTGACAGAACCGAGGGAGAGATACACAGGTCTACAATAGAGATCTACAATAATAAGTGGGGATTTCTGTACCCCACTTCCAATAATGCAAAGAACAACTAGGAAGGTTGATAGGGGAGTAAAGGACTTGAACAGACCTGTAAACCAAATATATCTGACAGACACATGCAGCGCCCTCTACACAACAGCAGCAGAATATATATTCTTCTCAATGCTCATGGAACATTCTTCAGGACAGACCACATGTTAGGTCACAAAACAAGTTTCAATCTTTTTTTTTTTTTTTTAAATCATCCAAATCATCTAGTATTAAATCATTTAATTTAAATCATCCAAACCACCACACTAGAATGAAACTAGAAATCAACAACAGAAAAGAAAGCTGGAAAAATCACAAATATTTGGATATTAAGCAACAAACTCTTAAACAGTCAGTGGGTCAAAGAAGGAATCACAAGGGAGATAAAGTTAGAAAATACTTTGACACAAAAATACAGGATACTCAGACTTCTAGGACTTGGCAATAGCTATGCTCAGAGGGAAATTTGTGCTATAAACGCCTACATTAGAATAGAAGAAAAGATCTAAATTAAAAAAAAAAAAAAAAAAAAAACTTTGTATCTTAAGAAACTAGAAAAAAAGGCCAAACTGAACCCAAAGCAAGCCGAAGGATGAAAATAATAAAGATTAAAGTAGAAATTCCCTGGTGGCTCAGAAGGTAAAGAGTCTCCTGTGATGAGGGAGATATGGGATTGATCCCTGGGTCAGGAAGATACCCTGGAGAAGGGAATAGCAACCCACTCCAGTGTTCTTGCATGAAAAATCCCATAGACAGAAGAGCCTGGCAGGCTACAACCTATGGGGTTGCAAACAGTCGCACACAACTGAGCAACTAACAATTGCTTCCTTAAAGAAAATAGAGAACACCAAGGAAACAAAAAGTTGGTTCTTTGAAAAGATCACAAATTTGACACACCATTAACTAAGAAAAAAGAGAGAAGACTCAAGATACTAAAATCAAGAAATGAAATTGGGGATATTACTACCAACTACATAGAAATGAAAAAAGACTGTAAGAGAATATGAACAGCTGTATGACAAAAAAAAAAAAAAAAAATAGCTTGTATCTTTCCTAGAAAGATACAAGCTACCAATATTAACTCAAGAAGAAATAGAAAATCTGAATTGACCTATATGTAGTAAAGAGATTGAATCAATAAAGGAAAATCTCCCAGTACAGAGAAGCCCAGAACCAGATGGCTTCACCAAAGTCCTCTACTCATTAAAAGAAGAATCAGCACTGATCTATTCTCCAAGTACTCCAAAATAAGAGAAAAAAGGAATACTTTTTCATTCATTCTATGAAGTCACCATTATTTCCATACCAAATCCAAAGATGTTACATGAAAAGAAAACTGCAATAGCCCTTGTGAACGTTAGATGGTCTATGTTTAAATAACTGCTATCTTTATTATTGAATGTGTGGTTTTCAAATGTGTCTTGTAGTCAAAGAATTCCAGTAAAATATCTTCACCAGAATTCTTTTTCACTCTATTTATTAAAGGATAAATAATAAAAAGTGCCAATGTACTATACATTTTTTATTATTTATCCTTTAATAAATATTGTTTTCAAGATGTAAACTCCCAAATATACAATGGACCTTGACATACCTAAACTAAGCTACTCTATGAAAATGTTTGGAGATGAATTTAATTATTATGAAATCCTTCAAACCATCCTCTGACATAGTTTCTATCTCAGTAGATTCAAAATGACCTGTAATTATTACAGTCATTATAAAGATGAAGAAATAGAAGTTGAGTTACTCAACTTTGTCATCTTTCTAAGCCATGGGTCAAATTACATCAATGGTCTGTCCTGCTTGTGTGGATATGAGAGTCGGATCATAAAGGAAGCTGAGTGCCAGAGAATTGATGCTTTTGAATTGAGGTGTTGGAGAAGACTCTTGAGAGTCCGTTGGACCTCAAGGAGATCAAACCAGTCCATCCTAAAGAAAATCAGTCCTGAATATTCATTGGAAGGACTGATGCTGAAACTGAAGCTCCAATACTTTAGTCACCTGATGCAAAGAGCTGACCCATTGAAAAAGACCCTGATGTTGGGAAGGATTGAGGGCAAGAGGAGAAGGGGGCGACAGAGGGTGAGTTGGTTGGATGGCGTCACTGACTCAATGGATATGAATTTGAGCAAGCTCAGTGAAGGACAGGAAAGCCTGGGATGCTACAGTTCACGGGGTCAAAAAGAGTCAGACATGACTTAGCAACTGAGCAACAATAATCTACACCAAAGAAACAAAGATATAAACAGTACCACAATTTCTGGGATTTGTTGTGAAGTGGAATATTTAGAATTTCTACTAAATCTATTCGTATACTTTTTCTAATTATTTACGTATCTATTGCTTCATGTAAAAGTAATTTTTAAGTTATAATTAAATTCTTCATTGACTTACGAGCAAAGATAGATTGACAAATATGGCTTTACTTTGCCCTGAACATGAATTTGAGAAGATCAAATTGGATGTTGTCACTGTGACTAATATAGAAATGTAGGTTTTTCTCCATTTTAAAAAACACATTAATGTCATGAGAAAGTATTGATCATTACTATTTTCCTTTTTTGTACTTCTATTAAAATTTGTATTCGCTGAATATATGTGAAGTTCAAAAAAAAAAAAACATTTTCACTGAATTTTTCCCATTCATTTTTGTGATTTCTTTGCAAGGTTATAACTGAGAGTGTTTGTTGTATGGGATAAGGGATGATTCCCCCACTCTGGGTGTCAGACACACTAGGAGGGCGACTGACTTGGAGAGACCATTTGTCTGAAGCCTGAGGAACAGATCTGCCCCAGGCTCCCTGCCTTCCTCACTTCCTTCTAGATCCTTCCTGCACAGCTAGGGATAAATAGGGCTTCCTCAGTGGTTCAGTGGTAAAGAATCGGCCTGCAAAGCAGGAGACTTGGAAGACACAGGTTCGATCCCTGGGTCGGGAAGATCCCCCGGAGAAAGGAATGGCAACCCTCTCCAGTATTCTTGCCTGGAGAATCCCACTGACAGAGGAGCCTGGAGGGCTCCCATCCATAGGGTCACAGAGTCTGACACGACTGGGCACACAGGCACGCACGTGCACAGGAGTAAATACTACTTGCCAGGGCTCTGCTGGCACACTCCAGTCTTAATGGCTGATTCCACAATATCCCCCTCGCCCCCAGCCTGGCTGCTTCCTCTGCCACGTGGTTCCAGGCCCCCAGCCAGCAGGGAGGCAGACCAGGGTGAGAGCAGAAGGGAGCCTCAAGGTGTTAATTGGTGCTAAAGAATTCCTGCAACCCCATCTTCCCTCCACTGCTGAGGCGAGGCAGCTGAGAACAGTGCCAGATTTGCACTTTGTAGCCTGAAGTCAAGCAGCCCCTCTCTCATGTCCTTGCTAAGCTGCTAGGGATGGGAAGAAGGGCAGGGAGGAGGAGGATGTTAATAATAAAAAGTCAGCCCTTTCTCTGTGCCAGGATCCTTCCTAAGCACTTTGGTGTGTTACTCATTTGACCTTGATGACAAGGTAGGTACTATTAGAAATCTCATTTTACAGCTAAGAAGTGGCTCAAATGTTCCGAGTCCCTGACCCAGGCCAAATACAGACAAAGCCCTGTGAGGTGGCTGCTGCCCTCATCCCCATTTGATAGAGGAAACTGGGGCCCAGAGAGGCTAAGTGATTCAACCAAGGTCACAGAGCCAGGGAGCAGCACAGGTGGGATTTGGACTCAGATCTGGATAACAGGAGAGCCTTTTGCCCTGATGACCACGCAGAACACAGGAGGCTCTCTGTGTGCTCTGAGGGGAGTGCACACTCAGTCGCTCAGTCGTGTCCGACTCTATGACCCCATGGACTGTAGCCCTCCAGGCTCCTCTGTCCATGGGATTCTCCAGGCAAGAATACTGGAGTGGGTGGCCATGCCCTCCTCCAGGGGATCTTCCTAACCTAGGGATCAAACCCACATCTCTTATGTCTCCTGCATTGGCAGGCAGGTTCTTTACCTCTAGCGTCACCTGGGAAGCCCATCCCACTTGAAATCTAGTCTCTGATACAGTGGTAGATACCAGGAGGAGGGGTCCATGGAGAGACTGGCTCCTCCCTCCCCTTTAACCTTGGGCCACACCTTCTGGGACACTAACCAGGCTTGCTTCCTGGCCTTGGATGCTTTGCTTCCCTGGGTTATGTACTGGCTGCCCTGTCGTCCCACTGTGGCCCATTCCTGCTCCACAGCTCTGCTCTGTGGTTAAGGGGCAAGTGAGGCACCAGGCTTCTGACTTTCCTTCCTCAACCTTGACTTTGCTCCCTCGTCCTGGGTGGGGAAAGAGGCCTGTACTGCCCTGTGCCCCGAGTGTGGATGCAGCAGAGGGCAGGGCCCAGCTGTGGCCTCTCTCAGCTGCTGACTTGGTGAGTCTCAGATGGAAGTGTTGCAGCAACAATACAGCAAAGTGGACATCACAGATACATGCACACACACACACACACTCACACCTGACTTGACTGACCTTGTAGCAACTGGAGGACCCAAGGTCTCCTGGGGGAGGCAGATGTCCGTTAGAGGACTTGGACCAGCTGAGCCTCACTTTCCCTATTGGGTCTGATATTTTCTGTTCTTCAAGTTCTAGGCTTCAGTTTGCTCATCTGTAAAATGGACATAATAAAGGTACCTTCCTCGTGGAGTTACTGTAAGAAGAGGAATAGGGCATGTCGGATGCTTAAGACTGCTGCTGCTGCTGCTAAGTCGCGTCAGTCGTGATTGACTCTGTGTGACCCCATAGATGGCAGCCCACCAGGCTCCCCTGTCCCTGGGATTCTCCAGGCAAGAACACTGGAGTGGGTTGCCATTTCTTTCTACAATACATGAAAGTGAAAAGTGAAACTGAAGTCGCTTAGTCGTGCTCGGCTCCTAGCAACCCCATGGACTGCAGCCTACCAGGCTTCTCCATCCATGGGATTTTCCAGGCAAGAGCACTGGAGTGGGGTGCCATTGCCTTCTCTATGCTTAAGACTAGTCCTGGTTCATAGTAAGTTCTATGGAAGTGTTGGATATGGGACATCATTTGTCATGAAGCTGGTCCCCAGTCATCAGGCAATGGGGCCACCTCCTCGGGTGCCTTCCAGGGTCAGCCTGGGCCACCTGGGCGCAAACCTGGAGGTTAAGTACAAGCAGTGAGTCTTCTGGAACCTACTTTGCTGCTGACCAGCTGTGTGACACGGGGCAAGTTGCCTGTCCTCCAGCCACTACCCCTCCCCACTTCTCCCTCCCCCATGCTTCAGTTTCTCATCAGTTGTAAGGATTAAATGAGATAATGTGTATAGAGGGCTTAACACAGTGCGTGGGTATAAATGGTGGCTGCCACCACCACCACCACCACCATCACCACCACTTGCCACTTCCTCTCTGAGAGGTTGTCATGGGGATGGGAGTGAAGAAGAACAAGCATTACTACTGTTTGTAAACCATTACTTGGTCTGTAGCAAAGGATATTGGGCCCCCAAAGTCAAAATGACAGACCTGAACTCCCACTGCAGAGTTCCGGCACAACTGGGATGTGAACACATAAGAGAATCGATCCCTTATCTCAACAAACCAACTTGCCGTCTGCAAACTGTCTCCACTGGCATTAGCTTCTTTATCCCAGCCTGAGACCTGGGTGGTTTTGCCCCACTTTTAAAAATAGATTTTTAATTTTTTTAGAGCAGTTTTAGGTCCAGAGCAAAATTGAGCAAAAATTACAGAGATTTCCCATATGCTCCTTGTCCCCACACAGACCCAGCCTCCCCTACTGTCAACATTCCCCACCAGAGGGCACATCTGTTACAATCCATGAGCCTCCCTGGGTGATTCCTAATCACCCAAAGTCCATACTTCACAGTTCACTCTTGGTGTTGTATGTTAGGAATTTCAACAAATGTATAATGACATATATCTAATATTACAGTATCAAACAGAATATTTCCAACTGCCTTAAAAATCCTCTGTGCTCCCTCCATTCATTCCTCTCTGCCCTTAACCCCTGATAACTGCTGATCCTTTTCCTGTCTCCATCAGTTAAGTTCAGTTCTGTCTGTCAGTCGTGTCCGACTGTCTCCATAGTTGTGCCTTTTCCAGAATGTCCCATAGTTGGACTCCTACAGTATGTAACATTATCGTATTGGCTTCTTTTACTTTGTAACATTCATCTAAATTTCCTCCATGTCTTTTCATGACTTGATAGCTTATTTCCTTAGTGTTGAATAATATTTCACTGTCTGGAGGTACCACCGTTTATTTATCCATTACCTGCTGAAGCATATCTTGGTTGCTTCCAAGTTTGGGCAATTATGAATAAAGTAGTCTAGTACCATAGACATCCAGGTGTAGGTTTTCATGTGGATGTGCTTTCAATTCCTTTGTTGCTAAGTCACTTCAGTCGTATCCGACTCTGTGTGACCTCATGGATGGCAGCCCACCAGGCTTCCCTGTCCCTGGGATTCTCCAGGCAAGAACACTGGAGTGGGTTGCCATTTCCTTCTCCAATGCATGAAAGTGAAAAGCGAAAAGGAAGTCGCTCAGTCATGTCCGACTCTTTATGACCCCATGGACTGCAGCCTACCAGGCTCCTCCGTCCGTGGGATTTTCCAGGCAAGAGTACTGGAGTGGGGTGCCATCACCTTCTCCGTCAATTCCTTTGAGCAACTCTAAAGAGTGTAATTGTTGGTTTGTAGGGCGAGGGTAGGTTTAGTTTGGCAAGAGACTGCCACACTGTCTTCCAGAGTGGCTTACCATTTTGCATTCCCACCAGCAATGAATGAGAGTTCCTGTTGCTCTAAACTGTCACCGGCATTTCGTATTGTCAGTATTTTGGAGTTTAGTCCCCATTTTGCAAATAGAAGAATAGGGTGCATAGAGGTTTAAGGCTTTGCTCAGGCAATGACAGATTGCCTCCTGCTTCACTGCCTTCCTGCAGCATAACTCTCATAGTGTGCAATCTGATGTGTGTGCTTTGGCTAAGGAGTCATTTTCCAGTTGGGTCTGAGCCTGTCCCAGCAGGCTTGGGGAAAGGTCTTCCTTGTAGGGAGAAGCTACTCTTGTAGCTTCTGGGCAAGCAGTTTGGCAGAGATAACACTGGAAGGAAGGGACAAATCTGCAGGGTCAGTTGTTTCTCTTAACCTCTGTGCTGGCTGAGTGGTGTGGACTTGGAAACAAATCTGAATCTTAGCTCTATCACTCATGAGCTATGTGAATGCATGTAAGTCATTTAGCCTCACCCCTTAGTTTCTCCCTGCAATCTTGATTCCAGCTTGTGATTCATCCAGCCACAAAATTAAAAGATGCTTGCTCCTTGAAAGAAAAGCTATGACAAACCTAGACAGTGTATTAAAAAACAGAGACATACTTTGCCAACAGTGTTTCATCTACTCAAAGCTATGGGTTTCCAGTAGCCATGTATGGATGTGAGAGTTGGACCATAAAGAAGGTTGAGTGTCAAAGAACTGATGCTTTCAAACTGTGGTGCTGGAGAAGACTCTTGGAGAGTCCCTTGGACTGCAAGGAGATGAAACCAGTCAATCAATCTTAAAGGAAATCAACCCTGTGTAATCATTGGGAGGACTGATGCTGGAGCTGAAGCTCCAATACTTTGGCCACCTGATATGAAGAGCCCACTCACTGGAAAAGACCCTGATGCTGGGAAAGACTGAGGGCAGGAGGAGAAGGTTGGATGGCATCACTGACTCAATGGGCATGAGTTTGAACAAACTCCAGGAGACAGTGAAGGACAGGGAAGCCTGATGTGCTGCAGTTCATGAGGTCGCAAAGAGCTGGACATGACTTAGCAACTGAACAAAAACAACCAAAGTTTCTCCACTTGAAAAATAGATGCAGCTTCATGGGGTTGTTGGGAGGATAAAAGTGCCTGCATGCAGTGCAATTATCTAGAACTTAGATCACTTATATTCATAAGAGATAATGGTCTGTAGTTTCTTTTTCTCATGATGTCTTTGTCTGGGACTTGGTATCAGGGTAATTCTGGCCTCATAGAATGTGTTAGGGGCTACTGTAGGTCTTGATCTTGACCTTGTAAAACCTTGAGGGAAACTTCTGGGTGGCGATTCATAAACTGGTGTCCTCACTTAGAGACAAGACCAGGGGATAAAATGTTAGGAATTAGCAAAGTGCCCACAGAACGGGCTGGTCAGAGGGCCTGGGGAACCACAAGTAAGACAGCAGGTGTGCTTCAAACTCTCCTGTGGTTCTCCCCTGAGGTTCAGTGAAGTCCTGACAGCTTCCCCTGTCGCATCTTTGCTGAAGAGAATACAAGTACCCAAACCAGCTGGGGCTGACAGTGCCACCCAAACAAGGTGCCTGGGCGCCTGGACTGGACCCTGCCCAGGGTCCCCAGCTCTCTCCTTCAAGCACTCTCTAACCTTTCCCCCAGGCATGGAGTTGGCACCATATCCACCCACCAGGAGCTTCAGGACTCACACACACTGGGGAGCCATCCTAGGGCCCTTGAGGCCAAGCTCCAGGTCTAAGAGGGTGGTCTAGTGAGCAGGTTGTTCCCACAGCCTGGCTGGTGCCATATTGCTTTTGCAGGATTGAGATCCTGAGAGACTGGGCCACTAGGATTGGGCTGACACACTGATTCTGAGTGACCCTCATATCAGACTCAGGACAAGTTCAGGCTTCTGGACTACCATCAGTCCACTGCTGACCCTTGGGTTTGAGCCCCATGTGTGGGTCTGTACAGTGATTCTTGCCCATCATGGTGACCTCTAGCCTACAGCACCAGGAGTGGCAGTAGCAAATGTCCTTTACCCTGGTGCGAACTTCCAGGAGCACCCAGGGCACCCCCCTCCACCCCACTGCAGTCTTTTATGGACTTTGTCATTTACACTTGAACATTGTGAGTGGTCAGTTTATGATCAGAAAACAAATGACCCTTCTCATTCTCCTGCACACTGGATAGGACTTGCATTTATGGTCATCATCAACAAAGCAGACCCTTTGAGACAGTCGTTAGAAGCCAGAATTCATGGCAACACAGTGGATGATGCAGTGTCAGGAGTAAGTCAGCAGCTGTAAGGGTAGCAGGAAGCTGCAGAGACAAGAAGATCCCATGGTTTCGACACAAACAGGATCCTGTGAGCCATGGTATTGTGAATAGCAGCAGCATTCTCACTTTTTCTCGTGATAGAAGAAAGGAAATTATTCAGGAATGTCGTATTTGGTGATAAAGAACATGAAGAGATGGTTCCTGGGCCTGAGCAGGAAGAGATGGTTCTTGGACCATATGAAGAATCTTCACGTGCACTGATTGCACAATCAGCAAAATATGTTAAGACCTTTCCTCTGCTCATTCATTGATAAGTCACAGCATCTCATAAGGGCAGAGAATTTCATATTGCATTAAAAAATCAAGTTGTTAATCTAGACAAGGGTGCTAAAGAGAAAAACCACAGGCCCCAGATGGTGTCGTTTAGTGCTAAAGCCCATAATACCAACCCTACATTTAGTATCTAACGGAATTGCAGTTTCAACCTTCACCAGTACTCTTGCTTGGAAAATCCCATGGACGGCGGAGCCTGGTAGGCTGCAGTCCATGGGGTCGCTAAGAGTCAGACATGACTGAGCGACTTCACTTTCTGTTTTCACTTTCATGCATTGGAGAAGGAAATGGCAACCCACTCCAGTGTTCTTGCCTGGAGAATCCCAGGGACGGGGGAGCCTGGTGGGCTGCCGTCTATGGGGTCACACAAAGTCGGACATGACTGAAGTGACTTAGCAGCAGCAGCAGCAGAAATGTAATCATAATCAACCAGTCTGGAATTTTATGGGTACCACCAATGAGGTAATCTGTCATGAAGGCCCTTTCCATGCCCCAGAGGAAAAGAAGGCAAGCTGCAAGGTAAAAGCCCTTGTCAGTCCCTTCCCCACCAAAAGAGGACATCCAGATCTAAAAATAATCCTCTCTTTTCTTGTGTGAATAACTCTTTTGCCTCGCCTGTCTTTCTATAAAAACCTTTCATTTTGTCCAACCCCTCAGAGCTCCCTTCTATCTGCAGGATGGGATGCTACTCAGTTGATAAATTGCCTAATAAAGCCAATTAGATCCTCAAATTTACTCACTTGAATTTTGTTTTTTAACAAAGGTCCCTCACACACACACATTTGCTGGAGGCCCTGCACGTGCTAAGAGTAGATATGACTAAGAGAGGTAAACCCTCTTCTTGCGAACTGAAGTTCTGATCATCTTGGAGTAGCCAGAGAAGACCCTGGAGACCGTCTGGTCCAAAGCCTACTCTTTACGAAAGATGAAGGACTTGAGATGCAGCACTGGCAAGTGCCTCAGGGTATTCAACATGGACAAGCTGCTAAGTGCTGGGAGCAGAGTGGAGGGAGAGGATAGAATATCCCTGTGGCTTTCTGCTGAGCACTGAAGTATAGCCAGATCTGACCATCCTGGAGAAGAATGGAAGAGAGCAATCCTAGGGGCAGGCACAGAGGGGCGGGGATGAGCGAGACCTGGGGTCCTGCCAGGGGCTGGTGTGGCCGTGGGGCTTCTGGGGACAGGCTGCTGGGCTGTAATTGGATCTTCAAGACCTTGCTCCCAGCTCTGAGGTCCCAGCCTCGTTCTCCAAACTGAGGAGCATGTCTCCCATGAGCCTGTCAGGACACTTGCCATCTCCACTTCTGGGCCTATCTTCAGGTTTAGCCTCAGACAGGCAAGTAGGACTTAAGCAGGACAGTACCTGCAGCCATGAAGTTTGCACAGGATTTCAAGCCAAAGCAGGAAACGTCAAAGCTACAGTTCCTTGCTGGACCTGTTTCAGGCACCTTCGGTCACCCTTCTGCTCCCTGCCAGATTTGTAATCTTGTCCTTAGAGGAAAGATTTTGAGAGCCATTGACTGGTTAAGATATTGAAGCCCATGTTCAAATATAACTATGTTACCTGGGACATAGAATTTCTCTGACAGAGTGTTCACCATACTTAATGATGAAAATCAATGATTCTTCGTATCCCCTGGAGGGTTTATTTCAACAGCCTGCTGGGCCCTGAATTGGTAAACTTGGTATAGGGCCCACAGATCTGCATTTATAACAAGCTCCCATGTGAAGCTGATGCTGGTTTGGGACCCACACTTTGAGAAACATTGCAGCGAGTATTGTTTCAAAGTTTAGATCCAAAAAGCTCTAAAGGCTGGAAATCTGGTTTCTAGGGCCCGAGTGGCTCTGTATAAGGGACTGCTTTCACCTTCTGTTGGTGGAAGTGGCATAGCAGGTTTTTTCCTCTTTTTTCTTTTTTTTTTCCCCCAAAGGTTTTTCTTGTGAAATAAAATGTTTGTCAATGGACAGTTCTTAAGTAGACGGGGTTTTATAATCCCCTTACAAAAATGAGTGAAACCAAGTCAATTGCTTGACTTGGAGATGGGGCTCTGGTAAGACTTAGGGGGCGGCAGAGGATGAGGTGGTTAGATAACATCAGTGACTCAATGGTTGTAAATTTGAGCAAACTCTGGGAGATAGTGGGGGACTGGGAAGTCAGGTGTGCTGCAGTCCATGGGTTGCAAAGCGCCATTCACAACGTAGCGACTGGAGAAGGGAAAGGCTACCCACTCCAAGATGCTGGCCTGGAGAATTCCAGGGACTGTACAGTCCATGGGGTCGCAAAGAGTTGGACATGACTGAGCAACTTTCACTTCACTTCACTTATCAACTGAAAAACAACAATAAGGACTCAGACTCCTGCCTCCCTTCCCGATACTCTGTGTGTGCGTGCTCAGCCATGTCCGTGAGATGCTGCGACAGATGCTCAGGGTTGTGGAAAGTGCAGCAAAGATTCAGTCTTGCCTGGGCCTTGAGCCCGCTCTGCTACATGTTAGCTGTGAGCCTAGGCTCGCCACGTCATCTCTCCCAGCCTCAATTTCCTTTCCTGAGAAATGAGGAAGATAATAGTTGTTTGGTCCAACACATACATGTACTATATTTATATTAGCATTAATAGTTCTTGGCACATAGTAAGTATTGTATAGATGAACAAAATGATGATGTTAATGATGGTGATGATGTTAATTATTAGCAAGATGTTCCTCCCTATAATGCACATTGTTGTTCAGTCGCTCAGTCACGTCCAACTCTTTGTGACCCCATGGACTCTAGCACGTCAGGCTTCCCTGTCCTTCACCATCTTCCAGAGTTTGCTCAGACTCACGCCCATGGAGTTGGTGATACCATCCAACCATCTCACCCTCTTCTCACATTAAACATTAATTACAAATTTTTTAAAAAATAGTTGTTTAGTCCACTCTGACTTGAAGATCATGAGGACTGAAAGACTGAATGATGGAGATACTGTTTATTTCTTATAGTAGTCACAGGACTTAACAGAGTGGATACACTGCACCAAGTGCTTTCTCTCATTTACACTGCATAACAGCTCTGTGAGGCCACTGTTGTTATTATCTTCATGATGAAGAAAAGAAGACGGGGTACCGGGAGATCAAACAGCTGTTCCGATGACACAGTGTAGGGGAGGGGGAGCTGGGGTTTGAACCTGTGTATTACAGCTGCAGAGCTGGGCACTTAACCGCTGCACTATGTGAGTGGACTGTGTTTCTGGAGCATGCCCGTCCCTGGGATGCACGTGTCGAACCTGCTGGGAAGCCCTACCAGGGTGAGCCATCTGCCCTTTCTGCAGCCATCACGGCCCCAGGGAGAGATGGGAGGGCAGAGCTCTTGGGGAAGGCTGACTCTGAGCCCAGTTCCAAGGCTCCTCCCTCCATCATCTGTTTCCATACCCCACCCACCCGAGTGCAGTAAACAGAAAAAGCCATCCACTCGCACACGCATGGGTACAAGCTCCCAGAGAGGCTCGAGGATGAAGAACCTGCTGCCCAGGTGGAGGTGTCTGCAGTGAAGGATGCAGCCCTCAGAGGGCCCAGATGTGCCTGCCTCCAGGTAGCTCACCAATCATCACCCCTCAGATATGGGGTGTGAGAGGACACCCCGGGAGCAGCCCAGCAATTTACACACCGGAGTCAGCATGTGCATGTTGTTCAGAGGCCACAGAGAAAGGGGGTGAGGGATGAGGAAACAGAGAGGGACAGAGAGACACAGCCACAGGGACAGGGGAAGGAAACACAGGGATGAGCAAGGCTGCAGAACAAGGGCACGCACGTGCGGCCGGAGGACAGAGCTGGAGGCGATATTGGAGGAAGAGAAGGAGCATGGTGGTCAAGGGGAGCTGGGGCGGGGAGAGCCCCACACCCAGACGTGAAGAACAGCGGCGGTGCTGCCCGGAGGGCAGGGGGCAGAGCAGGACATGGATGCAGTGAAGTAGGAGGAGGACACAGATGCGGATGGAAAAGTGGACGCACCAGTGGAGACAGGTGATGGGGGAGAGAGGATGGGCAAACGATAAAAAAGAAAGGGGGAAATGAGGGGCCGAAAGAATTAAATGCAGGGAAGGGTATTGAACAAGGCACTTGCTGTGTGCTGGAATTACCAAGAGCTGTGAAACACACAAACAGAAAATAATGAAACAATGGAGACGTGCAGAAAGGAAGGAGGCTCAAGGGTTATGGAAAGCAGCACAGAGACTGAGCACCCGAACCATCCCCATCAGAGTCCAGGAAGGCTTCCTAGAAGAGGTGACATCTGAGGAAAGAATGAAGAAGGTCTGGCAGTTGCTCAGGGGGAGAGAAAGACAAGAGTGTGATGAGACAGACAACATCCAGATGCAGAGGTTGGGACAGGTCTTGGAGGGCCTTGTTTGGACCTCATCCTGAAGGCAGCTGGGAACCCTGGTGGGTTTCAAGAAGACGGGTGTGTGTTGTGTGCGCGCGCGTTTGATCAGGGATGCCTGAGCTGCTGGGTGGAGAGTGGAGTGATCAGCACAAGACAGGAGGCAGAAGAGGAAGGGAAGGAATTGAGAGAAAGTGTGAGCTGCAGGGCTTGACGACTGAATACTCAAGGGCAGGTGGTGTGTGGGTGTGTGTCCCGGCATGAACAAGGCAGCTAGGGAGGACTGGAAGAACTCCTCCCTCCTATAGGGCTTCACAGCTTTGATGATCTCCCTCCTCCTGGCCCCGTGCTACCGTGCAGCCTGCACCCATGGTCTGGATGTGCGCTCACATCTGTAGGTCTTTCCAGGGAGACTGCAATCTTCTTGCAGGCCAGGACCAAGCCCTCCTAATTCTGCACAGTGGCATCCAACTGGGGAAAAGATAGGCAAACAAACACACGAGGCGGATCAGAGCCTGATGTCGACGTGCTGCCCTAAGGCATGCTGGGACTTGAGCCAAAAGGTTATTAAGGCTGAAGCTACAGGTGCCCATGGCAGCCCAATTGGATTGGCAAGCAGTTATCCAGCATCTCCTATGTGTCAACTATGTTTTGTGATTAAGAAAAGAGAGAGACAGAACACATGGTCACAGCCCCATCAAAAGAGACAGGAAAAATATGTTTAATTATGATAGTTATACTACAGTGTGAATCAGGCAGCTGTGGAGATAGTGTCAGGAGAGCTACATAGAGGTGGTGCCATTTGAGCTGGGATTTGAAAGATGAATAGGAGTTTGGCATGCAGAGGAAGAGGTGTAAGGGCATTCAAGGCTGAAGACAGAGCATGGTTTATAACACTGAGGCATGAAGGAGTCTAAAGGAGACCAGAGCTTCTACTGCAAATGCTTATTTATTCCACAATATATAACGTGTCCACTCGGACTCCCTCTGGTTTCACCTACAGCTCAGTAGGTGGTCCAAGAGAGCTCAGACTTAAACCAACAGCATCCCACCTTGAGTAAGAACTGGGTGGTGGTGGTGGTGGTGGTGTCTTTCTACTTTCTGGCCCAGGGCATTCTCCAAGCTGAAGGAATGCCATAAGAGGCAGCTCTCAGACAGTGGGGAGGAGGAGTCCATGGATGAATGCCCACTGAATGACTCCTGGCAGGCAATCCTGGCCACATCCCAGACGTCTCTGGGGAAGTGGGGCCCCTTGGCTCTAGCAGTGACCTTGAGAACAAACAATATAAAGCCATTTTTTTTTCTTTCTCCAATCCTAATTTTTTTTTCTTAACATATATATTTTATTGAAGTATAGTTGACTTGGAATCTTTCAGGTGCAAGGTGATTCAGCTATACATATGTAAAAGTGAAAGTCTCTCAGTCATGTCCGACTCTTTGTGACCCCATGTACAGTCCCTGGAATTCTCCAGGCTAGAATACTGGAGTGGGTACCCTTTCCCTTCTGCAGGGGATCCTCCCAACCCAGGGATTGAACCCAGGTCTCCGGCATTGCAGGCAGATTCTTTACCAGCTGAGCTATCAGGGAAGTCCATATACATATATATTATTTTTCAGATTATTTTCCATTATACGTTATTACAAGATATTGACCACAGTTCCTTGTGCTATACATTAAACCTTTGTTGCTTGTTGCATACCTATTTTTTTAAATTAGAAATCTAGCATTCTATTCATACTAAGTCAAACAAACAGAATCAAAGGTCATACTTTTTTAGGCAAAAATTTTCTAAAATATATATTATACGTATTTATAGACACGTATGCAAAAGCTTTTCTACTATATAAAGCCAATTTTTATGTTGACTTTTCCTTCTTCCCAATCTCACTAATTACCCCCATTCACTTTTCCACTCCTGCTTCCTGGGATCATCTTCCAATTAAACCACCTGCATCCAATTCCTTTCTCAGGCTCTGCTTTGGGGAGAATCCAAACTAAGATGGGCCATGTCGCAGGGGACCAGGAGGTGGGAGGTACTGTGATATCGACAGTCAGACCACAGAAAAAGCACACATTTCTGCATATCTCTTAAGGGCCAAGCCCTTGACTTGCAGGGGGGCTGCCAAGTTCTTTGAGGGGGGCCATTGCTCTTCCAGAACCTCTGTTCTGATTGGGGAGAGTGACAGACAGAAGGGGCGAGCCAGCAGCATGTGAGGAATCAGAAACATTTTCCTTCTGCCTTGGGAGCCTGTCACGTGGGCTGTGGGCAGCAGATTGATGTTCCTAATTACATTTGGCTTAGGCTGATATTAAGTATTTGTCTCGTTCCCAGAGCCCACAAAGCTGGCGGATGGTGGAGAAGTTGCCAAGAGGCATGCTGGGTAGCTGAGGATGACAATCTGGGATTTTAAATATCCATGAGAGAGAAACATGGACAAGTCACAGTCATGGGGGGCAGGGTGGCTTGTGTTCTTGAGTTGCCCTTTAATGGTTTCCAAGGGCTACGGGGGCTTCAGAAAGGTTTTGAGGTCCATCCTCCTGTCTTGAGGCTGACCTGCCCAAAACAGCCCAGACAGGGCGTGTGACCCCTTCTGATGCTGGACAGCTTGCTAAGGGGAAATGTTTTCATGGATCTAATTTAAATTTCTTCTGTTGCAGGTCAAACGTTTACTCTGCTTGATTTTGTTCTTGGTGGCATTAAATATTCGCTGAGCACCTACTGTGTGCCCGGGGTACACAGTAAGAGAAGACATGCCCTGGTTCTCTGAACGCTTGCAGGCTCATAGTCTGTATTGGCCAGAAGCTCATGAAAACAAGACCAGACGCTGGGACTCAAATGCAACATGGGGACCCGTGGGGGGTGGAGTAGTCAGGGGTTTGGCAAGGAGATGGGACTGTGAGAGGCAGAGAGAGTCTAGATCAGTGCAGAAGAATGAGGAGAGCATTCTTGGGAGGGGAGTAATGTGGTCAAAAGCATGAGGTCCAACGTGGGAACACATTGAGAAAGAGTCTGCGCAGATCAGATGCCTAAGGCTTGTGACATCGTGTGCTACCCAAGAGACTGAGTTTAAACTCCTTGTGGCTGAAAACAGGACTACTAACTGTCCAGCTATCTCCCAAGGATGAAGCTCAAATAAGGCAGCAGGTATGAGTAGCCCTGGAATTCACAGCTCCAAAGCACAATGCTGTGCTCAGTTGAAAATGACTTCTGTTCAAGTGTTGGCTTTCTCATTGTGTGATTTTGGGGAGGTCCCCGCCCCTCTCTGAGACTGTTCACTCATCAGCAAACCGAGAATGGTAATTCCTTCTTCATACTATTGCGTTAGGGATCACAGGAGAAAATGTAAATAAAAGTAGCAGGATGATCCACAAAGAGCTCTACAGATGCTGATTATTACTGCTGCTCTGAACAGTGGGCTCAGTGAAGGCAGGCATCGGATCTCTTCTCTGTTCCTCCAGCGCCTTCTACAGAGCAGGTGCGCATACCATTGTGGACAACTTCTTGGGTTTGATTGAATTGTATAATCGCCAGGAGCAGAAAACTAACACTTCCGGGCGTAGGGGGAGGTTGTGATGCGTGGCAGATCCGTCCTCCTCCATCTCCGCTAACCCCTCCCCTCCTCAGTTTCAGTAGTTCGGGATCTGCCGAAACCGGTTCTGCTCCGGTGCTCAGGAGGAGGACTCCTTTCAGAAGACTCGCGGGGACACCTTCAGGTGGTTGCATCTCAAGTCCCTGAAGCAGCTCCAGAGTATGGTGGGAGGGACCCAGGTCAGGATTAGTTCACCACAGAGGACGCACCTGTGTTCCCCCGGCCGCTGCTGCTAAGTCGCTTCAGTCGTGTCCGACTCTGTGCGACCCCCATAGACGGCAGCCCACCAGGCTTCCCTGTCCCTGGGATTCTCCAGGCAAGAACACTGGAGTGGGCTCCCCCAGAGCAGCGCTAAGCTCGGGGGTCGTACGGGCACACCTGGGGCAGGGTTCTCCCTGCGTCTCTAGAACGCAGCTTTTATAACCCGGGCTTCGGTACAGAGCTCAGAGCTCGCGGCGACGTGGAAAGAGCGGGCTCCCAGAGAAATGCCAGCCCGGCTGCACGCCAGTTGTCTCAGTCACTTCCGATCCTGACCCTCAGTTTCCTCCTCTGTAAAATTGGCTATGAGCCTCACTGGGCCACCTTCTCGCTGCGGGAACAAGACTGAAACGGGTGCTGGCACGCCTCATCCTGTGCCTCTCGGTGCAGGGGTCTGCGCGAGGCAGGGGGTGCAGGCTTAGTCCCGGCCGGCGGCCGCCACGCCCCTCTCGGCCCGCCGCTCGGCCCTCCCCGCCCGCCGGCCGACTCTGCGAACCTCCAGTGGGCGAGCCTGACGGTCGTTTCGGCCCGCGCGGCGCCTCGGCCATCTAGCGTGTGACTTCGCCAGCGGCCCGAGGCCAACGGGGCACGCAGAGCCCGGGTCGCCGCCCATCCCCCGCCCTAGCTGGCAGGTGCCAGGACCCAGCCTCGCCCGGCCGCCAGGCGGCCGCGGGCCTGAAGGGGTTAAGGCCGCGGGCCTGGGCGCCGGCCGCGGGCTTGGCGAGCCGCTGTGCCCAGCGGCCGCGACCGATCCCGGAGGCGCGGGGCACGGCGGCTGGCGGGCGGGTGTGCGTTTCCTCCTCCTTCCGCCTCCTCCTTTGTAGCGAGTTCCCGGCCCCTCTTCCTCCCCCCGCCCCCCAGCCCGGGCCCTCTCCCTCGCTCCCTTTCTTCCTGCCTCGCCTTCCTGCGGCGAAGGAGGCTCATCTATTATAAATGCACATTCGCGGCTGACATCAGCGACGAGCGGCGGGCGAGCGCTGACGAGCGGTCCCTGCCCGCCCGGAGCGCGGCCCCCAGGCTCGGCTGAGCCTCCAGCGGGGCGCGGGGAGCGCGCGGAGCCGCTCCGGACCCCCTTTCTGCCGCCGCCGGGAGCCCCCGGGCGGACCCCGGCCGCCGCCTCCGCACGCCGCGCCCGCGGCCCCGCACCGCCCCGGAGTTTCTGCATGACTGTCACAAAGGTAGGCGCCCCTGGCCAGCCGCGCCCGGGACCCGCCGGCGCTGGAAGCCCCCGGCCTGGGCTGCGCGGGGCGCGGGGATGTGGGCGTGGGGAGGGGGGCTCTGGGTCGGGAAGGTGTGTCTCTCTTGCTCCCGCAGTCGCTCGAGCCCCTCGGCCCCCAGGACTGCGGAGGGAAGTGGGAGGATGCCGCTTTGGCAGTAACTGTCGTTTGGGCAGGATCCCTCTCGCCGGCTCAACTCCAGGACTGCATTTTTAACCCTTGTTTAGGATGCTGCATTTTTAACCCCAGGAGAACAGTGTCGGGCGGCTCAGTGGTGTCCCCCCTCCTCCCCGTTGAGCGCACCTCGGGGAGTGTTGCTGGCACGGACCAACGCTGGGCAGTGGGTGTGGGAATGGACTTGCCGCCCTGAGGAGGCCCTGAGGTGAAAGCCCACCCCACCTGCCGGCCTCTGCTGCGCATCCCAGGAACTCGGGCCTGACTCTAAAAGCAGTCTGTGGGCGCTCCCCCAATCCCAGGAGTTGCTACCAGGGATGGGAAAGATTCTGGAGTGGCCAACTTGAAGATATAGGGAAGAGCTGTGTCGGGGTAAGGAGGGGAGGCGCTCATTCTGGCAGCTCCCATGTTGGGGGAGAGTTCTTGGACCTCATCTTAGGGGCCGCGGTTTACAGGAGACATTTTGGGAGCTTCCTTACTGTGGGAAAGAAAGAGTTAAGTGGAAAGCAGACCTGGATAGTGGAAAGTGCCCAGGGTTTAGGAGACCTGCCATTCACTCCCCAGCTCTGTCCCGACCACCTGGGTGACCTTGGCTGGGCCCTTCTGCTTTGGCCCTCAGTTTCCTCCTGGAGTGTGAGCATAGGAAAAATAATATGAACGCTGGGGTCGGTGACCAACAATTATTAAGAACCAGTAAGATCAAGGGTGTGAACCTACACTTTTCAGAGAGCTCAGTCAGGGTAGGGAGGTCACAGCCTGGTCTTGGTCTTGGGTTTGGTGAGCCCTGTACCCAAGGCCAAACTCCACCAGCTGCCCACCTGGCTCTCATAATTAGAGAGTTGGAGGTCAGAGTGGGAAGGGCAGCTTGTTTGTGGTCAGAGCAGCAGGCCAGATCGTGGGTCAGCCTGAAAGCAATGGGAGAAGTAGTTCCAGCTCCATCTGATGCCCCCCAAGATCTGCTATAAGACCGCATGTTCAATCAGGGTCTTTGGGCTCAATTCCAGAATTGGAACTTGGAAACATTGTGGGAAGATGAACTTGGGGGCTGAGGGGGTACCTTAGCTCTGGCTGCGGCTGGCAGGGCTGCTGCAACCCACAGAGGGCAGGACGCTCAGTGTTTTGAAATGATACAAATGCTATTTAGCTGGGAAGGATTACTGTCATTAACAGTGTTAATGTCAAAGAGGTAAGCAGGTTAGAGTGAAAGAGTAATGGATGGGCCTGGATGAGAGATAAAGGATGAGAGATTTGTAATAATAGCCCTGAGATTTGATCCAGTGTCTCCCTTGTGTCTCTTTATGAATGTGAGCTCAGGCAGCCTTCCCAGGAGACGTGCAAGGAAGGTGTGTTCAGGCCCCCTTTAATGGAGGAAGAAACTGAGGCTCAGAGAGGTAGAGTAACTTGCCTGAGGTCACACAGTGAGTAAGTAGCTGAGCTAGGATTTGCCCTCAGGCCTGTTTCAGTCTCTAGCCTGTGATCTTTCCATTACCCTGCACCTTGGAGACTGGATGATTCCTGTGGTAGAGGGCCACTACTTGGAGACCTGGGCCCTGGGGTGGGGAGTCCATGAAGGTGAGTACCTGTCTTTTCAACCCATTGACAGCCCTGGCCTCTTGGTATCCAGTGATTATTCACTAATGTGCCCCCTTCCCCCACCATCCCCCATCAAATCCCTCTGTGTCTTGCTCTTCTAACAAATGTGGCATCAGTTTAAGCTGGCTCAGAGGATTAAATAAAATCCCCACCTTAACCCTATCTGCTCTTCCCTTCCCTTCATAAACTGCTGGTTTTCCAGTAGGGAGGAGCAAGAGACCTGCAGGGGAGGGGCCTGGGGGGCAGGGGCGGGGGTGGGGGCAGGCCCGAAAGCCTGTTGGTAAAGGCTCCTCTCTGAGTTTGAGAAGGAACCAGAGTGTTCTGGGAGTCTGAAGGCCTGGCCTAAATAAGTCCTAAATAAGTCACTAACAGGCTGTGTGACTTGAACCAGTCACTTCCCTCTCTAGGCCTCTGTTTTCTCATCTGTGAAATGCAGAATTGGTTCCACCTTCTGCGGGGATTTGGGACAACTTCAGCTCTGGCAAGAAGTCAGCTCTGATAGAGACCAGGAGGCTCTTTGTTCTCTGAAGTTGGTCTGGTTACAAGACAGATGCCAAGAACCCTAAAGGGAGTCTTGGGAGGTGGGATCACACTTACAAGCTGGGGGTGGTAGGCAGAGGAGGGAATGGATTAGAGGGTGAGACCCCAGCTCCTGCTGCCTTTACGCAAAGAATCACCACTTTGGGCAAGCCCAGCTTCTTGGACCCTTGCTTGGAGCTCTTGTGTCAAATCCCTGGAGGGCAGATCCTCAAGGCCGGGGTTTGGTGTGGACTGTAGGAGATGGAAATGGCAATCCACTCCAGTACTATTGTCTGGAAAATCCCATGGACAGAGGAGCCTGGTAGGCTACAGTCCATGGGGTTGCAAAGAGTTGGACATGACTGAGCGACTTCGCGTCACGTAGGAGATGATAGGAAAGTAGAGACAAGGAATCATGATGGCCCGTTGCCAGATCTTCAGTAGCACGTCCTTAGGGGAAGGGGCCTCTGTTTTCCATTTGCCACCCGCCCTCTGATACCTACTCCATTCCCCCTTCTTTGTGGGGCACAGCAGATGAGGTTGCATATAAAGCCTGAGGGTTTTCTGCTCTAACACACTAGAGACACAGAGCCATGCAGCTTTTGGATTGTGACCGTCTAGCCAGATGACATTTTTTTCCTGGGTATGATGTTTTAAACTATATTTTATGGTGTGTATTTTAGTAAACTGTCTTAGTTTCTTTATGTACTAAGGAGAAGAAAGGAAGAAAAAAGAAAGAGAAAGCAGAGGGAAGGACCAGATGCAGTTTCCCCAGCTGCAGATGTCCACAGGAGGTCAAGGCCCAGCCTCCTCCTGGTTGTGGTCCAGTATCCTTCCATAGGGCAGGTCAGGGGAGACAGTGAAGGCTGCCCTCGTAGGAACAACGAGTTTCATTCCAGATGATTTTATTCTTTGAGTCCTTGTGCCTGATTTTTAGCATTTTTCTGTCCCTGTTTCATTTCAGTCATATACCTGACTTAGCATATAGCAGTCCTTCTCTGCTTCTAAATATCTGTTTCTAGACTGCCCTTGGCTGGAAAAACAGAACAAAATATATTAGAATTGTGTGTAGAGTTTGTCAATGGGCTATAAGAAAAGTCTGTGAGCTCTATGTTGGCCTCTAAAAACGCCTTCTCATTGCTCAGAGGTCCTTTGGAGTGCTTTCCCGGCATTCATCTGTGATGTGACCAGGGTTGGGGCTCTAAGTAAGGAAGGTGGTGACTTCCAGTGGCTAGGCAGCCTTGTTCCCACTTGCCTTGTTAAGTTAGGTGCCACTGAGCTTAGTGCTTTCCAAGTTCCCTAGGCTGGCTCAGGGAGCTAGTGGCCCAAGAACAAAGTGCCCTGAGCAGCAGGAATGCCTACTGTCCCTCAGAACGACTTAGGAGAAGGAATGTGGGCAAAGAGAGGACCCTGGATGCCAGTGCTGAGTGGCAGATTCCAAGTCCACGAGCAGGATTGTCCGCTGCACCCTGGCCCCCAGACCTGCAGGTTCGCCTTCCCTGCCCTGTCCCACCCTCACAGAGCTCAGCTCACTGGTTGGAGCCCCTGGCTTCTGCTGGGAAAGATCGAAGGCCGAAGGAGAAGTGGGTGACAGAGGATGAGGTGGTTGGATGGCATCACCAACTCAGTGGAAATGAGTGAGCAAACTCCAGGAGATAGTGATGGACAGGGAAGCCTGGTGCGCTGCAGTCCATGGGGTCGCAAAGAGTCGAAAACGACTTAGCAACTGAACAACAGCAACAACATGTCTCTAGGCCCCTGTAGAGAGCCTCATAGGAGAACAGAATATATGAGCAATTAAATCATCGCCTTCTGTCCCTTGATAAATGAAGGATCCTGGGCCCACGGAACAGAACCGTGATTTCCTTAAAGTCACTCAGCAAATATGACATTAGAGGACTGAAACTTGGGTTCTCCTGGCTCCTGGTCCGTGCTCTTTCTGCCCAGCTGCCCAGTGAGGGGGACTTCATGCCGCCCTAGTTGGGGTGGGTATTTTTCCCCACTGCATTGCCCCTTTCTGCTGGACAGCCTCTCCCTTTTGGGGGTCCAGGTGAGGGGAGTCCAGGGTCTGGATGGGGGAGAGGGGATAACAAGCCCTTCTGCTTCAACTCACTGACCCACATCCAGTCCACGTAGGATGCTGGAGCCCCAGTGTCCCACTTCCCGGCACTTTTTTCCTGTCTGACTCTTACTGCAAGAAGAGATGAGAGAACCTCAGTTAAAAGGCTGAGAGGTACCAGTGTAACTGAGAGTGGGATCCGGCTGCTCACTGCTCAACAGCCATTAAAGAGGCCAGGTTGGTCGAAAGGAAAGTTTGCTTTATTTTGGATGCTGGCAACTGGTGGGGTGGGGGTGGGCGGATAGGGTGAACGCCTGTCCAAAGGCCGACTTCCCCCACCCCCAACACCCAGTGGGGCAGAGCTTTTATAGGCCGAAGGAGGGGGCTGCATATAGAAACAGCACAGTCAGCTCTGAGAGTCATCTTGAAATTAGTCATTGGTGGTCTGACCAGCGTCATCTTGATTGTTTTAAGTACAGTTGGTCTTCAGTTTTAGGGTCAGTTTGTTTCCATTTCCTTGAGGCCGGTTTTGAAATTGTGGCAGCTTATGTCCTGGCTGCAGGGTGGTCATCTCGTAATTAACTTCTCCACCTGGTGGGAGTTTCAGTATCCATAAGACCATTCACAGGCAATGGCTCAGAATATTATCGATAGCTCCTGAGAAGGAACTACAGGTCCTTGGCTATGCTTAATATTGAAACTGTTATTATTTGGTCTCCTTCGGCTGTTTTCCTTTGTTTCTGCGTATTCTCACTTCTCTGCTTAGACTTATTCTTTCAAGTTTTTCCACAGACAAAAGGTAGGCTGAGGACGTGAGGGGCAAAGACCATAGGGTCCTGCCCCATTTCCCCAGCAGAGATCCAGCTCCCAGACTCTTGGGGTGGGATGGGGCAGGGATTCTACCTTCTGTACACCTCACACTCTCACTGTACTGCCTCCTTCCTTGCAATTCTTTTTGCAGATCACTGGCATCCTCATGCAGAAGGAATCTAGGTAACATTTACTCATTCATCCGGCCCTCTGAGCTCCTTCTCTGGGCCAAGCCCTGTTAGGCACTGGGCTCAGAGAATATATAGCTGCAGCCCCTGCTGTCCAGGACCTTTGAAGAGATGGGTGTGTAAGGAGGTATCATAGAGACCTGGGTTAGGAGCGTCAAGGTCCGGTGGACACCAGCTGGGTCTTGACTGCCCGCCCTTAGTGCTTGCTTAGTGAATGCAGGCTCTTCCCTTCCTTGCCATCTCTCCCTCTCTCTCTAGAAAAGCTCTGCTGAGTTACTCTCTTCCTGAGTGTGCCCAGAGGCCCTGTTTTCTCATGGCTGAGGGTGTTGCTGCCTTGGCACCCATGGCAGCACCCAGAGGCATCAGGGCAGGGTGTGAGGCTCCCCAGGGCCCCCAGAATCACCCCACAGCTGGTCAAGGCTGTGGAGTCAGCACCGACACGGGCTCAGTTGGTTTGCGTGTGTGGACACTGGCCGGACCAGCGGCCTGGCAGCGTCAGGCCCTGGCAGCCCAGCCATGGAGTGAGTTTTTCCACTTCTCTCCCAGGTTGGCCAGCCTGGAGCAGACATGGCCTCAGCCGCTGCTGGCTCCTGGCACCGGGGCGGCCCAGATTCTGATTTGGATGTGCCGGCCACAGAATTTGTCTGGTGTCCAGGAGATGAGGGAATGTGCAGATTCCCTCTGTACCCAACCCCCTCTCCTTCCCTCTCCTCCTGCTCAGCTCGTTCAGTTCCCTTCCTTTCCCTGCCTGTGGACCCCACAGGCCCCAGCCCAAGCCGCCTGCAGCCTGGGAAGCTCAGAGCAGCTGGCATGGGGCAGGCCTGGCCAGGGAAGGACAGATGCAAATCCGGTGGTTTCCACATGAAAAGACGCTATTTAGAATGAGCCTCTCCTTTGTGGGCCTGGAGTGTGGGACCAGCTGCGGAGGAGACACAAGTAGGGTGGCGGGTGGAGGGGCATGGGGAGGAGCTGTCACCACTCTTCCCTTCTCCTTCCTCCCTGCCCCCGCAGAGGCCCCTGGAGGGACTTGGTAATTGGTTTCTGGCTGGCACCCTCCTTCCAATTAATTAACACAGTGATGGGAGGTGCCCAGGCTTCCTCAGAGCTGTCCTGTTTACAGAATACAAGCATGGGTTACTGCTGTGCATTGCTTTGCCCGTCCCATGGTAGGAGGCTTCCTCCTATTTACAGATGAATAAACAGAGTCCATGAGAAAAGAGACCACACCCTAAGTCACAGAGCTTATGTGGGTCAGAGCCGGATGCGCACCCGGATGTTCTGACTTTAAGCTAGAACCTGCTCGATCCAGTCACATAATGGTCCGTAACATGTGAAGACACAATCACCATCATGACAAGAATAACAGTTAAGCAGGCTTTGGGCAGGCATGATTGCATTTACTCTGTGCACCATGAGACTGAGTCTGTTATAGGATGATCCCATTTTTCAGATGAGGAAATTGAGGCTCGATGAGAATAATTGAATTATTCAAGATTGCAGGTTTAGTGGGTGGGAGCAGGGATCTGCACTTGGGCTGTCTCACTCCAGAACACACATTCCTGTAACTTCCAGGCCTCTCCTGCTGGGGCTCCATCATGTTCTGCACCTTCTACCCCCAAAGCATAGGGCTCCTGTCTATGTGTCTGTGGCCCTGCCACGGAGGTGTGCTTGCCTTGAGCGTGACACTCATGAGTGTGTCATGTTTAAACTTCCCTGTGACCTATGCGGGAGCTGGGAACCATGCGCTTGATTGGGGGAAGGCTGCTGGGTAAAAAGGACATCTGGACGCGGTGACTGGCGTTGGATAGGGCTGCTTATTGGTAGGGCAGCCAGCCCAGTGGCAAAACGGAGACAGAGCCTTCTCCATTTCTGTGAAGCTAGCTTTGCGTAGAGAACACAGGTCTGTGATTCAGGCCTGCAGCCCTTACCAGAAGCAGCCTTCTCTTGAGATGGCTTTTGATGCCCAGAGGGTGCCTACGAGTGCCAGCTTTAGAGTCAGACAGATGGCACTGTTTTATTTACTTGCTGTGTGTTCTTGGGCAAGTTGCCTAACCTCTCTGAACATCTGCTTCCCCATCCATTAATTGGGATTGATAATAGTAGTACTTAAAAGGATTATTATAAAGATTAAAACAGCTGATCTGTGTGAAGCATTTACCACATGCCTGGCAGTTGTTGTCAGCTATTAACGTCAGGCAGACAGAAAATTAAACAAATGCTGACAATGAGTGTCCTGGGGTGTTATGAAATGAGCAGGGAACTCTGGGAATAGTAACAGTGGGCCTGCCTAGTCAGGGGGCTCAGGAGGGGCTGTTAGCTGAATCATGTGGACTGAGTAGGAGGTGGCAGGTGACATACATGGGGAGCGGGGGAGAGATAACCGGCAGATGCCTGGAGTCAAAAACAGCTCTTCAGGGTCGCTTCCTGCATGCCAGGCATGGGTGAGGGCTCAGCCCAGCTCATTTAACCATCAGAGAGACTTCATGGTCTTGATCACTATCATTATTTCCACTTTACAGATGAGGAAACAGGCACAGAGAGACTAAATAAGCTGCAAAAGGTCACCCATTGAGGCGGAATAGAGACTTGCATTTCCTGACCTTGATACTGTCCTTCTTCCTCCCTGGAGCTTGAAGATGCCTTATTGCACTTCTTTTTTTTTTTTTTTTCTGCACCACATGGCTTGCAGGGGCCCAGGGAGTGAACTCGTGCCCCCTCCATGGGAAGCACAGAGTCCTAGTCACTGGACTGCCAGAGAAGTCCCTCCCTGGGCAACTTCTTAAACTGACCTGAGGGGTGTAGAAGTGCCACGTGCAATTTCCCAGCCCTCTGCTGCCCTCCCAGGGCCTCCCCAGGCCCCTAAGGGAGGGCAGTGCCCCTCCCTGCCTGGCAGGCAGCTCTGGAGAGGGGTCATTTATTTTTTCAAAAGGAAACTTTGCTCTGGCAGAAAAATTTCCACCTTACATTTTTACTGGGCCTGATTGTGACCGGTTTTATTCTTTAAATCTTTCTAATCATCTGTTGGGCATTGGTCTTTAAAGTAAATCCATAGGGACAGATCTAGAACTTTTAATGTTCAAAGTCTATTGAGTGTTTGCATTTTGGTTTTTGCCCTGCCCGAGCTCAGGAAAGGTGACATTCGCTACAGGCTTAAACTTGCCCCGAATGAGACAGATGGTAACAAGGTGGGAGGCTCTGGCTGCCCAAAGATGGGAATATGGGGAGGCTGCCTCTGGGTGGTGCTCACTCTAATCCCTGGGAAGAAGCCCCCATGCTCAGGGTTTAACTCCCAAGCCATCTGAAGTCATCTGGTCCAGGCCTCTGCCTCCATGAACTTCACATTTTCTAGGAATATGAGAATGACTCCTAATCTCAATAAATATGAATTTATTATTAGGCTGTTCCTAGCCTTTCACCCGGGGAAGGCAATGGCATTCCACCCCAGTACTCTTGCCTGGAAAATCCCATGGACAGAGGTCCCTGGTGGGCTGCTGTCCATGGGGTCACTAAGAGTTGGACCCGACTGAGCGACTTCAATTTCACTTTTAACTTTCATGCATTGGAGAAGGAAATGGCAACCCACTCCAGTGTTCTTGCCTGGAGAATCCCAGGGACGGGGGAGCCTGGTGGGCTGCCGTCTGTGGGGTCGCACAGAGTCGGACACGACTGAAGCGACTTAGCAGCAGCAGTAGCAGCAGCAGCCTTTCACCAGTTGGTAAGTCCCTGCTTTCAAGGAACTGACAGAGAAATAAACAGCAGAAGTAGCTAACCCTTCTAGGGTGCGTAGTTTATGTCCCAGGCACATAAAAAGTGTTTCATATGTATTTATTCATTTAATCTTCCTGATTATCTCTGAGCTCTGTGCTATTATCATTTCCATTTCCATAGTAGCAGAGACAGGCCCACAGAGGGCAGGGGGTAATTTACTCGGGTCCCAAAGCTGGGAAGGGTTGAGCCTGCCTCCTAGGCTTCTGTTTTGCCCCTCAGTCAGGCTGGAATGACCCCAAAACATGGGGCCAGAGCAGGGGGCCTGAAGGCAGAAGACCCAGGCTTGCTCTTGCCTCCTTGCTTTACTGTGTGACCTGGGACCAGTCCCTCAACATCTCCGAGCCTCTATTTTCTCATCTTTGAAAATGGAATTAGGACTCAGCCTTACTGCTGCTGCTGCTAAGTCACTTCACTCGTGTCCGACTCTGTGCAGCCCCACAGATGGCAGCCCACCAGGCTCCTCTGTCCCTGGGATTCTCCAAGCAAGAATCCTGGATGTCATCTATGGGGTTGTTTATTGTTGTGTCTGATATGATCTCTCTCCTGTCCCCCACATTACCAGCACTTCATGGCCTTCAGAATTTGGCAGTTCCTTCCAATAGATAACCCACTTCTCCCCTGCTCTCCTGGCTTCAGAATTGATTCAAGGACTTCCCTGCTGGTCCAGTGGCTAAGACTCTGTGCTCCCAGTTCAGGGGGCTTGGGTTCAATCCCTGGTCAGGAAACTAGATCCCACATGCTGCAACCAAAGGTCCCGCATGCCACAACTAAGACCTAGCTCAGCCGAATAAATAAATAAAAATAAATAAATATATTTTTAAAAGGATTGATTCATACTCTGCTGGAGTGAAAGAGCCAAGTTCATTTCTTCCAAACGGCCTCTGTTTTCACTTCATCAGGCTAGTTGGGTACAGATAAAAAGTTGTTTTTCTCTCTTCCTGTTCTGTCTTTTTTGGCTGTTTTGATATGCTTGGGACAAATAATCTGGCTGTAAAAATTGGGTGTCCTGCTTTCATTTGAAAAGTAAGCCAAATAAAGCATCCGTACCTTGATCTGTATCATCCTGGCTCCCCGCAGGTCTGAGCTCCCTGTGAAAGGCAGGGGAGGATGGGTCCCAGAACACAGTCCTGCCTGGGTCTCTGGGCAGAGAGACACTGTCCCATCCCCAGTGGCACATGACCTTGACCTTGGCTCTAGGCGCATCCATATTTCCTTGTGGCTCAGGTTCCTTTTCTTCTGGGTTTAGGGAAAGGAGTATGTTCTAGTAGCATGAAGCATTTACACCAGACAGTTTAAGCACCTTAAGTGTGATTTCAGAACTAACAGCTTTATGATCTGGCAGAATTTCTAAGACATGGAACAGCTAAAAACAAAAGTGTTGGTGGGTGGGGACAAAAGGATTTAATTCCTGGGTTTTTTCCTTTAACTTAAGGAAGATAATACTGTTGCTATCTGCCCTGCCGACTTTCAGGTGAAAGATCAGTTTGCAGGAATGCTTGGGGAAATTTGGGATTCTGAGAAATTTGGAATTCTGGGAAAGGGGATTTCTGTATATCTGAAGGACCATCTGATAACTTTTTATTATCACAGATCTGTCCTCTAAAGCTCAGGGGTCTACCTTCCTGCCTTAGTCATTATTACATCAGAGGACAAACTAAAATTGTTGTGCATTGAGTCTCCTTCAGGACCTGAGCTGTCCTGTTAAACTGGCCTTTCCAGGGTCTACAAGTGCAAGTGTTGGTCGCTCAGTCATGTCCGACTCTCAGCGACCCCATGAAATGTAGCCTGCCAGGTCCGTGCATGGCGTTTCCCAGGGAAGAATACTAGAGTGGGTTGCCATTTCCTTCTCCAGGGGATCTTCCTGGCCCAGGGATCGAACCCGGGCTTCCTACGTTGCAGGCAGATTCTTCACCATCTGAGCCTCCAGGGTCTATACCACGTTCGTTTCTCTGTCCCAGGAGCTCCGGTAGCACCCAGTCTCCACTGTACCAGACGCAAATAAAAGCTTAACATGCTCTGTCGTTGGCTGATTATTTTAAGATGAACCTTGACTCAATTGTGAGCTTGCTGAAACCAGGAATTACACTTGATTCTTTTTAGTACCTTTCACAGTGCTCATCTGAGGGCTATCTATGCACATTAGAAAAGGTGTGATATAGACTTTGGGGTGCCTGGTGTAAAGGTACAAGATTGGGCAGAATTTGAAACAATCCTAGACAGTTCCCTGGTTGTTGCTGTTGGACTAAATCTTTACTCCTAGAGATCCACGCACTGCTAGAGCTGGAAGGGAATCTAGAGAGTTGTAATGGACTCCTCCGTTACAGAGGAGAAAATTGAGGCCCCAGAAGGTTTACCCAAAGGGGCACAAGTGCCTGAGCCAGAACTAGGGCTCCCTTCAATTAGTTGCAGGCTCAGGTTGGATGAGCTTCAGTACAGTGGGTTTTTCTAGGCTTTTACTAGAAATCAGGCCAAGGACTGATTGAAAAGTGGGCATGGGGGAAAATTCCAGAAAGGAGACTTTGCGAACTTAGCCTAGCTGGCAAGGGGCACCTGAATGGAAAAGCTTGGCTTCTCAAGTAACCAATCAGGAGTGGCTGGCCCCAGGGCCTAGTCATGGCTGTGGCAGAAGAAGCGACTTCTGAGGCTCTTGCTGCTGGGCTGTGGGGCTGTAATTACCCAGATCTGGTGGCCCATGTGTCCTGTATGCCAGGCCGCCACCTTTGCCTGCACAGCGGCGCGAGAACCCCACTCTCCCTCCTGGAAGCCGGCCCTCCTGGCACGCAGGGCTGCAGGCAATCTTTCTCTCCTTTGTTCCTCTGAAACCATTAGAAGGGCCTCTGGGTTGGGAGTTTGGGTTGCTAAGAGCTTTCCTCTGGCTAGACCTTATCACTGGCTTGAGAAGTCTCCAGACAAAGTTTTCCCTGGAACTCTCACTTGGAGGGAGGGAGAGAAGGAAGAAGGGAGAGTGGGTGGAGGGAAGGAGAGGGGGGCTCAGGAGCCACAAACAAAGCCGCCCCTCTGCAGGCCCCAGAGGGCCAGAGTGCTGGGGCTGGCAGAGGGAGCTGCGAGCTCTGTGGGCCTTTGCTGTAGAGAAGCAGCGGGAGGGGCGCCGCTCTGCTGCGCCCACCACTTGTGTGGCCAGCGCACATCCGTTCTCTTCTGTTCCTGCCCTCTCCCTCTATCCCCACCTTACAGGAGGGGAAACTGAGCCCCAGAGAGGGAGGCACTCACGCTGGTGTGCAGAGCAGGGAAGCCGGGATCTGAACCTGGTACGTCTGATTACAGAGCCCCGTGGACACACAGAAACTGATCGTGCTGTGTGGTTGCTTTTTAAAGAAGACCCTCCCAGTCACCAGGCCCAGAAGCCTCTGTAGAGCTCAGTGCCGCTGGGCCTGTGAGATGTTATTAAAATAGAACTTCTCCTGGGAAGGGTAATGCCTTAGCTTGCTGATAGCAAGACCCTAGGTAATAAGGCTCAGGGGAGGACTTCCCTGGTGGTCCAGTAGTTAAGAGAGTTCGCCTGCCAGTGCAGGGGACATGGGTTTGATCCCTGGTCTGGGAAGATTCCACGTGCCGTCGGGAAGCTAAGTCCGTGTGCCACAGCTGCTGAGCCTGTGCTCTAGAGCCTGGGCTCTGCAACAAGAGAAGCCACTACAATGAGAAGGCCAGGCACAGCAATGAAGAGTAGCCCCCACTCTCTGCAAAAGAGAAAGCTCATGTGCAGCAACAAAGACCCAGCATGGCCAAAGGTAAATAAATACATTTGGAAAAAAAGACTCAGGAGTGGTTCCTGAGGGGGAAGGCAGGGTGGGGGAGAGCTGATTACCACGAACCGGTTTTGCCCAGGGAACGGGAGTGAAGAGGATGACCAGCCTTATTCTGTGCACCTCTCCACCCTGGCTTCCCTGCTCGCTTGACCACTGACCACAATCTCCACCCTTCACCCTTAATGCAGGTAAAATGAGGCCTTGGATTCACTCAGAAAACATTTGCTGACCACCTGGGTACCAGGGCCAAAGTGCCAGGAACTGAGCACGCAGGAATAAACTCAGGCTGCCCCTTCTCGAGGGAGGTCAGTCTCATGGAGCTGGTGGTGGCTCAGAAGGACACATGGCTGCAGAGATAAGGGGAAACAGGCTGGTGTGCAGGGAGCAGACATGTGTGCACACACCTCTGAAGCCATGGGGTGGGTGGGGGGGTCAAGGAAGGTTGCTGGAGGAAGAGGTCTCATCTCAGTTATCAAGGATGAGTTAAGCAGAGGCAGGTAAAGAGGAGGGGAAGGCATTCCAGATGTGAACAAAAGCTTGGAGAGAGCTGCGGCTTTGGCTCATTCCAAGAGAGACGAGAGTTGGATGCTGCTGGGTGGGAAAGGGTAGGACGGCGAGTGATGAACAGACTGGGAGGCAGGAGCAGCCGGGGGAGCAGAGCTGCCCAGCCAAGGAGGGTGAGCTTCACCCTGATGGTGCTAGGAGCCCCCAGAGGGTTTTAAGCAGGGGAGTGACATGGTTCGACTTGCACTTTAGATGGTCCGGCCCAACCCATGTTGCCCCAGAGGCATTTCAATGATTGGAGATTCACAAAGTTTACATGTCATAAGGTTGGAGTGAAAGTTCCAGGCCCCCAGCCCAGAGTTCCTACTGGCATCTCCCTGTTCCTGGGTAAGTTACTACACGTGCCCCTCTCTTCCCCAGGGAGATGCCCTGGCTGGGACCACTGTAGGTTACTGGCCTTTCCCATCTGCCTAGGGCTGCCAGAGAGGTTGGATCTGAGCTCTAGAAGATGGGGTGAGGGTGCTGGAGCAGAGGGGCCCAAAGCCTCTTTCTAGGAAGATGTGCATTTGGCCTGGTGAACAGACCTCTGAAATGCGATTTTGAAGCCCTCTGCTTAATTAAGCCCCAGCTCTGACACTGTATGACCTTGGGTCGCTCCCCTCTGGTTGGGACTCAGTTTGCCCAAACTAGCTTAGGGGGGTGTCACCTGGTCCAAGTCCAGGTGCAAGAGTGAGCCTACAGGTGTGCCTATGCCCAGAACTAGGCCCTGTGGGTGCTCAGCCTGCCTCCCCCAGCTTTCCCAGACCCTGCAGCCAGAGTCTCCTCCCGAGCTGTGTTCTCCAGCGCACGCATACATGCACACACACCTCACTCCAGACTGCCAGAGGTTGTGGTAGGTTTATGAAATTCAGAGGTTGAGGGCCAGAGTTGGAGTCTCAGCTCTGCCACCAACTTGCTCTGTGCCTCTGAGCAAGTGGCTCAGCCTGTCTGAGCCTTTGTACCTGCCCCCTCCCATTTGGTATAAATATCAGTCCTCGGCACACAATGAAGGGAATTGTATGAGTCAGCCTCTTCCTTGTCTCTTTAATACACCCTCCTCTGTGCTGTTTCTGCCAGACAGCCCTTCTTTTTTTTTTTTTTTTTGCCACAGTGCGTTGCATATAGGATTTTAGTTCCCTGACCACAGATTGAACCTGTGCCACTTGCATTGGAAGCGCAGAGTCTTAACCACTGTACCACCAGGAAAGTCCAAGAGAGTCCTTCTTTGATGAAAATTCTATCTAGTTTTGAGTGCTAAGCTGGTTGGGGATGAGGAGTAGAATTAAGTGGGCTAGGGCACAAGAGAACCTTCTGAAATGGTCTTTAGGTGAATGTGTAAAAAATTTTCAAGCTGAACACTTCAGATTTTCATACTACAGGCATGTTGGATATATTTAAATATGTGAATGTTAAAATATTAATGCTTGGTTTTATTATAGAAAATATCCTATTTATTAATAATAAAACATTAATATTTAATACATTTACTTTTTAATGGAAAAAAGATCCTTTCTCAGCTTTCTGGTTCAAGCTCCATCTCTCTCCATCCATTCACATATTCATTCAGTCTACAAATATTTGCTTGGGCCCCAGGCAGCCCAGGCTCGCAGAGGTGAAGGACACACAGATGCATGCACTGTCTTGGGAGCTCAGAGGTGCAGAACCTTCAGTGGCTCCTCGTGTCATTAGCGGTGATTCTCCATGCTGGCTGCAGATCGCCTGGGGAGGTTTATATGCTTTTCCTCAGGGTCCGTATCAACAGCTTTGTGACCTGTGCAGTGCCTGATTTAATGTTCTGCTGATCCTGTCTTGAAATTCTTTATAATTTTTCATCAAGAGGACCAGATTACTCCCCCACCCCCAGAACAACAGAATCGGATTCTCTGGGAGTTAGGGTCTGGGCATCAAGATTTCTTCAGAGCCATGTGTCCTGCTGGAGGAGACCTATCCAGATTCGGCTCTCATCCTCAGACCCCTGGCTGAAACAGAAGCTAGAGCCTGGCTCTATAGACACTTGTAACTGAATTGAAATGATAAGCCCTCACACGTGAGCGTGTCACAGGAGCTGTCCCTGGGGAGGCAGTGTCGGCAGCGAACCACGAAGGAGCTCGGGGGAGCGGCGGGGTCACTGTGCGGTGGGATGATCCAGAAGGGCTTCAGGGAGGAGTGGGCACATGCACCACCTGGAGAAGGGCGAGAGAAGAGGATGAGAGGGGAGAAAAGGCACAGGCAGAACAGCCTTTAGGAGAGGGAAAGACTCGTGGGGGAAAAGGAGGAGCCAGGTCAGCTGGAGTGCGGAGTGAGACTTGGGTCGGGGGGCTGGGGTGGGGCGAGATTGGGAGGCACAGGAAATGACAGTCTGAGAAGTCAGAATCCTGTCAGCAATGGGGAGCCGCTGAATGTTCCGGGTCCAAGAATAATGTCCTCCATGAACATTTGAATCAATAAACAAAAAGACTTTGGGGAAGTCTTAAGGGGAAACTGGCCTGCTAAGTTGCCTCGGTCTCCAGCTGGACTGTGGTTCACCTGCTCTGAGAGGCTCTGCGTCCCCGTCCCCGTAGGTGGTGCCCATCTGTGCGGAACCCATGTCCCCTGTGGTGTGGTCTTGGGCAGCAGTGATTGAAGTGTCCCCCAAAACAACAGATTCTGAGCAAAGGAATGGCAAACGCTAGGGGAGGAATTTCTAGGAATGGCAGACAGTGAGGGGAGGGGCATTTCTGGTAAAAACTGGGCTCCGCTCTCCTGCTGCCATCAGGTTCCCTGACCCAGGTGAAGAGCCCCTGTAGGAAGGTGGCTGTCCCCACCGTCTTGCCTTTCCCATGGCCTGGTGGACACTGTAATCCCTGGGGATGGTTTGATGGTCCTGCCTGGGATAGAGGAGCCCCCATTTCTGACTGGCCAGGAGATCAAACACAGATCTGTTTGTTTCTTAAGTCTCCTGAAATATTTATGGAGAAAAATGAGAAAGGGTCTCTGTTTATTTAATGCATCCTCCAGGGAAGAAGTCACAGGGAATAGGCTGCTTCCCGAGTCTGAGAACCAGTGAGCAGAGATGGAATTTCTTGAGGTTTGAAGCCAGACTGTGTACTTGCAGAAGAAAGTGGGATAGGATTTCTGGAGGTGATGAAGCCCTCTCAACATCCTGCCTCCAGCCCAAGAAAGCCCCTCAGCGCTTGCTTTCCTGGTGACTCCAAATAACGGCTGAAATCTCAGCCTAGTTTTTATTCTGGGCTTTGTCTCAACATGCTGTGTGACCTTATGCAAGTTGCTTAACCTCTCTGGGGGTATCAATCCTATTTGGCCCTTGACAGTGTTTGGAGAGTCAGATGAGCTGTGGAGTGGGCTTGCTCTGAAGCAATGAAGAGATAGAAAGGGGTGTGGGGGGCACTGTGCTGTGCAAAAGTCCCAGCTATTCAGTGATCCAGGCCAGAGAGCTGGCCAGGAGCAGGACTGAGGGCCGTTGGTGGCCTCAGCTGTGGCATGGGGTCAGGCTAGCGGGAGGGCTCTAGGACCCAGGCCCGTCCTTTGGCCCCCTCCCCCTTCCTCCTTCAGCTCAGCCCCGCTGTCCCACGTCCCTGAAAATGCTGGCAGGATTTCCTCCCAGGAAAGGGACGGGGGTGTCCGGTTTACATCCCGGGGGAGTTGCAGGCAGCAATTCCCCCTGACAGTGGGACCAGCCTTGTCTTCAGATGTGGAAGTCTGTGGCTCCGTGCCCGAGCCTCGTGGCTGGCCTCAGATTCTCTGCTGTCCACACTCAGGGAAGCTGGATCCCTGCCCTTAGTTTGGCCCCTGAGGCTGGGCTTCTGTTCTCAGCTCTGGGGCTGGCTTGTTGTTCTGTCTCCCATGGTGAACCTTGTAAAGAGATAGTAGTTAATAACAGTTCTTATCATTAGGACAATCTGAATCTTAATACAAATGACCATCCACTAAGCACCTGATCATGCCAGGTACTGTGTGGGCTGGGGATGCACAGAAGGGACCCATCTCCCCAGCCTTGAAGGAAGTTGACTTCTGCCTGGCAGGCAGACACAGACACTGAAGGAGGGCTAGGGGCAGTGCTGAAAGCAGGTCCTGAAAGCCACGGAGCCCTGGGAGACTGAACAAGGCTTCCTAGGGGAGGTGGTGTTTGAGTCTGACTTTGAGGGTTGAGTAAGATTTGGGAAAGGGTGGAGGAGGGGAGGCGCAGCATGAATACAAACAAGGCAGGCTCACTCCTGAGATGTTCGAGAACTTCCGGGTTGTCCAGGGAGGTTGGAGCCTGGAGGGTCAGGAGCTGGGAGGGTGGGGAGGGGAGGCAAAGCTGGAGGCCATGGTGAGTTGTGCATGAGTTGCACATGGGAAAGAGACGTGATCGAGTCCTTAGATTCCACAACAGTAAACATCCATTAAGCACGTACTGTGCCAGCCACCGTTCTAGATGGTGGGACACATCCACATAGGTGATCAAAACAGAAAAAAGTCCTTGCCCTCAGGGGACTGGGCCTGGAGGGCGGGGACACAGGACGGACACAAATACATAAATATTAGGGTGTCAGGTGGTAGTAAATGCTATGGAGAAAAGTGCAGTGGGGTCAAGGGGCAGAGCGATGGGAGGGACTGCTTTAGACAGAGCAGCTCTGAAAAGGGGACATGAGGGCCCAGGGTGGAAGAAGGGGAGGAGGAGCCACGTGGAATCTGGGAAGATCTTTCTGGCTGAGAGAACAGAAAGTTCCTAGGCTCTGAGGGGGCTTCCCTGGTGGCTCAGACGGTAAAGAATCCGCCTACAATGCGGGAGACACAGGTTCGATCCATGGGTTGGGAAGATTCCCTGGAGGAGGGCATGCAGCCCACTCCTGTATTCTTGCCTGGAGAATCCCTACGGACAGAGGAACCTGGCAGGCTACAGTCCTTGAGGTCTCAGAGTTGTACACGACTGAGCGACTAAGGACAGCATCGACTCTGAGGAGGGGCTGCTCTCCACTCAAGGCATAGCTGTGAGGCTTTTGTCTGGGGAACTGTGAGGGGGAGGTCAGAAAGGAGGGCGAAGCTGGGCCTGGGTCCCCCCGAGTCCTCCTGCCTCCCTCCTGCTGGCACGGGCTTCCTGCTCACTGTTGTTTGTTGACTGACTAAATGAGAGTGACCACTCAGGGGAGGACGGGCAGGAGAGAGGGAAAGGCTGAAGTCTGGGCAGTGGTGAGGGTCTGAACAGGGGCGGAGATAGTGGGAACGGGAAGAGGAATCTCCAGGCCTTGGGGGCTGATTATGAGGAGAGGAAGACAGCCAGGGTGTTTCTAAAGTGCCCCCAGAGAAGTGCTGGTTCACACATCCATAGGCATCACCGCGGTGGGCTTCCCACACCCCTCCCCTGGGTCACCTGAGCTGGCTTAGCCTTGATCTGGGGCTTGTGAAGCGAAACCAGAGCTTCCCATCGCTCCTGACCTCTCGAGGGTGCTCCAAACTGGGCCGCATCCTCCCGAGGGGCCAGCAGGACTCGGCGGAAGTCCTCAGGGGCCACCCTCCCCTGCCAGCCTCACCTTGCCTCCAACCTCATTAGTATTTTGAGCAGAAGCATATTTATTTTTTCCTGTGGGGAATTGGTGTCCAGCTCACTTCAAATTGAGTAAAACCAAAGAGTAGTTAAGAGGCCCTGCCTTCCCAGGTCAAGGAGGAATGACTGAGCGAAGTGGTGCTGATGCTTTACTGGCTGCTGGGCGTCTGTTCTGGGTTGGCCCAGGTTTGAGTGGCAAGGGAGGTGCTCTAGGACTGGAGTTCACCAGTAACAAAATACTAAGGAGAGATGTTTGCTTAGTGCCAACCACAATCCAGGGACTGTGCTGTTTTACATGCATATTATGTTATCCTTTCAACAGTCCATGAGGCACAGGGATGGGGGCGGGGGGTAGGTGCTGCTGTTATGTCCATTTTGTGGATGAAGATACTGAAGCTCAGAGGGGTTAAGAAATATGCCCAAGATCACACACTTGTAAACCAAGACAGAGCCAAGATTCTGTCCCAACCTTCATGCAGCCCGGAGCCCATGCCTCTAACTGCCTGGCTCTTTAGTCCCTCAGAAGCATTGCATTTTACCAATAGCTTCCCCCTGAATTGTTTCCGTCCCATTTAAAGAAAAGGACCAAACAAAAAGCCCTTTCGTTGCTATGGAACACAGAGGCCTCTCCAGAGTCACTGAGGTGACCCAGGACAGAGGGGCACGGGCCAACATTCCGTCCTGGCTCTGACGCGGTCCCTGCTCCTCCCCTGGGGGCCCAAGACCCTTGGGGGCCATTGTGATGGTCCAAGCAAGAGGCCTGAGCCAGCCAAGTGGAACAGTGAGGGCTGGAGGGGAGACAGGACTCGAGGTGAGGTTCTGGAGCTTGTTGAGTCCCTGGAGGCTCCTGAGAGGTGGAAGTCAGTGGGGGAGCAGGGGTGCCTGAGAAACCCAGGAGGAGGCCGCTCCGGTCAGCAGTTCTGTGTCCCAGGTCCAGCCCCCCTCAACCATACCGTCTCCCTTGTTCTCTAGCCTTGGCTTGGACAGCATTTTCGTATTTAGAAAATCAGATCTCTCAGAGGCTGAAGCTCAGTGCTTTGGGCTCTGTGGGCAGCCCTGGGAGAAGAGGGGTGGCAGCCAGCCGGAATTGGGGAACTGAGCTGGGTTCCTGGCCAGAGAGATTGGAAGTGGGGTTGGAGGAGAGAGAGAGAGAACCAACAGGAAGCTTTTTCATCTCTGCTTCTTTATCATGCAGTGTCAGTGATTTTTGCTAATAGCAACCTCCTGGGAAAAATATTGATCCAAAAGTGGTAATCCAGGAGAGCTGTATTAGAGAAAGCTCCTACTTTCTCAGGAGAGTAGCCCTGCCTTCTAAAAAGCCTGAACCTTTAAGAATCCTGGGGAGCTTGGTACCCTAGAGAGAAAGTCCCTGGTAAGCATTCCTCCCCGGAGCCTGCCACACCCGGGTTGCCTCTCTCTGCAGCTGTCTTCTCTCTTCAAATCCTTCCTCCCTACTTCTGATCCTACAGCAAACCATAACTCTCCCCTCTCCCTTCCTCTCTCAATGCTGGGCACCAAGGGGCTGGTCTGTGTTTAGAACACTGAGGGGTTTGTGCAGGAGACTTGTCAGAAAAGAGTTTTGATTCTGACCAAAACTTCTGATGGCCTGGAAGGGTGATGCTGCTAGAGGAAAGCTGATAGGGATGAAACCTGGGCTGCCTTGCTGGGAGCCTGTCCTGGGTTCCGGCCCAAAGAGGGCCTGGGGCTGGATTAGAGGAGCATGGAGTGGGGTCCTATCAAGCTGGGTAGCAGTATTCTTTAGCTTCCCCCTGCCCTGACCCTGCCCTCCAGCCACACTGGTCTGCTAGCGGCCCCAAACTCAACTTGTGCTTTTCTGCTTTGTCTCTACTCAAAAGATCTCTTGATCCCTGCTTTCAAGGCCCAGCCAAAATGTCACCTACTCCAGGAAGCCTCCTCTGATCTCTCCTCACTCCAGACTCCATCCTTCTCATGTCACTGCTGTGTTGAAATGGTTCTGGCTGAACACACCTGTCTCCCCTGCCAGAGGGTAAGCCCTGTGCCCTGAGTGAGGAGTAGCATGTGGTGCCCCAAACCCCATGATGTATTTCTCGTGCCTGGCCCCATGTATGTTCCAGTAGAGAATTTTGAATGACATATCTGATGTTTTTGCATGGATACGAGGGTCTATTCTGTGCGTACAGCACAGCTGCAGCCATGTGAGATGTGTTTGTTGGCAAATTTATCAGAGGATGCAGAATAAAGCCTCCCAAACCTGTCCCCTGAAGGGCTGGGGACAGATATGGAAAGCTTATTTTTCCCTTCTCCCATCCCCCAGTGCTGCTCAGACAGGCTGTGCTGTCCTTGAAGAATTCTAAAGGAAAGGAAGTGCTCCCCAATGCCTCCCAGACCTCCTGCCCAAGAGAGGCAGTGGCCTGGTGACCTTGTGACAGGAGTGTGCTCTCCCGGGGCTCCGCTGTCCCCTGGGAGGCTGCCACTTGCTTTCCGGACGTCCGGGTCTCATTATACTCAAACTCGAAAATTCATCTTGTCTAATTGTGCTCAAGGCCTGAGTGAATCCAGGAACTATTAGCTTGGCTCTGCGGGCTGGGGATCACCATGGCAACAGAGGATGCGTCCTAATGAACTGCATCCTTGGAGACTGGCTCAAGGGTCCCCCTCCCTCCTCTCTGTGTGGATTGCTGCTGTCCCTGCTGCTTGGCAGGGGCCCCTTCAGGAAGGACCTGGGCTGAGGAGAGGTGATGGAAGCAGCCTCTGCAGGAGCCGCCCAGCCCGCTGTGGTGTGGTCGGTCCATAATTCCTCCCAGTGCTGCAGGGATAAAATATACTCACACATGACCCTACAGCCTCATTACAGGCCAGGGGTTTCCCTTCCCCCACAAACAAACACCTTTCATCTAAAATACACACACGCACACAATTCCAGTGGTTCAAGTGCTGTTTGCTTTGCAAATCTTTCTAAAATGTGGAGGTTACACTTCCCCTTGGAGGCCTGACTCAGATGCCACCTCCTCCAGGAGCCCTTCCTGGAATGTCTGCCTCTCTCCCAGCCCTGTTTTGCCACTGTGCTTGGTCTGTGCCTCCGGGAGGCTGGGCCCAGAAGTGGACTTAGCCAAGTACATACCAGCTTTGCTTCATGCCAGATGACAAGCTCCTCTAACACAGTAAGCCCCCACCCACCTTCCTCTTTGGAGGAAGCTCAGCTTAAAGGAGAAAGGGGTCTTTGCTAGCAGCCTTTTCTGCCTTCAGTCCCACCCCAGGGCTCAGATCGGGGAGCTTCTCTGTTGATGTGGCTCCCAGGACCTTCGGAGGCCCTCTTGCCTCTGTAACTGTGGGTAGTGGCCCCAGGCCAGGCACTTTGCCTTCCCCACCTGAGGAGGAAGGAAGAGGATCCCCTAAAACTGGGCCTGTGGGGGAAGGAGTGGAAAAGGAAAGAAGACTTGAGGAAATGAAAAGAGTAACAAGGGACAGTCCTGGCCTGGCCCTCAGCCCCCAGGCCCCTGGCACTGCCATCTCTGGGCCTGGTCACCCACAGGAAAATTGTTTTATGTGGGAGGAGGGTTGGAAGGCAGAGATGCAAACCCAGCAATTTCTCCACATCCACCCCACCTCCTTCTCAGCTGTCCTGCTGATTCTCAGTCTTCAGAAATGACCTGGAGAGAGAAGAATGAGTAGGGAGGAGGCTGCCGGTCTGACTTTTAATTAAAAGGGACAGGACACCTCCCAGCCAGCCCGTAAGGCAGTGGCACTCGTGATGTGTGGGTCTCCAATGAGGAGACTGGGGTGGTGTGCAGGTATGTGGGTGTGTGGACAGCTGACCAACAGCAGAAGAGATCTGAGCATCTATCCAGAAGGCTGAGTTTTCTCTTTGCTCCCCCATATCCACTCCCCTTAGTGCAGCTCATTCTTGAGCATCTGCTGTGTGCCAGCCCCTGTTGCAGGCCCTGGACATGCAGAAATGGATAAGACACAGGCCCTGGCCTCGGTGACTGGGTGGGGAGGGTGGGCACTGAGGGGTTGAGGGGCCCACCTCTCACTGGACCCTTTCATTCAGGCAGCACCTCCTGAGCTCTGCCTGGGTGCTGCCTTTGAGAAGGTCCTGAGGATGAAGTGGTGAGTGTGGTAGAGGCCCAGGTCTGCGTGAAGCTTACAGCCAAGGGTGATGTGGGAGTGGGGCAGCTATTACAGGATGAGGGTAGCACATGGGTTGGGGGGTTAGGCACCCCGGGGAGGAGCAACTAATGCAGCCCAGGGGACTTTGAGGGCACTGAAGCAGAGGCCAGGAGGAGGAGGATTTGGCCAAGCAGACAGTTAGGTAGAATAACCAAAGTTAACAGCGGCGTGGCCTGTGCAAAGGCCTGGAAGAGAGAAGCAAAGGCTTTGCAGAACAGAAAGAAATTGAGCATCATGAGGCCATAAGTGTGTCATGGTGGGGCCAAAGCCAAGGAGGCCATCAGAATCTAATTTACAAGGACCATGGCCTTGATTTGAGGGCAGGGAGCGAATGTGCACTGTGCAAGAGAATGATATCAGGTTTAGATTTTACAAAGGCCACTCTGGCAAGCATTTGTGTGTGTGTGATTAAAAAAATTAAAATAGTTTCAGATTTTTTTTTTTTTTCATTTAAGGCCACTTGGTGCTGTGGAAGGGAATGAGGGAAAGGAAGGAGAGTGTTGGAGTAATTGGGGTATTTGGCCCAAATTAGAGTCTGACCCCAACACACACATGCGTTGTACTTGGATGGTTTCTGGTTTTAATTGATGTATTGGTGTATAGTTGATTTACAGTGTTTCCAGTGTTCAGCAGAGTGATTCCACTATACATAAATATTCTTTTTCAGATTCTTTGCCATTACAGTGGTGGTTTACTTGCTAAGTCGTGTCCAGTTCTTGTGACCCCATGGACTATAACCCTCCAGGCTCCTCTGTCCTTGAGATCTCCCAGGCAAAATACTGGGGTTGATTGCCAGTTCCTTCTCCACGGGATCTTCCCAACCTAGGGATCAAACCCAGATCTCCTGCATTGCAGACAGTATCCTGCATAGCAGGCGGACTCTTTACCAATTGAGCCACCAAGGAAGCCCCTTTTCCATTCTAGGTTACTACAGATATAGAATGTACTTCCCTGCGCTCACTGCATCTTTGTTGTTTATCCATTATACCTAGAACCTAGATGTTTATTCGCCTTGTTATAGAAATTTCAGGCCACTAAGAGAAAGAGGAGTGAAAAGGGCTGCCGCTTCCCTTTGTAATATGTCTTTAATTTCTGCCTATCCCTCTCATGAGGCTTCTCAGGTGGCTCAGTGGTAAAGAATCCACCTGCCAACGCAGGAGATGCAGGTTCTGTCCCTGGGTCGGCAAGATCCCCTGGAGAAGGAAATGGCAACCCACTCCAGTATTCTTGCCTGGGAAATCCCATGGACAGAGGAGCCTGGTGGGCTACAGTCCATGGGGTCACAAAGAGTTAGACCTGACTTAGAGATTTAACAACAACGACATCCCTCTCATGTACCAAGTTAAATAGGACCCAGCTATCACCTCCGCGGTTCCCAGGGCTCTGATAGCCCCGGTTGGTGGGGGTCCCACTGTTGTGTCTGCTGAGGTTTCCCCTCCTTTGCCCCTGCTAGGGAAATGATGGTGGCTATGAGTTTCGTGGTTCTCTACTTCAGTGAGGGGAGATTTGGTGAGGTAAGCAAAGCCCACCTTATCCCTCTCTGAGAACATCAAGAAGCAGTTCCTTTCTGTTTTCTAATAGAAATGCTTCATGGAAGCAAACCTGTTTTGTGGGCAAAAGGGACTGCTTGTACAAGTCTCGCGAGCACACATTTATTTTCCTTGTTGGGATATGCATACTTTTATTTTCTGGGAGGTAACACGCAGCTTTGCGATCCCTTGTCTAGAAACAACTGGCTGTCCCATTGGATTAACACCATCTGTTTCCTCTGAGCAGGAAGGTGTTAAGGAATCCCTGCCCAGGCTGTGTTTGGGACAGGAGGTGAGCACTGTCAGACGGCCTGGGGTTGGGGAGTACAGTGGGAGAGAGAAGGGGGAAGGTTGGCCTTATCAGAATGCAGAGTTGTCACTGTATCCTGTGCACCTTTGAAATCCCAGGGCTAACACAGGGCCTGGCTCCTAGTATGTGATTCCTAAACTGGTTGGTGGACGACAGAGTGAATGCATGAGTTGGATGAATGCATGGGGTGGTGGGCACAGATGAGTAAAGGTTGCCTCCAGCCTCCACATAATCCTCAGCTAGTCAGAAAAAGCTTGCTCGCTGACAATGGTAACATGAGGCGTGACGACAGCAGAGCCTACATGGAGGATGAGCTGCGGGGCAGTGCAGCGTCATCTGGAAGATGTCAGGAGTCTGTGTTTCTCAGGACAGTGAGGTATTATGAACTGATTGTGCTGCTCCCCGCAATGCATATGTTAAAGCCATAACCGAATTTGAAGATAGTGCCTTGAGGGAGGTTATTAGGGTTAAACCAGGTAATAAGTCTGGCGTGTTCCAGTTCATAGGGTCGCCAAGAGTCAGACACAACTTAGTGACTGAACAACAACAGGTAGTAAGGGTGGGATCCTAATCCTTAGGACTGACGCCCTTATAGGAAGAGGAGGAGGCACCGAGTGTGTGGCAAGCAGTGGGAAGGCGGCCATCTGCAAGCCAGGAAGAGACTTCTCGCCAGAAACCAACCCCACTAGCACCTTGATCCTGGACTTCCAGCCGGAAGAACTAGGAGGCTGTTGAACCATCCAGTCTTCTCTTGGGGTTGCCTTAGTGCACTGATACAGTGGGGACACTGTATCTGAGTTGGGCGGTCAAGCTCAACAGGGCAGGGGGAGGACTTCTCCCTCACAGAATCCTAGGGGCAGCTGGTCTCCTTGGGAGACTTATCTGGAACATGTGCACCCGGAGATGCGAAGTAACAGCCCAGACTGTGGAATCAGACTGCTGGGGTCCTGAACACATTCTCATCCCCCAGTGTCTTATCTGTAAAGGATGATGATAATAGTAGTTACTGTTGGAACTTCCCTAGGGGGTCAGTGGTTAAGACTTTGCCCTGCAATCAGGGGGTTCGGGTTTGATCCCCGGTCAAGGAGCTAAGTAAGATCCCACATGCTTTGAGGCCTTAAAAACCAAGACATAAAACAGAAATAATATTGTAACAAATTCAATAAAGACTTTTAAAATGGTACACACCAAAAAAAACACATAGTTAACTGTTGTAATTCCTTATTGTACAAGTGATATTGTGAGCATTACATTTGTTTTACACGTGTAAAGCGCTCAAGCCCTAGCCTGGCGTATAGTAACAGACACGAGCTGTCCCTCTTCCTCTTTGCGGTTTTGTCATTGTTGTCGCTCTGGGGGCTCCCTTCTCTCAACTCGTTTTCTGGGGCTCCAGCCATTGTTCAGAATGTTCTAGGACCTCCTTGAGAGCAACTTTCAGTACCAGCTCTTAAGGTCAGGAAATCAGTTTGACACTTCATAGCCAGCCTCCCCTCCAACCCCAGAGCCATCTTCCCCACCTGGAAGGACCAAGCTTGTGTCTGAATAACTCTGGCTGTGACTCAGGAGACGGACTCTGTGACTGGAGAGCAAAGACATGCCTTCACTGACGGTATCCCTAGCCTGCCCTAAGCAAGATTTCACACCGGGAATTTAAAAAAAACTAATTTTTTGTTATTGTTGTTTAAAAAGCGGTGATTAAACTTAACAGTGTGGCAAGAATATGTTAATGTCCTTCCCAGCAGACTACTCCAGAAAGGCCAGGGCCCTCTCTTTTTAAAGCCATGATTTAAAACAACCACATCGGACATCCCTGGTGGTTATTGGTTAAGAATTCACCTGTCAATGCAGGGGACACGGGTTCATCCCTGGTCCTGGAAGATCCCACGTGCTGCAGTTTCTGAGCCCTCGTGCCCTGGAACCTGTGCTCTGCAACCAGAGAAGCCACCACAATGAGATACTACACACCACACCTAGAGAGCAGCCCCCACTCACTGCAACCAGAGAAAACCTGCAGAGCAACTGTATAGATTAAATCATTAATTTAAAAAAGCAGCCACCTCACTTATGTGTAAATTCAGCCCAAATTCATCATCCTAGCAATCCTACAATCAAAAGTCATATCTTCTGAGACCCTTTGGAAAGGTGGAATTAGAGGTACTTTTATCTGATTATACATTTCTGTCTTTGCCTTTCTGTACTAGGTATTATGGGCTTCCCAGCTGGGGCTAGTGGTAAAGATCAGATCAGATCAGTAGCTCAGTCGTGTCCGACTCTTTGCGACCCCATGAACTGCAGCACGCCAGGCCTCCCTGTCCATCACCAACTCCCGGAGATCACTCAGACTCACATCCATTGAGTCAGTGATGCCATCCAAACATCTCATCCTCTGTCGTCCCCTTATCCTCCTGCCCCCAATCCCTCCCAGCATCAGAGTCTTCTCCAATGAGTCAACTCTTCACATGAGGTGGCCAAAATACTGGAGTTTCAGCTTGAGCATCATTCCTTCCAAAGAAATCCCAGGACTGATCTCCTTCAGAATGGACTGGTTGGATCTTCTTGCAGTCCAAGGGACTCTCAAGAGTCTTCTCCAACACCACAGTTCAAAAGCATCAATTCTTCAGCGCTCAGCCTTCTTCACAGTCCAGCTCTCACATCCATACATGACCACAGGAAAGACCATAGCCTTGACTAGGTGAACCCTTTGTTGGCAAAGTAATGTCTCTGCTTTTGAATATGCTGTCTAGGTTGGTCATAACTTTCCTTCCAAGGAGTAAGCATCTTTTAATTTCATGGCTGCAGTCACCATCTGCAGTAATTTTGGAGCCCAGAAAAATAAAGTCTGACACTCTTTCCACTGTTTCTCCATCTATTTCCCATGAAGTGATGGGACTGGATGCCACGATCTTCGTTTTCTGAGTGTTGAGCTTTAAGCCAACTTTTTCACTCTCTTCTTTCACTTTCATCAAGAGGCTTTTTAGTTCCTCTTCACTTTCTGCCATAAGGGTGGTGTCATCTGCATATCTGAGGTTATTGATATTTCTCCCAACAATCTTGATTCCAACTTGTGTTTCTTCCAGTCCAGCGTTTCTCATCATGTACTCTGCATGTAAGTTAAATAAACAGGGTGACAATATACAGCCTTGATGTACTCCTTTTCCTATTTGGAACCAGTCTGTTGTTCTATGTCCAGTTCTAACTGTTGCTTCCTGACCTGCATACAAATTTCTCAACCTGCTAATGCAGGAGACATAAGAGACGTGGGTTCGATCCCTGGGTTGGGAAAATCCTCTGGAGGAGGGCATAGCAACCCACTCCAGGATTATTGCCTGGAGAATCCCATGGACAAGGGAGCCTGGTGGGCTACAGTCCAAAGAGCTGCAGAGAGTCAGACACAACTGAATTGACTTAGCACCCATGCACTGTGTATTTATTACTTTGATAATTAGGAGAAAATTAAGCAACCTTTTAAGAAATCTTTGAAAAAAAAAGAACTCCAGACTCCCAGCTGCCAGGACTGTCCTGGGTCTTTGGTGGCACATTCTGATCTGTATATGCCATCATCAAAGACGCATAACAGTACTGTCACCCTTTTGGAGAGCAGTTTGGCAATGTGCTTCACAAGCCATAAAAATGTCCATATCCTGTGACCTAGTAATCCCACTTCTGGGAATCTGTCCAAAGGAAATAATCCAGAGTCGGGGACAGGCTCTGTGCATCAGGATGCTCATCGCAGCATTATTTATACCCCAAAATTGGGAGCAAAATGAAGGCTTTACAATATGAGACTGGCTAAGTAAATTAAGCAGCATTTATTTGATGGAGCATTCTGCAGCCATTAAAACCTGTAATACCCAATGCTCTGCATGTGGGAAGTTGTTTCTGCGAAGTGAAGAGGGCTGGATACAAAGTTCTATGCACTCCAGGGCTATAACTGTGTAAAGGTTCTTTAGAAAATGCAGGTACTCTGAGATTGAAAAGTGAAGAGAGAATTGACAGGACCTCCAGGTAAGCTTGGAGAAGGCAATGGCACCCCACTCCAGTACTGTTGCCTGGAAAATCCCATGGATGGAGGAGCCTGGTAGGCTGCAGTCCATGGGGTCGCGAAGAGTCGGACACGACTGAGCGACTTCACTTTCACTTTCCACTTTCATGCATTGGAGAAGGAAATGGCACCTCACTCCAGTGTTCTTGCCTAGAGAATCCCATGGACGGAGAAGCCTGGTAGGCTGCAGTCCATGAGGTCGCACAGAGTTGGACACTACTGAAGCGACTTAGCAGCAGCAGCAGCAGCCAGGTGGGCTGAGGGAGAGAGGAGGGATTCACTGATGGCTCTTAGGCTTGTGGAAGGAAAGTTCCATTGACTGGGAGTCACTGGTGGCCGAGCAGCCTGGAGTGGGGAGAAATCAGTAGCTGGTTCCCAATGTATTAGGTCAGAGATGTCTTTGAGAATCTAAAGGGAAGGGTCCGAAGCTTAGGAAAGATGTCAGGTGGAAATTTCAGAGCCATCAATGTAAATGATATTTATTTATTCTCAGCTGTGTTGGGTCTTTGTTGCTGCACGCGGGCTTTCTCTGGTGGCAGTGAGCCTGGGCTCCGCTATCGGGGTGGTGCTCGGGCTTTCGTTGCAGTGGCTTTGCGTGTTGCGGAGCGCAGGCTGGAGGGCACAGGGGCTTCAGTAGTTGCAGCAGGTCGGCTCATTAGCTGTGGTGCACAGGCTTAGTTGCCCTGTGGCGTGTGGGGTCTTCCTGGACCAGGGATTGAACCCAAGTCCCTTGCACTGGCAAACGAATTCTTAACCACTGGACCGCCAGCGAAGTCCTACAGATGGTATTTAAATCCCTGAGTTTGGATGACCTCAGGCGGGGAAGAGTAGAGGCAGCAGGTCACACCCGTGAGTACCGTTAGAGTCCCTTGCATGTCCCTGCAGGTCAGTGAGTCAGAATCTCTGAGGTGGTGGCCCATCAGCATTTATTCCAAGCTCCCTGAGTCATGCCCATGGAGGGTGGGGGCTGGGTAAAAATAAAAGAGAAGTGACAGGTTTGAGCCCCAGGCTCTCCATGGCTGAGGCTGAGGAGGGGAAAAGGCTTCCAGTGACTGAGGAGGTGTGGCCAGGGGAAGATCAAGGGGGAGGGAGTGGTCACCTGTCCCAGCTGCCCTCCAGAGAGCTGGAGTGAGGAGGCTTTGGGCTCTGCATTGGGCAGTGTGGACAAGGCCCTTCCAGCTCTGGGATTCCTGTATCTAGAACTGTGTAGATGGGCCCCACAGTGCCCAGCACAGGGCCTTGCAGGCTGTCAGCACCTTCTTTTGAACTGAATAAAGCAGTTGTTGGTCAGTGGCTTTCCTTAAAGTAAACATTTTCCACACCCCAAATTCTGGCACATGGTCTGCAAGATTTTTGAGCTGCTTCTGAGTGGAAGAGGCCATGTAGAAACTGCAGCTTTGGATATAGACACACTGAAAGGGTGGAAATCCTTTGATAGCTCATGGATATAGTGGGTCAGAGTAGTTGAAACTGAAACAGACAAGAAAAATCCAGAGCATAACTGAACATGGGGTTCGGTTTTCTCCAGTATGTCTGGTCAGTCTCTGATGGCTCCAGATAGAGAACAGTTTTCTTGAGCACAGGGGGTAGGCATGGAAGATGGTTCCAGGAGCTATGGGCACGAGAAGGATTCTTTATAGTGCTCAGTACATCCTCCACTCACTATGGATTGATTTGGAGCTGTGGAAAGGGCATCCCATGATGGAGGGTGCTACAAAAAGGAGCCTGTCGCAAGCATCCTGGAGCTCCCAAGTTCCTCCCTGGCTCTCCAGGGTAGAGACAGACATTGGGCTTTTAGAGTAGGTGGAGGCTTTAGCAAAGGGGCTGCATGGATTCTGTTGGTCAGCATCCAGACAGGGCTTGGAGGGGACAGTGCATCTGCGTTCTTCAGTGTCTAGGGTCTCAACTAGGAAACCACAAATGACTTGGGGTGACTTGAACACCTGAAGCTGGGGCTGGAATCGTCTGGAGGTTTCTTCATTCTCAGATCTGGTGCCCAGACTGGGGTGACTTAAAGGCTGGGCCCAGCAGGAGCTGTGGATGAGAGCATTTACATAGGACATCTCCGTGTGGCTTGGCCTTCCTCGCATGGCAGCCTGAGTAGCCACATTTCTTCTATGATGACTCAGGGCTCCAGGAGCAAGTGTCCCAGCAAGTAAGGCAGAAGGTCATGACCTGTTAGGATCTAGCCTCAGAAGTTGTGTAGTGTCACTTCCATACCAGATTCAAGGGGAGGGGACATGGGACCACCACGAAGTCCTTTTCACAAAACGCTTCTCTGGATTAGTCACTTCCAGCCCCCGTTTAAGGTGGCTGAGACTAGGTCTAGAGGAACAGTTGCCATCCCATGTCCATATACCCATTTTCCCCAAGGCCTCAGGGCATGCATCCTATTTTGATCAAAGTCCAGCTCTCAGACATAGGACCCCATAGAGCAGGGGTTTGGAGGGAGGACTCTTACGTGCCTGACTGCCACCCTTCGGCTCAGCTGCAGCTGCTAGAGTGCAACCTCAGAGTTTGTAGACTGAGCTGCCACCCTTGGGAGGGGATTTACCACGCTTATGCTGTGCGAGTGTTTCCTTTCCCTCGGACTGGGACAACTGAGCCTAGACCTGGTGGCCTCAGTAGGGCCACAGCAGGCCTAGAGCTAGAAGTCATAGGCTGAGCAGTGCCCACAGTAGAGTGATCAGCCTTTGGCCTCCTGAGGCTGCTGCCCACAGCCAAACCAGAGGGTGGTGGTCGCAGTGTCCAAGCCTCTGGGAAAAGGGCCAGCAAGGCAGGTGCTCCCTCCCCTTCCCTCCCCTCAGGTGCTCAATGTCACTCATTATTGGGGAAATGCAAATCAAAACCCAACATGTATTTACTAAAACTTCTACTTGATGTCAGACACACAGAGAACTCAGACTCAGACCCTGTGTTCCACAGGCAGCGCGAGGAAGCTGACCTTCAGTGGCAGCCAATGCATTGGGAAGTCCCTAGGGCCCCCAGGTCAAAGCACAGGGCACCGGGGAAGCAGGGCGGGGCTCAAGGAGAAGCACGTGTGGACTGGGCCTTGGGGATGGATGGGATTTGGCCCAGCAGACAGGACATGGGAACTCATGATAACAAGCACAACCTGAGTGTGGGGCCTTGTTGGGACCAGGAATGCAGCTGCCCTGCAGGGGCATATTTGCTGTGTCAAAGGAACCTGGTGGTCCAGTGGTTAAGAATCTGCTTTGCATCATGGGGAACTCAAGTTCAGTCCCTGGTTGGGAACTAAGACCCCACATGCCATGAAGCAGCTAAGCCTGTGCGCTCCCCCACTGCAAGTACTGAACCAAGCGGGCCATAGCTAGAGAGCCTGTGAGCTGCAACAAAAGATCCCTCATGATGCAACAACGATCCGGCATATCACAGCTAAGACCCGAGACACCCAAATAAGTAAACACACACACACACACACACACACACACACACACATATATATTTTGGAGAAGGCAATGGCACCCCACTCCAGTACTTTTGCCTGGAAAATCCTGTGGGCTGAGGAGCCTGGTAGGCTGCAGTCCATGGGGTCACTGAGAGTTGGACACGACTGAGCGACTTACCTTTCACTTTTCACATTAATCCATTGGAGAAGGAAATGGCAACCCACTCCAGTTTTCTTGCCTGGAGAATCCCAGGGACGGGGGAGCCTGGTGGGCTGCCGTCTATAGGGTCACACAGAGTCGGACACGACTGAAGTGACTTAGCAGCAGCATATATATATATATTTATTTATTTATTTATTTAAGGAGAGAGAGAGAACCTGCCCTTGTCCTTGGGTGCTCCCTGTCTAGAGCCCTTGGGGCAGAGGGGAAAGAGGATCTGGTGGACTGGGTCACACCCTTCCATTAGGAGTGATCTTTCTTTTTCCCAGCAGGGTCCAAATTATTTTATTTTTGTTGCTTTTTTTTGTTTTTCTTTTTTTGGGGGGCCATGCTGTTCGACTTACGGGATCTTAGTTCTCCAACCAGAGTTTGAACCCATACGCTTGGCAGCAAAAGTATGGAATCTTAACTACTGGACCACCAGGGAATTCCCACCAGGGTCCACATTTAAGAGGAGGTGAGGCTATGTGAGTACCAGTTCAGGGAGTCAGTTTGAGCACCTTTTCATACGCCTGTTGGCCATGTGTGTGTCTTTGGAAAAATGTCTGGTCAGATCCTTTCCCCTTTGTTTTCTGTTTCTGCCCTTTGTTTCCCCTTTGCTAGGCGGGAGGTGATGAGAGGCTGAACCAGAGGAGAGTCCATGGAGGGGAGAAAGAAGGGGGGTCTCTGAACCCTGGGGCTGGGCCTTGCCTCCCACGGGTGTCTGCCAAGTTGTCTTTGGTGGAAGATTTCCTGAGTGGAGGAGGTCACTGGGGTCTCCGTCTTCTCTTTGCTGCTGGCCTCCCAGCTCCTCCCAGTGCCAGGCCTGTTCTCCTGGTCCTTTGCCCCCTTGCTGTGTTTTTCCCCCAGAGTGTTTTTGTGACTTAATCAAAGGCATAAAAGCTGCTGATGGCAGACTGCTGCGCTGGCCGCCCGGGGTTAGCTGGGGTCAGCCAGCAAGGACATGGGACCGGAGACCCGATTTTCCCCGCACGCCTGTGGATGGGCCTTTGGGGCCTCGTCACTGGCAATGATGGCAGACAGGCTGGAATGGGGCGGGGGAGGGTGAAGAGGTCCCTTTCAGCCTGGAATCCGCATGAGTCATCTAGACTGGCCAGCGAGCCCATCCCCGGGGGCCCTGGAATTGTGTAACCAGCTTCTGCCCTCCACCCTTAGTTTTCTTGTCGGAAACCTGCCCAGAGACTCAGACAGAGAGAGAAAAAGGATGTGGTGATAATTCCACTTGTTATTCAAAATGAGCTAGGTGAGAATTTATGGAACACCTCTCACAGGGTAGGCATTGAAGACCTGTCAGAAATGGGCCCTGTCCTCAGGGAGTTTGCAGTCTCGAAGCCCTGCAGAAGAGCCTAGGCTCTGCAGGGTGGATGGGGTCTCCAGTGCCTCCAGTGATTTAAGAAGCAAGCGATGAGCCGACCAGTCCCTGCCCAGAAGTTCTGGGTTTTCCTCCTGAGGATAGGGCTGGCTTAGGTCCAGGCACACCCCTTCAGCTGCCGCTCCTTAACTTGACATCCAAGCCCTGCCCATCTTCCCAGGCTCCCTTGTTCCCTTGTTCCAGTAGCAACAGACTCCTTGCCCTTTCCTGGTGGCCCATGAGCTTGTCCCATCCATCCTCCCTTGTGCTGTTTCCTCTTCCCGAAATGCCAATGCCACTCCCTCCCTCGCCCCTGGTTCTGCACTGCGAATCTGGAATCTGAGTCAAGCCTCAGGCAGACTCCATGCCAGCTTTTCCTCGACTCCCCTTCATCTCTCCGTTGGGTCAATCAGGCATTGTTCTGTCTCCCACTCAGTATTGCTGTGGTTGCCTAACTCAGACACTCACTGGACTGTGAGTTCTTTGAAGGCAAAAGTGGAGCTCTGTTTCTTAGCAGGAAGATGAGGCAGAATGGGTTAACTTGGTTTAGGCTCTCAATTCAACTCTTTATCATTCTGTGACCGTGGGCAGGTGACCTAACAAGTCTAAGCCTCAGTTTTACCGTCTGTAGAATGGGTGTCTGACAAGTATGAAGTGTTCCGTGAACGTGGCCTCTCATTCTGCTTTGCAGCCTCTGTGGTCCTTATGCTGTGCCTTGCACAGATAATATGTTCAGAAATTTTTGGATGATCAAAATGAGTGACTGGTGCTCAGAAATAAACTTGAGCATACACCGTTAACTAATTTTCTACAAAAGTGCCAAGAAAACACACCAGGGAAAGAATTGTCTATTCAGTAAATGGTGTTGGAAAAACCAGATATCCACATACAAAAGAATGAAATGAGATCCTTATCTTACAGCATACACAAAAATCATCTCAAAATGAAGTGAAGACTTAAATGTAAGACATGAAACATAAACCTCCTAGAAGAAACCATAGGGGGAAATCTCCTTGACGTTGGCCTTGGCAATGAGTTTTTGGATATGACACCAGAAGCACAGGCACCAAAACCAAAAATAAACAAGTGGGACTGTATCAAACTGAAAAGTTCTGCACAGCAAAGGGAACTATCAGCAAAAAGAAAAGGCAGTCTGGGGATTGAGAGAACGTGTTTTCAAACCATGTATCCAATAAGGAGCTAATATCCAAAGTCTAAAAGGAACTCATGCAGCTCAATAGCATAAAACAGAAACCCAATGAATAACAACAGAAAACAGTTGTTTTCTGAAACAAAGGGGAAACAAAGGGCAGAAACAGAAAACAAAGGGGAAAGGATCTGACCAGACATTTTTCCAAAGAAGACACACACATGGCCAACAGGCGTATGAAAAGGTGCTCAATGTCACTCATCATTGGGGAAATGCAAATCAAAACCACAGTGCCATACCTCCTCAGACCCGTTAGGATGGCGGTTATTAAAAGAATAACTAAAAGTTGGCGCAGAAGTGGAGAAAAGGAAACCCTGGTACACTGTTGGTGGGAATGCAAATTGGCACAGCCATTATGGAAAACAGTATGGAGGTTCCTCAAATATTTAAAAGTAGAACTACCATATGATCCAGCTGTTCCTTTTCTGGGTATACAGTCAGAATCCTCTTCAGATTCTCAAAGAGCTGTCTGTACCCCTATGTTCACTGAAGCATTATTTACAATAGGCCAGATATAGAAATAGCGTAAGTTTGAGTTTGATCCCTGGCAAAAGTAGGAAGTCAAGAAACACTTGGAGTAACAGGCAAATTTGGCCTTGGAATACAGAATGAAGCAGGGCAAAGACTAATAGAGTTTTGCCAAGAAAATGCACTGGTCATAGCAAATACCCTCTTCCAACAACACAAGAGAAGACTCTATACATGGACATCACCAGATGGTCAACACCGAAATCAGATCGATTATATTCTTTGCAGCCAAAGATAGAGAAGCTCTATACAATCAGCAAAAACAAGACCAGGAGCTGACTGTGGCTCAGACCATGAACTCCTTATTGCCAAATTCAGACTGAAATTGAAGAAAGTAGGGAAAACCACTAGACCATTCAGGTATGACCTAAATCAAATCCCTTATGATTATACAATGGAAGTGAGAAATAGATTTAAGGGCCTAGATCTGATAGATAGAGTGCCTGATGAACTATGAGATGAGGTTCGTGACATTGTACAGGAGACAGGGATCAAGACCATCCCCATGGAAAAGAAATGCAAAAAAGCAAAATGGCTGTCTGGGGAGGCCTTGCAAATAGCTGTGAAAAGAAGAGAAGCGAAAAGCAAAGGAGGAAAGGAAAGATATAAACATCTGAATGCAGAGTTCCAAAGAATAGCAAGAAGAGATAAGAAAGCCTTCTTCAACGATCAGTGCAAAGAAATAGAGGAAAACAACAGAATGGGAAAGACTAGGGATCTATTCAAGAAAATCAGAGATACCAAAGGAACATTTCATGCAAAAATGGGCTCGATAAAGGACAGAAATGGTATGGACCTAACAGAAGCAGAAGATATTAAGAAGAGGTGGCAAGAATACACAGAAGAACTGTACAAAAAAGAGCTTCACGACCCAGATAATCATGATGGTGTGATCACTGACCTAGAGCCAGACATCCTGGAATGTGAAGTCAAGTGGGCCTTAGAAAGCATCACTATGAACAAAGCTAGTGGAGGTGATGGAATTCCAGTGGAGCTATTCCAAATCCTGAAAGATGATGCTGTGAAAGTGCTGCACTCAATATGCCAGCAAATTTGGAAAACTCAGCAGTGGCCACAAGATTGGAAAAGGTCAGTTTTCATCCCAATCCCAAAGAAAGGCAATGCCAAAGAGTGCTCAAACTACCGCACAATTGCACTCATCTCGCACACTAGTAAAGTAATGCTCAAAATTCTCCAAGCCAGGCTTCAGCAGTATGTGAACTGTGAACTTCCTGATGTTCAAGCTGGTTTTAGAAAAGGCAGAGGAACCAGAGATCAAATTGCCAACATCCACTGGATCATGGAAAAAGCAAGAGAGTTCCAGAAAAACATCTATTTCTGCTTTATTGACTATGCCAAAGCCTTTGACTGTGTAGATCACAATAAACTATGGAAAATTCTGAAAGAGATGGGAATACCAGACCACCTGATCTGCCTCTTAAGAAATCTGTATGCAGGTCAGGAAGCAACAGTTAGAACTGGTCATGGAACAACAGACTGGTTCCAAATAGGAAAAGGAGTTCATCAAGGCTGTATATTGTCACCATGTTTATTTAACTTATATGCAGAGTACATCATGAGAAATGCTGGACTGGAAGAAACACAAGTTGGAATCAAGATTGCTGGGAGAAATATCAATAACCTCAGATATGTGGATGACACCACCCTTATGGCAGAAAGTGAAGAAGAACTAAAAAGCCTCTTGATGAAAGTGAAAGTGGAGAGTGAAAAGGTTGGCTTAAAGCTCAACATTCAGAAAACGAAGATCATGGCACCTGGTCCCATCACTACATGGGAAATAGATGGAGAAACAGTGGAAACAGTGTCAGACTTTCTTTTTCTGGGCTCCAAAATCACTGCAGATGGTGACTGCAGCCATGAACTTAAAAGACGCTTACTCCTTGGAAGGAAAGTTATGACCAACCTAGATCAGATCAGATCAGTCGCTCAGTTGTGTCCGACTCTTTGCGACCCCATGAACCGCAGCACGCCAGGCCTCCCTGTCCATCACCAGCTCCCGGAGGTCACCCAGACTCACACCCATCAAGTCAGTGATGCCATCCAGCCATCTCATCCTCTGTCGTCCCCTTCTCCTCCTGTCCTCAATCCCTCCCAGCATCAGAGTCTTCTCCAATGCGTCAACTCTTCGCATGAGGTGGCCAAAATACTGGAGTTTCAGCTTTAGCATCATTCCTTCCAAAGAAATTCCAGGATTGATCTCCTTCAGAATGGACTGGTTGGATCTCCTTGCAGTCCAAGGGACTCTCAAGAGTCTTCTCCAACACCACAGTTCAAAAGCATCAATTCTTCGGCACTCAGCCTTCTTCACAGTCCAGCTCTCACATCCATACATGACCACAGGAAAGACCATAGCCTTGACTAGGCGAACCTTTGTTGGTAAAGTAATGTCTCTACTTTTGAATATGCTATCTAGGTTGGTCATAACTTTCCTTCCAAGGAGTAAGTGTCTTTTAATTTCATGGCTGCAGTCACCATCTGCAGTGATTTTGGAGCCCAGAAAAACAAAGTCTGACACTGTTTCCACTGTTTCCCCATCTATTTCCCATGCAGTGATGGGACCAGATGCCATGATCTTCGTTTTCTGAATGTTGAGCTTTAAGCCAACCTTTTCACTCTCCACTTTCACTTTCATCAAGAGGCTTTTTAGCCCCTCTTCACTTTCTGCCATAAGAGTCGTGTTATCTGCATATCTGAGGTTATTGATATTTCTCCCGGCAATCTTGATTCCAACTTGTGTTTCTTCCAGTCCAGCATTTCTCATGATGTACTCTGCATATAAGTTAAATAAACATGGTGACAATATGCAGCCTTGACGTACTCCTTTTCCTATTTGGAACCAGTCTGTTGTTCCATGACCAGTTCTAACTGTTGCTTCCTGACCTGCATACAGATTTCTTAAGAGGCAGATCAGGTGGTCTGGTATTCCCATCTCTTTCAGAATTTTCCACAGTTTATTGTGATCTACACAGTCAAAGGCTTTGGCATAGTCAATAAAGCAGAAATAGATGTTTTTCTGGAACTCTCTTGCTTTTTCCATGATCCAGCGGATGTTGGCAATTTGATCTCTGGTTCCTCTGCCTTTTCTAAAACCAGCTTGAACATCAGGAAGTTCACGGTTCACATATTGCTGAAGCCTGGCTTGGAGAATTTTGAGCATTACTTTACTAGCGTGTGAGAGGAGTGCAATTGTTCGGTAGTTTGAGCACTCCTTGGCATTGCCTTTCTTTGGGATTGGGATGAAAACTGACCTTTTCCAATCTTGTGGCCACTGCTGAGTTTTCCAAATAGCATATTCAAAAGCAGAGACATTACTTTGCCAACCATGGTCCGTCTAGTCAAGGCTATGGTTTTTCCAGTGGTCGTGTATGGATGTGAGAGTTGGACTGTGAAGAAGGCTGAGCACCGAAGAATTGATGCTTTTGAACTGTGGTGTTGGAGAAGACTCTTGAGAGTCCCTTGGACTGCAAGGAGATCCAACCAGTCCATTCTGAAGGAGATCAGCCCTGGGATTTCTTTGGAAGGAATGATGCTCAAGCTGAAACTCCAGTATTTTGGCCACCTCATGTGAAGAGTTGACTCCTTGGAGAAGACTCTGATGCTGGGAGGGATTGGGGGCAGGAGGAGAAGGGGACGACAGAGGATGAGATGGCTGGATGGCATCACTGACTCGATGGATGTGAGTCTGAGTGATCTCCGGGTGTTGGTGATGGACAGGGAGGCCTGGCGTGCTGCAGTTCATGGGGTTGCGAAGAGTCGGACATGACTGAGCGACTGATCTGATCTGGGGAACTAAGATCCTGCATGGTCAAAAAATAAAAAATTTTAATTAAAAAATTTTTTTAAAAAATCTCTTGCCATTTTTCAACAACATGGATTAAACTGGAAGATATTATGTTCAGTGAAGTAAGTCAGACACAGAAAAAAAAAACCTATAATCTCACTTATACGTGGAATCTTAAAAATATAAATAAATACGTGTAATCAAAGCTCAAAATGGTGGTTACCAGGGGCAGGAAGGTAGGGAAAATTGGGAGAGGTTTGTCAAAGGATGCAGAGTTGCGGTTAACAGAATGAATGAGTCTAGAGATCTAATGCACAGCATGGTGACCGTAGTTAATAATACTGCACTGAATTCAGGATGTTTGCTAAGAGTAAGTAGATGTCAGGTGCTGTCACCACACACACACACACACACACACACACACACACAGTGACAACTATGGGAGGAGATGACTGAGTTAACTAGCTGGAACATAGTATTCATTTCACTGTGTATGTGTATACCAAATCATCATGTTAAATGTAGCAGATCATCACACCTTAAATATGTACTATTATTATTAGAGAAAAAAAGAAAATAAAAAAATTGTTTTGGTCAATGACTTGCCTGAGTCATATCTATTTTGGAACCTTAAGCTGTCCAAATCAGAAGGGACCTTAAGGATCAGTTGATTCATGTGATCACTTTTACTTTTCCTGAAACGAGTACTGAAGGGCACATGATGTACTGAGGGTCACTTGAAAGACTCACAATTCAAACCTTAGTCCCCAGGCCCCAGTTCAATGTTCTGACTGTTGCTGACATGTTGGCTGGTCCCTTGGGGCTGCTGGGCATGGGCACAACCAAGGGACATCCTGATGGGGAAGTGGGCCCTTTGTGAGAACTCGGCATCTTCACACCATTCTGCTCACCTCCATTTCCTTCCTAGATTTTAATTTCCTGCAATCAAACTGGGGAGTTTGGCATGGCATCCAGAGATGGCAGTGAAGTTGCTCAGTCGTGTCCGACTCTTTGAGACCCCATGGAGCCTGCCAGGTTCCTCTGTCCATGGAATTCTCTAGGCCACAATGCTGTGGGTGGCTGTTCCCTTCTCCAGGGGATCTTCCCAACCCAGGGATTGAACAAGGATCCCCCTGCATTGCAGGGGGTTTCTTTACCAGCTGAGCTACCAGGGAATCCCCCAGAGATGGTAGAGATCCAGCATTTTGCCTAGCTCTGCAGGGAGGTAGGCAGAAACTCTTGCTTGCGTTTTCCTTGGAGAAGATTGTCTGCCAGGCTCCAGGTCTCCTTGTTCGTGCCCTTTCCTTTGGTGTCATGGGTCCTTCTGCGTTTTCCCTCATTCACCTCCTCCTCCTCTTCCATCCCTCCCTCTCATCCTCCCCAAGCACCCTGAGCCTTTCAGTTCTGTTTGTAGACACCTGGCCTCAGACTAGATCCTATATCCATCTTCAGTACCTCAGGCTGTGTCTCTCCCAGGCTCCCATCTCTCCAGGAACTGATGCTTCCATTTCAGTTACTGGCATGACTTATCACCTTGCTGAGTGTGATACTCTGCTCTCCAGTCGAAGAATTTCGGCCTTTGTGAGGTGGGTTTGGGAGGCCAGCAAGGCCTCAGGCCAGTCAAGAATGTTCGCATTAGAGAAATAGGATGAGAGTGAAAATGGACCTCAGGCACCAGCCTGTCCCTTGGCTTCAACTCACAGGGCTGCCAAGTAACACGTTCCACGCCACACCCTGCAAGTGGCCAAGGAAATAACCCGAGAGGGAAGATGAAAGAGGCTCTTTAAAGCTTCTGTTAGCAAAAAATTGTACTGAGCAACTACTAAGCTAAGCCAGCTGTGGTTCTTCAGCAAGAGGGACGGTGCCCAGCCCTGAGACGGGCTGTGGGAACTGGCTGTGACTGTGTGCATGCTCACCATGATACTGCCATTTCAGTGCCAATTCGTTCTTATAATTGTTTTTTTAAATGATACCTTTTTCAGACGATAAAGATGATATGTGTTCATCCTGGACCATTCTTTGTGTTCGTCTCCTTTCCCTTTCTTTTTTTCCTATGAATGTATTTAAATATATCCTACCTTTGGACATTTATTATTATAATATTATATCAAGAGCATTTATTTCCCCATGGGGTTATCTGTACTGTATTTCATTGATTATGATATTGCACATTTTGTGATCTCTGGAATTAGGATATATTTTCAATAGATAGCATGTCATAGTCTATCACTACATGTTTTTCTTTCTCAGAAGAACAGAAATTAATGGTCAGCCCAACAATCAATTGAATTGGAGTGATAAAATATGGTATATGCTTCAAAAACATACTTTTTATGCTTGAAAATGATGGTCTGTCATTTGAACACAGACATACTCAATGTTATCAGCCTCTTATTGTTGAATAATTAGGTGGGTGCAACTTTCTGCTTTTCCGGATATGTGAAGTGTGTCCACCTTGCTCGTTGTTTACTCAAGCAGACACCCAGCAGTGGGTGAAATTAATGAAAGTCTTAGAGGCTCTTGATGCAAATACATGTACATGTTGACAAGGACCAAAAGTGAACACAAAGAGACTAATCTCTCTCTGAAGGGTTGAGAACAGATTTGGAATTACAAGCCAATGAAGCACAATTCCATTGATTTTTGTTTTAATGCACAACCAAAAGTTGCTTATGAGTATCCTCCTGTATCAACAAGGATTATTAAGCCATATTTAGTATTTGGAAATCCAAATTAGTACATCCGTAGAGTTTACTGAGGCCTTAAAATTTACAAGGATGGCTGATGCTGTTGCAGTTTTTAGCAAAGTTCCTACTGTGTGCTAGAAATCCAGAAATCCTCAGTAAGCATACTTTACCCTTGGTGTCATCTGGAGATGGTGCCGCTGTCCAGTTGCTGATGTTTCTACTTTTTAATTGAAAATTGCTGTGAGTTTAACTCTATCATTATTGATTTAGTTTGTTGTGGGTTGTTTAGTGAACCAGCCCCGGGTAGTACTTATTTGCATATCTGAAACCTATAATTTTTAATTAACCAGTTCATCTTAAAGTGTCATCTGGGACTTCCCTGATGGTGCAGTGGATAAGATTCCACCTGCCAGTGCAAGGGACACAGATTCAATCCCTGGTCTGGGAAGACTCCACTTGCCTCAGAGCAGCTAGGTCCATGTGCCACAACCACTGGGCCCAGGCTTGAGAGCCTGTGAGCTGCAGCAGCTGAAGCTGGCATGCCTAGACCCTGTGCTCTGCAGCGAGAGAAGCCACTGCAGTGAGAAGCCCGCGCAACACAATGAAGAGTAGCCCACACTTGCTTCTACTAGAGAAAGGCCAGGCACAGTGATGAAGACCCTACACAACCAAAAATAAAACAGATATATTTTTTAAAAAAGCGTCATCTGTGGCCCACCTACATGGGAGTGTCTTAGGTGCCTATTCAAATGCAGATTCCTGGGCTCTCATCTAGACCTCCTGGATCAGAATTTCTAGGAGTGGGCCTTAGAATAAGCATCTCTGTGCTAGTGAGACCCTCTGAACACATCTTTAATGTGTTTACATTGTGGTTCCAAAGGGAATCTTCCAGATCTTTATTGCTAAGGCACATATGCATATAGTTTCCCAGTTCTGCTTATATAGAGCTAACTGCATGTGGATTTATCCTACTTAAATATCCTGCAGGAGGAAGGGTGCTGTTCCGTCACATAAAATCACTCAAGGCCTTTTTTAGGAAGGAGCGGGTGATTCATCATGCCTCCCCCTTATCCTCTGTTATCCCTGGTTGTTTCCCACTGATGCTTTGGCATGGGTACATGTGGGGCCTCTGGAGCAGCCAAGATCCAGGAGCCCAAGACCTCACGGAGCACACTGTACCCGGACAGTGGCAATGCCTGCTAGAGAAACCCACCTAAAAAAGGAATGTGGCGACCAAGACAAGGAGGGGTCCTAGATGGCTCTCCACGGGCCACGGGGAGAAAGAGCCAAGTCTCAGAGCCCGGGATGTGGCTGCACTGGAAAGTGGCTGGGAGGATTTCAGGACAACCATCCCCACCCCCGGGGCCCTCTGAAGGCAGCCTTCTTCTCCATCCCTGCCCTGTGTGCTGGGGGAGGGGCCGGTTCCAGGGCCCCAGTGGGCCTTTATCCACTGCCCTCAGCTCTGACTGGAGCACATTGTGTCCTGGCTGCGCCCCTCACAACCTCTTAGTGACGGGCCTGTTGTCCAAGATGGGCCCGCGGCTGGTCCAGGCCTGTGCCCATGTATTATGCATCAGCCGCTCAGACAAAGCTTCTGTGTGTGGGAGCCGGGTGGGGTGGGGGCTTGGCCCCCCACAGAGTCCTGTTTACCAGGCACTGGATGGCCGGAGGAGGGGATGATGGGGGTGCTGGGTGCAGGAGGTGAGCTCTGCAGCGGGGCCTCTGAGAGCAGAGAGGTGAGCGTCTTGGGTGCCAGGCAGGCCTTCCTGACCGAGGTGGGAGGGGAACGATAGCCCACTGGAAGTTCAGGGCAGTCAGGGGAACAGTCCCCCTCCCTCCAACTCCCAGGGCTCCCAGGCCTGTTCAGAACTCACTGGTTGGTCATTAAGAGAGGCTCTCTGGCTCACCCTGGCTCCAGCCAGCCAGTAATTCCCTGAGGCACCTGTGATGTGGCCGGGCACCCAAGGGATGGGGCTGACATGGACCTTCCTAATCTGAGTGGACAGAAAATCAGTCATTCCCCCTGGATGGGGAGTCTCTTGGGGGTGCAGGGGGGGTCTTGCTCTTCTGAAGCCCCTAACTTGAGGACCTGGCAGTCACACAGTAAATGCCTGTGGAATGAGAAAGGGTTTTTGAGCCATAATGGGTCCGTTTCTGAGTCAGAGGCCATGGTCAGGCTTGGAGCAGCAGCAGAGGGAAGATACATAGCCTTCCTGCCTAGGTGCTCCTGCCTGATGGAACCTGCCTGAAGAAAGACAGGCTTCCCCCAGAGGAGGAGGTGGGGGGAGGCTACCACTTACAGAGCCTGTTCTGCGGACCAGACACATGGCTGGTTGACATGTGGGCTCACTCCCTCCCCACACCCAGCAGCCCGGGCAGACAAACCCTTTCTTCCCCCTCTGTGCTAGAAAAACCTGTCTCTCCCTGCCCTGCACCCTGCCTGGAGTGCATCGTGTCCTGCCTCAGATTGGTCAAGCATCGTGCTCTGGTGTAGAACCTACGGGCCAGGGACTGACCCTGGAGCTTGCGCTTTGGTACCAAACAGTATGGTCATGGGCTCCACATGATTGCTGTTGGGGACATGACTAATCAGAATTCTTTCAAAAGAATATTCGTGCCTGTTCTCCACCCCCCGCCCCCCACCCAGTTTCTGATATACATTTTTTAGTGAGAGGAGGATTCAGAGTCTTGGATGTGTGTAGCCTGAAAAAGCTCTGAGTTGTCCTAGTTCCTTCTCAGACTGTGTTATTTATAGGTTTTAAAATTGTATTCTGAGTCCCACAGAAGGGAAGTCTTTGCTCAAGGTCACCAGCCCCCACGAGGGTCCCTTGCTGCCTGGCCCGCTGACCTTTCTGCCATGCCACACTCCCTTAAAAGCTGGCGGCTGCCCTGGATCTTGGATCAAATGCCTGCTGGAAGCCGTGAGCAGTTATGAGAATTTTCCGGGCTGCAGCCCGAGTGATTCTGACAGGTCTTGCGTGTAGGCGTCGGCACGTGGATGCTGACATGCACCAGGAGTCCTGCATCAACTGTCATGCATGAGAGCCCTGGCGCGTCTGGGCCCGGTGGCCCAAGATCAGGGTCTTCCCTCCTGCGTGCTCGTGGTCTCAGGGGAAAGACACGCAAGGAGTGACTGCACAGTGTGCTGAAGTGCACTAGGTTCTGGAGCACAGCTCACACAGGCAGACTAATTCCAATAGCGTGGGTCTGAGAAGGCTTTTAGAATTGGGTGTTTGAAAGGATGGTGTGGAGAAGGCAAGTGTGAGGAAAGAATGCTGTGTGTGTGTGTGTGCACGCGTGCGTGCGTGCACACTTAGGTGTGTGCATGTGTTCATTCTCAGCAAACCCTGAGATCGCAGGTGATGGGCTGGATAAAAATGATGGCTCTGTTGATGGACAAAGAGCTAACGAGGTAAAGAAACAGAATCCAACCCGCAAAGGATTTTGAGTGTCTTGCGGGAGCTTGGACTTTCTTCTCTCAGTGTAGGACACTGAAGGTGTTAGTGCAGAAGAAGATGTGACCGGAGGTGTTTTGCTCTTGTTTGGAAGAAATCTCTGAGGATGGAAAAGCGGGTTCTGAGGAGGAGGGAGGAATGGGAGGAACTCAAGTTTACATGCGCATACCAGGCCCTTAACTTATCTTGTCTCATTTTATTCTCTCAAAAACTGTGAAAGGGGACAGTAAGTAACTGTGGTTCCCAGATGAGGAGCTACAGCTCTGAGGGGTTAAGAAAATGGCCCAGGAGTTGTTGGGCCTGAGTTACAGCTTTCCAAAGACATCGGCTCCCTCCGGCTCTCCTGAGGGGACAGGGTTCTGTCCTGGCAAGGTGGCCCGAGGGGACTGGTGGCTGGCGTGGGCCAGGACCCAGAGGCAATGCAGAGGGAGAGGAGCACATCAGCCCCTGCAGACTGTGGGGCTGGGCCTGACACCGCCTCTCAGCCTTGAAAGGGACCTTCTGGGTTTTTCTGAACCTCGTTTTATTTAATACATCCTTTGTCCTCTCTTCATCCTTGGTCTAGGAACCAAGGGACTTGTCTGATCCCAGCTCTGCCCCTAGTCTGCTGCGTGACCTTGAGCAAGTTGCTCGCCCTCACTGGGCCTCCACGTTCCCGCCTGTGACGTGGAGAGCAGTGTACGTGCATGTCCGTGACTGTGTGTGTGTGCCTGGAGTATGTGCATGCGTGTATGAGTAGAAGCACATGCTCATGTGTGTTCTCTCTCAGCAGACTCGATGTGAAGGGCAGGAGCAGGTCAAATCTAGGCCCTTCCTCGCTGTGTTCTCTCCCCATGGGGTGGGCACGGCTGCCATCATCACTTTTTGTTACAGAAGATAGTGTCCTGTGGGCGGGTCCTAAATAAGCACAGACTAAGCCACATTGTTCTTTTCCCAACATCTTCGATTTTATTTCATTTTATTTATTTATTTGATTGTGTCCGATCTTAGTTAAAAGCATGTGGGATCTTTCATTGTGGTGTGGAGACTCTAGTTGCGGCTCATGGGTTCTGCAATGACGCCACAGCACGTGGGATCTTAGTTCCTTGACCAGGGATCGAACCCACATCCCCTGCATTGCAAGGCAGATTCTCAACCCCAGGATCACCAGGAGAGTCCCCCAACATCCTCATGTTGAATCCCCACTGGGTAACTGGAATCCTGCTGGCTTGACCCTGTGTCTGAATGGGGCTCTCAGAAGTTGTGGCTGAACTTGGGGTTTATGATTGAAACTCAGGTACCTGGAATGCCCTAGTGAACACGTTGTTCTGGATCACTAGATTTTTCAGTTCACTCCAGTAAGTGTTTACTGAGTGCTTACTATGTGCCAGGCTCTGTGCAAATGGCTGTTGACCCAGAGGTGCACCTGACTTGGTCCTTGCCCTCCAGGAACCCACAGATGGTACCATGGCTTTCAGACGTTTTTTTGGCTGTGACTCCCAGTAAGAAAATCTTTTTGTTTTGTAATCAGATGTACACACACACTGGAGAAGGCAATGGCACCCCGCTCTAGTACTCTTGCCTGGAAAATCCCATGGATGGAGGAGCCTGGTGGGCTGCAGTCCATGGGGTTGCTAAGAGTCGGACATGATTGAGTGACTTCACTTTCGCTTTTCACTTTCATGCACTGGAGAAGGAAGTGGCAACCCACTCCATTGTTCTTGCCTGGAGAATCCCAGGGACAGGGGAGCCTGGTGGGCTGCCGTCTGTGGGGTCGCACAGAGTCGGACACAACTGAAGTGACTTAGTAGCAGCAGCACACACACACACACACACACACACACACACACACACACACACCATTATATATACAAAATCAAATCCAAAGTCATGCCACACACACTGATATTTTCTTTCTTTTTTTGCCAGTAGCAACCTACCACTTGGGTTTCATAACCTACTAGTGGGAGGTGATCCTCCAGGGTGAGAAATGCACAGAATGCACAGACTGTATTGCATTTAAATGATGTGCTGTGGGGAATCAGAACACGGAATGAGTTCTTCTGATTGAGAGAGTCAGGGGAAGCCCCTGGATCAAGTGGCACTTGAACTGCGTCTGGATGAAGGATAGGATTTCAGTCAATAGAGAAAGAGGATGGTCATCCAGACTGAAGCCACAGCCCAAGCTGTGGAGATACGAGAGGGCCCCATGGAAGAGCAAAGAAGAGCTAATGGAATGTGAGCAGCGCCTTTCCAGGGTCATCATGTTCACTTCTCAGAATGTCCCCATGAGACAGAGCTCTTTATGCCTTCACGGTACAGATGAGGAAATTGAGGTTTTGGGAGGTTATGTATCTTGCCCAGGGTCACATAGCTGCTAGGTGGTAGAGCCAAGAGTTGAACTCAGGAGATCCTGAGTTTCACTGAGATCCAAATATGAGGCTCCTAGAGATTTGACCCTAAAGATACTTTGGGGCTAGTTCATAGTGATGCATGAATACAACCCTGAAATTTTCAAATTTCATTCTGGAGGTAAGAAAACATTTTTTGAGAAAGGGAAGTGATCTGGTCAAAGCTTTATTTGGGGAGAGGAGATGTCACAGTGGCATCAGCACAGGAAATGGGCTTAAGGAGAGGCAAGGGCACCTGTCAGGAGAAGGGAGCAGCATCTTTCTGCCCTGGTCAGCAGCCTCAGAGACCAGCACATCATATTTATCTCAGGGATGCAGTTGAGGGCGTTGCTGGCATATACCATGCTGGTGAGAATGAAAGGAGAATGAGTCATGTTTCCCTTTTTACTTGGCTGCTAGGAAGCTCAGTGCTCGAATCAGTCGCCTTTTATGTATTCCTTTCGCCTTGCCTTAGTTCTCCTACCCTCACTTTCCTATAACCTGCTTAATTTTTCATCCCACTATAATATACATATTTAGGTGTAATGCCTTAGAGTAGGAAATGGCAATGGAGTAGGAACTGGCAACGACTAATTGACATAACTGAGTGACTAACACTTTGATGAAAATGCCTTAGAAAGTGCGTGTGTGAGTGTGTGCTCAGTCATGTCCAACTCTGCGTAGCTCACCAGGCTCCTCTGTCCATGGGATTTTCCAGGCAAGAATACTGGAGTGGGTTGCCATTTCCTCCTCCAGATGATCTTCCTGACCCAGACCTAGAGATCAAACCCATATCTCCTGCATTGGCAGTGGATTCTTTACTACTGTGCCGCCTGGTAAGCCCCCATAATGCCTTAGAGCAAGCTTGAAATAAAATACAAGTAAAACGCACTGAAGCAACTGGAAAACAGTTTTTCACAAACAAGATTGGACTCTCCTAGAAAGTGGGAATTACCACCTCTTATGGCTTCACTTCATGGGAAATAGATGGGGAAACAGTGGAAACAGTGTCAGACTTTATTTTTCTGGGCTCCAAAATCACTGCAGATGGTGACTGCAGCCATGAAATTAAAAGACGCTTACCCCTTGGAAGAAAAGTTATGACCAACCTAGATAGCATATTCAAAAGCAGAGACGTTACTTTGCCAACAAAGGTTCGTCTAGTCAAGGCTATGGTTTTTCCAGTGGTCATGTATGGATGCGAGAGTTGGACTGTGAAGAAAGCTGAGCGCTAAAGAATTGATGCTTTTGAACTGTGGAGTTGGAGAAGACTCTTGAGAGTCCCTTGGACTGCAAGGAGATCCAACCAGTCCATTCTGAAGGAGATCAGCCCTGGGATTTCTTTGGAAGGAATGATGCTCAAGCTGAAACTCCAGTACTTTGGCCACCTCATGCAAAGAGTTGACTCATTGGAGAAGACCCTGATGCTGGGAGGGATTGGGGGCAGGAGGAAAAGGGGACGACAGAGGATGAGATGGCTGGATGGCATCACTGACTCGATGGACGTGAGTCTGAGTGACCTCCGGGAGTTGGTGATGGACAGGGAGGCCTGGTGTGCTGTGATTCATGGGCTCGCAAAGAGTCGAACACAAGTGAGCGACTGAACGGAACTGAACTGATGGCTTCTGTCCCAGGACTGGGTGCCAGGTGGGTGCATCACATAGATGTAAACCTTGGACAGTTGGAACTGGAAGAAGCCTGAAGGATCCTTTTTGTGTTTTTTAAATTTTATTTTTGTAGACCATTTTAAAATTCTTATTGAATTTCTTACAATATTGGTTCTATTTTCTGTGTTTTGGTTTTTTTGACCACAAGGCATGTGGGATCTTAGTTCCCCAATCAGGGATCAAACCCACACCCCCTGCATTGGAAGGTGAAGTCTTAACCGCTGGACCACCAGGGAAGTCCCTCTGTTTCCTAAACAATGGAGGTGGACCACCAGTGGTGTACAAGAGGGTTTCAGTGGGGCCTGAGTGAACATTGTTTGGTTTAATTGTCACATATTTATTTCATGTGTATTATAAACAAAAGCAGCTAACAGATAAACCCAGTTTGGTCATGGATAAAATTGCTTAGGATGCGGCTGAATTAGATATTTAAATTTTAGAAAGTCAATTTATAAAAAGTTTAAAAATAAATATGGTTCAGGTGACTTGTAGAGATAGTGAAGACAGGTTGACAGGGGTATGGAAATTATGAAGCTTGGAAAACAGTGATTCATTTGAACCCCCATCTGACAAGTGACGAAGTCGTGGCCCAGAAAGGACCTTGCCTGTGGGTCCTGTGGGATGTATGAAACCACCGGAGTGAAGTGAGTCTTCCTCCTCCAACCTCATCTGGCCCTTCCTCTGGCTTTTGAATCATCTCTATATTTCCAAAGTCCCTTCTGTCTTTTACTCACCATCCCCTTTTTCCCTGGCTGTATGAGGCAGACAAAGCAGGGGTCACTGTTTCTCCTGCTTTGCGGATGAGCAGACTGAGGCCCAGAACGGGATGGGCCTGACCAGAGTTCGAGCACTGCCAGACCGGCCCCTGTGTGTGCCAGGCAGGGTCGGGCAGGGAGCCATTTTCCGTGATGAAATCCCCCAACAAATGGTAGAAAGTCGGCCGGGTGAAATCAAGGCGGTCTGCGAGCCGGGCTGCACTTGGGAGCAGCGTGAACAGTACGTCCCGATTCTGCACCGTCCACTTCCCAGAATCTATCGCTTTCCAAAGGAGCCCCAGATGTCCTCCTCGCCTGCTTGCTAACAGGGCTTGTTACTCGGCTCCGTGTGGATGGATGACATCAGCCATGAGCGTTCTCTACTCTATAATGATTGCAAACCCTGCCAGTGCTCTGTGTGGGGACCTTCCTGGCCATGAGTAATGAGACCACAGCATTGATTGGGCATCTTTGCCATGCCAGGCCCTGAGCTCACAGAGGGACTTACACATTGAACCAGACACTGCCCCGACCCCAAGGGACTCACAGTCTGGCCAGGGAGGCAGACACATAAACAAGGCAGAGAACACTGCAGTAAGTGCTGGAGTGGAAGACTGGACCAAGTGTCATAGAGGGAGCGCGGAGGAGGAGTGATCAGAGAGGCTTAGCCAAGCAGGAGAGCAGGGTTGCCAGGAGGAGAGGAGAAGGCATTCCTGATAAGAGGCCAGGCCTGAGCAGAGGCCCAGAGGTGCCGAGGGAGTGTCCAGTTTGTCTGGGTTATATGGGTGAGGGAGGCAGGAGCAGAGACGAATTACAGAGGTGGGTTGGGACCATTCACAAGCTGCGGTCCCTGTGTTGCTCATGCCCCAGCAGGAGTCCACTGCTGACAGGGGTTCCACACGTGAGTCCACCATTGACTGGGGTTCCACACGTGAGCCTGGAGACCAGCGCACATGAACTTGAGATGAGACTGTGCCTTTGGCCGCACAATCCGCCTTTCCCAGTGGGCCGGTTGCTGCTCAGTTGACTCTGCCATCAAGGCTGGGATGTCAGCTGGGCTGGAAGCAGCCTGGGGTGAGAACTGGTTGAGTTCACTTTAGTTTGGTTGCTGATTTGGATTAGGAAGGCAGGGTGGCTCAAGAGGACAGGCTTTTGAGCAAGACAGCTCCCACCATCCCATGTGACCTCTAGAATGGGGATACGGAGCCCTTCCTCTTAGGAGTGAGAGTTGAATGAGACCAAGTCTGAGGAGGACCGAGCCGAAGCCTGGTTTTGAGTGAGCGTTAAATACGTCGGCTGCTGCTGTCATCAGTGATGACGGTGACAACTGCTCAGTGCGTGGCTGGTGTGTAGAGTGGGCTGTGTGTGGACATGAGCATAGTTTGAGGCCGTCTGTCTGAGTGGAGTCTGTGACCACAGTGGATGCCAGGGCTGGTTTTACGTTCACTGAAGTGTGAATTGACAAGAGAAGGCAGTTGGTGGCTGAAGGATATGGTTGGGATGTGTAAGTGTAAGTTAGAAAGGACTCGTGAGGTGTCACCCACATGATGTGTGAGCCCCATATCTGACACCTGAGTCAAGTGACCTTCCACTTTCTTTAATTGCCTCCAGTGATGGGGAGCTCAGCACTTCCAAACAGGACCTGTTCTGTCATTGGACGTCACTGACTACTCATTAGAAACAAAAGCAGCTCACCCATGTGGAGTGCCTTCAGAGTCACAAGAAACATCCCCAGGCTTCATTCACTCACTCATTCATTCATTCATATTTGCTCAGTGAACTCCGGGAGTTGGTGATGGACAGGGAGGCCTGGCGTGCTGTGATTCATGGGGTTGCAAAGAGTCGGACACGACTGAGCGACTTATCTGATCTGATCTGATCTGAAGCACCTAAAATTACCAGTGGTTCAGTCACTAAGCTCTATCTGACTCTTGCAAATATTATTAACACCAGGCACTGTTCTAAATCCTAGCGATGCACTGGAGGAGAAAGCAAACTCAGGCTCTGTCTTATTGGAATTTACAGTTTTACCTTATCTCCCCCCCCCGGCGGCCTTGACCGAAGGGGGGGGGGGCACAGAGCAGCAGACAATACCCCTCTGAGGTTGGCAGGGCAGGGATTAGAATTAATCCCATTTTGCAAACTGGAAAACTGAGGATGGTGGTAGTGGTGGTGGTGACAGCTGAAATTATAGAGGCCTAGAATGTGTGAGGTACTTTGTATATTTTGTTGAATCTAGTCTTCACATCAACTCTGTAAGGTAAGCACCATTAATATCATCCTCACTTTACAGATGAGAAAGCTGAGGTTCAGAGAATTGAGGTTGCTTGCTTAGGGTCATGCAGCAAGGATATGGCTCAGTCCTTTTCACCTTCACTCTGTGCCTCTAGAAGTGAGGTCCTGAGACTTGCCAGAGTGCCAGGGTTGAGACAAGAACTGAGCAGCTGGACTGAGACCTTGGGCCCCTGGCAGCACTGTTAGGAGGCCACGTGGGAATCCGGGCAGTATCTGCCGTGTACAGGCTGCCAGCAGTAACCTCCAGCCTCTCCTACCCACAGCCGTGTTTATCCCGCCTCTTCAGTGCCACCCTGTCACCTCCTACCGCCACAGAAGTGGGTGAGTCCATCTTGGACAATGTCCAGGAGTGATCGTGGGCATCCTGGTGGGAGAGGCCAAGGGCGGCCCTCAGCTTCCTTTGCTCTGGAGATCCTGATGGCTTCTCCATCCTGGCACCCGGGCACCTAAGGATCCCAGGAGCAGCAGACGCAGGCAGGCAGCTGTGGGTGTGATCGCTGCGTGCTGGGTCACAACTCCTGGGTAATCCCGGTTTGCACCACTTGCCCGGAATGAGATCGGAGGCTGATGCCTTGAGCAGCCTACCCTCTCATTGCCATCGCCATGATCTCAGCTGCTGCTCTGAGCCTGGGCACCGGGAATGCAAACAGGGATATTGACAGCTGGATTGAGAGGAAACCCTTTCTGATTCCTCCCTCTCTGCCCAACCCTTCTGGGTTCATCCTCCAGTGGGAAGGAGGATTCTGAGCCTTAGGGACAGGATGAAGTGGACTCAAAGCGCTAGGGTCACAGGTTCCTCTCCTGCCCCGTCTGGGCAAGCAACTTAACCTCTCTCTCTGTTTTCTCCTCCAAAAAATGGGGATAAATCAAGCAAGCCAGCTGCCCAACTTAGGGTCACCCATGTCAGGGTGCTCTGTAAGCTGGAAGCACCCTGCTGAGGCTAGCTTTTAGACCCAACAGTGACCACAATTACTAACAAACATATTAATGATGATGCTCAGAGCATCTGTGTCTTTGAAAGACACCATTCACTATTTTCTCCAACCTGGAACTCATATCGGGAACTACTGTCTATAGGACCTAAAGCCATTATATGATGTATCTCAGATATTACACATTGGACTCACTTGAGGGGCTTTCTAAACATCAGACCAGCAGGTTCCTGAGCTCTGACTTCAGAGATTCTAATACAGTGGCTCTTAGATGGGGCTGAGAGTCTCTGTTTTTAGCTCCATTGCTAGTGGCTGAAGGACTCACCTGTCCAGAGCAGGGACGTTACAGGACAAGTGGCAGCGTTCCTAGGGACCCTTTCTCCTGGCTGCACTAAGGCTCCGGACAGTGGGTGTACAGAGCACACCACTGCATGGGCAAAGGGGCCCAGGTCTGCTCGGCCCACCAAATGGGGTTTAGGGATCTCAACTGGAAGCTTTCTTTTATGCAACTTTCTGCATTGAGGCCAGGACAAAAATTTCTTTCAGTAATTTGTTTTTAAGGCCAGGCTTCTTATTCTAAGACCCAGGAATTCTATTCCTAGGTACTGACTCCAAACGTTTGTCCACACAAAGAATGGTATATGCACGTTCCCAGCAGCTTTATTTCCAACAGCCTCAAACAGGAAACAACCTACTGTCTGCAGCACCAGGTGGATGGATGCTGCCTCCACACTGGGGCTCTGCCCGGCAGTAGAAAGGAGCAACCTAATCCACGCAGCAACAGGGGTGCATCTCAAAAGAACTTGATGTTGCATGGAAAAAAGCCAAATATCAACGTCGATACTCTATTCCATCTGTGTGAAACTCTAGAAAAGGCAAAGCTAGTCCATTAGTAGCAAAAGTCAGAACAGTGGTTGCCGAGGGCCAGAACAGCAGGTGGAGCGGGGCCTGACTGCAAACGTACCTATTAGGGGACTCTTTGGGATGGTGGAATTGTTCAGTTTCTTATTTGTGGGGAGTACTCATCAAACTGTATGCTTAAAAGGGATGCATTGTATTATCTATGCATGATATCGAAATAAAGTTGATTCAAAAGGAAAAAAAAAAGCCAGGTTTGTTGAGGTATAATTTACTTGCAGTAAGAGTCGTCCTGTCTAATGTACAGTTCTGTGTGTTTCCGAAGCTGCGTGTAGTATGTAACCACTGTCATGATCATGACAAGGCGCATTGCTGTCACCTCCCCGCAAAGTTCCCTTCTGCCCCTTTGCAGTAAACTTCTCCCAGTGCCAGGCCTTGCCACTCATGTTTCCTGTCTTTATAACTTTGTCTTTTCCAGAATATCATACACCTGCTTACCTTGGAGATACTGCTGTTCTAGGCCACTGTAATAAAATAAATATCACAAACAAGTCACAAAAATTTGGAGGTGCATACAAAAATTACGTCTATACTATAATGTAGCCTATATGCACTTAATACTGTGTAATAGCATTATGTCTAAAAAAATGTACATGCGTGCTAAGTCACTTTAGTCATGTCTGACTCTTTGTGTACATACCTTGATTGAAAAATTCAGACTTCTCTGATGGTCCAGTGATTAAGAATCCACCTGCCCTGAAGGGGACACAAGTTCCATCCCTGGTCCGGGAAGATCCCATGTGCCTCAGGACAACTAAGCCCATGCACCGCACCTACTGAGTCCCTCATTTGTGCCTTAGAGCCTGTGCTCCCCATCAAGGGAAGCCACCACAATGAGGAGCCCTCAGGCTGAAACTGGAGAGTAGCCCCTGCTCACTGCAACTAGAGGAAGTCCACACACAGCAACAGACCCAGCACAGCCAAAATAAAAAATAGTTAATGTTTCTAAAAAAGAAATATATAAAACAAAAAGTTTGCAATAGTAACATCAAAGATTACTGATAGCAGATCACCAAATATAATGAAAAATGTGAAATACTGTGAGAATTACCAAAACAGGACACTGAAACACGAAGTAAGCAAAGGCTGTTGGAAAACTGGTCCCAATAGACTTGCTGGCTGCAGGATTGCCACAGACCTTCAATTTGTAAAAACTGCAGCATCTGGGAAATGCAGTAAAACGAGGTCTGCCTGTAAATGGAGTCACTCTGGAACCCTGTGTCTGGCTTGTTTCACACCTTCATCCATGGCTTCGGGTGTGTCAGTAGCTTGTTCCTTTTTATTGCTAAGTAGTGCTCCATGGCACCCCACTCCAGTACTCTTGCCTGGAAAATCCCATGGACGGAGGAGCCTGGTAGGCTGCCGTCCATGGGGTCACTAAGAGTCAGATACAACTGAGCGACCTCACTTTCACTTTTCACTCTCATGCCTTGGAGGAGGAAATAGCAACCCACTCCAGTGTTCTTGCCTGGAGAATCCCAGGGACGGCGGGGCCTGGTGGGCTGCCGTCTATGGGGTCGCACAGAGTCGGACACGACTGAAGCAACTCAGCAGCAGCAGCAGCAGGAGCAGTGGTCCACAGTATGGAGGTGCCACAGTGTACCCTCCTTTCTGTTGTTCAGTCACTAAGCTGTGTTTGACTCTTTGCAGCCCCATGGACTGCAGCGCGCTAGGCTTCCCTGTCCTTCACTATCTCCTGGAGTTTGCTCCAACTCATGTCCACCAAGTCGGTGATGCCATCTAACCATCTCCTCTTCTGTCATCCCCTTCTTCCCCTGCCTTCAATCTTTCCCAGCATCAGGGTCTTTTCCAAAGAGTCAGTTCTTCACATCAGGTGGCCAAAGTATTGGAACTTTAACTTCAGCATCAGTCTTTCCAGTGAATATTCGGAGTTGATTTCCTTTAGGAGGGACTGGTTTGATCTCCTTGCAGTCCAAGGTCCCAAGGATCCTCCTGGGGTAATTTAATTATCCTCAGCTGTTGTCCAGAAATCCTGTCTAGCAAGAAATGCTGTTTTTTTGATTCACATATACATCTTTCTGAACTGGCTGCTTCAAAAGTCAAAGTAGTTCATTCTTCTGCAGTATTTTTGTAATTACCTCCAGCATGCCTCTTCCAGGGCTCAGAGTTCAAGTGTCTACAAGATGCAGACAAGAACCATGATTAGGGAGGTGACTTGAGAAAGACTGGGACAACCCACTTACTTCCTGATGAGACAGCAATGTAAATATGGGCCTAGAGGGGACACATCTTCTGATTTCTGGTGTTTCAAAAAATTCAAGAAATCTGGATCTTTATGAGAAATATCCTGATTTTTTAAATGTTGGCAGACAATTCAGAACATTTGATTTATGGCACTGGCCCTCGGGCCCCACATCTGCGGGCCAGATTGAGTCTGGATCTTGTCTTGCGGCCCGTAGCTAGTGCTGTGCCAAGTGCTAGGGATGCAAAGAGGAAGGACTCTTGCCCTGAGGTCCTATACTAGTGGGAGAAACCAGAGTTGTAGACCCGCAAGTGTAGACACTGCACACTGGGGTAAGGGCTCCATGAGCCATGTGAAAGGGTGTTTCGAGGAGACAATACTGTACCTAGTCCCTGAGACTATGTGAAAGGCTCCCCAGATGAGGTGACCTTGAATGAGTAAGAGTTTGCCACCAGGAGGGACAGGCCATTGGAAGGATCAGCATGGGTGGGGAGGTGTGGTATGGAAGAGGCTGGACCCTGCAAAGTGTGGCAGGTCAGCGGGTCTGGGCAGGTGCTTTGGGCACAGGGGTTGATTCACAGTCCATTCTTTTCATGGACTTGACCCTTAGATGCTATATTTTCAAACCAGGAAGTTGGCACTGCCCCTGGATTGTTTTATTCTTAGAGCACACTCTATCAAAGGCTTCAGTGGCCATTGTCCTGGAAGTCTGGCTGCACCCTTTGGAGGACATACTGTGGCCTCATTTCTGGCAGCTCAGCCCTTCCCCTGGGAGGTCCAGGGCTCTGGAGCCCTCTGCCCGATATGCTTGGCAGATCAAAGGAACACAAGGGCCCCTACAAGTGATACCATCAAAGCCAGTTCCTAGGAAGGATGAAGACTGAATGGCACAAACACGTAAATAATGGAAAAAAAATAGCACCAGTCCCTAGGGGGTTTGAATTATGTCATTATGCCTTAAGGACGGAGAGAAAGTGAAACAAGCTCTTGAGACTACTCCAGATTCTTTCCGTCCCAAAGCCTTCTGTGGCTGCATGCAGGGGAGCCTGGTGCCATGATGAGATTGAGTTTTGCTTTTTTGCCTCCCCTGGACCCTCTGGTGAGGAGTGATACAGACAGAAAGAAAACAGCAGCCTGGATGATAACAGATGCAGGACTGCTGGCTTTTGAGTGAGGGGACGAAGATAGCAAGATCGAGCTGGGGTCCCCATGGCAATCACCACTTTTAGAGCAGTGGCTCTTGAATGTCACTGAGCAGGGCTCTTAAAAATACAGATGCCCAGACCCCCTCATCAACCTTCTGTCTCCTTGGCTGGGATGGCCCAGGCATCAGTACTTATGAAAAGAGACCTTCCCAGGTGAATTTAAGGTGCTGCAAGAGCTGAGAACTACTGCTTTAGAAATAGTGGCCTGAAGGTATGACCATAGCCCTAGCCCCTCAGCTGCCAGTCTTGCTGGGGAAGTTACAGATCAGCTGAAAGGACCAAATCACTGAGCCCCTTAGCAATTACTGATGAGAGCCCTGAGGGCTCTGAGCATCGGCCCTGGAACCAGACTCCTGGGTCCAACCTCCAATCCCATCACTGCAGACTGTGGGACCTTCAGTTCAGTTCATTTGAGTTACTCAGTTGTGTCCGACTTTTTGCGACCCCATGGACTGCAGCACACCAGGCCTCCCTGTCCATCACCAACTCCCAGAGCTTACTCAAACTCATGTCCAATGAGTCAATGATGTTATCTAACCATCTCATCCTCTGTCATCCCCTTCTCCTCCTGCCTTCAATCTTTCCCAGCATCAGGGTCTTTTCAAATGAGTTAGTTCTTTGCATCAGGTGGCCAAAGTATTGAAGTTTCAGCTTCAGCATCAGTCCTTCCAATGAATATTCAGGACTGATTTCCTTTAGGATCCACTGGTTGGATCTCCTTGCAGGCCAAGGGACTCTCAAGAGTCTTCTCCAACACCACAGTTCAAAGCATCAATTCTTCAGCACTCAGCTTTCTTTATAGTCCAACTCTCACATCTATAGATGACTACTGGAAAAACCATAGCTTTGACTAGACGGACCTTTGTTGGCAAAGTAATGTCTCTGCTTTTTAATAAGCTGTCTAGGTCGGTCATAACATTTCTTCCAAGGAGCAAGCATCTTTTAATTTCATGCCTGCTTTGCAAGCTACTTACCTTCTCTCTGCCTCCATTCCTGCCTGCACAGTGGGTACAATAATGTCAGCCTAAGAAAGATAATCAGGACTTAGTTAATACACACAAATTGCTTCTAACAGTGCCTGAATAAATGTTGTTTGTTCCATTACTTATTATTAATTTTTATTTTTGTTTGCTTATTTGTTTTGCTTTTATTTTGTGAATTCATTATTATTTTTGCTCTGTGTGGGTTTCATAAGGGAGATTTGGAGATGACTAAGGCACCATTCTAATCCTCAGGAAATTTAGAGGCAAGATCTGAACATAGGAAAAGCAATGCATCACGGTGGGGCACCTTACTCTATATGCCTGGAATCCCTGTGAAGGGACCCAAAGTGTGGAAGGATCCTAGCAAGGAAGAGCAAGTAGGTGGGGAGGGCACTGGAGCTGTGTGGCAGAGGTGGGACTGGCAGGACCCCAGGACACAGAGAAAAGAGGACAGGCGTCCCCTTGGGCCATTTCGGGGTTGGGAAGAGAAAGTAACCATGTGCCCAGGACGAGATGAGTCTGGCTACAGCACGGTCGTGGGAGGGGAGACCCAGAGTAATGGTTTGGTGAGAGGGGCTGGGCTGGGCTGGTCCTTGTCTTTGGGTGGGATGGGATGATGTGAGCAGGAAATGTGCAGGAGGGAGGGGGGCCTAGACAAACCCCCCAGCCTGAAGTGGTTACTCAGGGGTTACTGGGCACTGGCCAGAGCCAAGGCAGGGAAGGAAGGGTGATCTGGGGGACACTGCCTTCCTCCTGATAAGGCCCAACCTTTGTTCTTGGTGGAAACCGAGGCCGTCATCACCCACGTCCCCCCACATTCCCTGGGCCCTCATGTTGTTCACCTCTCAGGCCAACTCAGAGTCTCCCCAGCCACACAGTTGCTCTGCAGTGATGAGTCCACAGAAGAGAAAGGCCCCAAACGGGCGGAGGTATGTCTCATTCATTCACCATTCAATTAACAAGCCCTCATTAAACCTCTGCTGTATGAAAGGCCCTGCGAGAAATACAGATATTACAGACCCGGTCCCTGCTCTCCAGAAGCCTATGGTCAGAGACATTTGGCCTCTTGGTGCTGGGAATCTAAAACAAAGTAGGCATTATATGGGTGGGGTTGGGCTAGAAATATAAAGTATTATAGGAGCAGGGACTTCCCCAGTGGTCCAGTGATTAAAACTACACACTCCCAATGCAGGGGGCATGAATTCACTCCCTGGTCAGGGAGCTAAGATCCCAAGTGCCACATGGTACAGTTAAAAAAAAAAAAAATATTGTTGGAGCAGAGGGAAGGAAGACGTTGATTCAACTGGGAGATCTAGAAAGGCTTCCTGGAGGAGGGGCATTTGCACTGGGCCTCAGAGACAGTCTTAGGTGTCTCAGTTACTGTTTGCTGAGTTGGATCTTGCAGGGGCAGCCTGGTCTCCCTCCATCTGCTTCCCCATCCCACAGACCCCCAGGCTCCCCCTACTTACCCCCACCTCCCAGCGTCCCCCTGTTGGACCAACTTGATTTGCTGTGTGTCTGAGGTATCGCTGGCTCGATGAGGCTCTATGCCGAGGGAGTTTATTCACCCTCTCCTTTGTACCCCAAATCTCTCCCTGCCCCCAAACTGGAAACCCAGCAGGAAACCCTCTACAAAGAGTGCCAGGAATCCCACCCACCACCAAAACACAGCAGCCTCAGTGCTGGAGGGAGGGAGAAAGATGAAAAGGCAGCTTGATTTTGGTGGGCACTTTGCATATATTAGTAATAATGATGATGAACATTCAAGAGTAATGCCTCATTAGCATAATGACCGTAAATTGAGTGGCTTCTCCGTGCCAAGCACTTCGCATGCATTATCTCATTTAGTTCGCACAATAGCCACCGAGGCCCCACAGCTTACTTGTTAAGCACACACCCAGTGGAGCTGGAAGGCCTCGGTTTGAATCCCCGTTCTTCCGCTTCCCAAGGTGACCTTGGACAAGAGATTGTGCCTCCCTTTCCTCTCCTGCAAGAAGATATAGCACCTGCCTCATTGGAGTGCTGTGAGATTGACGTAAGTTAATATTGTGAAATTATAACTACAGTACCTAACACACAGTGAATCCTACACATTGTCAAAAACATTAAAACTTGCAACATACTGCTTTACCCATGTCACAGACAAAGAAGTAGGAACTGCTGAGTCAAAGGGTTTTGCAGTAGCTGCATATATGGAATGCCATTGTATGTGTCAGATAATGTCGTCAGCAATTTACCTGCATTTTCTCACTTAATCCTCATATCTAACCCATGAGGAAGCACCACTGTTATCTCCACTTGCCCTGCAAACAGAGCTCTGAGAAGTAAAGCAACTGGTCCATTACAGTAGCTGATTAATGGTAGAGGAAGACTTCTAACCAGGGTGGGATGCTAACACAGGAGGAAGGGACCTCTGTGTGATTCTCCTCCAGGTGGGACAGGGAGGAATGAATTGAAACTAGGTGGCAGAGGTGCTTTTACTTCAACTTGTGTTAGCAGAGAGGCGCTCAGGAGGTAAGCCCTCCAGGGAGTGCTGGGTGAGCCTTGGGATTGTGCTGGGGGTACTAGGCAGATCTTGGTGTTCTGTCAATGCTCCATGTCAAAAGTTCTAGAGTTATCAGTTTCAAGAATAACATTTAGGTCAGAAACACCGGAGGGTAATTGGAAAAGCTCCATGCATGGCCGCCATGCAGAGTTGTGTGAGCTGTGCCCTGCACAAGGGCACCTGGCCGAGAAGTAGCTGGGGCTGTGATCCAGCCTGAGTTCTACCCACGGAGCAATGGGCTCTGGCCTGGAGCTGCATCTGCCGAGAGGAAGGGGCCCCTTTGTTCTCGCCAAAGCACCATACAGACTGGGGTGGTCTGACTCCCATAATGGGGTCAATAAAGAGACTGTATCTGCAGAGGTGAGGCTGCAGAGGCCAGATGGTGCCAGTAGGTTGGCACTCAGAACCTCAGCTTTGATTTCCATAGTGACCAGAGGGGCCTGAAGCAAAGAACCCAACCTCGGGCCAGGACTGAGATGCAGTGATGGATGAGAAAATGCTGAGCACCCAGCAACTTCATGGGCTCTGTGCTATGCTCATGAAGTGGATGGGGGCCCGTAGAATAGTTGGCACCAGGAGCAGCCTCAGTGGGACCAGATCCAGCTCTTTAGGATGGGGCTGAAGAAAAGGCTAATTGAGAACCCTGACCCTGTGACTGTGACCCCAACTCACTGGGAAGTCAAGGAGCTTGGATGAGTGTATGTGTGTATACCATGAGAGAAAGGAGAAAGCACTTCAAAAACCAAGAACCCAGACTTCCCTGGTGGCGCAGTGGATGGGAATCCACCTGCCAGCGCAGGAGACATGGGTTCAATCCCTGATCTGGGAAGATCCCACGTGCCATGGAACAGCTGGGCCCGTGAATCACAACTGTTGAGCCTGTGCTTTAGAGCCTGGGAGCTGCAACTTCTGCGCCCCTGTGCCCTAGGGCCCGTGCTGCACAAGTGTAGCCACCACAATGAGAAGCCCACGCACCACAACTAGAGCGTGGCCCCGTATGCGCCACAGCTAGAGAAAAGCCCTCGCAGCAATGAAGACCCAGCGCAACCAAAAGTAAAATACATAAGTAAATAAATTCTTTTAAGAAACCAAGAAGGACAGCGGGAGGGCCCCCTACCAGACACATCCCGGACGGCCGTGTTTTGTCACCGCGCAGCCGTTTTGTTGAAAGGGAAAGACAGGGCGCTGCGGTTGCTCGTTACCCCTCTGGGCACTGTGCCAGCTGTTTTACATACATAGCCTCATTTTCATCTCCACCCTCCTTCCTCATGTTTCAGTAGTAATGACAGCATTCAGTGGAATAAAGAAAATGGGTGGGGGGTGGATGGTAGGGGAATTTTCTTGCAAGCTTCACCAGTGTTGCTGGATGGGAAAGTGCTGTGTGGGTGGTTGGGTAGCAACGGTCAGTATGAGCCTGATGACCACTTTTTTCCCCCAATGGTCGTCATTATTTCCCCCTGAGTTGTGCAACTTTTCCTGCAAGTACACAAGAGCCCACCCCAAGAAACTCCGCTGAGAGAGGAGGGAAAACCTGTAAAGGGAATGGAGGGGCCGTGGTTTCCTTCACCCTCTGGCAGAGATGGTTCTGCCAGGCATGGATGAGGCCTCTTCATAATCTCTAGGTTCTTGGTCGTCTGAAACATGGAGACCTCATGGAGGCAGGTCACAGGCAATGACCAAATACTGAGACATCTGCTACCCTCACCCTATCTGCTACATCTCTATCAGTTGGGATGCTTTTGACTGTAAGTAACAAAAGCAGCCAATCAAGAATGACTCAAGCTCTAGACATATTCACAGTTTATTGAACAGGAGGCCTGGAGAGAGGAGGTCTAGGGTTGGTTTTGTGGTTCAGCAGTAGTCATGTATGGATGTGAGAGTTGGACTGTAAAGAAGGCTGAGCGCCAAAGAATTGATGCTTTTGAACTGTGATGTTGGAGAAGACTCTTGAGAGTCCCTTGAACTGCAAGGAGATCCAACCAGTCCATTCTAAAGGAGATCAGTCCTGGGTGTTCTTTGGAAGGAGTGAAGCTAAAGCTGAAACTCCAGTACTTTGGCCACCTCATGCGAAGAGTTGACTCATTGGAAAAGACTCTGATGCTGGGAGGGATTTGGGGTAGGAGGAGAAGGGGACGACAGAGGATGAGATGGCTGAATGGCATCACCGATTCGATGGATGTGAGTTCGAGTGAACTCCGGGAGTTGGTGATGGACAGGGAGGCCTGGCGTGCTGCAATTCATGGGATCGCAAAGAATAGGACACGACTGAGTGACTGAACTGAACTGAGTGTCATTAAGTGAAGAAGGAAATGGCAACCCACTCCAGTATTCTTGCCTGGAGAATTCCATGGACAAAGGAGCCTGGCAGGCTATAGTCTGTGGGGTCACAGAGAGTGGGACACAACTGAGCGATTATCACTCACTTAGTGTAATTAAGAACCCAGCTTTTTTCTATCCTTCTTGTCTGCCTCTTTATCGTGTTAGCTTTTGATCCAGGGCTTATCGCCTCATGGGCCCACGAAGGCTGCCACAGCTCCAGGCATTACATTCCCCAATGCTAACAAGGCCTAGAAGCAGTATATTAGCCAGTTTGGTAAGAAAGAGCTTTTATGTCTCTCATTTTATTAATGAGTTAAAAAAACAAACAAACAAACCTTTCCCAAGAGTCCCCCACTGAACTGGGTGATAGGGTGTCTCCTAAGTGTGAGGGATGCTAGAACAGTGAGTATCCCTCCTGTAGTGAAGTGGGTGGAAAGGGATGGGGATGGCTGGCATGTAGCCAGTCAGGAGCATCTGCCACAACACCCTTTTCCAGGCACTTGTCCCAGTGCTCTCAGGGAATACCCAGATGGCACAGTCATGGAACAGTTCTAAAGTTATGCTTGACTCCCTCCCTCCAACCCCGAAGATCCAGTCACTTACCCAGCAATTGGCTATTGACTCTATGTGCAGGACACTCTGAGGGAGACCAAGAGGATGGAAGCAGCCCAGAGAGGGAGGTATAGTTTTCCTCCAGTTTTATAGATGAGAATGCAAGTTCCGAAAAGCTAGGGAACTTGTCCAAAGTATGGTATGTACCTAGTAAGTGGTGGCGATTGTTGTTAAGTTGTGGAGTCACGTCCAACTCTGTGACCACATGGACTGCAGCACACCAGGCTTCTCTGTCCTTCACTGTCTCCCGGAGTTTGCTCAAAAACTCATGTCCAGTGAGTCAATGATGTTACCTAACCATCTCATCCTCTACCACCCCCTTCTCCTCTTGCCCTCAATCTTTCCCAGCATCAGGGTCTTTTCCAACAAGTCAACTCTTTGCATCAGGTAGCCAAAGTTTTGGTGGTTCAGCCTAAGCATCAGTGCTTCCAGGGAATGTTCAGGACTGATTTCCTTTAGGTTTGACTGATTTGATCTCCTTGCTGTCCTAGGGATTCTCAACAGTCTTCACCAGCACCACGGTTCTAAAGCATCAACTCTTTGGTGGTCACCCTTCTTTACGGTCCAACTCTTACATCCATACATGACTACTGGAAAAACAATAGCTTTGACTACACAGGCCTTTGTCAGCAAAGTGATGTCTCTCCTTTTTAACACACTGTCTAGGTTTATCAGAGCTTTTCTTCCAAGGATCAAGCATCTCTTAATTTCATGGTTGCAGTCACTGTCCATAGTGATTTTGGAGCCCAAGAAAATAAAGTCTGTCACTGTTTCCACTTTTTCCCTGTCTATTTGCCATGAAGTGATGGGACTGGATTGGCATGATCTTAGCCTTTTGAATGCTGAGTTTTAAACCAGCTTTTGCACTCTCCTTTTTCACCTTCATCAAGAGGCTCTTTAGTTCCTCTTCACTTTCTGCCATTAGAGTGGTACCATCTGCATATCTGAGATTGCTGATATTTCTCCTGGCAATCTTGATTCCAACTTGTGACTCATCCAGCCTGGCATTCTGCATGGTGTACTCTGCATATAAGTTAAATAAGCAGGGTGACAATATACAGCCTTGATGTACTCCTTTCCCAATTTGTGCAAGATGTACAAGCTGGATTTAGAAAAGGCAGAGGAACCAGAGATCAAATTGCCAATATCCACTGGATCATAGAAAAAGCAAGGGAATTAAAAAAAATATATATATATATATCCATCTACTTCTGCTTCATTGACTGTCCTACAGCCTTTGACTGTGGGTCACAGCAAACTGTGGAAAATTCTTAAAAAGGTGGTAATACCAGACTACCTTACCTGTCTCCTGAGAAACCTATATGTAGGACAAGAAGCAACAGTTAGTACTGGGCATGGAACAACCAACTGGTTCCAAATTGGGAAAAGAGTATGTCAAGTCTGGGTATTGTAACCCTGCTTATTTAAGTAAGTGGTGGTACTTGGGTTTAAACCCAGGTCTGTCTGATTTTAGAGGCCTGCTCTTTCCAACCTGCAAAGCTGGCATGTGGGCCCAGCTTAGAGCCTTCTCACATTTTCTTTTTACATGTAAAGGGAACAGATCAGACCATGAAGTGTACACTGAGTGCCCACTGGGACCTGTAGCCAGGAAATACTGCAAGTGCGCAGGAAGGGTGAGTTCCCAGGGACAGTGTGGTCAGAGACCCGCTGGAGCCAATTCACTGGCCTCTGTGTGTGTGTGTGTGTGTTTATTTTATTTTTAAATTTAATTTTATATTTAATTGGAGTATAATTACTTTACAATATTGTGATGGTTTCTGCCATACATCAACATGAATCAGCCATATCACTAGCCTCTTGACACCAGCAACCACAGCAGAGAAAGTCCTGACATGCCTGTTCAAGGAGAGTCCCTTCTCTTGAGCTGCCAGGGACGAGACACTTCCACTTGCCAGTGTAGACACTTTTCAGTGTAGACTGGGGGCTAGAGTGGCTGAGGGCAGCTGCCCAAGAAAGGCCAGATGTTGTCCGTCTACATTGCTTGAGTGGGGTCTCTGTTGGTAGAAAGACTCTGTCTGTGACTGTTACTGATGAAAGACAAGAGGATGACCAGCAGGCTGACTCCCCAGATCCCAGAGCAGCCACAAGACCAGGCATCAGAAGCCTGGGATGACGTTTCAGAGCTACACGTACACGGAATCCCCCTGGTTGTCTTGTCTGCTCAAGCCTGGCCTCTGTGGTGGTGATGGGATCTCTCTCACTCCACCTCCTGCTTCTGTGGCCACTTCTTCATTGTGAAGGGACTCGCAGGCACCCCTGCCCCCGCATGCATAACTCCAGGGGACACCATTCATGTAGTGCACAGAATATATATCCCGTTTTGAATTCTTTTCCATTATATGTTATTACAAGATATTGAATATAGTTTCCTGTGCTATACAGCTCAGATGACCATTATATCTACTACTGTGGGCAGGAATCCCTCAGAAGAAATGGAGTGGCCATCATGGTCAACAAAAGAGTCCGAAATGCAGTACTTGGATGCACTCTCAAAAATGACAGAATGATCTCTGTTCGTTTCCAAGGCAAACCATTCAATGTCACAGTAATCCAAATCTATGCCCCAACCAGTAACGCCGAAGAAGCTGAAGTTGAACGGTTCTATGAAGACCTACAAGACCTTTTAGAACTAACACCCAAAAAAGATGTCCTTTTCATTATAGGGGACTGGAATGCAAAAGTAGGAAGTCAAGAAACACCTGGAGTCACAGGCAGATTTGGCCTTGGAATACGGAATGAAGCAGGGCAAAGACTAATAGAGTTTTGCCAAGAAAATGCACTGGTCATAGCAAATACCCTCTTCCAACAACACAAGAGAAGACTCTATACATGGACATCACCAGATGATCAATACCGAAATCAGATCGATTACATTCTTTGCAGCCAAAGATGGAGAAGCTCTATACAATCAGCAAAAACAAGACCAGGAGCTGACTGTGGCTCAGACCATGAACTCCTTATTGCCAAATTCAGACTTAAATTGAAGAAAGTAGGGAAAACTACTAGACCATTCAGGTATGACCTAAATCAAATCCCTTATGATTATACAGTGGAAGTGAGAAATAGATTTAAGGGCCTAGATCTGATAGATAGAGTGCCTGATGAACTATGGAATGAGGTTCGTGACATTGTACAGGAGACAGGGATCAAGACCATCCCCATGGAAAAGAAATGCAAAAAAGCAAAATGGCTGTCTGGGGAGGCCTTACAAATAGCTGTGAAAAGAAGAGAAACGAAAAGCAAAGGAGAAAAGGAAAGATATAAACACCTAAATGCAGAGTTCCAAAGAATAGCAAGAAGAGATAAGAAAGCCTCCTTCAGTGATCAATGCAAAGAAATAGAGGAAAACAACAGAATGGGAAAGACTAGGGATCTCTTCAAGAAAATCAGAGATACCAAAGGAACATTTCATGCAAAAATGGGCTTGATAAAGGACAGAAATGGTATGGACCTAACAGAAGCAGAAGATATTAAGAAGAGGTGACAAGAATACACAGAAGAACTATACAAAAAAGAGCTTCACAACCCAGATAATCATGATGATGTGATCACTGACCTAGAGCCAGACATCTTGGAATGTGAAGTCAAATGGGCCTTAGAAAGCATCACTACGAACAAAGCTAGTGGAGGTGATGGAATTCCAGTGGAGCTATTCCAAATCCTGAAAGATGATGCTGTGAAAGTGCTGCACTCAATATGCCAGCAAATTTGGAAAACTCAGCAGTGGCCACAAGATTGGAAAAGGTCAGTTTTCATCCCAATCCCAAAGAAAGGCAATGCCAAGGAGTGCTCAAACTACCGCACAATTGCACTCATCTCACACGCTAGTAAAGTAATGCTCAAAATTCTTCAAGCCAGGCTTCAGCAATACGTGAACCGTGAACTTCCTGATGTTCAAGCTGGTTTTAGAAAAGGCAGAGGAACCAGAGATCAAATTGCCAACATCCACTGGATCATGGAAAAAGCAAGAGAGTTCCAGAAAAACATCTATTTCTGCTTTATTGACTATGCCAAAGCCTTTGACTGTGTAGATCACAATAAACTATGGAAAATTCTGAAAGAGATGGGAATACCAGACCACCTGATCTGCCTCTTGAGAAATCTGTATGCAGGTCAGGAAGCAACAGTTAGAACTGGTCATGGAACAACAGACTGGTTCCAAATAGGAAAAGGAGTACGTCAAGGCTGCATATTGTCACCATGTTTATTTAACTTATATGCAGAGTACATCATGAGAAATGCTGGACTGGAAGAAACACAAGTTGGAATCAAGATTGCCGGGAGAAATATCAATAACCTCAGATATGCAGATGACACCACTCTTATGGCAGAAAGTGAAGAGGGGCTAAAAAGCCTCTTGATGAAAGTGAAAGTGGAGAGTGAAAAGGTTGGCTTAAAGCTCAACATTCAGAAAACGAAGATCATGGCATCTGGTCCCATCACTACATGGGAAATAGATGGAGAAACAGTGGAAACAGTGTCAGACTTTCTTTTTCTGGGCTCCAAAATCACTACAGATGGTGACTGTAGCCATGAACTTAAAAGACGCTTACTCCTTGGAAGGAAAGTTATGACCAACCTAGATAGCATATTCAAAAGCAGAGACATTACTTTGCCAACAAAGGTTCGCCTAGTCAAGGCTATGGTCTTTCCTGTGGTCATGTATGGATGTGAGAGCTGGACTGTGAAGAAGGCTGAGCACCGAAGAATTGATGCTTTTGAACTGTGGTGTTGGAGAAGACTCTTGAGAGTCCCTTGGACTGCAAGAAGATCCAACCAGTCCATTCTGAAGGAGATCAATCCTGGAATTTCTTTGGAAGGAATGATGCTAAAGCTGAAACTCCAGTATTTTGGCCACCTCATGCGAAGAGTTGACTCATTGGAGAAGACTCTGATGCTGGGAGGGATTGAGGGTAGGAGGAGAAGGGAACGACAGAGGATGAGATGGCTGGATGGCATCACTGACTTGATGGGTGTGAGTCTGAGTGACCTCCGGGAGCTGGTGATGGACAGGGAGGCCTGGCGTGCTGCAGTTCATGGGGTCGCAAAGAGTCGGACACGACTGAGCGACTGATCTGATCTGATCTGACAGCTGCTGCTGCTAAGTCGCTTCAGTCATGTCGGACTCTGTGTGACCCCATAGACGGCAGCACACCAGGCTCCCCCATCCCTGGGATTCTCCAGGCAAGAATATTGGAGTGGGTTGCCATTTCCTTCTCCAATGCGTGAAAGTGAAGTCGCTCAGTCATGTCCGACTCCTAGCGACCCCATGGACTGCAGCCTACCAGGCTCCTCCGTCCATGGGATTTTCCAGGCAGGAGTACTAGAGTGGGGTGCCATTGCCTTCTCCCCTGTGCTATACAATAGGTCCTTGTTTATTTTGTGTATAATAGAGTGTAAGGAGGTACAGATTCTTTATTTTCTCTAAGGCTGATCTGATCTCATTCAGGAGCCCCACCTTGAAGGGTCACAGTGATGAAATACGTGGAGCTCCATGCAGTGGATCCAGTCTGATCCAGTAATTTAGACAGTCCTGTGATGTTAAGACTCGGCCTCTTTGAGCTAATTTGGCTTCTGCTTGAGTGACTCCCAAGGGTCGTTGTTCAGAGCTCCTCCTCTTCCAACTCTTTTGTGTGTGGGGGGTGTGGATAGAGGGGGGGGGGGGTGAGGGAGAGAGGGGGGGGGGGGGAGGGGGAGGGCGGGCCCACCCACAGCCAGCCCCTGGTGTCGGTGGGGGGTGGGTTGTTTTCGGCCCCCTCCCGGGCCATCCCCGGGCAAAGTGGAAAGGAGCGGGGGAGGAACAGAACATTATTCAATTTTCCCTGGCCCTGGGGCCCACACCCCCCCCCGCCCGGGCCCCCGGCCCCCCCCCCCCACCCCCCCCTCCTCTTCTCCCCCTCCTCTCCTCTGCTGTGGTCGGCCCCCGCCCCCGCCCCCCCCCGCCGCCCGGGCGCGTGTCCCTCTCCCACTCCCCTCCCGTGGGGGGGGGGGGGGGGGGGGGGTGCCCCCCCCCCCCCCCAAACAAGAAGAGAGAGAAAGGAGGGAGCGTGCGGCTCCCCCGCCCCCCCCCTCCTCCCTTCCCCCCCATATTCTAAGTGACAACCGCTTATTCGTCCCTGGGGGGCCCTGAGTGTTGGTGTCTCTTCTTCTACAAAAAACAAAAAAAAAAGGAGAGAGAGAGAGGGGGGGGAGAAAAAGAGGGGACAAGTAAGAAGGGGAGAATACTTTCTCCTCCACAAATTCATTAAAAGAACATTTGAATGCTGAATAAACTCGATAAAACAACTTCTGAATGCCGGCAGAGGACATCAGGCACTTAGAAAGACAGCTCATTGTCTTCAAAACGAGAAAACGAGCCCTGCGGTAACTCCTTTTGCGGAGAACTGGCGCGGACACCAGCATTTGCTATCGGCAAGTGGGGGCTGGGCTAGGAGGAGCAGCGAGGCCTGCATTGCTTTGAGAAAGGATTTGGCCTGGCTATCTCGGGCGCTATCTGAGCGAAATAACCAGACTGTCGGTTATCTACTACATCAAAAGCCAGCCCTAACTTAAGACACCACCAAGACTACTTACGGAACAAAGGGCTGCACAGAGTTGGCCGGCTGCAGGCCATCCCACTCCGGTGACAGGCAACCAGGGCCTGAGGCGGGCAATTACAGCCCTAGAGAGACACTGTCTAACGGAACTGTGAGTAGGTTTCTGTGCTGACTCACGCTTCTTGGGGCTCTGGATGGTCAACATCTGCCTGAGAAAGTGCGCTGTTTGTATACCCAGAAAACTGAGCGGCGGAGAGGCGATAAGTCGCAGCACCTGCGCTCGCTGAACATTTCATCACCTGCGCTACTCGGATCTGGGAAGGGCATAAAACGCAGACTGAACCAAGTCTGTGCTTCTGAGGATTATCTGAGTGCCTGAACCTGGCCGGTTTAGATTTGGGTGTTCATCTCCGCCCCCTCTGTAACAAGGCAGAGATCAGATATTGAAAAGACCTGTAAACCGCCTCAATAAAGAGAATCCAACAAACTACCAGAATATAGTAAGGACACTCTAAATTTGGCAATTTTAACAAAATGAAGAGACAAAAGAATACCCAGCAGCTAAAGGAACAGGATAGATCCCCACCAATCCAAACCAAAGAGGAGGAGATAGGGAATCTACCTGATAAAGAATTCCGAATAATGATAGCAAAATTAATTCAAAATCTCGAAATCAAAATAGAATCACAGTTAAAGTGTCTGGAGACAAGGATTGAGAAGATGCAAGAAAGGTTTAACAAGGACCTAGAAGAAATAAAAAAGAGTCAACACATAATGAATAATGCAATAAATGAGATCCAAAACACCCTGGAGGCAACAAATAGTAGAGTAACAGAGGCAGAAGATAGGATTAGTGAACTAGAAGATAGAATCCTAGAAATAAATGAATCAGATGAGAAAAAAGAAAAACGTATCAAAAGAAATGAGGACAATTTCAGAAACCTCCAGGATAACATCAAACGCTACAACATTCGAATCATAGGAGTTCCAGAAGAAGAAGATAAAAAGAAAGATCATGAGGAAATCCTTGAGGAGATAATAGTTGAAAACTTCCCTAAAATGGAGAAGGAAATTACCACTCAAGTTCAAGAAATCCAGAGAGTCCCCAACAGGATAAACCCAAAGCGAAACACCCCAAGACACATATTAATCAAATTAACAAAGATTAAATATAAAGAACAAATATTAAAAGCAGCAAGGGAAAAACATCAAATAACTCACAAGGGAATTCCCATAAGGATAACAGCTGATCTTTCAATAGAAACTCTCCAAGCCAGGAGGGAATGGCAAGACGTAATTAAAGTGATGAAGGAAAATAACTTACAGCCTAGATTATTGTATCCAGCAAGGATCTCATTCAAATATGAAGGAGAAATCAAAAGCTTCACAGATAAGCAAAAGTTGAGAGAATTTTGCACCACTAAACCATTTCTCCAACAAAAACTAAAGGACATTCTCTAGAGCAATACAATAATAGTGGGAGACTTTAACACCCCACTCATATAATCTGGCTGTAATAGACAAAGTAAAGAGGAAAACATATTTACCTATGAGCCTCCAAAAATTCAGTTCACTCAGGAGAGCTTAAAAAAAAAAAAAAAAAAAACTTCTTTGCTCACTCTGTGGAGGTTTATTGACTATTATGTGGGTTTGGTACCACTTTGGGAAGTAGGCAGGAAGAGGTGACAAATGTGATCCTGTCCTAAATAATATATTGTGGTAAAGATAGACTTACCAATACAAAATACCAAGATGTGCCTAAAGATGAGGACACCCAAACTGGACTTTTTGTTTCCTGAACTTTTCATTTCGAGAACAAACCTCCTAATATAAGATGAACTCACCATGATTTTTTTTTAAGTGTTCTTTGTGATTAAAAACAGAAAGCCATTGGTTAAGAAATTACATATACTCCTCCCCACCATTACTCCCCTTCTTTCTTCCCATTTCCCTCCCACCCTCATTGATCCTTTCCCTTGTCCATTTAACAAAAAAAAAAAAAAAAAAAAAAAAAACGAGAGACCCCCCCACCACAACAAACACAAACCAACCAACCACCCACACGCGCACCCCGCGCCGCGGGGGGGGGGGGGCACGCCGCCGCCGGCCGGCCCTGTTTTCTTTTTCCCTTTCCTCTTTTCCTCTCCCCGCGGGGGGCGCCCCCCCCCCCGCCCCCCCCCCCGCCCCCCCCCCCGCCCCCCACCCCGGGGGGCCTCCCCACCCGGGCGGGGGGGGGGGGGGGGGGGGGGGACAGCCCAAGAGGGCCGCGTAGGAGGGTGGGGGGGGGGGAGGACCGGGGGGGGGGGGGAGAAGCGGAGTTGTGCGGATTGCTGTTTGAAAAAACCTAAACCTCTCTGGGTGAACGGATGCCCTGAGGAGGAAGAGAGGGAAGGTTGTGGTTAGAGAATAAAAAAATTTTTTTTTTCTTTCTCTTTCTCCCCCCCCCCCCCCTCTCCTTCCCCCCCCCACCCCTCCGGGAGCTCACTTTTTTTCCCACCCCCCCCCCGCCCGGGGGGGGGGTGGGGGGCGCGGGGGGGGGGGAGGGGGGGGGGGCCGGCGGGGGCCCGGGCCCGCCCCCGCGAAGGGGTGGGGCCCGGGGGGGGGGGGGGGGGGGGGGGGGGGGGGGGGGGGGCCGCCGGGTGGGGGCTTCTTTCCTTTCCCGGGCCTAAATTAACTCTGGGATTCTTTTCGTAAGGCAGTTGGAGACAGGTAGAACATCATACCTGGCAAAGAATCCGCCTGCCAATGCAGGAGACGTAAGAGATACAGGTTTGATCCCTGGGTCAGGAAGATCCCCTGGAGGAGGAAATGGCAACCCACTCCAGCATTCTTGCCTGGAGAATCCCCGTGAACAGAGGAGCCTGGAAGGCTACAGTTCATAGAGTCACGGAGTTGGACACAACTGAAGCGACTTAGCACGCTAGCACAGAACATCATAAGACAGTCGTTGGTCAGAGGGTTTTTTCAAACAAAAGCCATTTTATTTTCTCAGTAATGTTAAATTTGGACTTCCCTGTTGACTCAGCAGTAAAGAATCCACCTGCCAATGCAGGAGACTTGGGTTCTATCCCTGGGTCAGGAAGATGCTCTGGAGAAGGAAATGGCAACCCACTCCAGTGTCTGCCTGGAAAATCCCATAGAGAAAGGAGCTTGTCGGGATATAGTCCGTGGGGTCACAAAGAATGGGACGTAACTTAGTGATTAAACAGCAACAACGTGAAATTTAATCAAAAAGTTTCTGCTCTAGTCTCTAGACCCTCAGCTGGTGAGTCCTCTTGAATTGTTCCTAGCATCTTAGAGGAAATGGTGACTCTTACACACACACACACACACACACACACACACACACACACACACACACACACACACACACACACATCCCTTGGAGGACAGTGCAGAGTCTCCTCAAGTAGGCTCTTTGCATGTGGCCTGCTGTGTGCTCACTGCCTTCTCTCATGCCCAAGATGACTGAGAGGAATGTAAAGGGTTCACCCCTTTCCTTTCTCATTTGAGGCACTGAGAGATGGGCCGGCTTCCTCTGTTCACTGACAGAGATCCTGCCCTCTGGATGCAGTTTAGATAAATGATCTCAGGAAGCAGAAGGCCCAGGCCACATTACATGTTCCCCCAGGGACTGTTTATCAGCCCATCTTTCTCTGCATTTCCAGGCAATAGGAAGCTATGGTCCTGGTCTATGAGGTAGACGGTCTGAGAGCCTCCTGCTTACAGGGACCAAGCAGAAGGGCCCCTCTGCAGGGCTCTGGGGAGGCCCATGGGATCCCGCCTGTGGACAGCTCCAATTGTTCCTTTCCCAAAGAACACACCGACACATCATTTTAGGAGGTTTTGTTGACAGGGAGCAGCATCAGCCCTTGCTAGGTCTGCCCATAAGTGTACAAGCCCTGCAGTGCCCCAGCTTGGAGTTAGCCGGGTGATCAGATCCTGCTAGGGAAGAACCTCTGCCTGGAGTACACACCCACCAGGTGCCAGGGGATGGGCCAGGTGCTCTCAGCATGGGATCCCAACTCATCCCCAGAGTCATACAGGACATTTCACAGGGGAGGAGCCTGGGGGTGGCAACTGGGCCTGGAGTCTCCTTAAAGCTCACCCTTTAGCCCCAACTATCAAATAACCTTAAAAAAAAAAAAAAGTCTCACCTAAAAAGGGACCAGAGGGCCTCTAAGGAGAGGATATGAGAAGAGAGATTGGAAAGAGAGTGAACCAGCCGTCTTGGGTTGAATTCCACCAGTCCTTATCGAGCAGTTATTGCCTGCCTAGTCCCGTGCTGGATAATCCTGGGATGCAGAATAAAGGCCTCGAGGAATGCATGGCTCTTTGACTGACTTGCTGTAAATCAGGGTGACTGTCAAAGCCAGTGAGATCATCTACAACATAGTCTTTACTATTTAAAAATAATAATTCACAAAGTATTCACAAAACACTTTCACACATGTTATTATTTTATCGGTGCCTCATACTGCATCAGGAAAAAAAAAACATATGAATTATGTCCATTTTACAGATGCCCAAAGGGCACAGTGCTCCTTGTACTGCAGCTCAGGGACTTAGGTAGCTTCATTATCAGCAGGCAACCTGTTAGAAGTGCATATTCCCAGACCCCCAGACTTCCTGAATCAGGTGAGGCCCAGTGATCTGTGTTTTAACAAGCCTGCGGGGGTGATTCTGAGCATGCGGATTCTTTAGGTTCTGCTTCAGTCCTGGGTGGGGCCTGGGATTCTGCATTTCTAGCCAGCTCCCACATGATGCCAGTGCTGTTGGCCCACAGACAGCTCACTACAAAAACAGGAATCACCGGGAAGTGGCATTCAAATGCAGAGTCCCAGGCCCACCCCCTGAGAGCGCGATCCTGCGGGCCTGCCGGGGGGCCCAGGAGCCTGAATTTCCACAGACACCCCAGGTGATGCCACACTTTGAGAATCTGTGCTCTGGAGTTCAAGCTTGCAGGCCTCCATCCCAGCCTCATTTTCAAAGGTTTTCCTCCTCCGCTCCCCATCTCCATTGGCCCTGAACCACCCATCTGATCTCTTGCCAAATCATGGGTTAAGGGGTGCGAGTGGGAGGCCATCCCTGAGCCAGCGGGGCCCTCAGTTCCTCAAAATAGGTCAGGAGTCTGGCACAGACCAGGCGCAGCGGCTGCAAATAGAAACCATCTGTTGGGTCTGTGCTTTGAGCTCCACCACCCCCTCCCTCCCTGGGCAGAGGAATATAGAACTCAGAACCCCAGGAGAGGGTGGGTGCTTCCTTGGATGGGGTCTGCCCTCCCCAGACACTCCGTCCAGGGCCACCTGCAGGGGAGAGATGGCAGCGCCATATCCAATCCCCTAAACCGTGCCCCCCACATCCCTTTACCCCCCACCTTCCCACAAGAGGCTTACAGCGTGTAGATTGTTCATCAGGTGACCTTGCTGTGTGACCTTGGACAAGTCACTTCCTCTTTCTGGGCCTCAGTCTGTGAAATGAGAAGCTAGATTTTAGTGGACCCAAGGGTCCTCTTCGGCACTAGCAGGCTATGGTTCTATGAAAGCCTTTTTGTGTCAGGACCACATGTAAGACAAGTTGAGTTCATAGAGAGGCAGATACTTCCTTCTCCTTGCTTTCTGCCCAGGTTGGATCTTACAAGTTGGAATCAGCCTGCAGATCCCCTTAAGGAGACAGTCAAGTTTTCGGATCTGGGGGCTTTTAGAGGCTTTAAGGGGAAGTGACAGGGTCACTCTTCCTTCTTCCTGACCTCTTGTTTCTGTACTCATTCACATATTTAGTAAACATTCATCAATACTATATTAAGCATAAAGGTAAGCCCAGCAAAGAGAACAAAGGATAAGACACAGTTGCTGCTCTCAGTAACATCCAGTGTGGTTGGGGAGCAAACACATAAAGTAAGAGACCAGACCAGTGACAGATTTTATTTTCTTGGGCTCCAAAATCATTATGGACAGTGACTGCAGCCGTGAAGTTAAAAGATGCTTGCCCCTTGGAAGAAAAGCTCTGACAAACCTAGACGGTGTATTAAAAAGCAGAGACATCACTTTGCCGACAAAGGCCTATATAGTCAAAGCTATTGTTTTTCCAATAGTCATGTCACTACTGGTAAGCGGTCAAGAAAGTCCCTCAAGAAGGCTGACTACCAAAGAATTGATGCTTTAGAACTGTGGTGCTGGTGAAGACTCTTGAGAGTCCCGTGGACAGCAAGGAAAACAAACCGGTCAATCCTAAAGGAAATCAGTCCTGAATATTCATTGTGGGAGGACTGATGCTGAAGCTGAAGCTCCAATACTTTGGCCACCTGATGCAAAGAGCTGACTCATTGGAAAAGACCCTGATGCTGGGAAAGATTGAGAGCAAGAGGAGAAGCGAGTGACAGAGGGTGAGATGATTGGATGGCATCACTGACTCAATGGACATGAGTTTGAGCAAACTCTGGGAAATGGTGAAGGACAGGGAAGCGTGGTATGCTGTAGTCCATGGGGTTGCAAAGAGTCAGACACAACTTAGGGACTGAACAACGAACAAGAGACCCTTGTGTCAGGTCTGAGTTCAGATCTCAGTTCCTCCACTTAAGTGACCTTGGACAAACTTAGTTGCATCTGTAAATAGAGATAGTAATTCCATCTATACCTTGGGGTTATTATAAGGATTACGGGATGTAATGACCATAAAATGTTTGGGTCACAGTCCACACTTAATAAACGTAAGCTATTGTCATTAGTCTGATGAGCTAGAAAAAGGGGAGCCCAGAATCTGGGGACTTCAGGATCTGGCAACTGCCCAGCTCAGGAGTCATCTCAGGGGAGATGGGAAGCTCTCCTGAAGAGCTTGGAGCAGAGGAGGCTGGCAGCCTTCCGTTCACGTGTCCACCAGTCCCGCTCAGCAGATCAAGAAAGGCTGCAGGGATTCGGGGCGGAAGCCTGCTCCTGGAATAGACTCCATATCTGGCTGGACTTGTGTTGGGTGATGGGCAGAGTGCAGCATCCGTGGATGTTTGATCTGAATCTTCCATCTGTAGTCTGTGGAGAAGGCGCCATCCCAACCGTGTTCATTCCTGCTTGACTTTGATCTGCGCCCTAATGATGTGAGGCAAGCAGGGTGGAGCATGACAAGGGAGGAAGCCTCTTTTCATGGTTGAGATTGAGGGGTTTTCCCAAGAGGCTCTGAGAGTTGGCCTGGAACCTAAGAATTCCGAATTTGCTAGGGATGGAGAGAAAGTCAGTGCAGTGGCTCCAGATCCTGGCCTTCTGTGGTCCCTGTGCACCCCAGCCAGAACTCCCCAGTGTGGAGGTTCTGTTGGAGTCTCTTCTAGGATGTGACTTTTGTGAGGTAATTGATATTCTCCTAGTGCCATGCAGTAGAACTGTTTGCAGTGACAGGAATGATCGATAATCTGTGCTGTTGAGTATGGCAGTGGGTCAGCCTCTGCTGTCCTGCATCCCTGTTGAGATTGCCTGTGCTGTGGGGTGCAGAGAATCCAGAAGCAGACCCTTGAGGGACTCCTGGATCCCTGGAGGCTCAAACCGAGCAGATTCAGAAAGAGAGCATTTAAGCGAGAACATGTGGTCCAGCTTCTTCATGCTAGAAATTTCTTGAGTGCCTTCAAGATCTTTTCCGAAGTCCTGGAAGCCAGTGAGAACCCAGTAAGACTATTAAATGCCAGAGCTGAGAGGGTGGGCCATCTCCTGCCAGGGAAGAAGCAGGGATCTACCAGAGGGTCCCTAGTAGGTTAGTGGCTGAGCCAGCTGGAACTCAGGTTTCTGGCTGCTTCCTTCATGCCAGAGGTTCTCAAATCGGGTTCCACGGTGCAGTCCCAGGACCATTGCTGGAAGGTGCTCCCAGTTTCCTGCTAGATTTGAATGCAAACAGTTCTAGCTTTGCCCATTTTACATTTTGGAGTTCTGAGTCATATTTTATTTAGAGAAAGTGTTCTTCTGCTTAAAAAAGATCCTAGCTTTTCATTTCACAGTGGAGAAAACGGAAGAGAAGAGTCCACCAGTAATTCCTACCTGACCTGACAAGCTTCTCTCAAGGCCCTGGGCTGATCCACTTCTGCTCCCTCCAGTCTGAGAACATGTGCTGTATTCCTCCCATGTGTCCAGTCCTGGGCTCTGGAAAGCAAAGCTGGCTCAGAGATGGAGGAGGACCAGCTGACCAGCGATGGCTTGTGACCCCAGAATGTTGTGGGCAAATTCAGCAGAGATATTGACGATAGTGTCTGTCGTTGATTAGAGTGGCGCACCTTCTGCAAAGCCTCTGTCCCTGGTGTCCCATCCTGATAGGGATTTCAAGATGTGGGTGTGGCTGATACCCACATTTCATCGAAACGGACAGCGAGCCTGGAGCAGGAAGGTGCCTTACCTCGGGTCACATGGGTGATGACCCAGAGAAGACTGAAAATGTCAGCCTTTCTCTGACGGCACAGGGACAGGGAGTGGCTCTCCCACAGGTCCTGATGGGCTGCCCCGTGGGAACAAGTATCCAATGCCCGCCAGGGCAGATCCTGAGGCCTCCTGCGACCCCCGGCTGACAACTCTCCCCGAGGATGTAGCTGTGAGCTCCCCACCCCACCCTAGTTAGAGATGAGAACAAAAACTACCCCCATGTATTTTTTTGTGTGTTCCAGTTAAAGGACTGAATTTTAGCCATCGTCATCTAGAAAGTGCGCCCGCTGGCCAAAATGCATCATTTTGGGGATTGGAGGACAGGATACAGTTTGTCTCCATGTGGAGTGTTTATAACAATTATCTCAGAGGAGAAAAAAGCCTGCCTCTATTTCTTAAGAGGCTCTAAGAGCCGTTCAGCTGCAAAATGAATACTTCCTCCTTCCGGGCCCTCCCCTCTCAGAGGGAGACCAGGATGGCTCTGGGCCCAGGGAGAGGAGGCCACCAGGGAGCAGGCCCAGCAACCATGCACATCTGGAGGCCAGAGCTTCTCCCCTCCCTCCTCCTGACCCTGGGCCCAGCCAAGCCCCCTCTTTCTCCTGCCAGAGCCCAGCCTCCCCAAGTGAACACTTAATTGAGGTCAAGGTCTCTCCCTTATAGGAGAAGGGAGAGGGTAGGACTAGCGTGTGATAAGCGTCACCCCACTCCATGCCAGACACCTTGCCAGGCACTTAGCATTTGGTCACGTCATTGCATTCAGCGACTTGGATGACATTATTTGCACTTTGCAGATACTTTTGCCTGGAAAATCCCATGGACAGAGGACCCTGGTAGGCTGCAGTCCATGGGGTCGCTAAGAGTTGGATACGACTGAGCGACTTCACTTTCACTTTTCACTTTCATGCATTGGAGAAGGAAATGGCAACCCACTCCAGTATTCTTGCCTGGAGAATCCCAGGGACAGGGGAGCCTGGTGAGCTTCCGTCTATGGGGTCGCACAGAGTCGGACATGACTGAAGCGACTTAGCAGCAGCAGCAGCAGCAGATAAAGAAACTGATGCTCAGAGAGGTTGAGTAACTAGTCTGAAGTCACACAGCTAGCAAATAACAGCCAAGATAGAAACCTTTGGGGCATTGCCCCAAACCCTGCCCCCTACAGTTTCTTTACACTTTTGTATAATGCCCTGCATTGTATGAAAAATGCAGGGAGGAGTAATTAACAGCTTGGGTGGAGAGGCCAAAAAAGGAGAAGATGGGTATTATGTCGGAAAGAACAGTAAACTGTCAGAAGTTCCTTTTTTCTTAAGCACTCTATCCAATTATCTCATTTAATTCTTATTATAACTTACTGGGCAAATAACATAGCTGTTTCTGTCTTACGGCTACAGAAGCAGAGGTTTAGATCAGTTTAGAAACTTGACCAGAAGGATTTTGCCATGAAGTGATGGAACCAGGACCTGAGGTCACTCACGTCTTTATAAGAGTCAGAAGTTCTTGAGAGAGGTCCTGGCTCTGTGACTTTCACAGCTTATGACTTTGGGACAACCTCTTAACCTCCCTGAGCCTCGAATTAGTCACATATATACCAGATACTTTCAGTGGGATTGTAGTACCCGTCCAGCTCTGCCCACTGGACAGCTGCCCCTGGGGGCAAATGAGGAGATGTGGGGGTGGTGTCTGGGGAGGGTCATGGAACTGGTCGCCTTGCTAATACTGTGCTGTCCATGGCAAGGGACTCGTTAAGCCCCATCTTGAGCGCTGTACTGAGCTCAAGAGGCCTTGGCATCCTGGTGACAGGAAGCCCAGAGGAGATAGGGCTATGTGACCAGAAGGACAAACACTACCAGGAAGGGCTTGGGCCCAGAGCCCTCACGGGCTGAGCATAAGGACCAGGCCCCTCATCCTGAAAATTCAACATCTCAATAAATTGAAGTCACAGCCCTGGAATGAGATTCATCCCATTGCATCCAAGGAACCAGGCAAGTGTGCCTGCACTTGGCCCTTGCCCACCCACCGAATCAAGAGATTATTTAACCAGGGTCACCAGAAGACTCCTGCTAAGCAGGAGTCCAGGGCCAGGCCTGGGGTGGAGGGACTCTGCAGGGCCCAGAAGGAGTAGGATGATCACATAACCTACAGTCTAGTACTGGGAGAGAGAAAATATTCATAAGTGACTGTGCACTGATCAGCAATGTGAGGAAGCCTAGGGAGAGATGCCAAATGCCACGAGAACTGTTGTCATTCTGTGTCACGGCAACCCAGCTGGGGAGACATTGGAATCCCTGTGTTACAGAGAAGGAATGTCACTGGCCAGGGTGGCCTCTGACCTGGGACTCTCTGACCCCAGCCCTCCTCTCTGGTGCAACACAAGGTCTATTTGGGGGGTGCTGGAAGGCCATCTAGTCCCATCTCCCTTCCATGTTGCCATTAACCAGAGGTCATCTGAAGGATTCATCTGAACCTTGAATCCTCCCAGAGATGGGAGGCTCATTACCTGTCATGATACCTTCTTTTTCCATTTCAGGCAGCTCTCACCATTAAGAAAATCCTTCCTCTTAGGGAGTTCCGGTGTATCTCAGTCTTGTGCTAACTGCTCCTGGAAGATTCAGAGAAAGTGTGTGTGCCCTGCCCTCACTGGAGCTAGCTTTGGGGAACCCACCAGGATCTGGGCTGAGCTTCAGGGCTAGGGGCAAAAGGCAGAGGGCTAGATTTTCAGGGGACTTCTTGGCTGCCACACTGATTTCCCTCTGAGGTCTGGGTGTCTCGTTCAGTGCCAGCGTCAGCATGGCCTCCTCTCTCTGCAGCAGCGGGAGGAGGCTTTGCTGTTGCCTGCCTGCACACCCCTGCATCTGACCTCAGAATGAAGTCAGCCGCTTGGTAAGCACGGGTGGAGCGGTCAGACCTCTGGGGCCTCCAGATGCTCCGCTTTGGCCCTCAGTGTCTGCCAGTGCCTGATCCGGCCTCCCAGGTCCTCCAGCTGTCTGTTCACTACCCTCCAGAACAGCCTGGCACTAGCCAGCCGCCCTCACTGCCACCAGCTCAGCCAGGTGCGTGCCCCCAGGTTCCCTCTGTCCCTTCCTCTATATGCTCACCCTCACCCAAGCCAGAGATTAATAACAGGGGCATCTTTAGTGTGAATTGTATCAAAGCTTTACGTTTGACTCCTCAGCTTTATAGGGAATCCAAAACTGGCTTTGAAGAGGCCACAAAGCAACATGAGACAAATCACTAGGACATTTTCTTCTTCTTCTTCTTCTGTGTTTTAAAGTCTTTATTGAATTTCTTACAACATTGCTTCTGTTTTATGGTTTGGTTTTTTAGCCCCAAGGCATCTGGGATCTTCTTGTGCAGAGATGAAACCCGCATTCCCTGTGCCAGAAGGTGAAGTCCAAACCACTGGACCACCAGGGAAGCCCCTCACGAGGACGTTTTCTAAGACAACTGACTTGATATGTTTAAAAAGTCAGTGTCACTTTAAATTTAAAAAAAAAAAAGTAATGGGAGTGTTCTAGATTTAAAGGAGGCAAAAGAGAGATCACGACCAAATGAAATACATGGGAACAACACAGTTCCCAATCCTGGTTCAAAATATGGAACAGCTGTAAAAGGCATTTCTTTGGTTTTTAAGGCCATACGGCATGACATGTGGGATCTTAGTTTCCTGACCAGGGGTCAAACTCTTGCCTCCTGCAATGCGAGCATGGACTTTTAACCACTGGACCACTGGGGAAGTCCCTGTAAAAGGTATTTTGAAGAATTTTGAATATTGGCTGGGTGTTAGATGGTATTGAGGAATTGTTAATTTTCTTAGATATGGTAATGATGATATGCTCATGTAGGAAACTGCCCTCCTTTGTAGTAAATGCAGGCTGATGTAATAAGGGGACAGGAGTCATGATGCTGGCAGCTTTGTTTCAACTAATTACACAAAATTAAAAAAAAAAAAAGAAAGAAGGAAGAAAGGGTCACAGAGAGAAAAGGGATTGTGACAAAATGCTAATGTGTATGAACCTAGGTGGTGGGTGATTACTGTACCATGCTCTCACCTATTTTTGTTTTCTGAAGTATTTTATAATAAGAAGTTGGAAAAAACATAATCAGGTCTGCAGAGTCAGAGCAGGTCCCAGCGAATCCTGTGCGTGTTCACTGGCTGACCTGGCCTGGGTCTGTTTCCCACTCCGTATCTCAAGGACGTCCTAACTCCCACCTCCCGGGGGACTGTGGACAGTGCCTTGGGCTCTCTCAGTGTCCCATGTTGGCAGATGCCCCCACCTCCAGGAAGCCTACCCCAGTGCCCTCTGCTTCCCTGGCCTCTCACTACTTTTCAAGCATTGGTCTCATCTCCTCCAAAGGCTCCTAAGATATTTGAACTCAGGGTCTGTGTCTGATGCTTTCCAGACACCTCTCAATCGACTGGGCCCACAGGAGCGGTGGTGTGATCTTATCTTGAATGGGATCTTGTATCTACATATCTCGTTTTGAGTCTTAAAGTAACCACATAAAATCAAAAACTATGGTTCTTGTTTTAGAACATCTCAAGAAGGCAAATTGTTTTTCTGAGGCTAGTAGGAGTTAGAATGGGGAGTGAAAATCCAGAAATGCAGACTCCCAGTCCAGCACTCGGTCAGGCATGCTCGCTGTGGCTTCATGAAGGGTGAAGGTACAGGTCCAGTGATAAGGGCCCACTGGCCTCCTTCCCCTAGTCCTTCCAAAGGTCCTGTGGAGAGATCAGCCCCAGTCTACCAACTGATGGGGGAGAAGCAGTGCCAGGCTTGCTGCAAGATGCTCTCTGCTTTTCCCTGGATGCAGGCTGGGGCTGATCCCAACAGAGATTCTCTCTGCTGGACTTTTGGAAGAGTAGTGAGATTCAAGTCAGGCCTGGAAGGTTGGACAGGGCAGAGAAAAGGGCAAAAGCCTTCCAGACCAGATCTGCGCCTACAAGGAACAGGAGATTGAAATGAGCAGGCTCCTTTCTCTTTGGGAGGACTGTGGAATCTAGAATGTTCTACCTGAAAGAGACAGAGTGATTGCCAGTACTCAATATCAGATAAAATTTCTGCCAGGGCCATGTAGCACCCATACTATGTTTTTCATACTGTATTTTTCTTTGAATTAATTCATTATTTTTAAACTTAGCTTTCTTAGCACTAATTTCTGTGAAATCACGGATTTGGCATGTAAGTTACATGTTTTTTCTAATACAAATTAAAATAAACACTTGAGGGACTTTGGCAGTCCAGTGGTTAAGCCTTTGCCTTCCAATGCAGAGGGTACGGGTTTGATCCCTGGTTGGGGAGCTAAGATGCCTCGCAGCCAAAAAAACACAAAACATAAAACAAAAGCAATATAACAAATTCAATAAAAAAACTTTTTTAAGAAAGTGGCCCACATTAAAAATATGTGTAAAAAAATAAACAAAAATAAACACCTGGCTAGTAAAATTAAAAACTTCATCTCATGTAAAGGAACGTGAGTGACCACCTGGGACTGTAATCAAGGCGTCACTGATGTAATCCTGTTGAGGATCAGGTCAGAAGGGGCTTGCCTAAGATCACACAGCCAGAAGTGCGCTTGCCTCTCCAGCAGGACTTTGTCATGAACGGTCGTGGGCAGAACTCAGCAGAGAGAGGAGAAGGCAGGTGGGAAGGGGTACAGTGTAGGCAGAGGCTGGGAGGTGGAGAGGACTAGAGGGGAGGGCAGTGGCCTGAGGGAGTAGAGGACAGAGAACTGGCAGGAAGAGGCTTTGCCTGAAGAATCCCTGGGATTCTCCTCATTGGATCTGAACTTCTTCCTTCAGTAAAGAGGCCTTTGTGTCTGAGCTCCTGGCTTTATTTAAATCCAATGCAAAATTCTGTTTTCAGGCAAATTCCCAGGGTTGGTTTCCTGATTCTGTGGCGGTTATTTCCTTTTGCCTTCCATCCGCTTGGGAATTTCATCTGAAGAAGTTTCTGTCCTGAGATGGGTTGGGAGACTCAAGGCGTATCGGGAGACTGGACAGGAAGAGCAGGGGGTGGATGATGACAGATAATGGCAGAGCTGGTTCAGAAACATGTTCACTTTTTTTTTTTTTTTTACAATTTTAAACATTTTTGGCTGTGCTGGGTCTTTGTTGCTGTGCAGGCTTTTCTCCAGTTGTGGCGAGTCGGGCCTACTCTTCATTGTGGTGTACGGGCTTCTCATTGCAGTGGCTTCTCCTGTTGTTGGGCACGGGCTCTAGAGTGTGCAGACTTAAGTAGTTGCGGCTCCCTGGGTCAGTCGGTCTGCAGTATGTGGGATCTTCCCGGACTAGGGATCGAACCCATGTCTCCTGCATTGGCAGGCGGATTCTTTACCACTGAGCCACCAGAGAAGCCCGCATGTTCACATTTAGAAAACACTTATTGAGCTCCTACTGAATGCCAGACCCCAGCTGGGTACTTTGAGCTTGGATACCTGTCTGCCAGGAGAGCACCCACTTGGGCTCCACCTGCCATGGCGCCCATTTGTAGGGTTTCCTGTAGGAGGCGCCATCCCACAGCAAAGCTGAACTCCACGGTCGGGCTGCCCATCCTGTCCTTCACCTGCGCATCCGTCCGAGCGCATCTGTGTTCTCTGCAGTACCTAGCACGGGACCGCATGCAGTAGGGGCCAGCTGGTCGGTCAGTTGGACTCCGTCTCATTGGTGGGCAGGAAGGGTGAGGAGGGGAGCCATTCCATTCTCTAGAGCAAGGGTTCTCAAACTTCAATGCACTTCTGTCTCACTGGGGCAGGAAAGCTGGATTAAAATACCTATGTCTGGGGCCCATTCCCAATATATTGGATTCAGTAGGTCTGGATTGGGACGCAGGAATCAGCATTTCTAACAAATATGGGAGGCTTAGAAGCCTCCCCCATCCTGGAAGATTTTTAATACAAGTGACCTGTGGGTCACACATGGAGAAGCCTGCTCCAAAGAGTAATCTGGCATAGCAGAGTCTCAGATTTCCAGTCAGGAGACTTGTGTCCCTGGCCCTACTTGTTAGCTGTGTGGCTTTGGACAAGTCATTTAACCTCTCTGGGCCTGATGATGATGTATAGGACTGAGATTTATGGGGTGTACTTGTGGGTTAGGAGCCCTAGAGACGATCAGAGAAGGGTCATTTGCCTTGTTGCACATAGAGGGGCCATCATGCTCCCCCACTGCTCATCATCAGAAGTGTTCTGTGTCTCTGTGAACACCCAACCTCCTCTGTCTGCACGTCCTGAACTAAATTAAGCACAATTTCTGACACGCGAGAGGCTGCCCAGACGTGTTTTGGATGGATGGTCGGCTCTATCACATGGCACATCCCTTGGAAGTGAAAGGCTCCTCCATCCTTTCTGAAAGGTGGTGTGGGTGGGTATACTGAACGAAGAAATGGGTGAGTGCCCTCGTGCCAGTCTTTGTTCTTGCAGGAATTTATTGAAAGGGTAAGTCCTCCTGCACAGGGCTAGGCATCCGGTTCCTGAAGGTCCCTTCCCATCTGCCTCCTAAGGGCAGGCACCGGGTTTTCCTCACCTCCTAAATTCTTGAGAGCCACTTCCCTCCCACTCGTGCCCAGCTCAGCTCCTCAGGGAGAGTCTGGCCTGACCCGTGTCTCTCCTGGCCTCTTACAGATGTCCTGGCGTCCGCAGTACCGCAGCTCCAAGTTCCGGAACGTCTATGGGAAGGTGGCCAACCGGGAGCACTGCTTTGACGGCATCCCCATCACCAAGAATGTGCATGATAACCATTTCTGTGCCGTCAATGCCCGCTTCCTGGCCATCGTCACCGAGAGCGCGGGGGGCGGCTCCTTCCTCGTCATCCCCCTGGAACAGGTAGGCCCCCCACACCGCCTTAGGCCTGGCTGCCACCCCAGGGTGGAGAGAAACCCCGCTTGGTCATTCTTGGGCCTGTTGCCCTATGTCTCCCTGCCCCCCACCTTTTACTTTTTCATCATGTGTCCAGTGGCTGGACCTTCCCCAAAGGTCTCCCCAAGAATCACCGGAACAGGTGCAGCTGGGGGACCTGAGGAATATCCAGGAGAGAACACGTTTGTCTAGACAGACTGAGATCTGTTCCCAGAACCCCCCAACTTGGACAAGTCACTTGCTTTGGGGTTCCCTGGCTTCCCACTAGCCCTGAGAGATTGGATCATCTGATCTACAGGCTAGATCTGACTCTACGATTGTCCTTCCTGAGTGTCCTTTAGTTCTGGAGCTGGAGAGGCTAAAGATCCAGCATAGCCACATTGGGCAGGGATTTGCAAAAATGACACACCCATTAAAAACAACATTTCAAGCTCTTCACTGAGGGACTAGGAATAATTTACCTTCCCTCTCATCCCACACCTCCTCTCTAAAAGCTTCTTCTCTTCTGTGCCCGCCTTCATGAATCTAGCAAATTCAATCTGCAGAGTCTCAATCATGAAATTCTGAAGCTCTGCCATTCAGGTGGAGTCCCCGGAGGCCCGTGGGAGGTCACGTGCCTCGGGGAAAGCACTGGCTGTCAGTCCCTCTTGTTTATGGCGGAGCTCTCCCTCCCCGGCCTGACTCATCTCCTCTCCCATCCTCCGCCAAAAGCTTGGGGAGAGAAGGAGGTACGTGCCCAAGGAATCCTTGGGGCCAGAAAGCCTTTGTCCGCTGGTGGTAGGATGGGTTCTTCCAGTCTCACATGCCCACAGTGGTGGGGGCTCAGATTTGGAACGCCTTAGGCCAGACCCTCCCTTCCACGGAAGAGGGAAGCCTTAGTGTCAATGACCCCGGACCTGGTGCCTGGAGCGGGCTGAGGAGCTGTGGGCTTGGGGGCAGGGCGTCTAGGTTCTGGCTGGTGTCTGTCGCTCACCAGAAGTGTGACCTTGGGTGTGTCACTTAACCTCTCTGCACCTTATTTTCTTGTAACGGTAAAGTGGATCCCTTAAATCCCCTTCCACTTCCATAGTGATATTGGCATTGAGAGGGTGATGGGCAGAAAGCTCTTTGAGAACAAAACAACCTGGTAAAGATGTTCTGGTACTTTCTTGGAAGTGTTATCAGCTCTCCCTGTCGACTTTGCAGATGCTTACGGCAGCTCTATCCCATTAGGAAGGATTCTGAAATGTAGCTTGTCTCCCCTCCTGAACCAGATGGGCTCAGATATTTGTCCACGCAGGGACCAGCTCACCTCCAGCTGCAGTAGGCAGGCTTGCAAGTCACTAGAAACACATGGGCTGGTTCTTACTGGGGCTCAAGTCCATTGCTGACACCCTGCCATACTCCACTACGTGGTTTGCAAAGGACAACAGTCAATGCCTCACACCATAACAAAACAAAAATTAATCCCAGATGGATTGAAAATCTAAACATTGAAAAAGAAAGAGAAAAGCTGCAAGGGTATTAGAGGGAAATGGAGAGTATTTTTAAAATCATAAAATAGGGAAAGGCTTCCTAAGCTAGTTAAGAATCCATAAAACCATAAAGGAAATGATTAGTAGATTAGAATAAATTTATAATAATATTTTTAAAGGTAATTTTTGTACTCTAGTCAGACATGTAAGCAAAATTAAAAGGCAGGCAACATAAATTGAGTACAATATTTGCAATATATAACAGACAAAAGTTGCGTGTCCAGGATATATATATATATAAAGAGTTAAGAAAAATCAATAAGAGGACCCAATAGAAAGAAAATGGGCAAAGGCTATGAATAAGAAATTTGTAGAAGATAGAATATATCTTTTAGCGTACTAAGTAGAAAAAGATTTAAAAGACTCATAATCTTTGGTTTTGCCAAAGATGTGAGGGCAGGCACTCAAATATGCTCTGAGTATTTGATGGACTAACATCTTACTCTTGGTGAGGTGTAAACAGAGGTAACTTGGCAATATCTAGTAACATTTAAAGATGTGTCCATTGGCCCAGTGATTCCACTTCTAGGAATGTATTCTACAGAAATACTCTCAAGCATATATATCTTTTAAAGTTTACGGCATTTTTGTACTCATTTTTTTTTTGCAAGCATCATTTTTTTAAAATTATTTTCTAGAGAAATGAAATTTCTCTCTCAAATGGCTTCAAGTTTCTAAACTCCTCTCCATTTTTGTAATGGTACCAAAGACTTTCATGTCGTCTGTAACTCTGCTCTAGAATATGGTCAGCTTCTGTAAACATTTCATGGACAGCAAGGGGAGAAAGAGCTCTTTATAGAGCATAAGTTTCTATCTTTGGAAACATGCATCTGTACACATGCAGTCTGTTCACATAGTCTTTCAACCTGATTTGTTCATATCCTGTGATACATTTGGTCTTCCACTTGGTTTCTCTCATTTCAGGAAGTTTTCACTCTGTATCTTCGATCTGCTCTTTGAATGGGGGTGGTGTTGGGGTTTTTTGTTTGTTTGTTTAGTGGACTATAGCCTGCCAGGCTACATCTGTCTGTGGGAACAAGAGTACTTGTATGGGTTGCCATCTGCTTTCTGTTGGTGGAGGTGGGGTTTGGGGCCACACTGCACACGGCATGTAGTGTGTGAGATCTGTGTTCTCCCACCAGGGATCGAACCCCTGCCCCCTACTGTAGAAGCACAGTCTTAACCACTGGACTGCCAGAGAAGTCCCAGGCACCCAAGGATTTCTGTGGCACTTGTATAACAGTGAAAATTGGAAGCAACCTACAGATCCATCAATAAAGAAATGGGCCAACAAATTCGGGGCCATCCACACAAAGGGGTGCTACACTGTCCCCAAAGGTGCTGATGTAGAGTAGTTGTTCTCAAGGGTTTAGCCTCAGAATCCCTTGATGCTCTTAAACATTATTGAGGACCCCAAAGAGCTTTTGCTTACATAGCTATATACCTATTAATATTTAGCATATTTGGGGGACTTCCCTGATGATAAAAAATCCACCTGCCAATGCAGGAGACGTGGGTTCAATCCCTGGTCCAGGAAGATCCCACATGCCTCAGAGCGACTAAGTCTGTGTGCCACAACTATGGAGCCTGTGCCCTAGAGCCCGTGAGCTGCGGCCGCTGGCCCCATGTGCCACAGCAACTGAAGCCCAAATCCCTAGAGCCCATGCTCCGTCACAGGAGAAGCCACTGCAGTGAGAAGCCTGCACACCACACCTAGAGAGTAGCCCCTGCTCACCGAAACTAGAGAAAGCCCGCAGCAGCAAGGACCCAGTACAGCCAAAAATAAATGATGAGCATATAAATAAAATTTAAAAAAAAATTTAGCATATTCAAAATAAAAATGTAGGAATTTCAAAAATATGTATTTGTTATTTGCCTAAGAATAAACCCATTTCACATCCTCACAGAAAACTGTATTTTATGAAAAATTATTATATTTTTTAAAAATTGAGAATTACATTGTTCTACATTTTTGCAAATCTCTTTAAATTAATCTGGCTTAATAAAAGGTAGCTGAATTTGAATATCTGCTTCTACATTCAGCCTGCTGAGATATCAAACACCATAGGACTCTGGAAAACTTCATTGTATACTTAACTGAGAGAACAAGAGTAGAAAGGCAAATAATCTCTCCTATTATTATGAAAATAGTTTTAACCCAACAGACTCCCTGAAAAAGTCTTGGGGATCCCCAGGGGTCCCCAGACCACACTTCAAGAACCACCAATGCAGTAGAATATTTAATAAGAAAATTAAAAAAAAAAATTTTATCATCCGCTGTTAGCTAGGAAAAAAAAAGGTAAAATCTAATTAATCCCATTAAATGATATCTATGTAGCCATCCACCTTTTTGGAAAAGGCTGGGGAAATATATGGGCTTCTCTGGTGGCTCAGATGGTAAAGAATCCGCCTGAAATGCAGAGACCTGGGTTCGATCTCCAGGTTGGGAAGATCCCCTGGAGAAGAGAATGACTATCCACTCCAGTATTCTGGGATGAAGAATTCCATGGACAGAGGAGCCTGGTGGGCTGCAGTCCATGAGGTTGCAAAGAGTTGGACACAACTGAGCTACTTTCATTTTTTAAAACTTCTCTGGTGGCTCAGATGGTAAAGAGCCTGCCTGCAATGCAGGAGATCTGGGTTCAATTCCTGGGTCGGGAAGATCCCAGGCAACATCTTGCCCATACTCCAGCCAAGAATACTGGAGTATCCCATGGACGGAGGAGCCTGGCGGGCTAGAGTCCATGAGGTTGCAAAGAGTCGGACACAACTGAGTGACTTCCCTTTCTATATACACCTATGGGTTTAAAGTGGTTATTTCTGAGTATTGGCGTCATGAGTGCTCTTTCATTTTTTTTCTTATTCCTTAACTATGTCTTCTAAATTTATCTTAGATGAGCACAATGTTTCGTACTTTAGGGGGGTGAAAAAAAGAAATAAAAACAATTGATTGATGTAAAGAGGGAGCCCTGAGGTTTCAGAAGACAAACAGCCCAGAGTAGGGACTCAGATCAGCCCTCCCTTTATGTATTTTGTCGATGTTTCCCCCAAAGTAACAAGTGCTTCTGAGCTGGCTGTAGTGAATGCTAGCAGGAAGTACCCTGAGTGAGGATGAGGCGCTGAAGGGTGGGGCAAGGCAGATCCTGGGGCTGAGCAGTTGGTTTAGTCCGAGGCAGTTCCCTGATGTCTGAGACTCTATGGAATAGAGTCCTGAGCCCAGAGAGGGGCCTGCCTTCCCCAGCTGCCTGGGTCAAAGCTGTCAGTCTCCTGCCCCTGTGGTCAGGCTGGTCCTGGGGGAGGGGGGAGGACAGGGCTAACAAACAGCAATAACAATAATGCCCAGTTTAGAACCCCTTCCTGATCTGCCAGTAGGAGAGATGAACTGTTCCTCATTGGTCAGTTTTCTAGGAAGAACATTCTATTATTTTAGCTCCAGTCTTTAATTTTCTTGGTTTACATAGAACTCTCTCTGAAAACAGTTTCTTGTATTATTCAACAGAAACACAGGCAAAGTTCCGGCCGTTTCTTGGTGAGTTCTAGGTGTTGCTTGGACGTTACTCATGCGCTGTGAACTCACAGTGGCACACTCTTGTCCCTGCCCTGCGTGGCTCCAGACTATTTTCCTGAGCATGCAGAAAGCCGCGGTCTGCTTCTGTAGTTCTTTTCTGGGTTTTTGGCCATCTACTGTCAAATGCCCTTCCCATTCCTTTCTTGCTTCTCTGAGAGGTTTGGGCCAGATGAGACTAACAAGATTGGCACCTGCCCTGAGGTCAAGCCTGAGGCTGACTCCTCCAGAAGCTTCTCTTCCTTCCTCAGTTTCCCCCCAAGCCAGCTTGCTGAGACCTCAATATTTGTGATGACAAGCTTTCCCCCAGGGGAGGAAGTATGCCGGCAACAATAACAAACAGTGACGGTGGCTTGCCTTTGCCTAGCACTCCAGTCCAGCAAACTCTGTCTTCATCAACCCTCTTGGGGGTTGGGTGGTGTTTGTGGTTCAGTGGCTCAGTCGTGTCCAACTCTTTTAGACCCCCTGGACTGCAGCACCCCAGGCTTCCCTGTCCTTCACTGTCTCCTGGAGTTTGCTCAAACTCGTATCAGTAGAGTCAGTTATGGCTTCTAACCATCTCACCCTCTGTCTCCCCCATCTCCTCCTGCCCTCAGTCTTTCCCAGCATCAAGGTCTTTTCAAATGAGTCAGCTCTTCACATCAAGTGGCCAAAGTACTGAAGGTCCAGCCTCAGCATCAGTGCTTGCAATGAATATTCAGGACTGATTTCCTTTAGGATAGACTGATTTGATCTCCTTGCAGTCCAAGGGACACTCAGGAGTCTTCTCCAACATCACAGTTCAAAAGCATCACTTCTTCGGCACTCAGCTTTCATTATGGTCCAACCCTCACATCCATACACGACTACTGGAAAAACCATAACTTTGACTAGACAGACCTTTGTCAGCAAAGTAATGCCTCTGCTTTTTAATACACTATCTAGGTTTGTCATAGCTTTTCTTCCAAGGAGAAAGCATCTTTTAACTTCATGGCTGCAGTCACCATCTGCAGTGATTTTGGAGCCCCAAAAAATAAAGTCTGTCAATGTTTCCATTTTTTCCCTATCTATTTGCCATGAAGTGATGGGACTGGATGCCCTGATCTTAGTTCTTTGAATGTTGAGTTTAGGGGGTTTGGTAGAACCATCCCCATTTTACAGTTGGGGAGTCTAAGGCTGCAGAACCAGACTGGAAACCAGCCCACTTATTTCTGAATCTGAAACTCTTTCCACTGCCCATGACGCCGGTGGATGGGTAAGTTCTGGCCGAGCTGGCAGATCTGAAAGGGGTGGATTTGTCTTTCCCAGGCTCGTGTTCAGGCGGCTGTTGTGAAGGCCGGTTTTCCCCCTGGTTAACATTCAGCCTCCAGCTCTGTCCTCTCTGGAGTGGAATGTTAAGCTGCAGATGGGGGAGCAATCAGCACCCTGATTGCCTGGCACAGCTGGAGGGGCCTTATGAATATTCCAGAGAGCAGGCACGGTGCCCAGAGGCCTGATTAGCCGCTCGGGCCTCCCCAGGTACGCCACCCCTTTCCTGCCACACTCCACCAGGGCTGCCTACCTGCCGCCTCCACATCCAGGCTGAAGCTGGAAGCTGGGCCTGGCACAGCTAAGCATTAGCCAGCTACCTGCTACCCACGTGGTACATGGCAGAAAGGAAGGAAACCTGGCCTGGACATCAGGGGTCTGGGTTCTCCTTACAACTGAGCAGTCCTCAGCTCTGGGGAGCTTTTGGGGGTCTCACATACCAGCTCTTTTTGAATCTCATCTCCAGCCCTATGATGACAGTACAGTTGTTTGTCACGTTTTACAGATGATGAAACAGAGCCTTAGAGAAGTCAAGAGACTCCTTGGAGACTTGTACAGCACACGAGTGGCTGTACAAGAATTTAAAACCAGGGCTCCCCTGGCCACATGCCGGCCCATCTCTGTAAGAGGACTCGGAAGAGGCATGTGTCTAGAGGTGCCTTGTATTATTATTACCATCATTTGAACGTCGCCACACCTCCAAGTGAAGTTGGACATTAATTGAACATTATGAATTAATGAATTATGAGTTAATGAATGAACATTATGAATTAATTCAACATGGAACATTAATTCTGCCAGTACTTTGTAAACTCCTGTGATATTCTGACACCTCATGTGTCCATCTTTTCTGGAAGCCATGAGAACAGGTATTTGCTAGAAGGTAGGGAAGCTTTGTCTCTGAAGGACAGAAGCAACAATCTTGGTCAGCAAGGAGAGGTGGGGGGAGGCATCCTGGAGCAGAGGACCACACAGGAGAGCACCACTCCTTCAGTCACGGGGCGTGCACTGGGCACCCAGCCTCATGCCTGGCACTGAGACCCAAGTAGCATCAGGCCTTGTCTCTGATATGTCCAAGGGGCATCTCGTTGGTGGTCTAGTGGGTTGGAAGTCTCTGAGAGAGTCCTACCCATGTCTTGCTCGAGGAACTAACTCCATGGTTCAGGGAGGGAGCTGTTTTTATGTATGTATTTATTTTTGGCTGTGCTGAATTTTCATTGCTACGCCCAGGCTTTCTCTAGTTGTGGCCAGTGGGAGCGACTCTCTGGTTGCAGTGTGTAGACTTCTCATTTCAGTGGCTTCTCTTGTTGTGGAGCATGGACTCTAGGGCACGTGGGCTTCAGTAGTTGTGGCACATAGGTTCAGTGCTTGCAGCTCATGGGCTCTTGAGCTTGGGCTCAGTAACTGTGGTGCACAAGCTTGGTTGCCCCATGGCATGTGGGTTCTTGTTTCCCAGACCAAGGGTCAAACCCGTGTCTCCTGCATTGGCAGGCAGATTCTTAACCACTGAAGCACCAGGGAAGCCCCTGTTGAACAGGTTTGTCCTAACTGTTCATCCTGCTGGCAGTTCAAAATGATGGACATTAATTGCATTCTCCAGAAACTGGAATCCCTGGTTCATTTATGTTCGGATTTAGCTGTATATAATGCAAATAACTGAATTCTGGGGTTGGGATGCTGCATTTGATCTCCAGATAGGGGTCACTCCTATCTCCTGTGTGGCCTGTGGCCTCCACTTTCCCCCTTCATGTCTGCTCAGTCTCGGCAATCTGGTGGTGGAACATTTTCCCCTGGATCTTGGGGTGGGGTGCCGCATTGTCCTCCCCCAACCCAGTCAATGTGGCCTCCTCTTGCTTCTTCTCCTGTCTCTGCTATTCAAGGGTGGAGGTCTAACCAAGGCTGGACAGTTGCTCCGGGTCTCCCCAGCCCTGCAGGGATGGGTGGTGGAGGCGGACTGGGGCAGAAACAGCAGCACAAATCCACAGGCATCTCAGTGAGGAGAGCAGAGTCCTGGAGTAAGAGAGCGGCATAGGACAGGGCTAAGAGATCAGACTCTAGAAGCAAACAGACCTCGCCTGAGTCTCTGCCATGCCACTTAGTTGCCGAGTGACCTTAGGTGAGTCACTTCACCTTTCTGTGCCCTAGTTTTCCTTTCTGCAGAGTGATGGGGTTTGACCATGTGATCCCTAGAGTTCAATTTAGCTCTCACATTCCGTTCCCCTCTTTTATGCAAATATGTCCTCATTTGCGTGCTGGTAGGCACTGTGCAGAACGTAAGAACTGTTCCTTCTCATCTCTCAAGGGCCAGTTCCAATGAGGCCAGCTCCATGAAGCTTTCCTCCTCCCAGGACCCATCTGAGGCATTTTATGTCTATTGCTTGGAGTACTGTCTATATGCTTCCTTTTTTTCTAAGTGGTTAGTCCATCCATGCATCCACTCATCCATCCATCTAGCCACCTATCTCTTCATTCATTCAACCATTCACCTACACACTCACCCACCTGCCCGCCACCCCGCTCACTCACCCATCCATGTTATAAATGTTTACTCAGTACCTGGTGTTTCAGTCACAGTTCTAGAACTGGGGACACCACTGTAAATAAGACTAATCTCCACATACGTGGAGTTTGCAGTCCAGCTCACCACCTTGATTAGGCTGAGAGCCCCTGAGGCAGGGAAGTGTCTGATGTGTATAGGGCCTGCACACAGAGGGTGCTCAGCAAGTGGGCATGGGTATGACCTGTGGCTCGGTCCCAGAAGCATCATGCCACGTCTCCCGGCTGGGTTTTCTCTTTGCTGGTCCTGGGAGCCCCTCACCTCCAAGCCCCAAGGACCATGTGGTGCCCTGTAGGGGCTTCCCAAGCTGAAGAGGGCTGCATCCTCCCCTTCAAGCTCTTAGAGCAGCATTGCCCAACCCAACTGCTCTGGAATCAAACCTGAACGTTGGCAGACAGGTTAGCTCCATGAGTCAAAGTATGTAATATGTGTGATGCCTGATATTAAAAGAAGGAGGGGAAAGTGCCCAGCTCAGTGCTGAGGACTGTAATCAAAGCTGACTTTTTTCTCACCCAGAGCCTCGGCTTGCATGATTTCTATAACACTCCCTCCCCATCACTCCCCATTGTCAGCCCTGGGCTTCTCAATCCTTCTCTCTCCCATAAAAAAGCCCCAGATCTTCATCCCCGCTCCCCTCTGTGGAGAGGTCTCCCCTCTCCCGAAGAATTAAGAGAACCTTTTCCGAATCCATTTTTCAGATCTTTCTCCAATTGTTCTTTGTTCTTCTGCTTGGTGCAATTTGCATCTCAAAGCCTGTGACAGCCTGGGTGTACAGTAAGTGACTTGGGGGAAAGGGGAAAAAAAGAGAAGCCTCAACTTCGTTGCATTTGTCTGTGGCCTGAGATTGACAGCCTTGCTTGGTGTTTTTCCCTTTTTTGGAAGAATGACTGCTTATTTTTGAGAAAAGTGAAGGCAGGCTCTTCAGCAGAAGTGGAAGTGTCACTCCCTGATTTTATTTCTCTATAATGGACTGGGTGCTGTCTCTGGAAGGGATATGGACTAGGGATGCAGGCTAGCTGGTGGGTATCCTGGAGGGGTCAAAGAGTCCATCCCTCTGTTTGGGGCCAGGGCCTCCATTTGATTCGTTCTCTTTCCTAGCAGAGTCAGTGAAGCTGGAAGTAACAGGACCTGGTCCACTAGTTTCTGTAAACTTGGGCCATGGGCCCTCCCTCGGACCACAGGCACCACCCTAGATTCCAAACTGTTGCAGGAAGGGGGACCGCTTCCAGGGCCCAAGAGCGGCTCTTGTCTAACAGTCGGAAGTGAATTGTCTGAGGAGATTCACGTGATGACAAGCAAGAGACTTTATCGGGAAGGGGCGTAGGGTAGGGGAACCCAGGAGAGCAAGAGGGTAAGGGAATCCAGGAGGACTTCTCTGACCCAGGACTCCGAGTCTAGGGCTTTATGGTGATGGGAATAGTTTCTGGGTTGTCTCTAGCATTTTGACTCAGGGCTCTTCCTGGTGGCACATGCATTGCTCAGCCAAGATGGATTCCAGCAAGGAGGACCCTGGGAGGTGGGTAGGACACGTGATATCTCTTTTTGACCTTTCCCAAATTCTTCCAGTTGGTGGTGGCTTGTTAGTTCCATGTTCTTACCAGGACATCCTGTGGTAAAATAACTCATACAAATGGTTACTGTGCTGCCCGGCCAGGGTGGGCGGTTTCAGTCAGTGTTTCCCCCAACAAAACCAGTTTGCCAGTTACCTTGGGCTACTCCCCATTTTCCCTCTGATGGAGACTCGCATACCTTTGGAAATCATAGCTCCGTCCCTTAGCTAGGAGCCCCGGGTATGTAACCTCTCTGCGCCTCACTTTTCCTGTATGTGAAATAATAATGGTATTTATTTCTCAGGTGCCACCGTGATTAAATAAGGTTCTATATCAGGACTTAGCTCATCACCTGGCATGGAGCGTGTGCTGGAGCTAAAAGCTGTGATGATGTCAAGGGCTTTGCCCACCTCCTCCCCTTCCTCAGTCCACTCGGGCCCAGAACGGCCCGGAACTAGCCCGTGGGCTCCTGCATCCACAGGCAGCAAGTGGGGAGGCATGTCTTTGGCTTCCAAACAATCCCCTGAGCATTCCTAGCAGTGAGCATTCCTAGCATTCCACACACTGCCTAAAGGGGAGGCACCCAGAGCCCTCCAGAGCGTGCGAGGGGCACACGCTCCAGGTGTGCCCCTCCTGGGGCACCCTCCACGTACCAGGTGAGTGCCTGGAGGAAGGGCATGAGGGCAGGGGCCTCACCTGCTTTGGGACCCAAGATCCCCTGGCATAGGAAATGGCAACCCACTCCAATATTCTTGCCTGGAAAACCCCGTGGACAAAGGAGCCTGGTGGGCTGTGGTCCATGGGGTCACAAAGAGTTGGACACGCCTGAGCTACTAGCACGAGCATGTACTTCTTGTACCTCTGACTCAGCCTGCCTGCCTGTCTGGGGTCCTCCTCTCACCAGGTTAAGTGAGATGTCAGGCATGCAGAGGTTCACCATAGCACCCAGTACACAGCCACTGCTCAGAAACCCCGTGCTGTTCTGCTTCTATTATTGCAGCTACTAGAATAAGCTTCAGGTTGGTGAGGGTGGGCAAGGGCAAGGGCACTGGGAATCTGGGACAGAGGCTCTCTAAAATCCAGTTGGCTTGGATTTGAGGCACAGGCCCGCTGGGTAGGCATGAGTGTGAGATTCTATGCCCTGAGCCACACAATCTTCATAGCCCATGCCCACCTCCCCAGGGCCCTGATTCCAGTCTCCATGGACACTGTACCCAATACCTCATTCTACCCAGGAGAAATCTTGGCCCCCAAGGAGAAGTGCCTTATCCAGCTCTGCCCGGCATGTCTGCTTGCCTTCTGTGCCCTTTCCCAGAAATCCTTGCACTTAGCCGCTCCTGAGTCCAAAGTCACACCTACTAAGGTGTTGGTGATGATGATGACTTCCTTTACTAGGGAGTGAGTTTCAAGGAGACCAAACACTTGAGACCCAGAGGAATGTGTTGCTAACTGTGGAATTTCACGGGCAGGGGGATCTGTCCACACAGGGCAGCCTTCCCCATGCCCTGTTCTGTCAGACCTGAGGCTGTAGTTTCAGAAGCTCCCTCTTCTTGGGTCCACGGACTCCCACACTACAGGAGCAGAAGTGGAATAGGGCTCAGGGGGAGAATGGGGAGTGGAACTAAGATAGACTGGCTGGGAGCAGAGCATCTCCAGTGGGGCCCTGACGCCTTGGCCAAGACCCTTACTAGTCTGCCATCTTTTAGTAGCTTCCAGAACAATGAGTGTTAGCCTCAGAAACTCTAGGTCTGACTTTGTCTTTAGGCATGTTTCTCTTCAGGAAGGCCTTCCTCAAGTCCCTCTCCCACCTCCATCCCCATCCCAAGACTCTTAGAGGGTCAGGTCACAGCACTCAGCCTCTTAAGACAAGAGACTGCTCTGTGGCACCAACTAGCATCATGCTAGCCTGTCCTCCCCACTCTCCATTCTAGTCAGTGAAGACCTTGATTTTAGTTGCTAAGCAACCTGTGCTAGGTTTCCAAGTGGGTCATCCCTCAAGTGAACACAGGAGGCGGAAGGCAGGGGTGACACAGTGGCTAGAACTCCGCATTTTATAGATGGATACACTGAGGCCCAGAGAGGTCAACGGACTTGGTCAAGGTTGCACAGCCAGTTAGTGCTCCCTGTGTCAGATGATCACCTGGGGCAGCAGACCCTCAGGATCCCATTCCCATCACCCCACCCCCACCAAGTAAAGCACCCGGTTGGCAGCAGCCACACCGAAGGGACTTTTCTTGGAGGCTCACGTCTACCCAGACAGGGATGCTGGATGCCCAGTGATGAAGCACAAAGGCTCTGGCATTGGTTGGTCTGGATTCAAGTCCCAGCTCCACCATTTACTAGCCACATGCTTTGGGCAAGTGACCTAACTGTTCTGTGCCTCTGTTTTCTCATCTGCAAAATGGGAGAAATGCTAGTGGCTCAGAGGATAAAGTGTCTGCCTGCAATGCAGAAGACCTGGGTTTGATCCCTGGGTCGGGAAGATCCCCTGGGGAAGGAAATGGCAACCCACTCCAGTAATCCTGCCTGGAGAATCCCATGGACAGAGGAGCCTGACGGGCTACAGTCTACGGGGTCTCAGAGTCAGACACGACTGAGCGACTTCACACGCACACACCCTAAGGCTATTCTGAGGATTCGGTGATGTGTTACATAAAGACTGGGAGGGTGCTTGGCACAGAGCAAGTCTCTCTCTGTGTGTGGGCTTCCGACGTAGGGCACCAGCCACCCATGCCCGCACCCCCAGGCATACTCCTTTATCTCAAGGGAATTCAGTCCCAATTTTATCAGTCTTACGAGGTTACGGATCTAGTACAAAAAGTTTCAAACTTTAATTTTCAACCCTGGAATATTTTGTTCAAATAAAACATTCTTAACTTCTGAGGACAGCAGGCCTAGACACCTTTGGCTCTTTGGAAAAGCCTATGGACCCCTTCAGGGCTTTCCTTTGGCGGCTCAGATGGTAAAGAATCTGCCTGCAATGCAGGAGACCCAGGTTCAATCCCTGGGTCAGGAAGATTTCCCTGAAGAAGGGAATGGCTACCCACTCCAGTGTTCTTGCCTAGAGAATCTCATGGACAGAGGAGCCTGGCGGGCTACAGCCCACGGGGTTGCAAAGAGTCAGACGTAACTGAGCGACTAAGTGCACACACACACACACACACGGACCCCTTCACAGAACAGAGTTTTTAAGTACATAAAATAAAATATACAAGATTATAAAGAAAGCCAATTATACTGAAATTTAGTTATCAAAATATATAGCAGAATTGTGATCTAGTAGTCAATGTGCTTTTATATTAGTACATTAAATAACATGCTCAAGTGGACAGCCTAATCAGTACTATAGTTTCAGAGCAGTGATGAGCGTAAACAGTAAGTATTTGAGATAACTCTAATAGAGAGAGGTGATCTGAAAATATCTGTGAAGGCTATTGATGAAAAAGTTACAGGTTCAGCTAATGCTTCTGGGTTTGTTGCTTCATTTATAAACAAAGGACATACTAAATTTCAGTTAGAAGCTAGTGAAAATGTAGACATGATTTTCCTCCTAGCCAAGCTCACGGACTTCCTAAAGGGTCTGTGGACCCAGGATAAAGACCCCTGACATAAAATCGCAGGCAGATGATAACTGTATTAAAATTGAGACAAGCAGAACTGCTCTGGTGGAAGCTCGGTGGGGAGGGGGAAGTAAACCTGCCCGAACACCCCTGTGAAGCACCCCCAAATCCTAAGCTTTGCTGGCAGTGGGGAAGCTTGACTTCTCTGCCTGTCCTTTGTGACCTTGGGCAAGTCCCATTGCCTTTCTGGACCTCAGTTTCCCCATCTATAAAATGAGATGTCAAACCCATTGTCCTCTGAGGTCTTTCTTGTCTGGCTTTCACATCCAGGGAGTCTGTGTCTCTCCTCCCCTGGAGACAAAGGCCTCAGAAGCGTGGTTCTGCAGGAGCCCTGGACCAGGAAGAGGGAACAGCTGGGGCCAGGCTGGCCAGCTCCCAATTGTTCAGGAGAGGAGGAGGAGGAGATGCCTGGTGCTCTCCAAAGTGACAGCTGGGTGAGCCTGGCTGGGGGCCTCATCCTCGCCTGCCATCTGTGCCTCCTTCCTGCAGTCGGCAGGGGGGGTCGGGGGTGGGGGGTGCAGATGGGGCCCAAGGCCAAATAGCAACCTGGTGGGCGGGGGAGGGGCTGCCTGAGAAAGAGCCAGGGAAGAGCCCGGTTGATTCCTCTTGGGTGCTTAACTCTTTCCACCCTCCCTTTCCCCATCTCCTCTTCCAGAGGTCTAGAGAAGGGAGAATATATAGGCCAGGGTCCAGTTAGGCTACGTCATGGCTGTGTGACCTTGGACAAGTTACTCAACCTCTCTGAGCTTCACTGTCCTCCTCTGTCCAACAAGAGACGTAATTCCTAAGACTTCTCATTAGATAGGAACAAGATTTAAATAACACAGGGTCAATGAAGTGCCCCAACACAGTACTGACAGGGGCAGATACTTCCGTGTGGGCCCAGTGCTACCAGCCATCCCAGAGGGCTTGTGCCTGCGGGCTTACACCTGAGACAGTGCAAACTGCTGCTGATGGGAAGGTAACACTAAGGCCGTCTGAGGCTGGGCAAAGCAGTCTGTGAGTGCTCTCTCCTCCCAGGCGTGGGGGACTTGACTTTCCTCTGCACCTTTGCTCCAGCTCTTCCCCTCTCTGGGCTGCCCCTTCTCACCAATATGCACATATACAAAACCTTACCTACTTAGAATGACATGTGTCTATAAGGATTTCTTTTCAGATAGGTAAAATCTTCATAAACTTCAGAAGCAAAGGACCTACAGTGAAGAGCGTGCCTCTCATGCTTAGCTTCTAGTTACTCAGTTCTTCTACCAGGAGGCAACCAGTGCTGCTTCTCAAATGTCTTTCCTGAAATATGTATATATATTCACACACACACTTATCCCTTTTTATACAAATATAGCACAGTACTTACATTGTTCTCTGTGTATCTTGCTTTTTTTCATGTAATTATGTATCTTGGAGATCTTTCCATGTCAAATACAGAAAGTTTCCTCATTCGTTTTTGCAGTTGCACAATATTCCCTTGTTTGGACATACCACAATTTGTTGAACCACATATTTCCTGCTGAGGAGTGTCTAGATTGTTTCCAAACTTCACTTTCACAAGCAATGCTACAGAGAACTATAGACATGCCTTGTTTCACATATATGTGTAGAATAAATTCCTAGAAGTTGAATTGGTGGTTCAAGAGGTAAGTGCTTTCTCCCAGGAAGCACACACACACAAGAATTTCTTCCTGACATGGTAGTAGGCATAGATTGTTAAATGGGACACAAAAAACAACCATTATAGGGACTTCCCTGGTGGTCCCGTGGCTAGGACTCTGCACTCCCAATGCAGGGGGCTCCGGGTTTGATCCCTGGTGGGGAACTAGATCCCACATGCTGAAACAAAAGATCCCAAGTGCTGCCACTGAGACCTGATTAAGCCAAATAAAAAATGGATATTAAAAAAATAATTATAAAACACTTGATAAATTAGACCTTATTAAAATGAAAAACTTTTGCTCATCAAAATGTACCATGAAGAAAGTAAAAAGGCAAACCACAGGCATGGGGACAATGTTTGTAATGCATCAATCTGAGGAAAGACTGGTACCTCTAATACGTGACTGAATTTAAAAATGGTCAGAAAATGGGGTGTGTAAGACTTGAATGGGCATTGCATGAAAGTGCGATGACCAATAAACTTCTAAGGACCACAAAACCTATGAAAGATGCTACTTTCTCAGAGTAGTTTTAATTAGCATTGTTGACTGCAGCCATGAAATTAAAAGACGCTTACTCCTTGGAAGGAAAGTTATGACCAACCTAGATAGTATATTCAAAGGCAGAGACATCACTTTGCCAACAAAGGTTCGCCTAGTCAAGGCTATGGTCTTTCCTGTGTTCATGTATGGATGTGAGAGCTGGACTGTGAAGAAGGCTGAGCACCGAAGAATTGATGCTTTTGAATTGTGGTGTTGGAGAAGACTCTTGAGAGTCCCTTGGACTGCAAGAAGATCCAACCAGTCCATTCTGAAGGAGATCAGCCCTGGGATTTCTTTGGAAGGAATGATGCTAAAGCTGAAACTCCAGTATTTTGGCCACCTCATGCGAAGAGTTGACTCATTGGAGAAGACTCTGATGCTGGGAGGGATTGAGGGCAAGAGGAGAAGGGGACGACAGAGGATGAGATGGCTGGATGGCATCACTGACTTGATGGATGCTAGTCTGAGTGACCTCCGGGAGCTGGTGATGGACAGGGAGGCCTGGCGTGCTGCAGTTCATGGGGTCGCAAAGAGTCGGACACAACTGAGCGACTGATCTCTGATCTGATCTGATCAAGACTGAGGCCGAAAATCTCTATTTGTTTAATATTTATTTGCCCTTCATTTTTGTGTAGATTTTTTATCCTCATGATGTGCCCATTGTTACTCAGGAAGATGCAAATGAAAACCATAAGTTATTACTATACACCCACCAGAATGGCCAAAATTTAAAGGACTGACAATGTCAAGTGTTGGTGAGGAGCAACTAGAATTCTCCTACTTTGCTGGTGAGGGTGTGAAATGTTACAGCCACTTTGGAAAACTGTTCCGCCTTGTCTAGTAAAGTTAAGCAAATCTCCATGCTATGACTAAGCAATCCCATTCATAGGTTTATACCCAAGAAAAAAAGAATACATGTATCCAAAACAAGACTCGTAGAAGCATGTCCATAGCACCTTTATGCATAATAGCCCTAAACTAGAAATAACCCAAATACCCTTCAGCAGGAGAAACAAATTGTGATAGATTCATAAAATAGAACAGCACACAGCAGTAAAAAGGAATGACTCGTGTTACCCACAGCAGCAATGATGGATCTTTAAAATATGCTGAGAAGAAGCCAGACACATATACACAGTGTATGGCTTCATTTATGCATCGTTCAGAAATAGGCAAAACCAGCCTGTAGTGTCGGAAGTCAGAACAGGGGCTGCACTTTGCGTTGCCATGAGGAAACTTTTTGGGTGATGGAAATCTTAATTGCAGAGGTAATTACATGAGTGTGTTCCTATGTACCAATTTAAGAAGTTATACAGCTGGGATCTCTGTTTTTTATCAGATATAAATATGCCATAGTTAACATGTTTTAATTAAGAGGGAAAAGGTATGTGCTTTTGAAATTTTGATAGACATTTACAAAATTATCTTTTATTGAGGTTGTAGCAATTTATATTCTCACCAGCAAAGTATACGTGTGTATATTTTCCTACACCCCTTGAAAATGGAATGTTACCATACTTTTAAAATTTTTGCCAAGATGGTAAGTGGGAAACTTTATCGCAGTAACTTCATTTAACATTTGATCAAAAATGAGGTTGAAACATCTTTATATGTTTAAAATCTATTTACATTTCCTCTTTGTGTGAAGTGTCTATCCGTATCCTTTACCCCTTTTTTCAATTGATTCCTTTCTTATTGATTTTAAAAGTTCTTTATATATTAGGGAAATTAGTCCCTTTTTTAGGATATAAGTTGCAAATATACCTTCCAAGTGGTGCTTTTTGCACTGGCAATTTCCTCTTATAAATCTCAAGAGTCCAGTTTACCAGCCTTTTGTGTCTTCTGTATCCTGGGCTATGGTCAGAGTCTCTTCCTTCCCTGAGGTTATAAAGTAGTCTTCCTACCAGGCAGTCCAATACTTTGACAATTTCATTTTTATATTTAAATTTTTGCTTGATCTGAAATTTATCTTGGTGTAAAGTAGGAGATATAGATTCAACTGAATTTTGTTCCAGGTGGTTATCTAGTTGTCTTAATACTGCTTAATGAAAAATCCATCTTTCCTCTGCTGATTTGAAATGGAGTTTTTACTCCCTTCTACATTTCTGAATATATTGGGGTTTTTCTTATGAGCTATCCATTCTTTTCTACAGATCTGTCTCTCTGTTCATGTCCCAGTGTCATAATGCTGTGTTACTAAGGCTTTATAATATGTTTTCATATCAATAAAGCTAGTCATCATTCCTCATGGTCTTTTCTCAAATGTTAGCTGACCCTCATTGCTTGTTTATTTTAGTATTTAGAATCTGCTTATAGAAATACAAAAACCATCTGCTATTTTATCAGGATTATATTCAATTCATAGAATAAATTAAAGAGTGTAGACAGCCTTCTAATGTTTAGTTTAATGATCTATGAACATAGTTCACTTGTTTTGGTCTTTTGTGGGCTTTTGTAGTGGGTTAAAATTTTTCCTACATCTTATTCTTGTTACACGTATTTAGTTTTTTTCCCCTACTTTGGTATGTAGGGCCCTGTTTCCATCATATCTGCTAATTGGTGATTAAGTATTTGAAAGCCACTGGTTTCTCTATGTTAATTTTTTTATCCCCCCATGTTCCTAAATTCACTGTTTACAGTAGTTTTTCAGTGGTTCTCTTGGGTTTTCTGGGAGTACTATCGTATCGTTTGTGAGTAGTGATAATTTTACCTCTTTATAATTTTTATACCTCTAGTATCTTTTTCTTTTCTAATTTCATTGGCCAGTACCTCCAGGAAAGTGTTAAATAATGGCAGTGTCTTATCCTGAGATAATGGTGGTGATATGTCAGATGTTTATCCGGTAAATACTTTGGGTTGGGAAAGATAGCTTTTTTCTGCCAACATTTTATTATGAAACTTTTCAAACATACGTCAGAGTTTAAATAGTTTTGCAGTGAACACCACCTAGATTCTACTATTAACAACTTACTCTACTTGCCAAAACTAGGTGCCCCAGTTTGAGGTAGAGAAGAGACTTGAGACAGAGAATCCCTTGGTGACATTCTATGCAGCTGGCACAAGGCCTGGCATATGCTAAATCATCAGATGATCTCAGACATTCTGAAAGTGAAGGAGGGGGAGCTGAGATTTTAGGACAGGACTTGGGTGTGGTGATACTCCTGTGAGAGCAAAAGGTGACAGCCTCCCCCACCGCTAGCGATCGATCTTCTATAGCACCCGGGGAGGGGCTGGTAGCATTTCTAAGAGACAGTCTCTTTCCTGACAGCTGGTGGGAATTTCCTTTCTTCCTTTCTTTCTCTCTCTCCTGCTCCTGCCCAGCTGAGCCCTCCAGGCTGAGCCCCAGACAAAGAAAGGGAAATGGCCTGAGAAGGTGCTTCCCTCCTCCCTGAATGAGCTCTTCCTGGATAGCTGGAGGGGGGCATCAAAGTGAGGTGTGTGGGGCTGGGGGCTGGGGGTAGGGAGTGGGTAAGGAAGGGGCCAAAGGAGCTGTGTCTCTCTCAACTCCGTAGTGAACAGGAGGCTTCTGCATTGTCTTTTTAAATTTATACTATTGGGATCACCTCCTTGAGAGATTATATAAAAGTAATACACAGCTTTGTGGTTGAAAGACTTGTGACTTTGGGCAAGTTACGAGTCTCAGCTCCTCCTGGGGTTCACGAGAGGATCCACAGTCACAATGGAAGTGCCAGTCTGCATGACAAACAGGGTCTGAGGTCCTTCTCTCCATCCTCACCACTTCTGAATCTCCTCTCACTCTCCTGGGGCCCTGAATTCTCCCAAGGCTTCCCCTCCCTTTCCAGATTAAGTCCACGCCTGCCTGGCTCCACTGAATCTCCCACACCTCCTTTGAGATTCACCACATCCTCCCTCCCAGCCCCGAGCCATCCTGGCCCTTCCCACCTCCATGCCCTTCCCTGACTCTTCGCGTGGCTGACGCCTGCCTGTTCTGCCCACTCAGCTCCAGGGTGCCACCTTGGAGAAACCTCCTGGAGTTGTGTTGCTTCTCCCTCTGATCTACCAGCTGGTTATGCTCACACCCATCCCTGCCACTCCCAGGGTCTCCATCTGTTTCACACCTATTCCTGCTACTACCCGCTGGGCTCCTTGGGGCTGGGGACAGTTCCCACTCATCCTTCTATTCCCAGCAGCCAGGGTTCCACCAGGATACTAGACTGAGATATTTTTGGATGAGGAAATCTTTTGAGGCTCAGGGTGGTGCCGTGTCTTGGCCAAAGCTCCAAGCCTGCCTGACTACAGATCTTTGAAATTAAACTTCTGGACCAGAGATGCAATGGGTGAGCCCCCATGGACAAGGCAAAAGTTTCCAGCAGATCCCAGTCAGGCCCCCTGCATGGAGACTCAGCCTGCTTGAGTGTCTGGGAGCAGAATTCGGTGAACCAACTTTGCACCAGGCTTCTCTGCTCACCCACACGCTCCTTCTCAGCCTCATCTGTGAGATGGGAGAGTGCACTGAAGCCTGGGGTAATGTGGCATTGCCTCACACTGCAGAAATGCAGAAAGAGCCTGTTCTGTTCTTGTTTGGAGGCAGTCACTGGAAAGGAAAAGAGACTTCAGACCAGTTAGGTCTGTCTCTTTAAGAAGAACATGTGGCCATGAAGTCATAGGCCTTGGGGCTTAGAATCCTGACTGAGCCACTTCCCAGCTGAGCTATAGACCCTAAAACCTTGGTTTTCTTAGTTATAAACTGGAACTAACAAATCCTACCAGGTAGGGTTATTATGAGAACAGTAATCACTTACATGCCTATTGAACACGTGGAGTGGGCCAGGGACTGTTCCTTGTCTTACTGAACGCTCACAGCGACCCTGTGAAACAGGGCCTGCTGCATTTTACAGATAAGGAAACTGAGGCACCAGAGAGTTATGTAACTTATTTAAAGTCACTCAGCTGGATGATGATAGAACCAGAAGAAAGATGATGGTATAGATCAAGAGGTTAGTACCTGGTACACAGCAAGCCTCAGTCGGCAAGATGGCCTGGGTTGTGTCTGCTTGTCCCCTAAGTGCCCAGATTTGGCAATCTGCAGGCATGGCTTGGGATGCGAGGGGAGTGCAGCGAGGGAAGCTCCAGGAGGTCAGAGAACCATCTGGATCGTGAATACAGTGCAGATAGAGTGTACTGACAGGGTCCCTGTTCTCAGGAGCTATGTGGGCCTGTCACAAACAATATAAGGACATGCACTAGGAACAATCCAGTCTTAGGATAGTTTCAGATAGGGCTACATGCTGTGAAAATAACAACAACATCTTGGCAATGCAATAGAGACTTGGGAGGTATGTATAGGATAAGATGGTCAAGAAAGATCTCTTTGAAAACTTGGATGGGAAGGAGCCAGTCATATAAAAACCACAGCAAAAGGGACTCACAGTGGTTAAGACTCCACGCTTCCACTTCAGGGGTCATGGAATCCATCCCGATTAGGGAACTAAGATCCCACATGCTGCATGATGCAACCAAAAAGTAAAATTGAATAAATAAATTTTTTAAAAATCACAGGAGAAAATGTCTCAGCTGAGGGAATAGTACATGCTAAGGCCCAGTGCAGAAAAGAAGGCTGACGCGGGGGGGCATCGTGGGTGAGCAGGAGAGCAGTGGAGAGAGAGGCAGGACCAGATTACCTAGAACTCTGGAGACAGTTAGGATTTTCACCTAAGTGCCATGGAAAGCCGCTGGAGGATTTCAAGCTCAAGGCTGCCTCTTACTCGAGATGGCAAAGAAATACATATAATAATAGATTCCTTAGGAAGCCTGGGGACAGGACTTGACCTTGAGAAGGGAAGCCTCTTGTTTACTCCTGGCCAGTAGCTTATTTGCATCTGAGTGTCTGAAATCTATACGGTACCTTTGCCAACCTACAGCTGGGTGAACTCCATAATGGGAACCATGACAGGGCATCTCTCTGGCAAAGTGGGTATTGGTGTGAGGCCTGTGGTAGATTTTTCTGGCCCAGTGGGTGGAGCATGTACTCTAAAAGCAAGTGCAGTTCTTTGCATAAGCAGAGGAGTGGGCCGGGGCCAGGAGAGCTAACAAGAGGAACCCGTTCCTGTGACTGGCCCTGACATTTTGGTGTATCACTGAGAGCAATGAGCAAGACTACCTCTGAGCTAGCTATGGTTCTGTGCCCCTGGACCAGGAATAAATCTGAACTTACTGGAAACATCATCTCAAGGGTGGTTCTTTGGGTTCTACAAAGAAATCCTGCTAATAAAAAGATTATTTATGGACTTCCCTGGTGGGACAGTGGTTGAGAATCCACCTGCCAGGGCAGGGGACACGGGTTCAGTCCCTGCTCCAGGAAGATTCCTCAGGCCTCGGGATGGCTGGGCCTGTGTGCCACAACTGCTGAGCCCACGAGACACAGTGAGAGAAAGCCCAGGCGCAACAGTGAAGGCCAAGTGCAGCCAAGTGAATAAATAGTTTTAAAAAATTATTTATAGATAACCAACTAGATATGGGACCGTGTAGGGACCAAGAGGCAGAGCAGAGGTATTTAGTATCATGCGTTTTAGGGCATGGATCACAAGTGAGAAGGGACACTAAATGTGAAGAAGAACTAATACAAAGAGCACTTATTAAGAAAAAGGGAAGCATCCCATGAGAAAAAATTTGTGTACCTCATATAATGAGGTAATTCACAAAGAAAGAAATGCAAATGTCCAATAAGCAAATGGAGACATAATCAATCCTACTAGACATCAAAGACTTGCAAATGAAAACAATGAGATCTTATTTTTTTAATCTAAAAATAAGCAAGTTGAAGATATTACAACATCCTGCGCTATTAGAGATATGAAGAAAACAGTCATCCTCTTGAGCTGCTGATGGGAATATAAATTAGGACAGCTTTTTTGAAGGACATTTAAAAATCCATAACAAAAGCATTTTTTAGTGCAGTCTTGTTAACCCAGCGATTACACATACCAGAATCTTCCTTCTAAAAAATATTACAAATGTGTACAAAGATTCTGCTGTGTTGACCATGGCCTTTTTAAAGTGATGGAAATTATAAATCTCTTATGGATCCCAAAGTAGGGGATTGTGTTATATTCTGTGATGTAGCCTTGCTATGAGATACCATACAGTCATTAAAAATGGTCATGTCAAAGAATATTTAATGGCACAGGGAAACAAAACTCTCCAGCTGGGTATAAAATGAAGCTAATATTCACTAGGGTAGAATAGTAGTTATCTCTCATCTCTAGTTCCCAACTTGCCTTTTTTTTTTAAGTGAGGAGGGGGCCTCTGAACTATCAGGGGTTTGGAGCTCAAACTGGAGATCCCAGGAAGTTCATGCATCAGATTCGCTCCTCCCTGGCAGTGGACAGACACGGAGGTGAAAGTCTCACCTATGTGTTCTGTGCTTCATTTGTGCTTCATTTTCTCGTGTCAAAGTCTGATTCTAATGCCTATTATGCTTCCCTCACAACAAATGGAAACTGTCCATATGAGTTTCTACTGCTGCATAACAAACAACCCCCAAACTTGGCTGGGTAGTTCTGGCTCGGAATCTCTTGAGGTTAAGCAGTTGACTGGGACTGCACTCATCTGAAGGCTCAGTTGGGGAGACTCATTTCCAAGCTCACTCTCGCATGGCTGTTGGTAGGAGGTCTTCCTTCCTCACCACCCAGGCCTCTCCACAAGCTAAGTGTCCCCGCTCATGGCAGCTGGCCTCCTCTGAGTGGCAATCCAGGAGAAGGAGAGAGAGCTCAAGGCAGAAGCCACAGCTTCTGTAGCCTTCACAGCATTTTTTAGCATCACACACTGACCCCAGTACACTATGGGAGGGTACGGTGTGCACACCAGGATGTGGAGATTGCAGGGGGCCACCTGGAGGCTGCCTCCCACCACATCCCAGGATTAAAGGACTTCAGAGGGACACAGAGTGTCCCAGGGGGGTGTGGGCGGCTGTGCATCAACTCACAAAATTCTGATTATGCCTGACTTTTGGGGGAGCCCTGGAGAGCCTGAAGGGAGACCCACAGGGATAGTGAACAGGAACAAAAGGCCCTTATTTCACTTGCTCATTGAGTGCACATTAGGGCATCAGATCAGATCAGATCAGATCAGTCCTCAGTCGTTCCACTCTTTGCGACCCCATGAACCGCAGCACGCCAGGCCTCCCTGTCCATCACCAGCTTCCGGAGGTCACCCAGACTCGCATCCATCGAGTCGTGATGCCATCCACCATCTCTCCTCTTCTCCCCTCTCCTCCTGCCTCTCCCTCCCCTCAGTCTTCTCCAATGAGTCACTCTCCATGGTGGCCAAAATACTTTTCCTTTACATCATTCCTTCCAAAAAATTCCAGGATTGATTTCCTTCAGAATGGACTGGTGATCTTCTCCCCCTCTTTCCCTCTGTGGCCTTCGCTGTGTTGGCTTTGCCTTTCCTCTCCTTCCTTCTCGGCTTTGCCCCTCTTCCTTTCTGCCATGGGTGGTGTCATCTGCTTCTGAGGTTTTGTTTTTCCCTCTTGTTCCCTTCTGTTTCTTCCGTCGCTTTCTCTTGGTCTCTGCTTGTTTATGGTGACATTCAGCCTTGACGTCTCCTTTTCCTATTTGGAACCAGTCTGTTGTTCCTCCGTTCTCTGTTGCTTCCTGCCTGCATCAGATTTCTTAGAGGCAGATCAGGTGGTCTGGTATTCCCATCTCTTTCAGAATTTTCCATAGTTTATTGTGATCCACACAGTAGGGCATACTTACACCAAAAATAAGAGTGATTATTCCTGAGGCTAGTAGAACACCTTGGGAATCTGGAGTTGGGGTGTGTGTGTGTGTGTGTGTGTGTACTTCCGAGGTGTTTTCAAGTTGTCTCCTTTGAGTATGGATAACTTTTGAAATTAAAGCAAAAATGTCTAAGGACAGTGAGTTCATCTGCTTCTCAAAGGAAACCACAAATGATGCAGTGACTGAGCTTTGGAAATGAGAAAAGGCTCTCTGAGAACCAAGAAGAATCCTGATCTAGGATGAGAGGCCCAAGGAGAGGCGGAAAGGGAAAGAAAACATCGAGGCACTTCCAGGTTACGAGGTGGGGACCTGCCACCTGTGAACCTGTCCTTCCCCTCCCCATCAAGTGGCCAGGGGATGCCAGGCAGGATGAGGAGACCTGGGGTATGAACTCCAGGACTCACGAGCCCTGCGTGGCAGCCTGATGAGCTACACTTAGTGAAGGTGTCAGGTGTGGCCGGGGCTGAAGAGGAGCTCAGGTGCAAGTGGGTGAGTGTGTAGTGGCCAGGACAACCCGAATCCTGGGGAAAGGGTCTAAGAACGGGCTGTGGCTTGAAGGCAGCGTGAATACCAGAAATTTCCCCCAAGAGGGTGTGCAGAGCAGCCCTCTTCTGTCCTTCAGTGGTCACTGTGAAAGGAATGTCATTTGAAATGTCAGAGTTGGGAGGAACCTTAGGTTTATTAGGATCCTCCCCTTTGTCTCATAGATAAGAAATAAAGACCCAGAGAAGGAAAGTGTCTTGCTAAAAGTTACACACCGCTGCAGGTGGCCAGCTCCAGCTCTCAAGACCTGGCAGATAAAAAAGTGGTTGCCTTTTTCTGTGTGGCCCAGAAGCTAGGTGCTCATGGCAAGAGTTACAAGAAGGCAGATTTTCATCTCAATATAAAGAAGCTTCTAGTGAATATAGCACAGTAGTAAGCTAGAATTGTCTGGAAGCATTGAAGTGAAGGCAAGAGTGTGTCTCAGGAACCAGAGCCTTAGGAAGAGGTGGTGGGATAAATTTCCTCCTCTACCGTTAAAACTTTGGATGCCGCGGAGAGCAGCGCAGCCGCCGCCCTCTGCTGGTGGAATGGCGGTAGCACAGCTTTCGCTGCTCGGCCACGATGCTCTTCCTCTGGCTGGGGGAGGCTTTCCAGTTAAGAAGCAACCCAAGAGCTTCCTGATGAGAGGACTTCAGGAAGGCAGTGGAGGGATAGCCCCTGTACATATGTGCCCGAAGGCGAGACGGGTCAGCAGAATGCCCCACCAGTGTCTGATGTGGAGTGAAGTCAACTGCACTCAGTAACCTATGTTTGCCCTGCGTCTTCTTGGGGTGACCTTACTGCCCCCTTTGTGTGGGTGGCGCCTCCAAAACTGACAGGGCTGGGACTGGAGACTGAGTGTCTGGAAACCTGGGCGTGGCCCTGGGCATAGCATCATCTACTATTTCCTGCATGGCCTTGGACACAGGCCTCTCCTCTCTGGGCCTGCACTGCTGGAAGGTGGAGGGGCAGGGCCTCTGACTGCCCGAGACAGGCTCGTGGACAGGGGCTCCCCTGTAGGACACAGACAGTGCTGAGGTTGAGAGTTCACAGTGACCCTCGTCACCGCATCCTCTTGTTTTCTCCCCCCTCCAACCTTTCCACCAGTGCCCTCATGCTCTTTGGCCCTTAGTTTTGCCTCTAGGAAAGTTCCCAGAGCTCATTCAGAATGAGCTGACAATGAGCAACAATATCTCCTACCACTCTGCTCTAATCAATAGTATCTATATGTTAAGAGCTGCAAAGTGTAAGGAATGAATCCCTAATGGTGGAATTTCAGAGCTGAGAGAATTGAAGTTCTTTTTATAAAAAGGTAACAAAATCTTGTGGTCAAGAAAAAAGGAGGAAGTCTTTCCCCCTCCCTTTGGTACTTGGTCAGACCACAGGCTGGAAGTACAGTATTGTTTTCAGCTCCGTGAGCCATACTTTAATTGGGAACTAGAGCAGAAGGTAATCTGACGAAGGTGGCCATGATGCTGAGTGTACCTCTGATCCAGCGTGAGCTGGAGTGTTTGTGTCCCCGTCCCTGCTCTGGAGCTCCCCTTCCAGCGTCTGCCTTTCGCTTCCCTGTAGTCTGAGGTTTTCTCAATAACTGAAGGGAAATGAGCTTGCACCAATTTCCCATGCTCGATGAGTTCCACCTCTGCCTGGGCCTACAGATCTGTCCCTTCCTCTAACTCATCTTCCCAGGGAAAGCATAAGCTTCTGAGGCTGGTGCCGCATCTTCTAGATGCAGGCAGGGTGTCTTGATGTCTGGAAAGACCTGGGGACTTGGGGGGAGGGTGTATAATCCTAGGTTGTGGTTTCAGCTCTGGCACTTTTTTGCTGAAGAAAGTTTCACTTTTTTGAGCAAGTCAGTTAACCTTTCTGAGCCTTTGTGCTCTCCTTTCTATAATAATGCCTCCTGCAGGGGAGTGGTGAGACTCAAGTAAGATTATGTTATGTTATTAACATAAACATGTTTGTAAACCATAAAACCAAGGTCATTAATAGTGTAATACACACATACAGATACATGGAACGTGTGAGATAGCTTTTCCTGTGTGACCTCAGGCATGTTATCTGTAAAATGGAGATTATAACAAGTTAATACATATTTAAGGTGCTTAGAAAGCACAAATACACAGTAGGTGTTCTATAAATGTAAGCCATTATTATATTTCCTGGGAAGAACTCACTTCCTCATCCAGTTTTTGCTGAGCCCCTACTACGTGCCAGGCACTGTTGGAAGCAGTGGGGACCCAGCAGAGAATAAAACAGTCAGAATGCTGGCCTTTGCGGAACCTATGCTCTAGTAGGGGAGACAGACAGCTAAGTAAATCATGGAATATAATAGAAGGTAACTAATGCTAGGAAGAGAAATAAATTAGGGAAGATGACAGAGGTGTGGGAGGAAGGAGAGGGTTATAACTTTAAATAGGGTGATCAGGGAATCTGATTGGTTCAACACTTGAATTAGATGTTCTTCTTGGTCCAATCAGCTGAATGTACGTGTGTATTGGGAAGGTAGGGGAGGGGGAGGGACAGATAGAGAATCTGATTGGCTAAACATGAATTATCAGTAGATGTTCATTCTGATCCAGTCAGCTTTGTATGTGTGTGCATGTGCATGTGTGAGTGTGTGTTAGGGATTAACATGGCTTTGAGCTTCAACATCTTTGGGTAAAAGTCTTGGTAAGAGAGTCATTGTGAGCTAGGTAGATACTCCAAGGGAGGACCCTAAATTCAAGTGGAACCTCTTTCTTCTCCTCCTGGCCCACCTTGGCCTTTAACTAGCTGAAGGTCATTGTCTTCAGCTGTCGGGACTGAGAGGGTGACGTTTCCCCTCCCCTTCTCTTGGACCTGCCTCCTGCCTCCATGGTCTCCTCTACCATCATGTCAAAAACAGACCCTGGTCCTCTGACTCCACTGGCCACAGGGTCTTTGCAACTAGACATGAGGCTGGACCGGACCAGGGCCTTCCTTCCCCTCCCAGAGATCAGGTTCCATGAAAACCCTTGCCTCCTGGGGCCCAGTGAGGCCCAAAGGCTTGCCCAGGGAGACTGAGCTCGGCCTGCGGAAACTGACAAGAGCCTCCACTTTACAGTCCGAGTGCCACTATCCCTTCCTGAGGCCCACCATGCACTTGACACCCCCCAGGAGAGTGTGCTCAGCACCCATGCTGCTGCTCGTGGGTTAACCCCTCGCCACCCAGTCTGGGGAAACCATCAAGCCAGGCAAGGCCGAGGGCTCCACGGCACAGAGTGTGGGTTCTGAAGGATCAGGAAGCCCAAACTTCTACACTGATGGAAGCCCTCTCTGTCCTCCCCGACACAGAGCCCCCAGAACACGGCCATAGGGCCACTGGACAACCTGAGTGTGCCAGGGATTGGCAGGTGGGACAGCCAGGACCAGGCTCAGAGGAGCGGCCCACACTGCCTCCCATGTGGAGCCTCCAGACACACAAGCACCACTCACCTAGCCACAGGCTTTCATGGCTGCATCCCCCAGTGCTCAACCCAGGCCAGGCCTCCTGTCCCATTTATCTTTGTAGAATTAGAGTAGCCCCAAGTCACTAGAAAGATGATGGATCTGGCTAGAGGCCAGATGGCAGGTGTAAACAGGGGGTGTGTTCCCCTCCCTGCCCCTCTGACAGCCCAACTCAGCTTGACAAGAGAAGCAGAAGAGCAAAGCCCTGCCCTGGCCCTCTAGGTGCGTGAGAGAGGGCGTGCACCTTCCTGGAAACGTCACCTGCTTCTCACTGTTGCATTCATTCAATAAATATTTATCAGTAGTCTACTGTGTGCCTGGCACTGTGCTTGGTGTTGTGGTTACAGCAGTGAGAAAAACACACGTTGTCATAGAGCTGACATTCAGAGAAGGGATTCCATCTCTAGGTGGCCAGTGGCAAACCCAGGGAGGATCCTTGTCTGTGTCTGATGATCATATGGATGGAGGTTCAACTTAAAACCATAGACAGAGCTGGAAGGACCCTGAGGTTTCAGTTCCATTCACAGTTCACTTCTGGGCATGCGTGCTGGGTAGGGCTGTGCTAGGTCATGGGTATGAGGATGGGTTAGACACACATCCAGCCCTGGAGAGCTCCCCGATGGGCAGGGGGATGGAGCCATGAGATAGAGCACAGGGCAACGGAGGGAGTGTCCGGGGAAGGGTTGCTGTGCAGAGCACAGGGGTAGGAGGGGGATGCAAACCCTCACTTTGGAGATGATAATGATAACTGATATTGATTGAGTGCCTACTTAGTGCAGGCGCTGTGCTGCGTGAGCATGCATTTACTGTCATGGGGAAACTGAAGCCCAGGAGGAAGGAACTTGCTCAGTCACCGTCAGTGAGAGCAGAGTTGAAACTGGACCCCAGAGCCTCAGAGCTTAAAGTGCTGCAGTAGGCTCCTTCTCCCACCAGCCCAGCCCCAACCCCTGAGGATCACCAGCCTGCACAGATTCAGCCAGGAGAAGGCTTGGAGAGGGATGGGCATCTAAAGATTGGGCTGCTCACTCACTATTTAAAGGGAGTTTTCAAGGCCATTGAGGTCCCAGGGCCATTGCCTTGGAGGTGGTGCATCCCTGTCTCTGGTCTCTTGGATGTCCCTGATGGAGCAAGGCTGAGGGTCTGAGTCAGAGGTCCGCTGCTCTGCCTATGCATTTCCCAGCTTCCAGGGGCCAGTGGCAGCCCAGGGCTGAGCCTTGGTGGTGTCTAAGCAGGGGAGATGGTAGGCATTGGGCCTCCCTCTGCACAGTCGGCATGCTCTTGGTGGACGGTGGGTTCACTCAGCGAATAAGGCAGAGGAGTGGTCCAGCCTGGGGGAGTGTGGGTGCCACTCCCGCTGCTGACAGAAGCAGCATTGGTGCAACTGGCAGCATGAGGTTGGGGAGTCGTTCCATCTTGAATACAGACCTGACCTTGTATTTGTAGCCAGAGGGCATAAGAAGCATGTCTCTTATGTCTTAGGTTTCACTTTTGTCCCACACTCTGTTGAGAAACCTCCATGATTATCTTATTTAAGATGACAGTACTGATAATCTCTCGGGAGAGGCAACCAACAACCATGAAACAGAGCAAACACAAGGCAGTACTAAGTGAAGAAGCAGGGCAGCATCGTGGCTAAGCCCAGAGCACCACAGGAGGCTCCACACCATGTGAATTGGATTCCCTTGAGTTGTGCAGTGCACAACCCATGCAACTGTACAGGGGACCTGCTAAGTCGCTTCAGTCGTGTCCGACTCTGTGCGACCCATAGACAGCAGCCCACCAGGCTCCACCGTCCCTGGGATTCTCCAGGCAAGAACACTGGAGTGGGTTGTCATTTCCTTCTCCAATGCATGAAAGTAAAAAGTGAAAGTGAAGTCGCTCGGCCATGTCTGACTCTCAGTGACCCCACGGACTGCAGCCTACCAGGCTCCTCCATCTATGGGATTCTCCAGGCAAGAGTACTGGAGTGGGGTGCCATTGCCTTCTCCACAGGGGACCTGATTAGGCCCAAAGTTTATGGCATCATTAATTCATTCAACGAAAATTTACTGAGAGCCTACCATCAGTCAGGCACAATTCCAGACACTGGATTTACAGGAGAGAACTAGACCAAGCACTACCGCTCAGGTAGCTTACATTCTAATTCAGAAGTCACACAGACTGAGGCTTGAGTCCTGGCCTTACACTGTGTGAATTAATTTCACTGAGCTTCAGTTTCCTCCTCTGTAAAATGGACACAATGATACGTACTTTATACAGTTATCTTGGTAAATAATTGAAATAGCATTTGGTTTCAGGCCTGACATGTCGAAGCCCCTCAATGATCACCAATATTGTCACAAGTGGTGAGTTATGGGGAGAACTGTGAAAGCTCAGGGGAAGGATGGCTAAGGCTTGCATAGGCCCAGAGGCCCAGCCTGGGAAGGGCGTGTGTCATGAGGAAGGTGGAGAGGGGGAGTGAGGCTGTCATGGGTCGGTGAGGAGCACCCTGTTTGGGACGGTATTTTCCCAACTCAAGGGTTAGGACACACATGACCTGCCTGGCAGAGAAGTTCTGTGTTTCTTCTAGATGTGAGAAGCAGTCTGAGAAAAAAAAATGCGGTCATCAAAATATTGGGATGTAGGGAGACTGCAGTATTTTATAAAGACCTGAGATACAATATTTATAATTGAGAAGTATGACCCCCAGTAGCGTTGAAAAAACTGGTTGGTAAGTTGGTGAACGGTGTGGAACAGGGTGTGTGAGTCCCTCAAGGGCCAAGCAGATGAGCTGGATCTAATTAAGGTAGGGACAAGGGCGTTGATTCAGTCAGGATCCCTGGCTGGCCATAAAAGTTGCCTTTGATCTTCCTGAGCAAAAGGGGGTTGGGGGCCTTCAGGGGGCTTGGTGCTGGCAAATAGAACTGGAACACAAGTGAGCACCAAGATAAATCAGAGCTTGGCCATCCTCAGCGGAAGGTCTGATTGGCCAAGCCCAGCTACATGTCCCTGCTTGTCCAGCGGGGGACCCCAGGTCAGAGGCACCCCGTTTCAGCTCTCACATGGGAGGTGAGGCAATGTGTCTCATCACTGCAGCCCACAGCAGGAGAGTCCCCAGATCAGGAGGGAAGCTTGGGTGCCAAACTAACAAATTCATACAAATGGTTACAACCGTGGAAAGTTCTGGAGGAGCCTCACAGTGCAAATCATTATATTAATAGAATGCCGATGTCACAGTGGGGTTTGGGAAAAGGCGGGCACGAAGGAGAGCGGCTGGGAGAGTATGGAGTGCCTGGAGGTGGGAGGCAGGGTGGGCCTAGAGAGGAAGGGGTGCATGTGAAGGTATTTGTGAGGATTAACTTATGCGAGGGCTCTGGGAATCTCCTGTGAATGCGGAGAGGTACCCAGGGGTCTCAGAGGCTTAGCAGACAGCTGTCAGAGCTCTAGGGGGTCACGTGGCCCCAGGCAGACATTCAGACTTCATCTCATCCATGTCCGGCTCAGATCTCCAAGGATGGCAGGACTCAGGAGGGACACAGGAAGCAATTAACAATATCTGCCGGAGCCCTGACTCCAGGCTGCTGCCCCGTCCACTGGAACAGAGCTGTAGCGATGCTCACCACACCCTGGGTGGACTGGCCCAAAATAGTGGCCCCTAATGAGTTTCTTCTCACTCTGCAGGAGAAATAGGTGTGTGGTGGGAGGTTGCAGGAAGAGCTTCAGGCAGGAGAGTCCACATTTCTGTCCTTTCTCCCTGGGCCAGACGGCAAATGGAAAGGCGGATTTTTGTCCTCTTGGCTCTGTGACAGGGAGGAAGGGCAGGGCTGGTGTGGACAGCCTCGAGATGGTGCAAGCACTCTCCTTTTCTCTTGCTTTTCTGACACCACCAGAGATCTGCTTTTCTGCCCATTGTAAAACAAACGAAACTAAGGTTTCCCCCACAATTTGCAAGGATGCTGTTTTGTATTTTTTGCCGATTCTTTTACATTTCCAGTAGGCACAGACTTTGGCTCACTCCCCTTCTTCCCCACAGTGGGACACTGGGGCATGAAGGCAGGACTGGGGTGTGAGGGACTCTCCTCTCTGAGGTCCCCAGCCCCATTAGACTTAAGGCCCACGGGGTGAAGCCCACACCCCTTCGTGAGGCCAGCGAGTTCCTGAACCATCTGAACTGGCCCTTCTCCGGTCTTTCTCTCCACTTATCTGGCAGGGACTGGTCCTCCTGTGTCGTAAGCATCCCCCACGCCGTCCTTGCTGGGTGCTATCAATCTTTCAGGCCTTCCACACTTCTTCTGGGAAGCCTTTCTGGATTTCAGAGCCTCAGCTACTTGCCCCGCTTCCTGCACTCCCACAGCCCCGGCATTTCCCCCACCGAAGCACAGCCCGCCCTGCACCTTGTCCAGCTCGCCCTGCACCTTGTCCAGCTCTTTGTCTGTCTCCCCAGGAGACTGTGAACAGCCAAGGCCAAAAACTCACACCCCCACGACCCCCCCTCAAAAACCACGCTCTGTGTAGACTCTTCAGGCACAGTTTGGAGTTTTCTTATTTTCTTTATGTTTTAGCATGAGGTTTTATCTTAATAAAAAGGGGCCAGTAATCAGGAAACTGCAGGGGCTAGTGTGAACTCTGAGTTCCCAGGCATCCCTCTCCCCAACACACACACACTCACACTCATTTACACACCCATTGTTACTCAGTTTTTTCCCATTTCAGCCTCAAGGAGTCTCTTATCTCTTCCCCTGGGGTCTGCCGCACAACACAGCCAGGGACAAAGGTGGCCTTATTGCCTCTTCCTGCTGGAGCCTGGGAAAACTGGGTTCATCTCCCAGTGCTCAAACACGCACCAGGAGAAAGAGAATTCCTTACAGCTCTTCCCCAAACCAACGATCTACCCACCCACCCCCCAGGGGACCTGCTTCCACCATTTTCCCCCTAGAACATAAGCATACATGCACACTAGGGGTTTTAACTGGAAAAACCAGCAAACCCTTTCCAGCTTGAGAAACACAAAGATAAAAGACCGAGGGTAAATATCAAAACAGGAAGTCATGAAGTTGGGAGGCTTCCTGAGGTCTCTCCATGAACTTTTGCCTGGCAGGGTGACGGCCTTCGGAGCATCACAGCCTTTGTTACACACTCTGCCCTTTGACTGTGAATCTACCCCAAAGCTCAGCCCCAGACCTAGAATTTCTCAAGGTCAAAAGAGCAGGATCCAGAATTATCTCCCAGCATGGGAAAGGTCGAGAGATATGTCTGCTCCCTAGACGGTGTTTTCTGGGTGCTGAGGATGGGGAAGGGCATCTGGGCGAGCAAACAGCGTGAGCAAAGACTCAGAGGTGGGAAGCAGGCTGATAGTCATTCGCCCAGCTCAAGTGCTTGTTATGAGCAGGGCACTAAATGAGGCTCTGAAGGCGGGGGGCCAAGGTCACTGGCGTCGGGGTGCTCACAGCTTGGAGGCAGGGCTGAGCCAGGAACCAAAGGTTATCAGGTGGCGGGAGCATTGGAGGTCAGGGGTGTGGAGAGTCACGCGTGTGGCATGAGCAGCGGGGTGGGCGATTGTATCAAAGCAGGGTCAGGCTAGGACCATAGCAGTTCTGATGTCTCACAAGGAATTTGGCTTTGAAAGTCAAGATAGTGGGGAGAGTAGGGAGCCATTGAAAATTTCAGAGTGGCAAAGTTACTGCAACAGATCTGTACTCTGGAAAAATTAGACAACAGTATGTAAGCTGGATCAGAGAGAACTACAGAGGGCAGACACTAGAGACAAGGGGGCAAATCAGTGGACCACTTCAGAAATCCGACGACAGTCCTGTGAGCTCTAGCACAAACAAAGCCCTCCACCCAAAACAGAGCTCCCAGAGGACTGCCCAGGGGTGCAGACACCCAGGAGAGAGCACCTCTGGGCTAAATGGCCTTCTCTAAAAAGTTGCTGTGATCATGCACATCGATGGCCCACAGGGAGAAATGGACTGACCATTACCCTCCAGTGTCCTCCTTAGCAGGCTTTTGTTTAGTATACATATTATTTCAGATTAACGGGCTGAAGACTGCAGGGCCCTGAAGTGTGGGACGTGAGCCCAGAAGTTCTGGTTGGGATGGAGGGAAGGAAGGAGTGCAGTTGGAGGCCTGGGAAGGAGTGGTGTGGAGAGTAGTTTATATGGGGGGAGGGGACATGTATAAATGTGTGAGCGTGCATGCCTATGTGTGCTCGTGTGTTGGGCACAGCTGCTGGTAGATTAGGCACATCCTGGGGTGATGGTACCCACACTTTGGACGAGCAGTCCCCAACCTTTTGGGGACCAGGGACCAGTTTCGTGAAAGACAATTTTTCCACAGACCAGGGTGGAGGGGAATGGTTTGGGGGTGGTTCAAGCACGTTACATTTATTGTGCACTTAATTTCTATTATTACATGAGCCCCACCTCAGCTCATCGCGCCTTAGATACTAGACATCGGGGACCCCTGCTTTGATGAAGGACACACAGTCTTAGGCCCTGCTGAGAAGGCCATGGTGGCACCCGGAGCTCTGAGGCTGTACAAACTGATTCTGGTGTCACTGCCACGTGGGGATGACCAGGAGCAAGTTCCCTTGGGTCACCCCTTCCCTGGGCATTAATAATTAGATAATGAGGTGCAAGTGCTTTGTGAAGTGTCAAGGTTGAGAGCTGGAGGCCAACGCCTCCTTCACACCAAGGAGGCTTGGAAGCATGGGGCCTGACTCGGCCCAGAGCTTTAGAGAGAAGGACTACATTGCCTAGTTTATAATAACTCTCTCACTTAACGTCCACGTCCATCCAGAGAAGAGAAGACAGCGGTAGGCAGCCTACTCGATAGTCTGGGACACCTGGGGCAGCACGTGGAGGAGGGAGTGTGATGACAGAGGCAGAAAGGTGCTGTCTGGCTCTGAGGCACCTCGGCTACACCTTGGCCCAAAACATCTCTCATGCAGAAGCTTGGAGTTCCACTGTGAGCTTACCCATCTCCTGGGTCAGGGTTATCTATTGCCCTGGGGCTTCTTTTAAAGTGCACATCGCCTGATGTGACCATTTTCCTTCCGATTTGCTTTATCTGGACCTGCACTAAACATGCAATGCTGTTTTTTGACTTCTCACCCCTGGCGTCCACATCTAGCAACACCGACCGTCTCTGCTCCTGTGCCAGAAGGAATCAGCTTTGCAGGTACTTCCCTGAGGGCCCAGCAGAATATGGAGCCTTTAGGGTAGTGGCTCCCAAACCTCACTGCCCAAGGGAATCAGTTGGAAATCTTTAAAATACACTGATGCCTGGCTCGCCCTTCCCAGACACTGGGATTAAATTGATACGGGATGCCCACCTGGGCACTGGAATTTTTAAAACTTCCCATGTGATTCTAAAACAAAAGCAAAGTTTGAGAACCACTAGGGCGAGGGAGAGGAAAGACAGAGTTGGGGAAGGGAGAGTCTTCAGGAGCAAGCATAAGGGTTTTCACAACTGAGTTGCCAGTCAGTCCCTTCTGATAACCTTATGAGAAATTCTGAAGGCCTGCTTCTGATTTATGACTTTCCCCCCTAATTTATGGATGTGAGAGTTGGACCATGAATAAAACTGAGTGCCAAAGAATTGATGCTTTTGAATTGTGGTCCTGGAGAAGACTTCTGAGAGTCAGGACACAAAGATATCAAACCAGTCCATCCTAAAGGAAATCAACCCTGAACATTCATTGGGAGGACTGATGCTGAAGCTCCAATACTTTGGTCACCTGATGTGATGAGCCGACTCATTAGACAAGACCCTGATACTGGGAAAGATTGAAGGCAAGAGGAAAAAGGGTGACAGAAGATGAGATGATTGGATGGCTGCACGTACTCAGTGGACGTGAGTTTGAGCAAGCTCTGGGAGATGGTGAAGGACAGGGAAGCCTGGTGTGCTGCAGTCTATGGGGTCGCAAAGAGTTGGACAGGACTGAGCAACTAAACAACAACCACCACTTATTTAGCAAGTGTCTCACCTACATTGTTTTTAAAAATTATTTATTTATCTTTGGCTGCTCTGGGCCTTCGTGGCTGTGTGCCAGCTCTCTCTAGTTGCAGCGAGCAGGACCTGCTCTTCATCGCAGTACACGGGTTGCTTGTTGTGGTGGCTTCTCTTGTTGCCGAGCACAGGCTCTAGAGCACAGCTTGAGAGCATGGGCTCCGTATTTGTGGCACGTGGGCGTAGTTGACCTAGGGCATGCGGGGTCTTTCCAGACCAGGGATCGAACCCATGTTGCCTGCATTGCCAGGCAGATCCTTAGCCCCTGGACCACCGGGAAGGCCCTCACCTACATTCTGAAATAGGAAGGCAGTGTAGCCGAGGTGCCTCAGACCCAGACAGCACCCAAACAGCAAATTGCGGCTTCTCATTGCCCAGCTGCATCACCTTCTGCAAATCATTGACCAGAGTGTGGTTTTCTCATCCATAAAATGGATTGTTACAGGGGAGTTGTAGGATTTAATAAATTTAATTTTTTTAATTTATATTAGAGTATAGTTGGTTAACAATGTTGTGGTAGTTTCAGGTATACAGCAAAGTGATTCAGTGATATGTATACACGCATCTATTCTTTTTCAAATTCTTTTCCCATTTACATTATTACAGAATATTGAGCAGAGTCCCCTGTGCTATACAGTAGGTCCTTGCTGGAGTCACTAAAACTTTGTAACAAGACTTAAATAAAATAATGTATGCAAATTGCTGAGCACAAGACACCTTGTAAGCACTTGTCAAACGGTCTTCATCACCATCCTTGTCTTTTTCACTGTTATCTCTAGTGATGCCATCCCTGTGACTTGATGTGCATCCTGCCTTCTGTCCTGGTGTGCCAGAAGCTGGGCCCTCTGGTTGCGGGTGTGCCTGGCTTCATACAGTAAAATGGGCAGCCAGGAAGAAGCAGAAAGGGATTAGCCCGGGGTCCAGGACTCTGGGAAGCCCAGAGAAGCCAAGGGGCACAGTCAAGGTCATTCGGTTGATGAGGTGACCTAAGACTGGGCCTAGAAACCCTGCCTCCTGCTCACTCTTTTCTTTCTGCCTCACTAAGCTGATTCCCCAGGTAAGAAAACATTTTGCTTCTGTGTGCAAAATTCAGCTTTGCAACCATGGGAAATTCTAGGAAGCTGAAGCTGCAATGCAGGTTGTTTTGAAAATATCTCAGTCAGTTCACTGGGTTCAAATAAAGCCTGGACTGGGGCCCAGGGCACCCGCCGTTCCCCTGGCAATCTGCTGGGTGAGCCACACCCTCCAGCCTCTCCAAGGGAGAGCCTGGCCTGCCTTCACACATGCACCACACACACACACACACACACACACACATGCTGAAACATATTTTCAATTAGCTATATAATTTTATTCAATTTCAAGGATCTTGTCTTCCCCTAAACTATCTGTGTGGCAACAAGTGAGTAAAGAAACATGAATGAGCAAACCATATCTATGTTCCACCAAAGCTTCTGAAACATGTAAATCTGGTCAGTATGAGCCTGCATCTCATTTTCTTAAGACCAGCTTAACTGAAACCGGAGAGGGAGAGTTTTCAGTCAAATCTATGGTGATCATCTCCCACCTGGGGTACCAGAAACAAAACACTATGGTGGGTGTGTGTGTGTTTTAAACGACATTTATATTTTTATTAGAAATTATAAATGTTCATTGCAGAAAAATGAGAAGCACTAATATCCATCTAATGAGAGATTGTTGCTATTAACCTTTTGATGCATTTTCTTACAGACTGTGTTTTTTTTTTTCTAATAGCTAGGGATCATTTTAGGTATTAACTTGATTCTGTTTCACTTACCATTAGCCCTTGAGCAATTCCCATGTCATTACATATTTTTTGAAAATATGATTTTAAGTGACGTCATAATATTCCATTGTATTGGCATCCTAAAATTCATTTCTGCAACGTGCCATTGTTAAGCTTTTATTTTTGTTCCTTCTTATAAATAACCGAAGAATTGATGCTTTTGAACTGTGGTGTTGGAGAAGACTCTTGAGAGTCCCTTGGACTGCAAGGAGATCCAACCAGTGCATTCTGAAGGAGATCAGCCCTGGGATTTCTTTGGAAGGAATGATGCTCAAGCTGAAACTCCAGTATTTTGGCCACCTCATGTGAAGAGTTGACTCATTGGAGAAGACTCTGATGCTGGGAGGGATTGGGGGCAGGAGGAGAAGGGGACGACAGAGGATGAGATGGCTGGATGGCATCACTGACTCGATGGATGTGAGTCTGAGTGACCTCCGGGAGTTGGTGATGGACAGGGAGGCCTGGCGTGCTGTGGTTCATGTGGTTGCAAAGAGTCGGACACGACTGAGCGACTGATCTGATCTGATAAATAACCAGGCAGTGAATGTCTTAGTATGCTTCCCTGTTCATTTATCTGGGATGCATTCCCCAAATGGAGTTATTGGTCAAAGGCTAAGAAACTTTTGAACGTCTTTGAGGGAGTCTCCTGGTGACCTAGTGGTTAGGGTTCCGTGTTGTCACTGCCGTGGCCCAGATTCGATCCCTGGTCTGGAAACTGAGGTCCCACAAGCTGAGTGGTACGGCCAAAATATAAAAAATACATAGTACAAATAAAAACAAAAATCCTGGTGCTGTGCTGTGCTTAGTCACCCAGTCATGTCCAACTCTTTGCGACCCCACGGACTGTAGCTCACCAGGCTCCTCTGTTCATGGGGATTCTCTAGGCAAGAATACTGGAGTGAGTTGCCATGCCCTCCTCCAGAGGATCTTCCCAAGCCAAGGGTCGAACCCAGATAGGCTGCATTGCTGGCTGATTCTTTATCGTCTGAGCCACCAGGGAAGCCCAAGACCCTGTCAAATGGATCTATGGGAAATTTGCCCTGCTTGGCACTCCCCTGCACGCTGTAGAGGCCATGTCCCAGCCCCTCCCAGCTCTGTCTTTTGGCAGCTCAGATATATTTGAGCTGCAGCCTGATCTCCAGCTCTGGGCTCCTCCTTGAGAAGACTCAGGGTGCATGATAGCTGCCATCTGACATCAAAGGTCTGTCCTAGTGAAGGGGACTGGATTTGTCCTTCAAGGTGGCCAGGACAAGGCCTGCCCTAACAGCCTGAAGATCTCCCCAATGATTATAGACATTGTGTAACAGGCACCCCCTCCCCACCCCATGCAGCAAGATTTCTGTCCCAGCTCTGTTGAGGCTCAAGCTCCCTTTGAGGTTCAAATGGCAGGTTAGACCCGGGGCCCCCGGGGAACCCTCCTACTGGAACAATTCTGTGAGCTGACCATCTCAACAGTGATTCTAAAGTTATGAAACAGTGAGAAACTTTGACTTAACTCCTTAGAAGCTCTTTGTGCTGTGCAAAGTCGCTTTAGTTGTGTCCAACTCTGTGCAACCCTATGGACTGTAGCCCACCAGGCTCCTCTGCCCATGGGACATGCAGGCAAGAATACTGAAGTGGGTTGCCATGTCCTCCTCCAGGGAATCTTCCTGACCCAGAGATCAAACCCGCGTCTCTTACATCTCCTGCGTTGGCAAGCGGGTTTTTTACCACTAGCGCCACCTGGGAGAAGCTCTTTACACAACTATTTTATCAGATATAAGCTGGGGTTGCTATGAGGATTAAATGTGATGATATCTGTAAATTAATATGTTTGATTATATTGCTATATTAATAATAGCTATTAGTGTTGCCATGAGCACAAGTATGAGAAGGCGGTGTTGGGTTGCTGTGAAGAACCAGATCTGCATTTGGTCTCTAGCCACACCCCCATCCAGAAAGTAGAACAGAAAACAGAGGCATTTGAAGAGTCTGGGGAGAGGATTGTTCACACTTATTACAAATTCAGGAAAAAAATACAGAACAAACTTCCTTTAGAAAACCTGATACATGCATTTTATTTGTTTGTTCTTTGTCAGATCTCTAAGAGTAATAATTGTACGTGGGTCATGAAGTCTAATAGTACCAAGGCTTATAACACTGCAAGGGATGTGCTGGGGTGGGCTTACACCAGCTCATGTTTAAATTTCTGTTTAATTTTTGCTTATTGTTAAATTTTTAGGAGTTTTCCCTGCCACTTTTAAAGCACGATTATTAAAATTTAAGTTGTGCAACTTTCACGTAAATGAATTATGTTAAAAACAGAAGTACTAAGTATTAAAAATTTATTTCTTCCTAATTATTTTACTACTGTCTGGTGTGCTACTGTCTCTTTTTTCCTAATAAATGCATCTTATTTATTTAATTTATTTATTTCCTGGCTGTGCTGGGCCTTGGTTGCTACACGTGGATTTTCTCTAGCTGTGGCGAGTGGGGGCTCCTTTCTAGATGCGGAGCGGGGGCTTCTCACTGCACGGCTTCCCTGTTGCAGAGCCCGGGCTCCGGATGCACAGGCTTCGGGAGCGGCAGTGCACCAGCTTTGGTACTTGCGGCACACAGGCTCAGTAGCCGTGGCTCCTAGGCTTAGCTGCTCCTTGGCCTGTGGAATCTTCCTGGACCAGGGATCAGACCTGTGTCCTCCTCACTGGCAGGTGGGTTCTTATCCCCTGTCCGCACCAGGGAAGCCTCCTAAGCCTCTTTTAACTCTACTTCTGGTGATAGCACCGTGGTAGTTTGAAATGATGGGCATTTGCCACTGAAATTGGCAAATGTTCCAAACCAGGGCCTTTCTTTCCTGGAAAATCAGGTGTTGAACGCTTACTGGCACACCAGGCCCTGTCCCCTCGATCTTTACCCTACATTGCTACACCCCTCATTTCCTACTCCTTAGCTGCTTCCAATGTTTTGAGCGGTTTCTTTTTGTACTTCTCTTTGTATTTCTTAATTACATGCTTTCTCTTCGATGTCTTGATTTTTTTAAATCTTAGACACTGTCTATCGACTTCCTATTATGGAAGATGAGGATCTGGCTCTCCAGCAGCTCGATCTCCCGTCTTAACTCTATAAACACACATTTTTCCTACCTCTGCCAGCCCAGTATATTATAGCACAACTCGTGTTTAAACATTCAGGATTTACATTATTACCACAATGTAAATACTGTCCATAAGTCATTATCACTATGATTGTATAAGCTTTCTTATGCAGTTCTTCTCCTGGCGTTAAGAACTGTATTTTAAAATTTGCTCGATTTCTCTATATAACTGTGGTTTTCAAACTTTTCTTCTTAGCAATGACTCTTGTCTTTAAAACAAAATTTGGGGAATTCCCTGGCAGTCCACTGGTTTAGGATTCAGTGGTTTCACTGCCGTGGGCCAGAGTTTGATCCCTGGTTGGGGAGCTAAGATCCCACAAGGCGCATGGCACAGCCAAAAAAAATTGTGTGAACCCTGCTATATAAAATGGGAAAATCAGAGCTGCCAGTGTGAAAAGAGGTCCCTCCCATTGAGGGCGCTGTGTATAGCTGAGCAGATTCTGCGGGTCACCATTTACAAGAACAACAATGTGATTCAGTCATGAAAATCAACGCTAACCATCCCTTTGGGGAAGGCATCCGTGCGCTCTGTCTGGATGTGCGTGGGTGTGCGCTCAGTTGTGTCTGACTCTTTGCAACCCCATGGACTGATAACCCACCATGCTCCTCTGTCCATGAGATTTCCCAGGCAAGAATACTGGAATGGGTTGCCACGGGGGCTCTTCCTGACCCAGGGATCGAACCCGCATCTCCAGCGTCTTTTGCATTGGCAGGCAGGTTCTTTACTACTGCACCACCTGGGAAGCCCACCCCACACACACCCCCCCCAGTGTAGAAGAAACTTGACCTCTCCCCATTCTGAATACATTCCAGTGATGTGGCTTCACCTGTCCCTTCAGGACATCGCCTGCAGGCTGCTGACCAGAAGCTGCTGCTAGCTGCTGGCTACCTATTGACTGACTGATTCAGTGCCCCTGAGATCTGCCTAGGTACCAAAAGCTGAATGCACACAGGGCAGCCTTCAGGATCAGATGTAAGGAGAGAAGGCTCTGGCAGAGAGCACGTGAGCTGTGCAAACAGGTGATGCGGGGCCTGTCAGCCCATGGCCATCAGAGCTGGAGGAGGGGAGTTGGCCAGCAATAAGCAGTGGGGTTCAGCTCGGCTTTGAGGGTCACCCCTGTGTGGGAACCCTAGCTTAGCTTTCAGCTGAGTGACCTTGGGCAAGTTGCTTAACATTTCTGGGCACTCATTTCCTCATGCCTAATTCCCAGGGTTTTGTGAGAGTTAAAGAAGCTACTTTGTAACCCTAGTAAATCCTAGGGCCCTATGTGGTTCAGTCTCTGCTCAGAGTCTCAATTAAAGAAACATAGTCCAACAGCCTAAAAGTAATTGAAAAGGGTATTCCAATTCATATTGCGTCCCTCATAGGATGCAAACTGAGAGCCATATTCCCCAAATCCTTTTCCTTAATTCTCTAATTTCCCCCAGGATACAGTGTCAGTGACGTTCTCCCAAGTACACTCTCTGAGGCCTTTTTCCTCTCTCTTTCTCTGCCTCATCCCTCACCCTCCATACCACTGCCATTGCTGTGTCATTAAAAAAATCAGACAACCTGGAGATAGACATTCAGACAAGAAGTGGGTGGGGAAGAGGTTACGGCAGGACACACACTCTGAAATAACTCTTGCCCCATCACACTGGTGAACTATAAGGCAGGGGCTTGCCTGAAACGGGTTGATTTCCTCCTTATTCAGTTGAGGAACTTAAAGGAGGGTGAGGTTTGACATGCCTCAGGTGCCTCTGATCATCTAACCACTGTTAGCTGATGGGCAGTGACTGGGAAAACCCTTCCTGTTTCCTCCACACACCAAAAATCTCATGTTAAACAACCTGGGGATGGAGGCACAGCCTCTGTCTCTCATTTCTCCTCTCTTCCCGGCCACCTTTGCAGCCAGTAGGCATGGAAACTACCCCTCACCCCGACTCCCCTTGCTCCATCTTTTGTGGACTACATCTCCACTGCAGGATGTCTTTCAAGTCATGTACTGAGCACCTACTGTTTGCCAGACTTGTAAGTTGCTGGGGACCCAGAGACAAGGCAGTCCTCAGTTGCTCATAGACAGACAGAAGCAGACTGCAATTCCTTGTGATGGCGCTTATAATAGAGGGAAGCACAGAATACAGTGAGCTCACGGAGGAGTGCTTGATCCGTTGAAGGAAGACTTCCTGGAGGAGGTGTCATCTCAGCTGTATGATAATAACTAGTATCGGGAATGGGGCATTCACCATGATAATAATCTCCACACTAAGTACTTTGTTAAGCACATTCGCTCATTTAGTCTGCACAGCAATACTAATGAGGAACCTCTCTTATGACAGCTGCACTCTCAAGCTTTCCAGCTGATTTTATATCCACGTGTCTGAAAATAAAGTTGCTGAAGCAGTGAAAGAAAGAAAGAAAGGAAATGCGGAAACCGAGGCCCAGAGAAGTTCGTTGACTTTCCGAAGGCCTCTGGGCTCAAAAGCGGCAGAGCTGTGATTCAAACACGGGCCTGTGTGGTTCCAGAGGCCTGTGCTTTCAGCCACAGGGCGCCCAGGCACAGGTGTCTAAGGTGCACACTGAACAAGCGTGTGGTGCATCTGGGAATAGCACTGTTCACGTCCCAGGCAGATTAACATGAGCGCGTGTGCCCCGAGATTCAGACCTCTCCACCGATTCCTGGAGAACAGGAAAGAGCTGCCTCTTGATCCAAACCTGTCTGGGTCAGCTCCCCCTAAAGATGGGGAGGGAGTACAGACATATGGCCCACAAACTGCCAGGGCTGCTGCCCACCAGGCTTTGGTGGTTCAGGTGGATGGTTACATCTTAACTTTAGATGTTTTTACTTGAGGAAGGGACACCTTTCTCTAAGTTGCACTCAGATGACATGTGGACCAGCATGGCCCCACCCACCCTGCTCTGGGACCCTCCCACCACCATTCAGTGTTGGGAGGATGCAGCCACAGAGCAATAAGGCCCAGCCGGATGCAGGGATCCAAAAACATTAGGGGACCCTCTAGGACCTTCTGGCTCTTCTTTCAGGGCCATCAAACTAATCCCCTTCTCTCTTCTCTTTCTCTCTCTCTCTCCTTGGCAGACGGGCAGGATCGAACCCAACTACCCCAAGGTCTGCGGTCACCAGGGCAATGTGCTGGACATCAAGTGGAACCCCTTCATTGACAACATCATTGCCTCGTGCTCAGAGGATACGTCGGTGAGCAGGAGGGGGTGTTCCCCGGGGAGGGTGGGCGCACAGGGACGCCTCCCTGCTTCCTCCCTAAATTCGCTCCTTCTCCTTTCTTTGCCCCTCTTCTGCCCTCTTGGTCATCCCTTCAGCTAGCCCCGGGACAGGGAGTGAGGAAGAGGACAGGGAGCCAGTCCATGAACTGTACGGCAGGTCTGCTGCCTTTACCGTGATTTCGTTCGGGGGTGTTGACTTTGTAGGTGAGAACAGAACAAGAAGATTAAATCTGTGATTTGGCACTCATCTGTGATCGCAAAAGGAGAAGGATCAGAAGAGGAATATGGGCAAGGAAGAAGGGGAAAGGGGGAGAAATGGATGAGCCATGAGCAAAAGAGACCCTGTTCTTGTGGGCTGGGTAGTTTCGTCCTCTGTGAGCCATGATTTTAGGGATGGACACCAGGCTGAGGTTTGTCATGACTTGTCCAAGGACCCACAGTAGTGGCCCAGAATTTGAACACCATGCATCCTACCACTTAATGAGGAGAAAGAAGAAATAGGGGAAGGAAAGTGAGGAGGAAGGAACAGGGAGACAGAGGGAAGGAGAAGAGAGAACAGGTTGGAGGGTGAGATGAGGGAAGAAAGGAGGCAGGTAATTTGGAAAGGGGAGATAAAGAATCCAGGGAGAGTGACATGTGAAGCTGCTTTCTGGTCGCCCTTTCCCCCAGGCTCTGCTGACTTGCACACGTGGAGGCAGAGTCAAGTGTTGGCAGCAGTGTCTGTGTTTCTGGAGAAGGGCCCCAGGCCTTTCTTCAATTGTCCTTCAGCAATGTCAACACACCAGCCTGGGAGCAAGATGGGATTTCAGAGCCTCAGCTGAGCTGGTGAGGAGGGGCTGCTCCAGCCCCTGGTGTTCCCAAATGAGGGAAGATCAGACCTTAAGCATCTCTCTAGTGCTCACTGGCATAGTCTGGGGGCAGGTCATAGACTCCCAGGATATTGGAACTAGAAGAAACTTTGGTGCTCATGTCTCCTGTCTTTCCAGACTGGCCTGAGAGCTCCTGAGAACAGAGCTCGTGGCCTTTTGGTTCTGAACCCCAAGCATCCAGCACAGAGCCTGAACCCCAAGCATCCAGCACAGAGCCTAGTACCTAGTAGATGCTTAGTAGGTATTTGATGGGATGGTTGGTTGGATGGATGGATGAATGGATGGACAAACAGATGGCTAGATGAATGAATCTTTGGATGGATGACTACACTGATGGATAGATCACTGAATGGATGGATAATGAATAGATAAATGAATGGAAGGAAGGAAAGAGGACAGGAGGAAGGTGGCTAGGTAGCTGAATTGAATAGAAAGATAAATGAATACATGAAAATGAATATAGTCCATCCAATGAATTATCCAAAGAAAAAGATTCACAGTAAATAGTCCCCACTGGTTAATAAATTGGGGGGGTAGGGAGGAGGGCAGCTGGCACAGTTGTCTAGTAAAAGGGAGTGTTGCAGAGAGAGCTAATAGAGTAGAATGGGCTTGAGCAACTCCTAAAAGTCAAGGCCCTGAGTCAACTCAAGAGGATTCCTTAGAGCAGCAACATCAAGGGCAGGGCACAGCATAAGGAAGGGGGGCAAGAATTTGTGACAGGCACAGTCCATCAGGTTTGGCTACTTTCTGCAGCAAAATGGAGACGGTGACTGGGCAGGAAGGGAGGCTGTGAACAGAGGCCAGGAGCAGAGAGGGAAGGCTTGGGACGCCAGGGTGAGCAGCTGAACTTTGAAGTGAGACTTGTGCTTCCCAAGCCATCTGAACAGGAGCCCCTACACCTGTGCGGCGTGGAGACACTACATGCTCTGGAGTCAGGGAAGGGGCTGGATGGGTCACAGCGGCTTTGTGGAAGAAGTGGAACCCCAGCCAGCTGGGCTGGTGCTGGAATGTGGCTCAGCAGAGAGGAAGGGAGTGCCCAGGAGCAGGGTGTGACTCGTGTACATGTTGAGGGTATAAAGAGAAAGGACATGGGGCTTGAGGACACAGGGAGAGAGGGCTTGGCTGGGGCTGCTCACCAGAGAGAAGGGGATTAAGTCTCCAGAACAGAAAGGAACTAAGCTCTCGCTCTGGCTGCCAGTCCAGCCAGCTCGGAGCCCGTGCAGTGACCTCATGTCTCTGCCTGTCCCCAGCCTCAGGGCCAGAGTCCTTGGCATTGGAGTCAATATCCCCCATGCCCCTGCCATGGCTGGAAACAGGCCCCTCCTGGAGAAGGGCACACCGGGGGCCCAGGATCACACAGGGGCTTGTGTCCCAGACGGACCTGGAACCCAGGTCTCCTGACTCCCAGCCAGCACCCTGAGCAACTACCCACAGCCCTGGCTTTAGGTAAGGGAACTGAGGCTCAGAGCCTGGAGGGGTTGACAGTTCAGATCCATCTGACACTCAGTCTCTCTGACTCAGTGAGCTCCCTATGCCAAGCCCATGCAGGGCGCTGAGGGCACACGGAGCAGGGCATCCTTGCCCGGGTCCTAGGAGGGGAGCTGGAAAGGCAGAGGACCAGCCACCCCCAGGGTGGGGAGAGGAGGCTGGCCAGTGCTGCCAGCACCACTCTGATTGACCTGCCCGTCTCTGCCATCGCCCCCTCCAGGGCCAGGCACCCTTCAACCCCCTCCAGATCACATAACCAGCTTACCGCGCCTCAGACACCACACCCAGAACAAGGTTAAGATGTCAGTCAGCACATGCACTGTATGCCAGGCACTGCTACATGCCAGAGCTGGGGAGGAAACCAGCCCCCAAAGGGACCCAGAGACCCTGGCAGGCCCTGCACACCCACTCCCCACCCTCTGCTTGTCTCACAACGTTCAGAGGAACTGAGGGAGCCCAGCCGGCCTCCACCCGGCTCCCAGCTCTTTTGCCATATCCCCATCCCTTGAAAAATCTCCAGTGAAGTCCACCCCCCAGGTCCATCCCTCCCCCTAGTCTCCTCTCCCTTAGGGCATGAGGAGGTCTTCCAGAGTCAAAGCCCCTCCTTTCAGGGATCCAAGAGCATACCAAGCCCTTTCCCAAGGGGCTCCCATCCTGGGGGAAGGCTGGGGGCTGTAACTCTCCCTGGCATCTGGCAGAATCCAGTTCTTTCCGCTGCTGGGTGATGTCACCTATTGTTGAAGGGCTGTGCTTTTTATAGCTTCTGCCGCAGCTAGGGAGGGCGGCTGGCAGGCGGCAGGGAAGGGCGCTATGGGTTTCCAAGCCTCATGCTCCCAGCCCTTCTCCAGCAGCCACAGAGAGAGGTTTCTGACATCTCAAGGAAAGGAGAGAGCCATCCCAGGAGAGTGGGAGGAGGGGGAGGGAGACGGGCCCCTCTCCTGGGCTTAGTATCTTTCCTTTCCCTTCTATTCCACTGCTCCTCCATCCAGCAGCATCCTCACCCAACTCCTCCAGGAGAGGTGATGCTCCCCACCCCTCCAGGAGCTGGGGGTGGGCTGGGGCAGGATGTCAGCCCTGCTGGAAGCAGCCGGAAGCCACCCACCCCCTGCCCTCCTACACACACATATAAACTTGAGAACCAATACCTCTTGGAGCTGGAAGGGAGCATTGCACTCCTTTTAGAGATGGAAGCACATAGCCCTGAGAGGCCTTACCGATGTGCCTGGCAGCTGCAGAGACTCCACCAGTGTGGAGGGGTGGCTCAATCATTAGGAGCCAAGCTTGGGAGGCCAAGGGCCTAGGTTCAGACCCTGGCTCTGCCACTTCCCAGATCTGTGCTCTTACAAGCTTCTTTAACCTCTCTGGACCCCAGTTCCCCTGCTATAAAATGGTTTATCACGAGAGCAAAATGAATCTAGTGTTTCTTGGCCAGTAAGAACTTCATAACCATTAATGTGGGCCAAGGCGTTTAGATATCCTGTCCCAGTGAGGGCAGGCTGAAGGGCTGGGACAGAGAGAGACCCAGACTCTTTTTTTCCCAAAATTCTTTCCATTATGCTTGTCACTCTGTGCTCCTTAGGCCTTTCATCATTGGTTTCCCAAAAGGACTAAGCTGAATGCTAAGCCTTAAAATCTAGGAAAGAAATCCCCACCAGGCCCCCCTTCCAACTCAGGACTGAAGGGGTGTTTTGCCATCTATCCAGCTCAGTACTGGCCAAAGCAAGAACTAGCATGCTTCCCCACGGGTGACTCATTGCTGAAGCTGCTGATGGTTGGAAGGTTTCTGGGCTTCTCAGGTTCTTCTGTTGGTTCATTCATTTAACAAGCATGTCTTAGGTGTCTATGATGTGCCAGGCACTGTTCCTTGTCCTAGAAACAGGGCAGTGGATTTAAAGACCCCACCCTTGAATGGAGGAGTTGACCATCAGTGGGAGGCCTGGAAGGTTGTCTGTGCCCCAGACAGGGTAATTTTTAGATTCTTGGGGCCAGGGAGTAGCACCTCTTTCTTGGAATAGATGAGCAGAAGGATGGACCACACCCTCTCTAGCTTGTCAGATTCCATCCAGGGAAGAAGGAAGGGATGAGCAGGGGTAGGGGTTCAGAGGAGAGAAACAGGGCATTTTGCCTGGTTCAAATCCAGAGTTTGAATCCCAGCTTCTCCCTTCCTAGCTGGGCAACCTGGGTAAGTTTCCTAACCTCTCTGTGGCTCATTTCCTCACCTATGTAAGGAGAGTCATTAATAATAACAATGATAATGATGATAAGTAACACATATCCCTTCCTGTGTCCAACCTCACGTGTACCATTTCGTTTCATCTGCTGGCAGCCCCTTCATAAGATTCTCAACAGTAGACGCTCAGTCATTCTCTCTCCTGGACCCTCCGGTGGCCTTTCTCTCCACCTTCTCTTCCGAGTGATCTGTTTCCCACGTTAGGAACCAGTTACGTGGTCAGAAGATAGCAACATTAAACTCGGAGGCTCTGCTTCTTGTTTAGGCTAGGGGCGATGCACTCCATTCTAGGAGCAAACCGAAGAGTTGGGAAGAAATAAGGAGGTGGGAGTTCCAAGACCTTCTGAGCAAGACCCTCATGATTTTTTTCCTCTCACTGCAGAAAAGACAAGAGAAAAGAGTTGCTCTGACCTCAGCTCTAGGCAGTGTACCTGTGGATTTGCTGGATGGAAATCCTGGGCTCGTGGCTATGTAATGTAGTACAGCTTAATTGGATCCTATCGGAAGGCAGAGACTATACCTTGTACTTGCCCATTCCTCCCCACACTACTCCAAAAAGCGTTGTTTTTTAAGTAAATACTAAGGAGTTGGACGGAGAAGGCCATGGCACCCCACTCCAGTATCCTTGCCTGGAAAATCCCATGGACAGAGGAACCTGGTAGGCTGCAGTCCATGGGGTTGCGAAGAGTCAGACATGACTGAGCGACTTCACTTTCACTTTTCACTTTCATGCATTGGAGGAGGAAATGGCAACCCGCTCCAGTGTTCTTGCCTGGAGAATCCCAGGGACGGCGGAGCCTGGTGGGCTGCCGTCTATGGGGTCGCACAGAGTCGGACTGAAGCGACTTAGCAGCAGCAGCAAGGAGTTGGAATCCATATCTTTTCCCAGCTACTTAGGACCACTATGAACTTGGGCTTCTCCTCTGAGCTCCTATACCACAGATGTAGACAGTAAGTGCTATTTGCTGTAGCTATGTAACAAGCAGTTCTCCTAACCAGGGCTTTCTGTCACTTAGTAACAGTGTTCTCAGAGGGGCTGAGTAGGCCCTGGGCCTAAGTCACTAGCAGCCACAGTCCTCAGTGTATCAGAAAGCAGAGAGATCCAGCCAGACACCTTCATAATCACATAAAAATTTTAAAGAGGAAATGTATTTGCATTGCGTAAAATGGAGACCGGGGAAGGCAATGGCACCCCACCCAGTACTTTTGCCTGGAAAATCCCATGGATGGAGGAGCCTGGTAGGCTGCAGTCCATGGGGTCGCTAAGAGTCAGACATGACTGAGCGACTTCACTTTCACTTTTCACTTTCATGCACTGAAGAAGGAAATGGCAACCCACTCCAGTGTTCTTGCCTAGAGAATCCCAGGGACGGGGAAGCCTGGTGGGCTGCCGTCTATGGGGTCGCACAGAGTCGGACACGACTGAAGCGACTTAGCAGCAGCAGCAGCAAAATGGAGACAGACTTCATACCACATTCATTGACTACTCAGGGGGCCACAAGGCACATATGAAAAATAGAAATCACATATAAAGTGTGACCTGTCTAAAATTTGTATATAATCCTCAATTAATATTGAGCAAGCATTGTTATGGAAAAGGAAATGGCAACCCACTCCAGTATTCTTGTCTGGGAAATCCCATGGACAGAGGAGCCTGGCAGGCTACAGTTCAGGGGGTCACAAAGAGTTGGACCCGACTTAGCCACTAAACAACAAAGCATTGTTAAGTATTACTAATGTATTAGTCATCTTCTTGGTAGGGTATATAGTTTATTTCATCTTCATAACAACGATAATGGTAGGTGTAATTATTCTTACAGTTGAAAAGACTGACATTCAGAGACGTTGAACATTGGCTGAACTCTCACAGCCGATACGGTCAGAGCCTGGGTTGGAATGGAGCTGATGGGCCACAAAGCTCTCGCATTCTCAGCCACGTGCTCCCTCCCCTGTGCACCAGGACACTTGGTTTTGCAGCTTTATAAACTGTGCCTCTCACCCGCCTTGCCTTAGCCGTGTCTGCCATCGACCCCGCAAGACTGTGAGCTACTGGCTGAGGACTGGCCCCCAGTGTCCAACACGTGACCCAGAGAGTGACTATATATTTCATTGGCTTGATTGTAACTGACTTTAAAGAGGGCTCTGACTCAGGGACTTACGAAACGGACAGTCCCAGACACAGCTGGCTGAGCTGGAGAAAGAGCTTTTGCCACTTCTCCCCTCCCCTTCTTCCAGAAATGCGATTTGGCAGACTCTACTGGGTTTCCTGTTGAAGTAACCTCTTCCAGAGCAACCTCTGAGCAGATCTACCTACCGCACCCATCCACTCTTTGTTCCTGGCAAATCCCTTGAATGTTTAGGGATTGGAATTCCTTTCCAGCTACTTGGGCCCTCTGTGAACTCCAGCTCCTCCTCTGAGCTCCCGTTGTGAGTGCTGCCAGCTGTTAGCTGTTGTGGTGGATCAAACAGAAGTAGTCTCTTTTCCCCAGTGATAACATTCAATGGTGTCGAAAGCAGAGAAGTCTGGAAGATTAACGAATACTGTCTCAATATGCAGCAAGGCTTCCCTTGTGGCTCAGCTGGTAAAGAATCCGCCTGTAGTGCCTAGACTGGGAAGATCCCCTGGAGAAGGGAAAGGCTACCCATTCCAGTATTCTGGCCTGGAGAATTCCATGGACTGTGTAGTCCATGGAGTCACAGAGTCAGACACGACTGAGCAACTTTCATTTTACTTTATGCAGCAGAAGAAACTGGACCCCAGGAAGCGAAGTGACTGGAATCAAATGGGGGTTTCAGGGCAAGACTCCCCTTTGCCCCACTGTGGGGCATTTTCCATCTGAGACCCAATTCTAGCAGTTATTGGTGAAAACAACTCTTGGCTTCCCCCGTTGCAGCCTTTCGCTCCTCTGGACTTGGAGCCAGTCCAGCGGCTCTGCCCGGGCATAGACACCACCTGCCGCCCCCTCCCCTTTTAGCCCCTTCATCACCAGGCAGAGCTGCCACGCCAACAAACCAACCTGCGTGGGGGGCTAGAAAGCCTCAGACTCACAAGGACCCTGAAGTCCAGATTCATTCAACACTAACCTCTGAAAGGCGTGTATCTCTCGATTTATCATCCGGATGAGGAGCCTGAGGCTCAGAGAGGTTAACTGGCTTGTCTAAGGTCACCGAGTTGGGCCCTGGATTACAGCCTGAGTGGACGCACTCTTCACAGCTTCCCTGGCGTCTCTACTTTACCCTGCCCATGATGCGACCCAGGGATGCCTCCGTTAGCTGGATCCTCAGGAATCAGGCTGTTCTGGAAAAAGCGTTTCTTCTGAGACTCAGCCCAAGCAGGGCTCCTCGGGTCCAGCCTCTGGCTTCCTCTGTCACCCGCTGGCCTGCTCCACACCAGCCAGGCTGGCCCCCCTCTAACTTTCCACCCACTGTGCCTGCACCCGCTCACAGGAGCCGTTTGTCTGTCTCCTCATCTTTCCCCACATTCCCAACCTGTCTTTTCAAATGTGGGTCAACACCTCCTCTTCTAACCTTGCACCTTGTGGATCTTCCCACCCCATCACCCTCCAGCCTGGATTCAGGCTCCCCCATCCCTGTGCTTCCATGGGCTCTCTGCCCTGTGACCCCACTGTGTGCCAATCAAGAGCAGGCATGGGGTGACCTCAGCATCCATCCTATTGGTACCCAGGGCCTGGCTCATAACATGTGTATATGGAATGAGTGAGGCTCAACTTTCTGTTTCAAAGATTTTCTTACAGGCCAGAGTTTCTCTCCTGTCTCAGTCGGTGTGTATGCACTGAATGCCGTGGGCTCGTGTGTGTATGTGCGTCTCTGCTGTCCTCAAGATACAGTACGAGGTGTCCGTAGACAAGACCTTTTTCCCCCTTACACCTCCACATTGGCCTATCTTCCTGCCCCTTAAAGTTTCATCCCCTTGACTCTGAAAGCATCTCAAGCTTCCTGTCAAGTGCAAACAAGGGTAGTCTATCAACATGGAAAAAGATGCCCAGTGTTGCTAAGAATCAAAGACCCGCAAATCCAACAGCAGGGAGATGGCATTCTTGAAAGTGAAAGTTGCTCAGTCATGTCGGACTCTTTGTGAGGCCATGGACTATATACAGTCCATGGAATTCTCCAGGCAAGAATACTGGAGTGGGTAGCCATTCCCTTCTCCAGGGGATCTTCCCAATCCATGGATCGAACCCAGGTCTCCCATATTGCAGGCAGATTCTTCACCAGCTGAGCTACCAGGGAAGCCCTTCTTGATCCAAGAACAAAAACCTGTGGGCTTTTTAGTATTTTTTTCTCGATACTGCGTGGGGGCTGCTCTCTAGTTACAGCGCACCGTGGGCTTCTCATGGCAGTGGCTTCTCTTGTGGTGGTGCGTGGACTCTAGGGTACACAGGCTCCATAGTTATGGTGGGCAGGTTTAGTTGCCCTGTGGTATGTGGAATCTTCCCAGACTAGGGATTGAACCTGTATCCCTTCCATTGGCAGGCAGATTCTTTACCACTGGACCACCAGGGAAGTCCCCAAAACCCGTTTTTGAAGGTACAGTTTTAGAGATATAGGTAAAGAAACACAGACTCTGCTGGTGAAACCTGGGACAGCTTTGAAGGACAATTTTACAGTGACTAAAAAGTGAAACACTGCTAGGCATGTGTCTTACAGGAATACTCCTGGCCCTGCCCAAACTTGTATGTCAGGCCTCATTATCACAGAATGAATTGCAACAGTGAGAAAAGTGGGCCGAGCCCAGGTGTCCATTCACAGAAGTTGATTAAATCCATCATGGCATGGCCACAAAGCAGCTGTCCTTCTGGCCACTTAAAAAGCTAAGGCAGGGTCACGTGTAGTGGTGTGGAAAGATGCCCAGCAGCTCTTGTTACATGAGAAAAGCAAGTCACTGAAGTGTATGGATCATAGCATCCCTTTGGATAAAAAAGAAAGGGGAGGGTATTGAATGCATGGGGGGGTGGGTGTGTGTAACACAAGAATTTTTTAGTCTCCACTCTTCAACAGTCACCGTCCTCTGGGACACTGGAGGGCAAGAAGAATGTGTGTCTTTTTTTTTTTTTGCTCTGCCGGGTCTTAGTTGTAGCACCCCAACTCCTGGTTGCTGCATGTGGTATCTAGTTCCTTGACCAGGGATTGAACCGTGCATTGGGAGCACAGTCTTAGCCACTGGACCGCCAGGGAAGTCCCAAGAATGCATGTCTTACTGATGGCTACTGAATCATCTACTTTGGCCCCTACTCCACCCTCTCTGCCACTTCTATGTGAGACCTCATCTCGTAAGGACTTTGCACAGGGCGGTCAGGGAAAGACCGTGGAGCACACTGGGTCCCCTTTCTGTCACCTCCCTCCCCCCAGCTGCCACCAGCATGCTGGGCTGTGTGGAGTGTTGGGCTTTCCTAGAGAGCTGGGACAACCACAGGAGATTATAACGTTGAGGATGGAAAAACATCCAACTGTCCCCTAATTATAAACCTTTTCTCAAATATGTTTTTTGAAGTTGAGAATGGTGCTCCCAAGAGTAACCATAAATCCCTGGCTAGACCTAGAGCCTCCCGTGGTCTATATGTTCAGAGCTGGGTCTTCAGGGGAACACATGTGTGGGAAATACTCATTTTCTATACTCTGAGGATAAAGTGCCAAGAAAGGAAACCACATCAAGGGAATTCCCTTAGGGACACCCCCAGTTGCCAGCCTTGCTCCCCTGTCTTTGGGATTGCCTTTGGCTTTCTTTAGCATACTTCCCTTATTTGTTCTGAGCCATCATGATTATCTTTGAATGGCTAATATTGCACATTGCTATGACATATTAAATTATTTCCCTAATGGTGGTCACTTAGAGTGTTTCTGAATTTTCTACATTGCAGTGAACATCCTCATGCATGGAGATTTTTACTTATATTGACATTTAAGAGCAAAATTACTAGGTTGAAGAATATAATACAGATGTCTTTATCAGATCAGATCAGTCGCTCAGTCGTGTCCGACTCTTTGCGACCCCATGAACCGCTTTATAGTTCCCACTAAAGGCAAAACCGGAGAAGGCAATGGCACCCCACTCCAGTACTCTTGCCTGTAAAATCCCATGGGCGGAGGAGCCTAGTAGGCAGCAGTCCATGGGGTTGCTAAGAGTCGGACATGACTGAGTGACTTCACTTTCACTTTTCACTTTCATGCAGTGGAGAAGGAAATGGCAACCCACTCCCGTGTTCTTGTCTGGAGAATCCCAGGGATGGAGGAGCCTGGTGGGCTGCCGTCTATGGGGTCTCACAGAGTCGGACACATGTGAAGTGACTTAGCAGCAGCAGCAGCAAAGGAGGAACAATCTACTAAAGATTGCCAAATTGTTTCCAAAACAGAGTTACTCTGATTTGTAATACTACCAACACCAATTGAATCCATAAGCTCCAGTATAATCTTGTCAACACTGTTTCTTTCAGTTGGCTGTTTTATTAATAGAAGATTATAAATGGTATCTCAAAGCTGTTTTCCCTGTTTTTCTCTTTTCTAGGAAGTGTGGAGTTTAGATTTTCAAAACATTTGTTATAAAGGTATCCTAAGGTGTAATCACATGTGCGTTTTCCCTCTCCACTCAGTTAGATCATAATAAATAGTATTAATGATGATGATGATGATAATTATAAGAAGAACTATAATCCCATAGGTCTTTAGAGCATTTTATACTTTACAAGTTTTTACAATCAGTAGCTTATTTTATTCTGCCAGTAGGCAAAGCAAGGTAAAAACTGCACCCCCCCCCCCCCATTTATAGTTGAAACTGTGCAAAGTATGTTTGGCTTGAGAAACAGAAGCCTACCACATTAACATAACAATCAAGGGGTAATTCAAAGATCGAACTTCCCTGGTAGCACAGTGGCAAAGAATCTACCTGCCAATGCAGGAGACGCAAGTTCAATACCTGGGTCAGGAAGATCCCCTGGAGAACGAGATGGTGACCCACTGTAGTATTCTTGCCTGGGAAATCTCATGGACAGAGAAGCCTGGCAGGCTACAGCCCATGGGGTCCCAAAAGAGTCAGACATGATTTAGCAACTGAGCATGCATGCATGCAATTCAAAGATGACAGAGAAATTGCTCGGTTTCTCTCTCTGGGGTCACATGGTCACTCGTCTCTCTGAATTCCACCTTCCTCTTTCTTCCCACTTGTTTATCAGCATCCGCAAGACTACCTCCAGGCTCGACATGCTTTCAGCTCAGGGTCCATCACTTCACCCTTCTCTGCCCTTAGTTCATCATCTTCAGGAGACCTCCCAGCCTCCCAGATGGGTTTCCCTCTGCTCAAGTGTCCATTCTGGGCGGGGGACAGAGTGAAGGACAGGCCCTCTGGTACAAACAGGCGCTGAGGCTGAAGGCATTCATAGACAGGTGTGGGAAGGGAAGCAGAGATAGGCTTTGGACACAGCACTTGTTAAAAGTTGCTCAGTGTGTGGTCCTCTGGGCCTGGCTAGACTGAAACAGTAACAAACATGCCAGGGATAATAGTTGCCAAGATCTGCAGAGACTCCTTAGAGAAGATCCTCCCAAAGGCACAGAGAAGATGGTCTCTTTTCTCTGTAATCACCCCTTGCAACCTCCCCTTATCCCCCAGCCTCAGCCAGGCTCTTCCCACTGCCCTGGCCAGGAGGTGTCTTACTAGGCAGATCTGGTGTCCAAGGAAGGGGCAGCAGGGTGTTCTCCTGGCCCTGCCCCCACCAGCCTTGGCCTTCCGTCCACTCTGCAGGTGCGGATCTGGGAGATCCCCGAGGGTGGGCTGAAGCGGAACATGACGGAGGCTCTCCTGGAGTTGCACGGGCACAGCCGGCGTGTGGGACTGGTCGAGTGGCACCCCACCACCAACAACATTCTCTTCAGTGCTGGCTACGATTACAAGGTGGGCAGCCAGTGGGCACGGTGGCCAGAGCCAGCTCAGTAGGGAGGCAGAGGGAGAGAGAAGGGCATCTTTAGGGGGCTGTAGGGAGCACTGTTACTTTCCCAAGCCTGTTAGCCAACGTCACATCCATTCAGTCACTCATTCATTTGCTCATTTGACATGCACGCAGCTGAGCATTTTCTGTGTGCCCATCATTTCTGCGATCCACAGAAGCTGGAGGCATCTTTACTGCCTTCTCCAGCCCTGATATACCAGAGAAGCATGCCCTCTCTCTGCCTGAAACTAACACAATACTGGAATTCAACTATTCTCTAATAAAAATGTTAAAAAAAGAAAAAAAAATGCCCACTCTATGCCCACACTTTCTACCTGACCAGCTCTTAACCAAGAAGTAGTTTCTACCCTCCTAGTAGGAAAAAGAAGAACCCAAAGCTGCTGGCAGGGAGAATGGAGCCCCAACCCCTACCCCCAGGTATGCCCTCAAAATAGATGTGCCAACCACTGGAACCCAGCCAGGAACACTCACCCTTCTTGCTAGAAGTAGGAATTGAGCCCTACCTGGGGCTGGGATCTGCCCAAGGACCGTGGTGGATTTGTGTGACAGGGACACATCCACCTTTGATGTAGAACCCACCGACATGGTCCTGCATCCCAGCGCACTCGACCCTGCACGAGACCCTGCTGGTCTCTCCCAGCAGGGCTGAGCCTGCCTCCTGCGTGTCTGCCCTCCCAGGTCCTCATCTGGAACCTGGACGTGGGTGAGCCGGTGAAGATGATAGACTGCCACTCGGACGTGATCCTCTGCATGTCCTTCAACACTGACGGCAGCCTGCTCACTACCACGTGCAAGGACAAGAAACTACGTGTGATTGAGCCACGCTCTGGCCGTGTTCTGCAGGTGAAGCCCCGCATCTTTCTTGAGGGGTAGGAAAGGTATTGGGACCTGGGGCTCTGTTGTCAGCCAGCCCTGGAAGACTGTGCTGGCTCCCCTCTTCCATGTGCCCGCCCTGCACCTCTGGGGACCAGCCCTGTACCTCTGGGGACCAGCCCTTTTGTTCTGGGCCCTTCTTTGCTCGTAGGAGCTCTGCCTTGTTCTGGGTACAGAGGGACCTCGGTAGCTTCTCTCATCCACACACAGACTCCACCCCTCTCCCCAGATGGGATTCTTCTGCCTGCTCTGAAGACCAAAGTGGTGACCCCCTTTCGCACATGAATCCCTGGGTGCTCATCGTGGGCACAGGAGGAGGGAACTTTGGACTCACTGCCCAGTCACCTGCATGGGATGAGATGGTAGAAGGTGCCAGCCTCAGGGGCAGTTCCAAGTGGAGAGGTGGAGGGTGAACTAAACTCCAGTTTTGGTCTTTGATTCTGGGTCTTGACTCCAAGGAAGGGATTAGGTGCCATTTGGGAGTAAGAAATTTGCATTTCTTGAGCACCGACTCCCTGCTAGTAGTGGCCCTAGATGAGTGGAAAATTTGGATGGGATCTGAGGTTTACCTCCTAACACAAGCAAGACTGATGCGTTTATCTTGGAAGAACCCAATATTGCAGGACCAGAAAGTCGTCTACAACAACTGCTACTACAAACAATAATCACCATGGTTATTAGTGTCATTAGGATTTACTCAGAGCTCATTGTGTGGCATGCAGTATACTGTGGGCTCTGCATCTCCCTACCCCGACCCCCATTCAATCCTTGTGATGGTCCTCTGAGGTGGCCACTGCTACTCTTCCTTTCCATTTCCCTCATGGGAATACTGCTTCTTGGAGAGTGACAGACCTGAATCTCAGAGCTACAGGAGGAGCTAGAATTCAAACCCAGCCAGTTGGACCCCAGAGCCCATGCTAAGCAGAAAAGATATAAAACAGCAGAGACCTCCACCCTCCGTCTCACACCCAGAGAGGGTGAGGGACTCCTCCATGGTTCCACTTTTTGGCAGAACTTGGAAATTTTAAATCCAGAGTGAGTGACGCCAGCCCGGCTCTGTGCACTGCCCCACCAGCCTCTGGTTCCTACCTGACACTGACTCATCCTGGCAAAGGGCCGGCGTGTGTTAGGAGGCAAAGGAGGTGCCCAGAGGCAGGAGCAGAGGCAGAGGACGGCCCAGTTAGGAGGTCCTGGTGAAGTGAGTCAGCCAGCAGTGATCCAGCTTGAGTCCCGTCGTCCTGAGCCTCAAGCTCCACATCCTCAGAGAGCCCTTGCAGTAGGCGTTGTGGTGATGGCTGAGAGATACCTCAGTGAGGGCACTTGGCACCCGGCCCAGCGCCAGCCCTGCCTGGGGCTTGGTCCATGTCCCCATCCACGCTGGGATGGTCTGGTTTCCTGGTCCCAGGGCTCCGTGCTCCACATCACCTGTATTCATTTCCTGTGGCTGCTATAACAAGCTATAACCACTGTAAGCGGGGAGCCTTATAACAGAAATCGATCCTCTTGCACAGTTCTGGAGGCCAGACGTCCACGGGAAGGTGTCCCCAGCTTCCGGGGGCTTCCTTGGCTGGTGGGCCCTGCCAGTCCAGTCTCTGCCTGCACAGTCACGCCAACTTCTCCCTTCTGCATCTGTGGAATCTCCCTTTGGCTTTGTCTTCTAAATAAGGACGCTGCTGCTGCTGCTGCTACTAAGTTGCTTCAGTCGTATCCGACTCTGTGCAACGCCATAGACGGCAGCCCACCAGGCTCCCCCATCCCTGGGATTCTCCAAGCAAGAACACTGGAGTGGGTTGCCATTTCCTTCTCCAAATAAGGATGCTAGTGATGGCATTTAGGACCCCTGAGGGTGATCCAGGGGGAGTCTCCCCATATCGAGGTCTTTCACTTAAAATCACATGTGAAGACCCTTTTCCAAACAAGGAAACATCCATAGTTTCAGGGAGTGGGGACACGGATATGTGTCTGGGGCCCTCCAGGCAGCCCAGCCCCATACCCTAGTGTCTGGGGCCTGGCTCACCAGCTCTCTGATTCCATCAGGAGGCAAACTGCAAAAACCACAGAGTGAACCGGGTGGTCTTCCTGGGGAACATGAAGCGGCTTCTCACCACGGGGGTCTCCAGGTGGAACACGAGACAGATCGCCCTCTGGGACCAGGTCAGCCGCGGGAGACGGGGAGGAGGGTGATGTCAAAGGGCTGTAGCCCCCGGGGCCTTGCTGGGGTTGGGGAAGGTGAGTTGCTGTCCTGCCTGGATACTGATCCTGGACCCCCGCCTGCAGGAGGACCTGTCCATGCCCCTGATCGAGGAAGAAATTGATGGGCTCTCTGGCCTTCTGTTCCCCTTCTACGACGCTGACACCCACATGCTCTACCTGGCTGGAAAGGTAGTGGAAGGTGGGGGAGGGACAAGGGCAGCCTGTGGGAGACCTCTGCCCCCATTGGGCCCTCAATCCCTCCCTACCTCCCAAGAAGAGCCTAACCTCTGCCCTTCTCCCAACCCAAAATGGTCCCACCGTCTTCTATCAAAACCTACCCTTGCTTTGGATGCTCATTTCACTCAGGTGTCAGTGACTGAGGATCCCTTGGGCGTGGACTGGAGCCAGACTTTACAGAGGAATAAGGATCAGAGCCTGGGGTGCATCATCCCTAACGATGGGATGTGAGGCACCTGCCAGGAGATCTTGTTTGTCGGGAAGACTGTCTATAGGCCCACCAGCATACACACACCCCCACACACACACCACCCCACCACCTCCAGCGAGTCCCGCATGGCATCCCCACTGGGGCCTAGAAGCCAGGCTTCCATGGCCTTTTGAGCGTCTTGGGGGCTGGTGGAGGCTCTCTTCAGTGGCCTCCTGAACCAGGATCTGCTGAACCCACCCCGCCCCTCCTTCTTCCTACCTTCCCTCTCCCCTGGCCCCCAGGGTGACGGGAACATCCGGTACTACGAGATCAGCACGGAGAAACCCTACCTGAGTTACCTCATGGAGTTCCGCTCCCCGGCCCCGCAGAAAGGTCTTGGTAAGGGGGCCCTGGGGCTGCCATGGCTGTTACACTATGAGAGGAGAGACTGGAATTTAGCTCTTGGGTCACCTCTCCCCCACAATGAAAAATCAGCCTCTGAAGGTCAACTCATGGACCAGTCAGAATAGAACCTCCAAGTGCTGCCCTGTGAAGGTCAGCCTACTCTTCTTGAGCCAGCCTGTCACTGCCCGTTTGACCGGTTCCATCCATCCACGGTGCTTGGCATCCTCCGCCATCTCTGGCCATCAGCAGCCAGCAGGGATGTGCGCGGTCCTTGCATTCCTGTCTGCAGATGGGGAGGCTGAAGCCCACTGTGGTTCTGACATGGTGGAAGGAGGTTCAGTAACTACAGCTCAGAACCAGGTCCAAGTGCAGGCCCCTTCCTGAAGCTGCTGGGAAGCCAGGACCTCCAGTCCCCCGAAGCAGCTCTGTCCTTGCTGAGAAGACAAGAGGAATTCCAGGGGTCCCCTCCCCACCTCCCCAGGCTCTCCAGGTTCTGAGGCGAATCCCAGAGAGGACTCCAGGATTGACGAGCGTAGTGAGTCTGTTCTTCACGCCCACTCTCTCCCACCACTAAAGCCTTATTATGAAGTCTTTGTGCCCAGGGACTCACTTGACAGGGCATCCGACTCAGCAGTCCACCGTGTGGGGTCCAGCTCACCCAGGGGAAGAAATCTCTGGAGTGGCTCTATTACCTTCTCTCCCTAGAGCTTGAGTCTGGCTTCATCCTTCTGAGGATCTGGTATGATGGACAGGGCCTGAGGGCCAGCTTCAGAGACATCAGGGCTGCAGGGGCCTAAGGGCCCCCCGCCCCAGTGACCAACAGCAAACTGAACAGCTAGAGATATGCCTGAGGTCCTGATGACCATTCCACTGACCACCCTTCCCCAGGGCTCTGCCACCCCCACCTCCCTCACGGTCACCCCATCGTCAATTAGTATAACAAGCAGCCTGGACTTTGGAGTCCAAACTGGGTTTATACTCTGATTCCACTGTGCCCTTAACCCCTCTGAGTCTCAGTTTCCTCATCTGTAAAATGGGATTAAACCTACTTTGAAGAGCTGTTATAAAGCTTAGAGATCATGTATACAAAACACTTAGCGGAGTACCTGGCTCCTTCTGCTCCTTCACATAGTCAGTCAACAAGCGTTTATTGGCTACAACTGTGTGCCCAGACCCTAGCTTAGTCCCAAGGTACAGTGATAAATAAAACAGAATGCGGCCTCTCTCACTGCCCACTGACGGGAAGACAGACAGTAAACTAATACGTAAGGAAAATATTGTAAGGCAGTAAGCTCTAAGAAGAGAATCAAATGGGATCATAGAACAGAGAGTGACAAGGACTGTAATAGACCAGGTGATTGGGGGAAACCTCGCTGTGGAAGTGACATTTTAAACTGCGATCTGAAAGGCAGGAAGGGGGAAGAGTAGTGCCAGCAAAAAAAACAGTTAGTGCAAAGGCCCTGAGGCCAGAACGAGCCTGGCATGTTCTAGGAGCAGAAGGGAGGTCCGTGTGGCTCAGCATAGAGTAGTCTGTGGAACAGGCGACAGATGGGGAAAATGTTAGGAGATTAAGTTGGAGGGGTGGGCTGGGGCCAGATCCCATGGGATGCATTAGACAGGGGGTACTAGAGTTCTCCAGAGAAACAACCAAGTGTATTTATAAAAGAGGAATTGCAAGGATTTGGCTCATAATTACAGAGGCTGAGAAGTCTCACCATCTACCCTCTACAAGCTAGAGCCCCAGGAAAGCCAGCGATATAATTCAGCTCAAGTGTGAAGGCCTGAGACCCAGGGGAACCAGTGGTACAAAACCCAGTTCAAGGGCAGGAGATGAGACGTCCCAGCTCAAGCAGCAAGGCAGGAAAAAAGGGCAAATTTCTCCTTCCTCTGCCTTTTGCTCCACGCAGGCGCAGAATGGATTGGGAGATGCCCACCACCCAACCTCACTGGGGAGGGCCATCCACTTTACTGAACCCACTGACATATAACGTTAACCATCACACAGGGGGAGGAGTTGGGATTTCACTGGGAACTCTTTGTAGAATTTTATTCTTCTTGGGCTGGTGGGTAGGTGAGAGTGGGACCATGTGACATGATCTGAAAGGTTAGTTTGAGATTGCTGTGGCTCCTGTAGGAAGGATGGATTTGGGAGACTGGATCTTGAGAGGGCAGGAGGCAGGCAGAGACCAGTTAGGAGGCTGCTGTGGACTTCTAGGCAAAAGAGGATGGTCACTAGGGGGAAGGCATGGAGACGAGGATGGATCCAGGGATTGGGTCATCAGGACTTGGGGAGAGGGGAGAGAGGGGGTACTGAGGATAATTATTTCTGCTTGTCCTCCTCACCTGTGGTCACTGTTGAGCACTGACCACAAGCCAGGCACTTTCTGCAGGCTCTGGGTGGCTACTTAACTCTCCCTGGGCTGGTAACATAGCTCTAAGTGGCAGAGTCAGGACTCAAACCCAAATCTCCTGGCTCCTCACGGTACCATGAGGCCACTCCCCTCCAGGTTCTGGAATTCTCTGCTCTGGTAGAGCATCCTTCCATTCCAGATGAGGAAAGGTAGAACCTTTAGTCATATTCACATCCTGGAGAAAGAAATTCATGTTGTCTGTGCTCATCACTGCTGGGCAGTTAACAAGCATCGTCACACTCAGTCTCATGAGGGGCCACCACTGGACTCCTCTAGGCAACCAGGGAACCTAAGGCTTAGAGAGGCAGTGATTTGCCCAAGGACTCTCAGCCAGAAAGGGGGAGAATCGAGATTCAAACTCAGGATCCTGTCCCCCGCCAAAGCTGGTGTGTCTGACCCCACACCGAACTGCTCCCCCAGCAGGTGTTCCGCTGATGCAGCTGTTAGGGCTGTTGTGTCTGGTGCCCACACGGACACACATGAACACACGCAGACACGCATGCATGCACGTGTGCCTGTCAATCCTAGAAAGCACATGATGGAGCAGCAGTCTTGGGCTGCATTTAAACCTCTGAGAGCACAGGAGAGCGTTCTCCTTCCTTCCTTCCTTCCTTTCTTCCGTTATTTCTTTATTTTTGGCTGTGCTGAGTCTTCATTGCTACTGGTGCGCTCTCTCTAGTTGTAGCAAGCCCAGGCTACTCTCTGGCTGTGGTGTGTAGACTTCTCATCGCGGTGACTTCTCTTGCTGCAGAGCACTGGCTCATTAGTTGCAACTCATGGGTGCTAGAGTGCAGGCTCAGTAGTTGGGGCTGAGTTGCCCTGAGACATGTGGGATCTTTCCAGACCAGGGAGGGATCGAACCCATGTCCCCTGCATTGGTAGGCAGACTTTTAACCACTGGACTACCAGGGGAGTCCCCTCCCTCTTTCTTTCTCTATGAAGACTGGGAGCACAGAGGCTTCGGGAAACCAGTTCATTTCAGCAGGTGATGGGCTCTGAGGTATATAAAGTGAGTGGGCAAAAGCCCCTTTCCCTCTGCCTCTCAAGAGCCTCACCTACAAAGAGAATGGATTAGATTCAAGTAGTTGTTCAGCCCCTTGCAGGTCTCAAAGGCCCCCAGGTCTACAGTATGCACCTTGGTGAAACAGGTCTGGCCCACGGGGCTTATTTGAGAAGTTACCCCCAGAGCCAAAGCCTGACTCGGGAAGCCCCCAGGCCCTTCCTGTCCACTGCATGGGTCCTTGCCTCCAAACCTAGTGCCCTCCAACTGCACCTTTCCCCTGACCAAGGTCATCAAGAAGGAGGGCTGCTAGGGGGCGCTCCTGGGACCCCATGCGGCCGTGTGTGTGCCTGTCCGCAGGAGTCATGCCCAAGCATGGGCTGGACGTGTCTGCCTGTGAGGTGTTCCGGTTCTACAAGCTGGTGACTCTCAAGGGCCTCATAGAGCCCATCTCCATGATCGTGCCCCGGAGGGTGAGTGGGGCCGGGCTGGCTGCAAAGGGCCCCTGGCATTGAAGGCTAACTTCCTCACTACTGGGGCTATGAGCCTGGAGGAGCTCAGAAGAAGGAGGTGTTTTCCTGTGGATTTGGGTCTTCTGGCCTAATTTGGGGTGCAGAGGGTGAGGGCCACTCCCAGGTGAGGACACTCTGGCTTGCTAACGGAGGCAAGGTGGGAATTCCGAGTGGGAGGCACTGAGCAGGAAGACGTGGAGCAGAGAGAGCAGGTCTGTGGTTGGAGGTCAGTGAAGGGGAGACTGACTGGAGAGAAGGGGCCTTCTCAGCAGTCCCCCACCTGTCCACTCTTCTGCTCCACCCCACTGCAGTCGGATTCCTACCAGGAAGACATTTACCCCATGACGCCGGGCACGGAGCCAGCTCTGACCCCTGATGAGTGGCTGGGAGGCATCAACCGAGGTACCACCAGGGGTGGGCTTCCCAGAAGAGAATGGGAGACTGCAATCTTGGCCTTCAGTCTAGCCCACCCCTTCCCCTTGCATATCCTCCTCATTGAACTCGCCCTCACACCCAGCCAACTGCAAGGCATGGTGTCACGAGAGCCACCATCACTGGGGAGTCCACGGGATAGTCGGTGAGAATACATGCCTTGCCTTGCTTAGATCCTGTGCTGATGTCTTTGAAAGAAGGCTATAAGAAGTCCCCAAAAATGGTGTTCAAGGCTCCCATCAAAGAAAAGAAGAGTGTGGTGGTCAACGGAATAGATTTACTAGAAAATGTCCCACCCAGGACAGAGAATGAGGTAAGAAAAATAAGTTATTGCCTCCACACACACTAGCAGAGTGAGACCTTTGCATTTCAATTATGAGCGTCAGGCCTTTAGGCCAGCTCAGTTCTGAGGCATTTTTCTTTCTGTGACAAATACCATAAGTAGCCTGCTGTGGGCTTCTGTTGCCTCTGACCCCAATAAATAGAGGCTGGGCTATGGTGGGGATATTGATGCCCCTCCCCATCCCCACAAATCCCAGAACCTGGAGTTACACGTCCCCTTTTGAATCCATATCAGAATGTCCCTGTCATCTGCAGTTGTAAATTCCTGGCTCACGAGGGAAACCAGCCTCATGTGTTATAGCACTGCCTTCCTCCCTGGCATGGCAGCTGCCTCGAGGTCTGATGATTTCCTGTTTTTGTGGAAGAGGCTGAGTGTTTATGAAAGTACTCTTTGTACCATTTGGAAAGGGAGCAGCTCTCTCAGGGCAACCAGAGCTGGGCCTTGTCCACGCCCCCTAGAGGCCTTGCCTTCCACCACACCCTTGGTCCCTGGCACAAATACAGTTCAGCTCAGCCAGGATTCATGGAATGCCCACTGTGTGCCAGGCCCTGGGCTGGATGCAGCTGAAGTGGAGATGCTGTAGGGAGCCACCTGCATCTGGCTCTCTCATTTCCTGGCTGTGCCTGAACATGTTTCCTGACCTTCCTAAGTCCATTTCCTCACAGCAAAATGGGGATATGAAATGCTGTGAGAGTTAAAGAGATCGTCCCTAAGTATCTAGCACTTTTCCTGCTCACATGCAATGCACAGAGAGGCTAACTGCTTTAGCTCTTGAGAAGGGGGCAACAGAGGATGAGGTGGTTGGGTGGCATCATCACTCAATGGACATGAGTTTGAGCAAACTCCAGGAGATGGTGAAGGATAGGGAAGCCTGGCGTGCTGCATGCACAAGAACCATGGAACAAATTACCCCAAGACTTAGGGACTTAAACCCCACAAATGTTTTATTATCTCACAATGTCTGTGGGTGCCTGTGACTCAAGGCCTCTCATGAGGGTGTGAGCTGTCCTCCAGGGCTGCAGTCACATCTGAAGACTCACCTGTGGAAGGATCTGCTTCTGGCTTTCCTCGCTTGGTTGCTGGCAAGACCCATTTCCTCATAGGTTGTTAGACTAAGGGTCTCATTCCCTCAAGAGCTGACAGCCAGAGGCCTCCCTCAGGTCCTTGCCACATGGACCTCAAAACAGGGCAGCTCACAGCATGGCCTTGAGGAAGAGAGGGTGTCAAAGGTGGAAACCACAGTCTTTTTGTAAACTCACCTTGCAAATGGCATCCCAGCACATCTGCCATATTCTATTCATTAGAAGCAAGTTACTGGGTTCAGTCCATCCTTGAAAGGAGGGGGATAACATGGGGGCCATCTTATAATTATCACTGCTATTCATAAAAGTATGATCATTCCTGACCACCAAGGCTTAGTCTTAAAATTGACAGGCAATTTTTTAATTGCTGTAAAATATGTTTATGTGCCATTATAGAGGGATGCTCAGATTTCTAAGGCTGGATGAAACTATAATCAATGGGATTTGCTTCAAAATAATCACCCAGGAGAGTGGTACAGGGGAAGTAGGTAAAAACAGAGATGAAGCAAGAGTGGTTCCATGTTATTTGCTGAAGTTGGAAGTTGGGTACTTGGAGGTTCGTGGTGCTTTCCTTTCCACTTTTGTATATATTTGGTGTTTTCTTTAAAAGAAATTTTTTATGTACCCTGACAAGGTAGGCATAGTTGAATTGCTGCGAGCCTAGTGCCTTAATAAGAGCCTGAAGTTAGTTCTAGTACCGGGTGTGGAGAAGGCAGGGTTGAATAGCAGTTACATGGAGTGGACTTGTCTGTATGAATCAGAACAGAGGACCTGGAGAAATACTTTAAAGGGTCTCTAAGCAAACACCACAAATGCCACAACCTATACACTACAGCTTGTATACTTTCCTCCCTGGGGAAAAAAATTTTTTCTCAGAGGCTGGTAACTCTTGTTTTACCTTTTACCCACAATTTTAATACAGAAAACTAGAAACAACGAATGAGAAATTGGTTCAACAGTGAAGAGACCATGGGTAGCTTGATACACAGGAGGAGAGATGGTTGTACAGCTCTGTAATTTTACTAAAACTCACTGAATTGACACTTAAAATGAGTGAAATTTATGGCATATGAAGTATACCTCAATAAATATGTTTTTTAAACAAAAGCTGATCCAAAAAAATTATACAAGGAAACTTTGAGAACTTGGAAGGCATAGGTATATGTAGAATTATTTAGTGTGGGGCATATAGCATAATATTTCTCTGAACAGAGGTAACTAGAACTGGTTTGTTGGTTAATATAAATTTTTTCCAAGTCAGTTAAAGGAATGAATCATATAAATGATATATACATTCTTTAAACCATTTATTTTTGTTTAAAATATAAAACATATACATTCATTCCACAGGTTTTGATGTAGAATCAAAACCTTCCTTTTCTCTCGGGACATCCCAGTTGGGATCGTCTATGTATCTGTCAAATAAATCACACTTTAACTCCAATTTCCATTTTCAGTGTTTTTTTTAGGTGGTATGAGAACTTAGAGTCAATCTGAAAACAAAGCTCTTGTTTTTTCAGTTTTCCCCAGTGTTTTTTTTAGAGACAGGTTTATTGAGGTGTAATTGACCTGCTGTACAATTCATCCTTTGTAGTGTACATTCCATGAGTTTGACATGTGCCTAGAGCCGTGTAACCACTACCATGCAATCAAGATACAGAATATTCTTCAATCTTCTGTGTGTATATCATCCATACCTATCAGTAGCAACTTCTTAGCACCCCCTCTTCATCAAGATTCTCAAATGCATTCAACTTAGTTTTTATAGAAAGAGCCACTCTCTTTTTGTATTTCTATTTCATCAGTTTGTGTAGTATTTAAATTATGCAATTACAAAGACAGCTGCAACTCACACTGGGCAGTTGGAGGACCAAGACAACTGTCTGTTGGTAACATTCAACTCGAGTGTGTGGGGTCCTTCAGGAGCCTGCAGAGGCTGTGTTGTGTGGGCCAGTCTGTTTTATGGAAGCAGTGGAGAGGCTGTTTAATCCAGGGAGTCGTCTCAGCAAGGGTATTGTCAGATTCCTATGCTTTGCTCATGGCCACTCCAGCAATGCCCAGTGCAAACTTTGGGGTGCTGTGCTAGGCCCCCATCAGCAGGAAAAATGCCATTCTATATCCTGACCTTAAGGAAAAGAGAAGAATAGGGGGAAGGCTATATGAATAGAAAGAGAACTATGTGAATCTTAGGAATTAGGTATTCTTAACTTCCTTGGTGGATCAGTGGTAAAGAATCCGCCTGCCATTACGGGAGACACGGGTTTGATCCCCGGCCCAGGAAGATCCCACATGCTCCACAACTACTGAGCCAGCACTCTAGAGCCCTGGCGCTGCAACCATTGAACCCGTGTGCCACAGCTACTGAAGCTTACAAGCCTAGAGCCTGAGCTCCGCAACAAGAGAAACCACCACCACGAGAAGCCTGCACACCGCAACTAGGGAGGAGCCCCCACTCTTCGAAGCTAGGGAAAGAAAGCCCTGGGAGCAACAAACACCTGGACAAAAATAAATATATTTTTTAAAAAAGAGAAGGATATTATGCATAAAATAGATAACTAATGAGAAGATACTGTAAAGCACAAGAAACTCTACTCAGTGCTCTGTGGCGACCTAAATGCAAAGGAGATCCAAAAAAGAGGGGATGTATGTATCCATACGCTGATTCACTTCGGTGTACTGCAGAAATCGACACAGCAGTGTAAAGTAACTATGTGCACATGCGCACACTGTCACTTCAGTCATGTCCAACTCTTTGCGACCCTCTGGACCGTAGCCCACCAGGCTCCTCTGTCTATGGGATTCTCCAGGCAAGAATACTGGAGCGGGTTGTCATGCCCTCCTCCAGGGGATCTTCCTGACCCAGAGATTGAACCAGCATCTCTTACATCTCCTGCATTGGCAGGTGGGTTCTTTACCACTAATGTCACCTTGGAAACTCCCAAAGCAACTACACTCCAATTTAAAAACAAAGAGAGAGAGCCGGATACAAAACATTTCAGAAAGCTTTCCATTCCGAGTGGTAAGTAAATAAAGTATTAAGGCTTGAAGCCTTAAATGGGTAAGCTTAGGATATCTGGCCTGTGTGGACTGGGCCCCTTCTTGGTGATCTTGGATCGGGGTCCTTTCTATTCTGCCTCACAGGGTGGGGTGGGGTGGGGTGGGGTAGGGATGGGCATGGGTAGGAGCAGGAGTGGGCATGGGTGAGCTGAGCCTAGAGATGGGAGAACGGCCACCTGAGTCACCTCCGACCGGGAGTGGGGAAGGGGTGGGAGGCCGGAGTCAGAAGGACAGCGGCTGCATGGGGGGAGGGGTGGGGTACGGATACCCCCTCCCCCCCGCCCCCCCGCGAAGGTCACCTTCTCACCTGTTCTCTCCCACCCTTCTGGCCCCTTCTCTCGTCCACATCAGCTCCTTCGAATGTTCTTCCGGCAGCAGGATGAGATTCGGAGATTGAAAGAGGAGCTGGCCCAAAAAGACATCCGCATTCGGCAGCTTCAGCTGGAACTGAAAAACTTGCGCAATAGCCCCAAGAACTGTTAGCTCCCCGGCTGGGCTGCTTTCTAAGCCGATCTCTCCGTTGTTTCTACTCGTCCCTTAACTTCCCCCCTTCTCCGGTGACCCCAGAGAGAGCGCCAGGACTGGAGCTGGGGGAGAGCCTGAGGACCCCCCACCTGCCACCTCAAGAACTGGAAGCTGACCTTTGACCTCTCGACCTCATGCTAATAGGAGTCCCCAGCCTCTCCCAGAGTCCAGGCTGGCAGCCCCTTTCCCTGACACCCCCGGAGCCTCGGCTTCCCCTTGGCTGGGCAAATGCCGTGAACTCCCCTCGACGAGTGCCCTCTGTGGACCAAGGAGCGCAGGAGGAAGCCAGAACCCTAGTAGACTTAGAGGTTGAACTTGTCCTCGGCAGAGTGGGCTGCCGGGACATCTCCGCGCTCCCTGCTGGGGCTCATGGTGGCCCTGATGGACGCGCAGTAAGGGCTGGATTGCAGGCATCAGCGATCTCCCTCCCCTCCCCCACCTCGCTTGCCCTGGGCAGCCCCGGAAGCCCATTGGCCTGACCAGGGTTGCAAGCAGCCCAGCTCCTTCCTGTTTCTTGCCCCCTCTGTCTTATCTTCAGGGAATTAAGAGGATCCTTCACCAAGGCCATAATGACCCCTTGCCCTCCCCTGATGCTCTTCAAAGCTCTGGCAACGCCCTTTTCCCGTTCACTTTGTGAGGCAGTCAGGGTAGGGAATAGTGTCCCCATTTTACAGATGACAGAACTGAGGGTTGCTTTGGGGAAGTGACATCACTGAGGCACCCAGCAGGTGAACAGTGTACCCAGGACCAATGGTGTGCAGACCGCAGGCCTGGGCGCTTCCCACTGCATCAAGATGCCAGTCCTACAGGGGCATCATCAGGGCCGAAGTCTCTGTGGAGCAGGAGGAGGACCGGGGGGCCTCCCAACACCAGTAGTGCCAATGTGCCACACCCCTCCCCCACACTCAGTATCCCTTCAACCTTCTGGGCCCCACCCTTTGCCCTCACCCCCAGGTGACTCACTCTGAGATGAGGCCTCTTCCTCCTGGAGGCCGAGAAGGGTGGTGCTGGCCCTGGGAAGGCCGAGCAGTGGCCTGCTGGCCCCGAGGGCTGCTCTGCGTGCGTGTCCCTCCTCCCTGCTCTCAGCCACGGTCAGCCTTACGCTTGTAGAACGACCGCAGCCCCTGACATTGGTGTAGCACTTTAAGGTTTACACAGCCCTTCGACATATAGGATCCCCTTTGAGCCTCATCTCAGCTCCCAGAGGCAGGGAGCATTCTCCCCACTTTGCAGATGAAGACACTGAGAAGCAGCTCAAGGCCACAGGACCCTGGGAGATGCCACACTTCACTTGGTCTTCTACCATTTTCTTTTTTTCCTCCTTTTCTCCCTTCATGTCTCATTACTCACAGAGTGTATGAACACTGTTCTCAGAAAAGTCACAGTTTGAGGGGGAGATCTGGTCTAGGGATCAAGAAATGGGTGTCTACACCTCTCTCATTAGCTAGAACCTCTAGACGCATTGTGCTCTGCACCTGCTTGTCCCACGGCCACCCTGCAGAACTTCCATCCACAGAGATGGGGCTCCCTAAGCCCCTCCAAGTGACCTGGGCAGGGAGAGCCCCCCAAACCCTCAGGCTTTTCCTCTAAGAGCCTTCCACGCTCACGGCCAGCTAAAGCAGGGTCTCCTCACCCCCCAGACCCCGCTGCTAGACTGCGTCAGCTCACATCTCCTCCTCCCCACACTTCTGAAGCTTTTTTTCTTCCCCACTGACCTTTGTGGTCTTCTGTGATTATTTATGCTGCCACCCAAGGATAGAATTGAAATAAAATGTTTTCAAGTTATCAGGCCTGGACACGGCCGGCTCATTTCACCTGGGCGGTTCTTCCTCTTGGTCGCCATGGTATCCTGATGGCCAACTCCCCAGCCACAGCCCTGTTGCTTCTCTGCAACAACAAACCATGTCTGTGTCTACAGGTGTGACTTCACACCTCAGCACTGCTGACGTCTGGGGCTAGATGATTCTTTGCTCTGAAGGCTGTCCTGAGAACGATCAGCTGTTTAGCAGCATCCCTGGCCTCCACCAGCCAGATGCCACAGCAACACCAACCCCGTCATGATAAAGAAAGATGTCTCCAGATATCACCCAGTGACCCCCCTGGGATGTCAGAATTGTCCCCAGTTGAGAACCTCTATACCACATCCACATCCAGCCCTGTGTTGGGGTCTACAGGACACCTACATTTCACACTGGAATGCTGCTTCACAGTTTACAAAGAACTATTTCATGTACTTGACTCCTTTGATCACAGCTGCTCTAAGTGATGTGTTCTAATTTTTCCCATTTTTAAAAAGGAAAGTCAGGTCCAGAATGTGACATGCTCAGTCAAAGTCATTTAGCTCATGTAATGGGGAAGACATGCAGGGCCATGGACCTCCTGAGCCCAGAGCCAGAGGAGGCACATGTTGCCAGTCCTCAGCCAGGTGCAGCGCTGGGCAGGGTCTCTTCTGGAAGGAGGGCAAGGGCCCATCATGAGACAAGGGGCTGCCAGGCCGCTGGGCCACCCTCCCTCTCTCACCGAGCCAGGGTGGTGGTGGAGCACAGCTGTCAGTCTACAGAGTGGATAGTCATGTGACAGTGGATACCGCAAGAAACTCCAGAGAGAGAAAAGCAGAGAAAAGCAATGAAAATCTCAGAAAAGAGGGCTGGAGAGGAAGTGATAAAGGGCAGTGGAAGAGCAGGGGGCATGACCCGGAATAGGCAGGGCGTGGTCCAGGCCCAGCTCCACCTCTGACGGGCTGTGTGACCTGAAGTGGTTCACTGCTCCCCTCTGGACTTCACTTTGTCTATAAGGTGAGGGTGTAGGACAGTTGGAGGGTCCCTTAATGCTCTGACACGTGAGTTTCCACGAGTTTCTCCTAGCAATTAGGAGAATAGGACAAAGCCCCAGGATCACCAATTGTCCAGCACGCAAACAAGAAATAGTTTCTGTAAGCTGTTATGGAAAAATCCAAACAAACTTTTTGGCCAACCCAATATCATCAGGAGAAGGGAAGTAGTAGGGTGGCTTCCAACAGGGCTTGGGTGCAGAAATACACTCTAGCTAAACATGAATTTGAAAAAGACACCCACAGAGTTTCTGATGTGGATCAATTCATAGTTCTGGGTTTGAAAGAAATGCTAAGGTCTTTGAGAGTTTGGACTCCAAAGCTCCTTCTCCAGGGATGCAGAAGAAGGTGGGTAGAGCTGGGTCTTTCACCAAGGCTTCTCCCAGCCTGGTCAGGTGAACACACACGGTGACCTGTCTCATGTATGCCTCTGTCCCATGGGATCCCCAATTCCCAGTCCAACTGAGCAGCTCTTTAATTATCACTTATTATGGAAGGTTGTTCAAGGTCAGAGGTGAATGTGATTTCTCTCCAAGCACCCCATTTCCCAGGTGCATTTGTTGATGAACCCATTGCTTGCTCATCGCTTGTCCACATATGTCCTTTAGTTCTTCACATACTAGAATATGCTCCATGCCTCCTCATTCATTACGCTGATCCTGCAGTCAGTTACAGCCTTGCTGATCCTGTGGCCAGTTACCGCCTCACTTACCACGTTGCTCTGATTAGTGTAACCATGTAGGAGAACAAGCCTATCTGGCTTTTCATACCTTTTCCCAATGCCATGTTCCTCACCAGGTGCTTGCTCCCGTCTTTTCTCCAGGGGAGAATATCTGAGGCTAACCTCCAGACCCTTTTCTTGTATGGAGAGGTCCCTCTGGGCATGCCTAGAACTCTGGTCACACATATCCCTCACATACCAACACCTACTTGGATTTTAAGCTCAGCCTAACTCAACCTTGAGTGGCTGAATCTACTCAGTACTGGGCACTGGGAACCCAGAGATGGGAAAGAATCAGACTTGCCCTTGAGGGGCTCCAACCAGTGGTCCATCAATAGGCATCGTGTCACCCAGCGGGATGTGGAATCCCTGGAGGCTGGGGTGAGTTCCACCCTCTGCCGGGTTCCAGGTGAAATAGGCAATTGTTTGCAGATTTACTGATTCCTGGATTCCCTTCAGTCAGCCTCCTGAGATCCCAAGATGGGCTTGGGCATTTTTAGACTCTCTCTTGGTGCTGGGCACACATCCCAGACTGCCAGTGGACCGTGCAGAACATGGCTGCTTCTTCACTGTGCGAAATGATTTCATATTGCAAACACCTCCACCACAAGGCCCCTGCCCCTCAGCTTGGAAGGCTGTGCTGACCGGGCTGCTTAGAGCAGGAGCAGACGCTCACCCCCACCACAGGAAGCCTTACCAGACTCGTCTCCTCTATCCCCACCAACCCAGGTCCGCCAGCCCGAGGAGGAGGGGGATGCAGGCCCTTGGATCAGGGAGAGGAAGAGGGCGATGCTGGCAGAAGCTTCTTGCTCTCTGTGCCTCTGTGTTTCTATTTGGGAGCAATCTGCAGACTGTCTTCCCCTAGAATTTATTCAGTGACAAACTCAGTTGGATCAGCCTTACTTAGAGAAGGTGAGCAGCTACAGGGTCGGGTCTGCAGAGTTCTACGAAGGTCCTGTCCCAGTCCTTATACCTGGCTGTCCCACTGCCTGGAATCCCCCCATTAGCACAGTCCCTTTGGGTGAAGCTTTGCCCTTGCCAAAGCCCTCTACCTATAACAGATTCCTGCGGGTATTCAGATGCTGTTGTGAAGAGGGTTGACAGATTGAAGGAAGGAAAGAAGGGGGCGATGAAAAAGGGGCGAGCTCGAGTGGAAGGAGGGCGATGGGAACACCGAAGACTAAGATTTTGGATTTCAAGGTCACAGTGATTAAGGCAAGATTCAAAGACCAGGAAGAGTTTGCTAGGAGCTTGAATCCAGCCAGCAGGTGGCAGATTATGGCCTTCTTATCGAGCCCATTTTTCCTGAGCTGAGTCCCTTCTGCCACCTCCCATCCCACCCCAGAATGAATGACCCAGATATAGGCCCAAGGGCCTCATGGCAAAGCAGGCACACAAAATAGCTAGGATCTGAAACACCCCAAGTACAGAAGAAGAAAGGCTCAATGGGGGACAGCAGTACCCTCACTGCCCCAAGTCGCTGTCAACAGACTGCTGGAGGAGTTATCTGGAGATAGCCAGAGGGGGGCGCTCACCTCACCACCCTCTGAGGCTGCCTGTCCCAAGTAGCTGGAAAGAGGCTGAATCGGGGTTGCCTTCCCAGCTGAGCCCGTGACTCTCTGACCTTTAGCAGCTCCCCGCTTCCTGTCCTGCCTAAGGGACAATGGCAGGGAGGGGCCTGGAGAGTGCAATTCAAAGAGGCCTGGAGCTGATGAGGTGGCAGAAGGAAGAGCCAGGAACATGAAGGGGAGGGAAGAAACGCCAGAGAAGGAGGAGTAGGGGTCCATAGACCTCTGCAGCCCTGGTCATGGCCCAGCCCAGGCCTGGGGCTCACCAGCTTCAGCCCCACACCATCTCCAGGAAGTTGCTGACGAGAGAAACCTGAGCTGCATCCCAGGCAAGAGATACAGCCCAGGGGCAGAGAAAGAGGGGTCTCAGCCAGGCCATGGAAGCCCTGAATCAGTGCCCTGGGAGGCTGGACTCCACTCTGTTGAAGCAGGAGTGCACACTTCCGTCTGACTACCGCAAACAGAAAGGATTAGGGGGCGGCTCTGAAGCAGGCAGCCAGGTGGGGGCTGGTGGGCTAGTGGCGGGTAAGGGAAGAGATGGGGAAGGGGTGGCTGGGGCATGGGTTAGGGCAGACTCCAGGATGGTCATCTTAGGTGGGGATGTAGTGGGAGGGGAGGAAGGGGGATGTGTGCAGAAACGTCCCAGGAATGGAACCAGCGGTGTGATGAGAAATGAGTCACCCCTGCCAACAGATGGAGCACTTTACGGAGCTTGGTACCTTGCTTTATACCTCTCTTAAACTTCCAACAGCAGGCAGTGTTTGTTGTACCCGGCTTAGCAATTGTCCTTCAGACTAGCTCACAGAGGAATGGCTGTTCTTAGAAAGCTCTGTTGGGTTCTTTTTATCATGATAAAAACTATCTTCCCCTTGGGGCTGCTTGATACTGTCCCGTGAAGTGACAGGGCCCCACGCACCCTAGGGTTTTCCACCCTACCTGTCCCATCTACCCCTCAGGATGCCTGACATTCACCTATTTGTCCGACGGTGAAATCATTTGTAACGACAATGAAAATAGCTTTTTTGCTTCTCTTCACCTACTAGGAAGCAAGTAGAAGCCTAGTAGTCTCTCTTCACCTACTAGGAAGCATTTTCATTCAAAAGCTATTTTACAAAATATTTGCTTTATAAAATATTTATCAAGCATCTTTTCTGCAGCAACTATTATCCTAGGTGTGAGGATGTAAGAGATGAACAGGATCTAGTTCTTGTTTGCAAAGAGATTCCACTCTAATTTACAGTTAAAATTCACATACAGTGCAGAAAAGAATGCTTGGGAGGACCGAGATGACTAACAGTGATTTTCTCAGGGTGATGAGATGACAGGTTAGTGCTCTCCTTTTTGAAGAGCTACATTTTTCTGCAATAAACAATTTTTGTGAGTGAGAGAGAAAGTTTATTTTTTTAGTTTGGCAGATACTTTAAATATGTGTAAAAGCGTAGGATTTGCCACTGTTTCCCTTTGAATGAAACCTCAGACTTATTCTGCTCAGTTCACCAGGTTCAGGAACGGGGACCTCTCCTCCCACATTGTCAGGGCCCCTCTAGACCAGAGGAGGAGACTGCCCATGTGGGTAGTTGGATGGCGTAAGCAACACAGGTATGGCCAGGTGTCACTTCTCCTGGACATTTGATGGGAGGAAGGCCTGATGGGAGAATCCCTGCCACTGAGGTGCACACTACGCACATGGATTCCTGCACAAAGGTGACAACAGATTTTTGCCAGGCTTTGGCTCAGCCTTCCCTGGGCCCTCTTGGTGCTGACTTGACCTTCCCTGACCCCTTTAGGTCTGGGGCTACCCGCTGATCTCCTCCTACCCTACCCCAGGCGTCCCCAGTCCCTAATCTTGCCTCTTCCCAACCCACTGTTTGTGGCATAAACCCTGTGACCTGCTTCTTCTGGCAGTGAGCCCTTTCTCCTCTTCAAATCAAAACCCTAAGCTGTCAAAACTATTGTTTCAACCACGAATTTTTGAAATTTGGAAAGTCAAAATCTGATTATTGATTGTTTATTTGTTACACATTCCTGTTATCAGAATCTTAGTTTTCCCTGAGGCAGTGAATATCTCTGGCTGGGATGGGGAGGAGATACATCAGACACCATAAGATCAACAGCTGTTTACAAAATCCATCCTCTCACCCGCCCCCCACCTCACCAACATGCAGGTGTGCACATGTATGTGTACACATGTGTACACATGCACACACACAACAGAATCATTAAAATGGCCACAGATTAAGATAATATAGAACTGGGGAAATTTAATTAATGACATGGAACTGGAGAACAGTGTTCTTTTTCTTATACAAAGAATTTCTTTCTTTCTAACATGGATTTTTATTTATTTGGCTGCTCTGAGTCTTAGTTACAGCATGTGGGATCTCGTTTCCCCAACCAGGGATCAAACCCAGGCCCCTGCGCTGGGTGCAAGGAGTCTTACCCACTGGACCACCAGGAAAGTCCCTGGAGAACAGTGTTCTTTTGCTAATTTTCAGTTAGCATTTTCTGGATAATGGCATTTCATTAGGCGCCAGTGATATAAAACCAATTGAGACACAAATTCCTGGCCTGCATCTCTCAAGATGCAGACATGTGAATGAGTAATTACAATTCAGTATAATACGTAATAGATCAGAGCATTATATAGGAACAATCAAAACACCAACCTCATGGTGACAGGTAATCTGAGTTTTATTTTTTGTTTATTGAGATATAATTGACATATAACATTGTGTAAGTTTAAGGTGCCCAAGGATTTGATGTGTTTGTGTATTGCAGTATGACCACCACCATAGTGTTAGCTAACACCTTTATTAAGTCACTGTTCGTGTGTGCTTAAGTCACTCCGTTGTGTCCGACTCTTGGTGACCCCGTGGACTGTAGTCTGTCAGACTAATCTGTCCATGGGATTTTCCAGGAAAGAATAGTAGAGTGGGTTGCCATGCCCTCCTCCAGGGGATCTTCCCAACCCAGGGATTGAACCCATGTCTCCTATGTCTCCTGCATTGCAGGCAGATTCTTTACCCAGTGAACCACTGGGGAAGCCCAATCAAGTCACTACCATTGCTATTCTTTTTTTTTTTTTTTTGCAGCTATGCAGCCTGCTTTCATGCAGTGGAGAAGGAAATGGCAACCCACTCCAGTGTTGTTGCCTGGAGAATCCCAGGGACGGAGGAGCCTGGTGGGCTGCCATCTATGGGGCCGCACTGATTCGGACACGACTGAAGCGACAGCAGCAGCAGCAGCAGCAGCAGCAGGGGCTTAGTTCTTTTGCGTGCTTAGTCGCTTCCTTCTTTCCCAACTTGCTGCGACCCTATGGACCATGGCCTGCCAGGCGCCTCTGTCCATGGGATTCTCCAGGCAAGAGTACTAGAGTGGGCTGCCATTTCTTTCTCCATTAGTTCCTTGACCAGGGATCAAACATGCCATTTCTTTTTTGTAGTGAGCACATTTAAGATCTATTACCAGGACTTTCCTGGTGGCCCAGTGGCTAAGACTTTGTACTCCCAATGCAGGGGCCCAAGGTTCAATCCCATCCCACATGCCACAACTAGAGATCCTGCCTGCTTCAACTAAGACCCAGTGCAGCCAAGTAAATATATTTTTTTAATCTTAAAAAAAATTTGTAGCAATTTTGAAGTACGTGATACAGTATTATTAACTATAATCACTAGATGTACATTAGATCCCCATCTTCTAGTTACAAGTTGGTACCCTTTGACTAGCATTCCCAAAACCCCTGTCCACCCCACCTCCACCCCCCAGCCCCCACATTCTGGTAACCACCATTCTAGTCTCTCTTTCTACAAATTTGGCTTTTTTGATTCCACAAACAATATTTGTCTTTGTCTGGCTTATCTCACCTAGCATAGTGCACTCAGGGTCTATTCATGTTGTCACAGATGACAGGATTTCCTTCTTTCTAGTAATCTGAGTTCTTAAAGTGAAAGTCGTTTTCCACTAGAGAAGAGAGAGAGGTGCCTTCCAGTCAGGGAACAGTGTGTGCAAAGTCACGGGGGCAGGAAACAGTGGACTTGAGGAGAGCCTTGAGTTGCTGGAGCTAAGGAAAAGGCTGGCAAGGGGACCATCTGCAAAGGGCCTTCTCCTCAGGCTATTTATTTGGGAGGCAGTTTTAAGCAATGGAAAGCCTTAGAAACATCAGAATGATCAGATGAAATTTGCATTTTTGAAAAATCCATGAGGAGGATGGAAAAGAGAGACATGTTGGGCAAGAGGCTGTGAGGAACTTCTGGGAGTACTCAGGTGAGCTGACCTGGTGAACCAGACCAAGAATCAGGAGGTGGAGGGAGGCTGCAGAATGCGATAAGATATCACACTGAATTGCAGAGAGATCAAAGGAATGATTGGGCTTCCCAGGTGGTGCTAGTGGTAAACAACCTGCCTACTAATGCAGGAGAAGGAGGAGATGTGGGTTCGATCCCTGGGTCGGGAAGATCCCTTGGAGAAGGACATGGCAACCCACTCCAGTATTCTTGTCTGGAGAATCCCATAGACAGAGGAGCCTGGTAGGCTACAATCCACAGAGCTGCTCAGAAATCAGACACGACCGAAGTAACTTAGCATTCATGCACAAAGGAATGATTATTCTTAGTGGGTCTTGAAATCAATTTAATGTGTTACAACCAGCATTTTTTTTTTAGTATCATACAATAAGAAAGCACTAAGTAGAACAGAAAGGAAATATTAGTGTGCACCACATGAAATAAGGTGGGCTTCCCTGGCGGCTCAAACAGTAAAGAGTCTGCCTACAATGCGGGAGACCTTGCTTCAGTAGCTGGAAGGGGAAGACACCCGGAGAAGGAAATGGCAACCCACTCTAGTATTCTTGCCTGGGAAGTCCTGTGGACAGAGGAGCCTTGCAGGCTACAGTCCATGGGGTCGCAGAGTAGGACATGACTGAAGCGACTTAGCACAGCACATCTGTGCATGAAACTTTGTTCATTACTAGTGTGTGTGTTGCTTTGTGTGTTGGGGGAGGGGGAGTGTACTGAAATGAAAAAATATATGTTTTTTCACTGCGGGTCGAAATCAACCAAGTTTGGAAGCCACTGATCTAGAACACACTAATTGGTGCAAAGCAGAGAGTAGTTGCCAATGGGATTTCCAGGAAAGAAAGATTCCATCTGTGTGAGGCTGTTCAGGATGGCTTCCCAGAGGCTTCTGAGCAGTGGGAAGTGGGCTTGAAGAAGGATAGGGTTGGGGTGGGAGAGAAGAGGGCAAGGCACCCAAGGCAGGGAGAAGGAGGCGCATACCTAGCAATCTGGCTGGATTCCTCCGTAGCCTTAGTCTTTCCTAACGGCCTGAAGATGGTTATCTTGAGGAGGCTAACATTTCAGTCTTAGCACAAAAAAAAGCATCTGCTGACAGCTTATCTTTTCTTCCAGCACTTATGTAAAACCTATCTGTCAAATAACCCAGGTCTCTTTTGACCTTCTTCGCTAATAAACCAGGGACATTTTCAATTTTCATGAAAACTCTTAGGGGAAAGACAACTGAATGAGCTGGATCTGGGTTCAAGATTGAGCCTAGAAGCGCATTCATCCAGTCACTTGTCATTTCTAAACGCTGTTTTTGCCCATCATAAAATGAGCTAATCAGAGCTACCTACGCTTTCTCCCAAACTTGCGAGCATCAAATCAAATGACATAAGGGGTCCAAACCTAAATTACCAGGGATGCAGACAGGTTGCTTTCCCCATTTGCCAGAAGGCCCAACTAATGTCAGATCCTCTGAAGAATAAATATGCTCTGGCAACCTTGTCATTCTTGTAGCAGATAAGAGAAGTCATTATTTTATCAGCTGGCACCAGAGTTCCTTTTCAGGAAGGAAGTGTCATTGTTTAGGAAAATACCTTGATAGGCCCTGTGGGGATAGAAGGTGAGGCCCTAAGGACACGGGTGGGGAGGAAAAAACAAAGATAGCTAAATAGCTCTGCCTAAGAATTGAACAAAAATTCAGGAGGAATTCACTGGAAGACCAGTGGTTAGAATTCCACGCTTCCACTACAGGGGCGTGGGTTCAGTCCCTAGTTGGGGAACTAAGATCCTGCATGCTACATGGTGAGGCAGAAAAATAAATAAATAAACAAATAAATGAAGAATTTGGGGATGAGGAAGAACAAAGGAGAGAGGCAAAAGGAAAACCAAGTAATCTGATCAGAGACCAATGCCCTAGTCTGTAAACAATTGGGGAAGACTTTTAAGAACAAAGAGGTCTCTGGACTGCAGTCCTACAATTCAGTCCTCTCTCCAATGTAATCTATTTTCCAAATCTCCAATAAATGTCTGTTACCCAAAGCTGCCTTGTGGGAGCAGGGCCGGTGGGCAGCAGAGTAGGGACTGTGTTGAACTTTGGGAGCAATTCTAGAATAGAGATAAAGGTGTGTCCACAGACAGCAAAGAAAAATTTAGAGTCAGGTGACACTGAGAAACATCGGTCCAGGTGACACTGCAACTCAGACTGGGACCTGAACCCATGGTCTTTTAACAGAGAGCACACCGGGTCTCAGGAATTAATGCTGCTCAGGTTCTTGATGTCTCAGAGCAGAAAGAACTCAGTGAGAGACAAAGTGATACGTAAGAAGTGGATTTATTTAGAGGGAAATATAGACCACAGACAGAGTGTGGGCCATCTCAGAAGGCAAGAGCAGGGGTATGGGGTTGTCAGTTTTTATCAGTTCAGTCTTTCAGTCATGTCCGCGACTCTTTGTGACCCCATGGACTGCAGCACGCCAGGCTTCCCTGTCCATCACCGACTCCCAGAGCTTGCTCAAACTCATGTCCATCGAGCTGGTGATGCCATCCAATGATCTCACCATCTGTCGTCCTCCTTTCCTCCTGCCTTCAATCTTTCGCAGAGTCAGGATCTTTTCAGTTTTTATAGGGGTGGATAATTTCACAGGCTAATGAATGGGAAGAATATTCCAGCTATTTGGCGGAAAGGGTGGAGATTTCCAGGAATTGGGCCATTGCCCATTTCAAGACCTTAATGGTCAGACTTAGATCTATCTTGGTGCCTGTGGGTGTGTCATTTAATTTGCTGATGTGTTTCAGTGAACATATACTAAGGCTCAAGGTCTAGTGGAAATTGACTCGTCTGCCATCTTGGACCTATTTTGCTCTAAACAGTTTATGTTGCGTCCTTGGTCTATGCCATTCTTTTAAAGGTTGTGCCCTACCTCCTGTTTCACAGGGAAGTCATAGAAATCTTGGAGAAGACCTAGGTTTTCCCTATCTTGTGAGATGGGGTTCAAGCCAATCACTTGTATAGTTGAGATGTTAGGATTGATCTCAGCGAGGCAGCAGTGAAAGGTGGCATGAAGCGAGATCTTCATTCCTTGCCCAGGAATTGATCCTGGGAAAACCAGGAATGAAAACCAGGAATCCTAGCCACAAAACCAGCAAGGGCTAGCGGCTAGAAGGTAATTTTCCCCTGGATCTTTGCACCCAGTGAAAAATGCATTTATCACTGAAGCAGAAACTGTAAATGCGGGTACAAAGTTTATTGTTAGAGATATAGCATCAAACAACAAGTGGGAGAGGACAGAGAGAAAATTCAGTTGAGACAGAAGAAAAGCAGAGATGCACAACTGGAGAGAAAGGGTGTGGGCCTTCCCTCTAGTGAGGAGGAGCGCAGTAAAGAGGCTGCTAAGTCATTTATATAAGGCAGTTCTTCCGGGTCTTTGTCTTCCTTCAGGCCAATCATCTGTTTTCTTTTTTCACACCTGACCTACCCTGCAACCCTCCCCTGGGGGACAAAGATGGCTCTTGAAGTGAAGGCTTCTGGGAAGAGCAAGACTTATTACGGCCTAACATTATCCCTTGACTTTTGATCCATGAGAAGCCTTTCTGCGTGTATGTAGTGTCTCCTCTGTCCCAAAATAGCGGGGAGGGAGATCCCTTAATCCTTTTCAATTCCAATTCAAACAGGTTTTTGCCCCTCCTTGTCCTGACTATTACCTTAAAGTGTTTACAAGAGATAAATGCTGGCTCTTTACCCCGTTTTTGTTGTTACTTCCGTTTTGGAGGGCAAGCAAGAGGCTGATTGTAAGTGTCTCAACTGGAACCCACCTATCGCTTGTCTCAGGAAATGGAAACAGGATATATATAAATATATGTATATATATATAAATGTCTAACCTGAAGTCCCTCTATTTCCTACATCAGGATTACCCCAGTAGACACAAGAAACCATTGACTACCCAACTCAATTATCACAATAAACATTTTTCCAGGCTTCTCTCTTGCTGAAGTCAATATTATGTGGCTATTATTGATTGAACTTCAGTCATAATTTACAAATCAAACATACAAGAGACAGTAAACCAGCTTTTCTCTTTTCTGACTGTATCCTGACCAATATATGCTATGGGCAGTGCTAATCTAATATAGATAGGTAACTCCTTTCTGATAATCATCTATTGCAGCTGCCTGCTATTTAGAGCATCTTTATCATCATCTCATTGAAGGCTAGGTCTTCAAAATAACCTTATGAAGCAGGAAAAGCCTGGGTTCTCAACCACATGTTAACAATAAGGAAACTGAGGCCCAAAGAATAAAAAATTACATTTTGATTAGGTATGAGAGATAATCTCAGATCTTAAGGAATGTTGGAATCATAGATATGAATGCATGAAAAGTCAAACAACATTAAAGAAGTAAAAATAAGTAAATAAAAATGTAATAGGGACATCACTGATGGTTCATTGGTTAAGACTCCACTCAGGCTTCCCTGGTGGCTCAGACAGTAAAAAATCTGTTTGCAATTCTGAGACCAGGATTTAATCCCTGGGTCAGGAAGATCCCCTGGAGAAGATGAATGGCAATCCACTCCAGTATTCTTGCCTGGAGAATTCCAAGGACAGAGAAGCCTGGCGGGTTACAGTCCTTGGGGTCACAAAGAGTCACACGACTGAGCAACTAACACTTTCACGTCACTTTCTTCCACTGCAGGGGACACGGATGCCATCCCTGGTCAGGGAACTAAGATCCTCATCCTGCTCAGCATGGATAATAAATAAATAATTAAAATGTAATAGTAAACATAAATAAATAAAATGTATACATAAAAAAGGAGGAATAAATGTAAAAATAAATGTTGTAAGGGAGAGCACAATTTCTGAAAGAATGATAGAGATCACAATGCATTCATCATCAAAGTCAATCCAGCTCAACCTTCTCATGATCCCACCCACTTCTTTCCATCTTCTTGGCCTCCCCAAACCATCATTGTCTCCACCAGGATTACCATAATATCTTCCTTACTAGTCTCTCTGACTCCAGCTTTGTCCCTATAATCAGTTCTCCAAATAGCATCTTTATAACATGATAAATCTCACCTTATCACTCTCCTACTTCAATCCATAGTGGCACCCCACTGCCCTAAAAGTAGAATTCTTTAACTTCACTAACAAGATCTTTCTTGATCTGGTCCTCTTATCCCTTGGGCTTCAGCTGTTGCCATTTGCTGCCCAGAACTCTGCTTCTTATAGACTGCTATGTTATTAAATAAATATCTGGTCTCTGCTTTTTTCTGGCGCAGTGCTCCTGAAACCCTTGGGATTTCAGGGCTGATAGGAATGTCTTTCGGAGAAGGCAATGGCATCCCACTCCAGTACTCTTGCCTGGAAAACTCCAGTGGGCGGAGGGGTCTGGTAGGCTGCAGTCCATGGGGTCACTAAGAGTAGGACACGACTGAGCGACTTCACTTTCACTTTTCACTTTCATGCATTGAAGAAGGAAATGGCAACCCACTCCAGTGTTTCTGCCTGGAGAATCCCAGGGATGGGGGAGCCTGGTGGGCTGCCGTCTCTGGGGTCGCACAGAGTTGGACACGACTGAAGTGACTTAGCAGCGGCAGCAGCAGCAGCAGGAATGTCTTTTGTTATTCATGAGGAATCCCTTTCTATCCTGAGTTTATGCTAAAGAAGTGACTTAGGGCAGGGCCCCTAGAGAGCCTCCAGATGGGATTGCTTAACAGAAGGACCGAGTGATTAAATGGTGAGAACTGCCCGCTGGGAGCTGGGGAGGAAATGCTGGAGGTTGAGATCTGTAAAAACCCTTGAACAGCAAGATCCCGAGAGCTTCGGAGTTGGTAAGCACATCCAAGTGCCAGGAGGGTGGTGCACCCCAATTTCATGAAGACAGAAGTTCTTCTGCTCAGGACCCTTTCTTAACTCTCCCCGTGTACTTCTTATCTGGCTGTTGATTTGTATCCTTTATGATCAACTGGTAAGTGAAGTGTCTTCTTGAGTTTGGTGAGCTGATGTAGCAAATTATCAAATCCAAGGAGGGTGTCCTGGGAGCCCCTTATTTATAGCCAGTAGGTCAGAGGTTTGTGCAGCTTACAACTTACAGCTGGCATCTGAAATAGAGGTTGTTTTGTGGGATTGAGCTTAAGCTATGGGGTGTACATTTATTCTTATGTAGTTTGTTTCACAATTAAATTGAATTGTTGAACACCCAGCTGGTGTTGCAGAATTGGTTGTTGTCCAAAACATCTCAGTTGGATACTTTTTATTTTGCTTTTGTTACCGAACCCCACTTCATTTGCTGCATACACACTCAGGCCAAACACACCAAAAAGCTGGAGTTGGGAGCAGAGACAAATTTATCACAAGGCCAAGGAAAGAGAATGGGTGGCCTCTGCTCAATAACCCCAAACTCCTCAATGGTTTTTGGGGAGAAGTTTTTATAGGCAAACTTGGGGTGAGGGCTACAGGGTGTGTGACTTTCCCCTATTGGCTGGTGATGGGGTAAGAGAGTGGTGTTCCAGGAGTCTTGTGCTCAACCTGAAGTTACTACCATCCTCCAGCTCGGTTGAGGGGTCTTAGTTTCTGTAGAAGAACTCAAAAATATTGTTATGTATATTCCCCCTGGAGGAGCTGGGACCCAGTCCCATTGCTGCACTATGTTTCTTGACTGCTTCTTCCTTGTTCCTATATTCCCTTCCTCCCCTGTGGTGGTTTAATGCTACGTCATGTCCAACTCTTTGTGACGCTATGGACTGCAGCCAGGCTGCTCTGTCCCTGGGATTGCCCAGACAGAACACTGAAGTGGGTAGCTTTTCCCTTCTCCAGGGGATCTTCCCCACCCCAGGGATCAAACCCTGATTCATAACTATTTGAATCTGCTCTTTGGAACTGAGGGAAGGTCTAGAAGGATGAATGAAGCCTATTTCCTACAAACAAGAAACAGGAATCATGGAAAGGATTTGTACTTGTGAAGGGCCCTCACAGGGTCCTGCTCAATTTCACTTAGTTTTCCTGATTTCATGAAGTATTTTTCCATGTACTTTTGCCTCCTGGCCTTTATATGCCATGTCCCTTCCATTTGCATCGCTCCTGCCCAACTCTCCTGATCTAGCTATTTTCTTCCTATTCTTCAGGTCTTGACTTTGATAATCCCTCCTGAGAGGTTCTTCCTATCTCTAGAATAGGTTAGAACCTACACCCTGCTACTCTCACAACATCCTTGATTGCCTCACCCTAATGCTCAGCACACTTCACAGCTGTTACTTATATAATTGTCTTCTCCAAGAGTGAAGACAGTTCTGTAAGCTCGCTGATGGGTGGGCTGAATGATCTGTCTTGCTCACCTTCATTTCCAGCACCCAACATCATGCCTAGTGTGTCGCAGGTACTTAAGTGTGTTGAGTTCAGCATGAATGAATGGATATTGTAGAAACTCAAAGGGAAAAAAAAAGGTTGAGGTGGTCAGGAAAAATGTAGCCTGGGACTAGAATGACAAATGAAGAAGCTTTCATAGTCACCCAATATGTTGCAGGAAGGGGAACCCCCTCCAGGGTGTGAGAGTGGGCTCTTGTCTAACACTCAGAAATGAATTGTCCGAGGAGACTGACAAAGCAAGAGGCTTTATTGGGAAATGAGGCCCAGGAAGGGAGAGCAGGAGGGTAAGGGAACCTAGGAGAACTGCTCTGCCATGTGGCTTGAAGTCTCAGGTTTTAAGGCAATTGGGTTTAGCCTCTAGGTTGTCTTGGGCCAATCATTCTGACTCAGGGTCCTTCCTAGTGGTGCATACACTGCTCAGCTACCATGCATGCCAGTGAGAAGGATTCTGGGAGGTGGTAGGACACGTGGCATTTCCTTTTGACCTCTCCCGAGCTCTTCTGGTTGGTGGTGACTTATTACTGCTGTGTTCCTTACTAGGACCTCCCTTTGTAAAATAATTCACGCAAATGGCTACTGTGGTGCCTGGCCATGGGGGGTGGTTTCAGTCAGTGTGTTTCCCCTAACAAATACATTGATGATAAACCATGGCTTCTTACCTCCCCAGGGAGCACCTGCAGAATGGAAGAAAAGGGCTGAACTATGAGAGAAGAGCAGACTCTAGTGTTGCCTCTGTGCCCTCACTGCATGACTTTGAGCATGTCATTTAACCTCTCAGAATCTGAGTTTCCTCAGTTGTAAAATGGGGCCCCTACAGGCTACTGGTGGGTTTCTGTGAGGCTCAGGGAGGTCCAGAATGTTTAAGTCCCCAGCACAAAGCGTTCTTGACCAAATGCATGTGAATTTGTTTTCACACAGCGTCCCCGTCCAAGATTTCCCAAGGCACTGGCTGAAAGCCAGCCTGGGAAAAGCGGGCATCTCTAAGGCCAGCTTCCTGCCCCTGAATAAACTCACTCTGCCCAGTCTGATCACCAACAGGAGCTTGGCCATCTGCTCTATCCACCCCAGAAACAGCAGACAGTATCCACAGCCTTTCTCACACCAAGCTTTAGGAGTGCCACCAGCCAGAGCCACTGACTTAAAGGCATTAACCTCCCACAAGGAGGCAGTATCTCTTCCCCTATCATTTTTGAGTAAAGAATTTTTTAAATTCTTTGGAATTTGAACTCTTCTCTTTAACCTTCTTTGTTAGACAAAAGGCCTCCAAGTCCCCTGAGCAACAGAATTTATTAGGTGCCTGCAAGGTTAGGGTTGTTTACTGCCCCCACTCTGCAAGGAGATTCCAAACTAATTAGGGGTGTGGTAGGCCAAATCATGCCCCCCACCAAAAATAACCATGCACTTATCCCTGAAACCTATAAATATGTTTTGTTACATGGTAAGCAACTTCACAGATGTAATCAAGGTTTTGGATCTTATGATTATAGGGAGATGTCCTGTATTACTTGGGTGAGGCCAGTCTAATCACATGAGCTCTTAAAGTTAGAGCACTTTATCTTGCTGGAATCAGAGGAGGAAGATGAGGAAGTTGGAGATTCAAAGCATGAGAAGGCAACTGACTTACTGTAGGGGTGGTGGAGTGGGTACATGGAAAGCATGAGAAGGAATAAGGCAGCGTGTAGAACCGAAGACCAGTCCCCAGCCAAGAGCAAGGAAACAGGGACCTCAGTCCTACAACCTCAAGAAACTGACTTCTATCAACCTGAAAGAGCCTGGAAGTGGATTGTCCCCCAGAGCCTTCAGACAAGAGCCTAGTCCTGACACTTTAATTTCAGCCTTATAAAAACCACAACCAGAGAACTCAACCAAGCCTTCTTGGACTTCTGACCTACAGAACTGTGAGATAATAAGTGTGCTGTTTTAAGCCAGTACATTTGTGGTGATTTGTTACCATAGCAACAGAAAACTAATACAGGGAGACAGGGCTTGTGTCTTGGGGTCTTTCAATCTAGAGCTTAGCCTTAAGCTGCCACAGCTGTGAATTCCTGGGCATCTGACCATGTCTGGAAAGTTGGGGGTTGTGGGTACGCCATAGACAGAATGACTGAAGCGAAGAGAATCAGTTTCCATAGAGGTCAGGTCAGAGAGCCTCTCTTAAGAGAGATACCCAAACCACAAACTTGGTACAAGGACCCTGTTCTGAGAGCAGGGAACAAAAATTAGAGTCCCACTTGGAGGGTATTTAGAGTAGATGGGAGGTCCTCCCTGTGGCAGTTCTGGCCAGTGACCTTTGGCTCACAGAAGGACAAATGGGGTATAGGCAGCCTACTGAGTTAAGGGCCTGGGGACTGAGAAGTGTGTATGAGACCCACCTGGATATTCAGGAGGAATATGAGAGCCTCTGGGATTTCTGTAGTTCTGTGGTAGAGGCGTCAGAGCAACATTGATTTATTTATGTTATTTATGATGCAGTTATACCCACTGCTCCCCAAACTGGTGTGGCCTGGAGAAACAGAGTGCCCCAAGATCTGTTAACCTCCAAGGCAAAATAAGAGGCTTTGAAATGTCAGACAGATGGAGCAGGGTGGAAGAGGCAGGAGCACAGGGAGGGGAGAGCTTGGTCAGACACAGCGGTGCTAACTTTCCTCCCATTGCTTTCATAGGTTACCGCAGCTTTCTGAGGTTCAGTTTCCAAACCTAAAAAAAAAGATGATCTTTATCACAACACATTATGAAGAAACAATAGGCAGGTTATGAATCATTACAGCACATGATGAAAACTACATTCCATACTACTCCAGTTCAAAACCTCTCATGTTTCCCATTTTAGTTCTCCAATATTGAGATGTGTCTTATGATTATATTGACCAGGCAGGAGTCCTGAGGTAGTTTTATTGCCTGCACTTGCAAAATTAGTGTCAGTGGTTGAAAAGAAAATTCCAAAGACTATTGACTAGTGAAGTATCCTTTTAAGAAAAGCTATCTCTTCAACTTCTCAGAGCGCAGAGGATAACCTCATACAGAAAAACAGACAGCAATGATGATTCAGAAGGGCTAGACTCTAAATGTGGACAAGTTTTAGTGATGCCACAACCAATTTTTCTTTTTTTAATGTGTGTACAAGACAGATGAATGATAAAAACAAGCCTAAAAGAGCACTTTCAATAAGTACAAAATGAAAAATTCTAAGTGATAAAAAAAACACTGATAAAATATGGGAACTATTTTTATGCCCAACAAACTTATACAGAAATCAAGACTGAGAGAACATTTACAGCAAATGGCAAGACTAAGACGTAAGGAAATGATCTCAGGCCTACGGCAGGTACCTATTTGATGTGACTAGTAATCACTGTGTTTAACCACTGTATTTGTATCCCCCAAATCCTTCACAGGAGCCCAAGAGCTCCAACCTTTGACCCACCAGAGATAAGCTTCAGTTTTGCCCACTGAGTATGTATGCTGCTGCTAAGTCACATCAGTCATGTCCGACTGTGCGACCCCATAGACGGCTGCCCACCAGGCTCCCCCATCCCTGGGATTCTCCAGGCAAGAACACTGGAGTGGGTTGCCATTTCCTTCTCCAGTGAATGAAAGTAAAAAGTGAAAGTGAAGTCGCTCAGTCGTGTCTGACTCTTCGTGACCCCATGGACTGCAGCCTACCAGGCTCCTCTGTCCATGGGATTTCCCAGGCAAGAGTACTGGAGTGGGGTGTCATTGCCTCCTCCGATCGAGTATGTATGTACACACACAAATCCAAAAAACAGGAGTTGGTTGAGAAATATAGGAAAAAAACCTAGATATTGCAGAATATTACAAAAGATTGGAGTTATTGGAGTTATTTTAAAGAGGGTCTATTATGGCATAATTGATAAAGTGTATAATTGATCAAATTATGTATAATTACTAGTAAAGTAATGCTCAAAATTCTCCAAGCCAGTCTTCAGCAATATGTGAACCGTGAACTTCCTGATGTCCAAGCTGGATTTAGAAAAGGCAGAGGAACCAGAGATCAAATGGCCAACATCCGCTGGATCATGGAAAAAGCAAGAGAGTTCCAGAAAAACATCTATTTCTGCTTTATTGACTATGCCAAAGCCTTTCCACAATAAACTGTGAAAAATTCTGAGAGAGATGGGAATACCAGACCACCTGATCTGCCTCTTGAGAAATCTGTATGCAGGTCAGGAAGCAACAGTTAGAACTGGACATGGAACAACAGACTGGTTCCAAATAGGAAAAGGAGTACATCAAGGCTGTATATTGTCACCATGTTTATTTAACTTATATGCAGAGTACATCATGAGAAATGCTGGACTGGAAGAAACACAAGCTGGAATCAAGATCGCCGGGAGAAATATCAATAACCTCAGATATGCAGATAATACCACCCTTACGGCAGAAAGTGAAGAGGAACTAAAGAGCCTCTTGATGAAAGTGAAGGTGGAGAGTGAAAAGGTTGGCTTAAAGCTCAACATTCAGAAAACGAAGATCATGGCATCTGGTCCCATCACTACATGGGAAATAGATGGAGAAACAGTGGAAACAGTGTCAGACTTTATTTTTCTGGGCTCCAAAATCACTGCAGATGGTGACTGCAGCCATGAAATTAAAAGACGCTTACTCCTTGGAAGGAAAGTTATGACCAACCTAGATAGCATATTCAAAAGCAGAGACATCACTTTGCCAACAAAGGTTCGCCTAGTCAAGGCTATGGTCTTCCCTGTGGTCATGTATGGATGTGAGAGCTGGACTGTGACGAAGGCTGACTGCCGAAGAATTGATGCTTTTGAACTGTGGTGTTGGAGAAGACTCTTGAGAGTCCCTTGGTCTGCAAGGAGATCCAACCGGTCCATTCTGAAGGAGATCAGCCCTGGGATTTCTTTGGAAGGAATGATGCTAAAGCTGAAACTCCAGTACTTTGGCCACCTCATGAGAAGAGTTGACTCATTGGAGAAGACTCTGATGCTGGGAGGGATTGGGGGCAGGAGGAGAAGGGGACGACAGAGGATGAGATGGCTGGATGGCATCACTGACTCGATGAATGTGAGTCTGAGTGACCTCCGAGAGCTGGTGATGGACAGGGAGGCCTGGCGTGCTGCAGTTCATGGGGTCGCAAAGAGTCGGACACGACTGAGCAACTGATCTGATCTGATAATTGATCATGTGTATAATTTTATGAGTTTAGACACATATACAGGCTGTGATACCTTTACCACAACCACTAGGGTAATAGGCAACCCTCACCATTCAAAGTTTCTTTATGTCCCTTTGTGTTAAGAACACTTAACACTCTCTTAAATTTTGAACCAGGGACTGAAGTCAGGCAGCGACAAGGACAAAATTGAATAGGGAAGTTGTTGGTTCAGTAAAATGCTGGACTCTAGGAAGTGATACAATCCAGGAAGTTGTATATTTCACATAAAGATGCAACCAGGAAGTGGTGCTTCAGTTCCGGGTTAAAGCATGGGAGGCAGACGTTGTTGCTGTGGCTGCACAGGGAGCTTCTTGGGCAAATGGCTTGGGGTAGAATACTGAGATTTGCAAGAGAACTGAGGACAGTGGAGAACGAAGAAAGGCAGAGAGGTGTGGACCGCCCCTGAGAAGGGGTGCCCAGTCAGCAAGCGTCTTCTTGAAATGATGCAGAGTCAGAAAGCAGGCTTCTTCCAGGCTCCACGTTTGCCCCCACCCCTGCTGTTTCTATTATGAAGGAAGAAGAGCAGAAAAGAATAGACATTCTAAGTGCTGCTGTGAAGCAGAAGGAAACCAAGACAATGTTTTAGTTAAATAAGGAAAAAGGAAAGGAAAACACAAACTCCAAAGCATCAATGGTAAATCTTCACCAGTGAGGATGAGCTGTGCTGGGAAAGATCTCAAATAAGAAGGTATATTCTGTTCCTTTTTGCTATAAAGCCTATAAATATGACTTCTAACTTTGGGGCTCCAGCCATGGCCAGAGACTGCGGATTCCTCTGACTTCGGGACACAAAGGAAGTTTACAAATTCAGGAACCCCTTCCAGTCACCTCCAAGATACCAGGACAGAATAATAATAGGAAAGTGAGTGATAGGACAGTGAAACAGGGTTCCCGGGATACAGTGAACATCACATTTTTAGATCAAGAAAGAAGGCAAAATATTTTTTTCCTAGAGTTTTCTAGGAAAACTCTCAATAAGAGAATGAAAGGGGGGAAAAAATCTAACCAAAAAAAAAGCTAAGAGGAAGGAGAGCTGACCACTTTAAGAAGTATGAAAAGGGTGATAGAAAGGAGAGAGGCATGACAAATTAGGATCTCCTGATGGGAACTTATCCAGAGCCTGAAGTGAGCAGAAAAGCTTGGACCTCAGAGGGTCTGATGGGCTGGAAGAGATGCTTCCTGCTGAGAACCTTGGCAGCCTAGCTCTTTAAAGAAGATGAAACTTTAGTCCTCTTCTTGGCTTTCCTAGTAGAGAGTTCCTTAAGAATTGCCTTTATATGACTTCAAATGACTTTCTCCAAAGATCAAGCCATTTTGTTCTTGCTCTTCTTCCTTGAGAGCAAGTCTCTTTTCTTGAACAGCTGTGAACTCATTGTCTACTTCCATCATTGAGGGACTGAGTGGATAGGGCAGGGTTCCCTCATGAGCTGTCTTGGGGTGAAACTGCCTCCCTCTTTAAACAGCTGTGCCTTGCTCTCCTTGTGGGATTCTAACTCCCCAATCAGGGATCAAACGCATGTGTGGAATTGCAGAGCCCTGACCACTGGGCCCGAGAGAAGGCAATGACACCCCACTCCAGTACTCTTGCCTGGAAAATCCCGTGGATGGAGGATCCTGGTAGGCTGCAGTCCATGGGGTCACGAAGAGTTGGACATGACTGAGCGACTTCACTTTCACTTTTCTCTTTCACACATTGGAGAAGGAAATGGCAACCCTCTCCAGTGTTCTTGCTTGGAGATTCTCAGGGATGGGGGAGACTGGTGGGCTGCCGTCTATGGGGTCACACAGAGTTGGACACAACTGAAGCGACTCAGCAGCAGCAGCAACCACTGGGCCACCAGGGTATTCCCTCTCCTGAAATCATCAGTGACTTTGCTCTGTGTTCCCAGACCTACTTCACCATCTCAGCCTAGACTGAACCTTTCAAAAAAAGAAATCCCTTTAGGATCATTTGTAGACACCCTACCTCCCACCCCCTGTCCCTTGCACATCCTGATGTAAGAGATATTAAATTTTACTTTAATTGATATCTGGTGAGAGAGAAATTCAGTGAGCTCAGGAAGATTCTAGGGAGTCAAAAGAACTTAAAAAATGGAGGAAACAATACAAAAAGTGCTAATGGAAATTGAACTGTCTTTTAGTTATTTAAAGACTATTAGTATTTGATACTAACATTTGATATTAGTATTTGATGAGGGCTTCCCCAGTGAGCTTAATGGTAAAGACTCTGCCTGCCAATGCAGGAGACACAAGAGATGCAGTTCAGTCCTTGGGTCCAAGATCCCCCGGAGGAGGAAATGGCAACCCACTCCGGTATTCTTGCCTGGAAAAAAAATCCCATGGACAGGGAAGTCTGGTGGACTACAGTCCGTGGGGTTGCAGTCAGACACAACCAAGCGACTGAGCACAGCACACGACAGCATAGCATTTGATAAGTGACCTCAGCAGGTGATTGTGCTGAATCATGTCCCAAGTCATTGTCCGTGTTCAGTCACTAAGTCGTGACCTCCCGACCCAAGGGTCGAACCTGACTCTCTTACGTTGCACAGATCAGTGCTATATTTCCCTAAATTTGGGTTCTTTTTTTTCTTTTTAACTCACTGGATCCATAGTGGCCTTTTATACCCAAACATTTCTTGGTGTTTCTGATGACATTGGTGCAGGGATGAAGAACAATTGTGTCTGGAGTTAAATGACCTCTTAGTAACAATAGGGTCCGTAAAAGGATTCGAATAATTTGAAAGTATACAAAGTGAAATCCCTACCACTTGCTCATAATCAGGGGGATTTGGAGAAAATATCCTTAATTGTTGAATTCTCCTTCTAGACCAGCAGTCCCCAATGTTTTTGGCACCAGGGACCAGTTCTATGGAAGACAAAATGGGGTGATAGGGGTGGTTTCAGGATGATTCAAGCACGTCACATTTATTGTGCACTTTATTTCTGTTATTACATTAACTCCACCTCAGATCGTCAAGCACTAGATCCTGTTCTAGACCTTTTATTATCCACCTGTCACATTGATACATGACTATTGGCATCTATTGGAGTGTACTCAGACTGTGTTAATTTTTTTAAGACAGTACCTTGTAGACATGAGTTAAGACTGCTGTATAAAGGTTTACTTCATTCTTTATCATGGTTATACAGTTTCCTAAAGTGTAAATTTATAATATATATATTATTGAAGTATAACTGATTTACAATGTTATATTAGTTTCAGGTGTACAGCAAAGTGAATCCAGTTATATATTCTTTTTCAGATTCTTTCCACTTGTAGGTTATTATAAAATATTGAGTATAGTTCTCTGTGCTATACAGTAAGTCTTTGTTGGTACCTATAATATATGTAGTAATATATAAATATTAATCCCAAATTCCTAATTTATTCCCCACCACTATAATAATAATAACTAATTCACTCTGGGACTTTCAGGTGTCTTTTTTATTTTTTTTAACTATTTCAAAGAGTCTACTTGTATAACGGTAAGAGCACAGACTTGGAGCAGGCTGCCTGAGTACCGTCCTCTCTCCGCAGCCTTCTCCTCCATCTCAAGTGTCCGTGTCTGTAGAATGGGAAGAATTAGCCCAGACTTGTAGCACTGTGAGGTTTTGATGAGTTTAAGCATTTTGCACTGTTTCTCCATGTCACACATTCTTGCTATAATTATTACATATGTTTTTGCAACTTGTGCTAGAATTTCAGTGAGATAGTTTTCCAGAATGAGAATTTAAAAGATAGAGCCAAAATGTCTTTCAAAAAGTCTGACCTATTTAGGTGGCCACCAGCAGCATACAAAAATTTCCTTTCTCCCATTCCTGTGTGATGAGACTCTTGTCATCCTGCTCTCCTGTTCCATGAAGTTGATCCTTTTCAAACGGCCTCAATCCACGATTCCTTAGCTGGAAGTAACCTGGCCATTTAAACTGGAGCTTAGAATACCTGCCAACATTGCAAATACGTGTACTCTTTGACCCAGCAATGCCAATTCGGGAATTTATCCTACAGATAGACTAGCAGGCTTGCAAAATGACATGTCTGCAAGGTTATTCATTGTGGTATTGTTTGTAACAGCAATAGACTGGAAACTAATAGGAGATCGGTTAAATAATTTATGGCTCAACCACACAATGGATTACTATATAGCCACTTAAAAAAAAAAAAAAAGGAGAGGCTCTTCTTTGTACGGATATAGAGTGATATCCAAGATGTATTTTTAAGTGAAAATAAGAGTGTAATAGCTAACACTTGTATCCCATATTTCATCAATTCTAAGACGTGCATTTTTTCACTTCGTGATGCACTTGAAATGAGGATGTGTTATAGTCAAAGGTGTGTCATAATTTAATTGGAATTTTTTTTTTCCTTTCCTAGTCCATAAAATAATGACGTGTCTTAGAATACATGGCATTTTCGATTTGATGAAATACAGCCGTGCTTACCCAGTGCGAGACACTGTCTATTTCAATCTCACAACAACCCTGTGAGGGTAAGTACTATTATTTTTTACATTTCACATGTGAGGAAGTTAAGATTTGACCTCAGGCAGTCTCACTCCAGAGCCCATGCGCTTAGACTTCTGATCCTGCAACTTCCGTGGTGCCAGCACCCCCCATCACATGTAGATGACTCACTGAGCACCAGGCCCCATCCCAAGTGCTTTGTACACATATTTGTTCATCTAATCCTCACATAACTGTAGGAGACACCTGCCACTGTTACCCTCATTATACAGGTGAGGAAACTGAGACACGAAGAGGTTATGAAGCTTGCTTAAAGATACAGCTGATTTGTGGAAGAACTGGGGTTTGAACATGGGCAGTCTGGCTTTAGAGACCATGCTCTTAATGATACCTTTTGTGTAAAAAGGGAGAGAAGTTATAATACATCCATATTTACAAAATGGCATCTTAGAAGTAATTTAAAAAGTACAAGTGTATCGGTAGGGTAACATATAGGAACTGAGTGACTGGAGAATGCGATGGGAATGAAAGTTTTTATTGCATGCCTTTTTTATTTTAAAATTTCATTTAATTGAAGTGTAGTTGATTTACAATATTGCGTTAGGTGTACAGAATATTCAGGTGTACAGAAAAGTAATTCATATATACGTGTGTGTGTGTGTGTGTGTGTATGTATGTATATATGTATATAAACATCGGGCTCCCCAGGTAGCGCTAGTGGTAAAGAAGCCACCTGCCAGTGCAGAAGACGTAAGAGACGAAGGTTCAATCCCTGGTTCAGGAAGCTCCCCTGGAGGAGGGCATGGCAATTCCATATATATATATGCACATGCATGCTTTTCCAGATTCTTTTCCATATAGGCTCTTACAAAATATTGAATACAGTTGCCTGTGCTATACAGAAACTTGTCATTATTGTATATATAGTAGTATGTATCTTTTAATTCCAAACTCCCAATTTATCCCTTCCCCTTGTTAGCCTTTGGTAACCATAAATTTCTTTTCTATGTCTGTGAGTCTATTTCTGTATTATCAGTGAGTTTACTTGTATTCTATTTTTAGATTACTCATATAAATGAAATTTTATTTTTTTCTTTCTCCTCTTACTTCACTTAGGATGGTAATCTCCAGATTGATCCATGTTGCTGCAAATGGCATTATTTCATTTTTTTGTGGCTGAGTAATATCTCATTGTACCACACCTGCTTTATCCATTTATCTGTTGATGGACATTGAGGTTGCTTACATGTCTTGGCTATTGTAAATAGTGCTGCTATGAACATTGGGGTGCATCTGTGTATTTTTTTTTTCATTTTTTAAAAAGATTTTATTGGAGTCTAGTTGATTTACAATTTTGTGTTAGTTTTAGGTGTACAGCAAAGTGAATCAGTTATACATTATATCCATTCTATCTTAGATTCTTTTCCCATGCAGGTCATTACAGAATATTAAGTAGAGTTTTCTGTGTTATACAGCAGGTCCTTATTAGTTATCTATTTTATATATGCTAATATGTTTTCAAATTAGAGTTTTTGTCTTTTCCAGATATATGTCCAGAAGTGGGATTTCTGGATCATTTGGTAGTTCAAGTTTTAGTTTTTAAAGAAAGCTCCACACTGTTTTCCATACAGACTGTACCAATTTACATTCCCACAAACAGTGTAGGAGGGTTTCCTTTTCTCCACACCCTCTCCAGCATTTGCAGGGCTCCCCTGATAGCTCAGCTGGGAAAGAATCCACCTGCAATGCGGGAGACCTGGGTTCGATCCCTGGGTTGGGAAGATCCCCTGGAGAAGGGAAAGGCTACCCGCTCCAGTATTCTGGCCTGGAGAATTCCATGGACAGTCCATGGGGTCACAAAGAGTCGGGCATGACTGAATGACTTTCACTTCACTCTCCAGCATTTGTTTGTGGATTTTTTTTTTCTTGGTAAGGAAGTAGGATTCATTGGTGGGCATGAGTAAGGAGGGGACATTGCCAAGCCTGTCATGAGTGCAGGGCCCACCATTTGTCCAGGGGCTTGTGTTCGACCCCACAGCCCTCTGGGGTGAGCTGCTTTTCTGCTATCATGTTTTCAGATTCATCCACATTAAACTCAGTAAACCCCCACTTCTTGGAGATGTGGGTTTCTGGTGGCCAAGGAACTTGAACTTGGCCCTGTGGAGGGCCTCAATCACAAGCTCCTTGTTCTACAGGTTGTTGTGGATGGACATTATGACTTGGCTGGTGTGGGCCCTGGGGCTTTCCAGAGTCACAGCACATACTTGTCTGGAGCCTATGAGCTCTAGCACAGGACAGCATCTTGTTGATGCAGATGAGGAAAGGGGGGAGCTGCACTTGGATGTGAAAATTATCTTTGCCGTAACTTTTTGGTGCCATGTTCTTGTTGGCACAAATATGGGCAGCCTCCAGAGCATCAGAGGAGAGCTGCTCGTACTCATCTGATACCATGTGGCCACAGAGTGGGAACTCATTCACTTTGCCTTCTTTCGCCTCTGGTCAAAGATGCGGATCTTAGCACCAGGGACACCTTGGCAGAAGCGGGACTTGAGTATGGCTTGTTCTTATATTACCAGTAATACAGGGTGGAGTGGTGGCCCATGGCAACACCAGGATCTTCAGTGGCCTTCTGAAGGGAAAGAGTGTTTGTGAACATTTTGATGATGGCTCTTCTGCCTGGTATGAGGTGATACCTCACTGTAGTTTTGATTTTCACTTTTCTAATAAATAGCAGTATTAAGCATCTTTTCACATGCTTTTTGGCCATGTGTATGTACTCTTAAAGCTCAACATTCAGAAAACGAAGATCATGGCATCCTGTCCCATCACTTCATGGCAAATAGATGGGCAAACAGTGGAAATAGTGTCAGACTTTATTTTGGGGGGCTCCAAAATCACTGCAGATGGTGACTGTAGCCATGAAATTAAAAGACGCTTACTCCTTGGAAGGAAAGTTATGACCAACCTAGATAGCATATTCAAAAGCAGAGACATTACTTTGCCAACCAAGGTTCGTCTAATCAAGGCTATGGTTTTTCCTGTGGTCTTGTATGGATGTGAGAGTTGGACTGTGAAGAAGGCTGAGCGCTGAAGAATTGGTGCTTTTGAACTGTGGTGTTGGAGAAGACTCTTGAGAGTCCCTTGGACTGCAAGGAGATCCAACCAGTCCATTCTAAAGGAGATCAGCCCTGGATAGTCTTTGGAAGGAATGATGCTCAAGCTGAAACTCCAGTATTTTGGCCACCTCATGTGAAGAGTTGACTCATTGGAAAAGACTGATGCTGGGAGGGATTGGGGGCAAGAGGAGAAGGGGACGACAGAGGATGAGATGGCTGGATGGCATCACTGACTTGATGGACATGAGTCTGAGTGACCTCCGGGAGTTGGTGATGGATAGGGAGGCCTGGCGTGCTGCAGTTCATGGGGTCGCAAAGAGTCGGACACGACTGAGCGACTGATCTGATCTGATGTATTCTTTGGAGACATGTCTATTTAGGTCTTCTACCCATTTTTTTGATCGGATTGTTTGGTTGTTTTTGATTGTTTGACATTGAGCTCTATGAGCTGTTTGGTTACTTTGGAAATTAAGCCCTATCAGTCGCATCATTTGCAAATATTTTCTCCCATTGTTTCAGTTGTCTTTTATTGTACTGACAGTTTCTTTTGCTGCAAAAGCATTTAAGTTTAATTAGGTCCCACTGATTTGTTTTTATTTTTCATTACTCCAGGAGACAGATCTGGAAAACTATTGCTGTGATTTATGTCAAAGAGTGTTCTGCCTATGTTTTCCTCTAGGAGTTTTATGGTATCCCATCTTATTTTTAGATATTTAATACATTTTGAGTTTAAAGTGTATAAAGTGATATTTATACATTTTTGTATAAAGTGTTAAAGAATATCTTAATTTCATTATCTTACGTGTAGCTACCCAGTCTCCCTGGTACAATTTATTGAAGAGACTGTCTTTTCTCCATTATATGTTCTTGCCTCGCTTGTCATATATTAACTGACCACAGGCACGTGGGGTTATTTCTGGGATTTCTATCCTGTCCCGCTGATCTTTGTGTCTATTTTTGTGCCAGTTGCCATACTGTTTTGATGAGTGTAGCTTTGTAGCATAGTCTGAAGTAAGGGAGCATAATTAGCTGTAGCTCCCTCCATTCTTGGAGGGGGCAATGGCAACCCACTCCAGTACTCTGCCTGGGAAATCCCATGGACAGGGGAGCCTGGTGGGCTGCAGTCCATGGGGTCACTAAGAGTCGGGCACGACTGAGCGACTTTACTTTCACTTTTCACTTTCATGCATTGGAGAAGGAAATGGCAACCCACTCCAGCGTTGTTGCCTGGAGAATCCCAGGGACAGAGGAGCCTGGTGGGCTGCCATCTATGGGGTCTCACAGAGTCGGACACGACTGAAGTGACTAAGCAGCAAGCAGCCCTCCATTCTTTCTCCGGATTGTTTTGACTATTTGGGGTATTTTGGAGTACAGGTCTTTTGCCTCCTTAGGTAGGTTTATTTCTAAATATTGTATTCTTATTGCACACTTCTTTGTTTGATTTTTGACACATGTGAGTGTATTACCTATGTAAACCATAACAAAACAACAGTTTAAACTTTGCTCCAAATTAATGTATCAGTGGTTTGAAAGAAATGATCCTAAGTAATCAGTTCTGTATCTATTTGGTCTTTTAATACTTGTCTTTTAAGCCTCAGAAGGACTGCTTTTATTGCTGTTAAAGTAGCAATGGATAACAGACAAAAATCTACATTAATTCTGATTACATACATGATTTCAAAGCTTGAATCCCACCATAATACCTATATATGGCTCTGTCAGACCACACCAGTATGAGGATAAGAAAGTGAAAGTCATTCAGTCATGTCCGACTCTTTGTGACCCCTTGGACTGTAAAGACCATGGAATTCTCCAGGCCAGAATACTGGAGTGGGTAGCCTTTCCCTTCTCCAGGGATCTTCCCAACCCAGGGATCAAACCCAGGTCTCCCCACTGCAGGCAGATTCTTTACCAACTGAGCCACAAGGGAAGGCCAAGAACACTGGAGTGAGTAACCTATCCCTTCTCCAGCAGATCTTGCCAACCCAGGAATTGAACTGGATCTCCTGCATTGCAGGCGGATTCTTTACCCACTGAGCTATCAGGGAAGCCCAGTATGAGGATGGTAACATATAACCCACACATGATCCCACCTTTCTCTTTGACCACAGTGTGGCCTCAGGCTGTCACCTCCAGTGAGTGAATGCTGGAATGGCACGAACATCCATTGTGCTATGGTTGATAAAAGTCTTTTAACCCATGATAGTGTTCAAGTTAGTTAGGCCATTAACTTTCCTGACATTTTCTTATAGCCTCCATGATTTGGAGGATTGGAATTTTTTTTTTTTTTTTTTTTTAGTATCTAAAGTGAAGTGAAGTGAAGTCACTCAGTCATGTCCAACTCTTTGCAACCCCATGGATGGTAGCCTACCAGGCTCCACGGTCCATGGGATTTTCCAGGCAAGAATACTGGAGTGGGCTGCCATTTCCTTCTCCAGGGGATCTTTCCAACCCAGGGATCGAACCCGGGTCTCCTACATTGCGGACAGATGCTTTACCATCTGAGCCACTAGGGAAGCCCTTTAGTATCTAAATTCACCAACAAACCCCATCTTAAAGGACTGGGGCTTAGTCTTTGGCTTGCATTTATATTACACAGTTGGGGAATCAGTTTTAAGCAGATTTTGAGAAAGATTTTGATTTTCAGAGAAGGTGATAAGACGGCTACTTTGTATTTGTATTTACTTTAGGAAGCTTGCCTGCTATTACATACATAAAGGATAAGATATACATTTTGGTTATATTAAATGGTTTATTTGAGTTGGTGGATCAGCATCCCCCCTGTATGTTTCATGGATAGAAAGCAACCCTTCTAGTGTTGATTCTTTCAGAGTGTTGTTCTAATACAAGTGGAAAATACTTGAGTTCTGTTTCTTTCTAGGTAAAAGCCTAAAAAATCAGCTAATATGAATCCAGTCATCCTAGATAAGGGCATACTATACTCAAAGGACTCAGGGCTCACTGAACCATCAAAAGAGAACTTTGTTAATGTCATTTCCCCCCCAGATTCCTAGTAAAATATGGCCACAAACATCAAAGCATATTTTAAATATCTACATTTTTTAAATTGGCAATTTTAATACAAAAAAACAAACATAACAAAATTTACTATACTTGTGCTAATTAGAAGATAATTACAGAATTTGTAAAAATATTTTTCACAGGGCACAATCATCAGTGTGGGCCCACTAATGGGTCACAATTTAAAGTTGTTTGATAAACCTCTTCCAGTCTTGTTGGGATGCCTCTGTGGTCATACGTATGATTTCATTTGGAAAAATATTAAAATCCTATATCTAAGATCTTTTGTGAATGTGAGGCCTGGGGGAATCCAGCAAAATTCTAGAGGTTGGGAGAATTGTCCCCAGAAAATACAAATTAGGAGAAGACCTCTGATTATAGTTCTGTTCTTTGGCATAAGTTCTAGGAGGATTGGTATAAGCCAGCTTTGAATTGGGCATATCAAAGTTACTAGAATACATTATTCTTTTATTGATTTGTTCACCCACAAGAGAGCACACTGGGAATAAAATAAGTGAATTCAGCAATGCTGCTTGGTCTTTGCACTTTGGATTCTTCTCTTTATGTATAGCTAAAAGTTTAGTCTACATTTTAAAAGTATTTAACTATAATTCTCATCATCTATTTCCCATTTTAGAAAGGCTCTTTAGAAAATATCCCATGCAAATAGCCATCAAAAGAAAGCAAGAGTGGCCATATTAATATCAAAGCAAACTTCAGAGCAAATAATTTTACCAGGGACAAAGAGGGACATTACACAGTAATAACAGTACATATCTACCAAGGAAGCACAGCAGTCCTGAACATATATACACCAACAACAAAGCTGCAAAATATATGTAGTAACAAGTACCAGGCCTGAAAGGAAAAATAAACAAATCCACACTTAGAGCTGAAGACGTCAATATTCATTTTTCAACAAATGATAGAACTAGACAGAAAATCAGCAAGGATATAGAAGAAAACAACCACCAACAGGATCTCACTGACATTTTTAGAACATTCCACCCAATCACAGCAGAGTTACACATTCTTTTCACACCCCAATAGAATATATCTTGGTATACGTACATCTTGGTGTACATTTAGCTTGGCATATGATGATAGACTGTATCCTGGGCCATAAAACAAGCCTCAGTGAATTTAAGATTGATATCATAAAGACTTTCTTCTTTGAACATAATGGAAGAAGAAAGGAAATAATGAGGATAAGAAGAGAAATCAATAGAATTGAAAATAGAAAAACAATAGAAAAAAATCAATGAAGCAAAGAGCTGATTCTTTGAAAAAATCAATAAAATTACAAAACTAGGAAGACAAAGAAAAAATGAGAGAAGCCTTGAATTATCAATGTCAGGAGTGAAATTGAGCTTTCATGAAATTGAATGAAATTGAATTTTCATACAGATCCTGCAGAGATCAAAAGGAAAATAAGGAAGTACTAAGAACAACTCTATACACATTTGACAACTTAGATGAAAAAGACCAATTCCCCCCAAAACACAAACTGTCACAACTTACTTAAGATGAAACAGATAACTTGAGTAGCTGATCCTATAACTACTACGGAAACTGAATTCATAACTTAAAAACTCGCCCCAAATGAAAGCATCAGACCCAGATGGTTTCACTGGGAAAACCTATGAAACATTTAAGAATTGACACCAATTCTACACAGTCTCTTCTCTCTTCACAGTCTCTACACAAATTCATAATATGTTATGAATTTTCATAACATATTAAATTAGTATTTCCCTGATACCAAAACCAAATAAAAATAGTACAAAAAAGAAAACTACAAATCAGTTCTTATCATGAATATACATGCAAAAATCCTTAACAAAATATTAGCAAATAGAATTCAGCACTATATAAAAAGAATCATACACTACAGCAAAATGAATATTATTCCCAGGATGCAAGGTTAATTCAACACTTGAAAATCAGTTACTATAATCCACTTTAAAGTCTAAAGGAGAAAAATCACTCACTCAGTCCTATCAATTATTCCAGGAAAAACATTTGACAGAATTCAACATCCATTCTTGATAAAGACTCCTAGAAAAAAAGGAAGAGAAGGAAACTTCAACTTGATACAGAAAATCTACAGCTAACATTTTACTTACTGGAGAAAGACTGAATGCTTTCTCCCAGATTTCAGGAACACAGCAAGTATTTCCACTTTCATCACTCTTAGTCAACATAATGCAGAAGTTCTAGTGAGAGTATTAAGGCAGGAAAAGAAAATTAAAGGCATAATGATTGGAAGAAAGAAACAAAAATGGTACTATTAGCAAATGGCATGATTGTCTGCCTAAAACCCCAGGGAATCTACCCAAAAAAAAAACCCCTCCTAAAATTAAAAAGTAAGTTCATCAATGTTATAGTATACAAGATCTACATAGTAAAATCAATTATACCTCTTCTGCATACCTCCTGCTATGCAGGAGATGTGGGTTTGATCCCTGGGTTGGGAAGATCCCCTGGAGAAGAGAATGGCTACCCACTGCAGTATTCTTGCCTGGAGAATTCCATGGAAAGAGGAGCCTGGGAGGCTACCATCATGGAGTCGCAAAGAGTCAGACAGAACTGAGCAACTAGCACTTTCATATTTCATTCTAGCAACGACCATGTGAACACTGAAATTAAAATGCCATTTTAAATTGTTCAAAAAATGAGAAACTTAAGTATCTTAAGAAATTAAGATACTTAATGAGATACTTAGATACGCTAACAAAATATGAGAAGACTTATATGCTGAAACTCAAAACCCTAGTGAAAGAAAAAAAGTTTAAATAAATGGAGAGACAGGCTGTGTGAATGGATTGGAAAGTTCAGCATGGTAAGGATGCTGCTGCTGCTGCTAAGTCGCTTCAGTCGTGTCCAACTCTGTGCGACCCCATAGACAGAAGCTCACCAGGCTTCCAGTCCCTGGGATTCTCTAGGCAAGAACACTGGAGTGGGTTGCCATTTCCTTCTCCAATGCATGAAAGTGAAAAGTGAAAGTGAAGTCGCTCAGTCGTGTCCGACTCTTAGTGACCCCATTGACTGGAGCCTACCAGGCTCCTCCGTCCATGGGATTTTCTAGGCAAAAGTACTGGGGTGGGGTAAGGATGCAGCTCATTTTTAAACTAATATCTAAGTTTAATGCAGTTTCTATCAAAACCCCACAAAGATTTTTTTGTAGACATAGGCAAGGTTTTTATAAAATTTCTATGAAAGGGCCAAAAAGCTAGAATAATTAAAACAATTTTAAATGAGAAAAAAGTGGGAGGGGGACTGCCCTGGCAGTCCAGTGGTTATGACTCCACGCTTCCACTGCAGGGGCATGAGTTCAATCCCTGGTCAGGGAACTAAGATCGCACATTACTCATGGCATGGCAAAAAAAAAAAAAAGGAAAAAATTGGAGGAATTAATTTACTTAATTTCAAGATTTATTAAATAGCTACATTAATCAAGCCTATTGTGCTATTGAAAGAGGCATAAACATTAGATCAACAGAATGGAGTATCCAGAAATAAACAGATCTCCACATATACACCTAAATGATTTTTTACAAAGGTACAAAAGCAATTCAATGGAGGAAAGATAGACTTCTCAAAATATGGTGCTGGAGCAACTGGACACTCATAGGTTAAAAACAAACTCTCAACCTTAGCCTCACAGCTTTTGTAAAAATTAATTCAAAATGGATCATGGACTTAAAAGTAAAATGTAAAACTATAAAACTTTTAGATAGAAACATGAGAGAAAATTTTCCAGATCAGATCAGATCAGTCACTCAGTCGTGTCCAACTCTTTGCGACCCCATATATCACATACGACAGGCCTCCCCGTCCATCACCAACTCCCAGAGTTCACTGAGACTCATGTCCATCGAGTCAGTGATGCCATCCAGCCATCTCATCCTCCGTCGTCCCCTTCTCCTCCTGCCCCCAATCCCTCCTAGCATCAGAGTCTTTTCCAATGAGTCAACTCTTTGCACGAGGTGGCCAAAGTATTGGAGTTTCAGCTTTAGCATCATTCCTTCCAAAGAACTCCCGGGGCTGATCTCCTTCAGAATGGACTGGTTGGATCTCCTTGCAGTCCAAGGGACTCTCAAGAGTCTTCTCCAACACCACAGTTCAAAAGCATCAATTCTTCTTCGTTTTTGAGATTGCATCCAAGTACTGCATTTCAGACTCTTTTGTTGACCATGATCAGATCAGATCAGATCAGATCAGTCGCTCAGTCATGTCCGACTCTTTGCGACCCCATGAACTGCAGCATGCCAGGCCTCCCTTTCCATCACCAACTCCCAGAGTTCACTGAGACTCATGTCCATCGAGTCAGTGATGCCATCCATCCATCTCATCCTCCGTCGTCCCCTTCTCCACCTGCCCTCAATCCCTCCCAGCATCAGAGTCTTCTCCAATGAGTCAACTCTTCGCATGAGGTGGCCAAAATACTGGAGTTTCAGCTTGAGCATCATTCCTTCCAAAGAAATCCCAGGGCTGATCTCCTTCAGAATGGACCGGTTGGATCTCCTTGCAGTCCAAGGGACTCTCAAGAGTCTTCTCCAATACCACAGTTCAAAAGCATCAATTCTTTGGCGCTCAGCCCTTTTCACAGTCCAGCTCTCACATCCATATATGACCACAGGAAAGACCATAGACCACTCCATTTCTTCTGAGGGATTCCTGCCCACAGTAGTAGATACAATGGTCATCTGAGTTAAATCCACCCATTCCAGTCCATTTGAGTTCGCTGATTTCTAGAATGTTGACATTCACTCTGGCCATCTCTTGTTTGACCACTTCCAATTTGCCTTGATTCATGGACCTGACATTCCAGGTTCCTATGCAATATTGCTCTTTATAGCATCAGACCTTGCTTCTATCACCAGTCACATCCACAGCTGGGTATTCTTTTTGCTTTGGCTCCATCCCTTCATTCTTTCTAGAATTATTTCTCCACTGATCTCCAGTAGCATATTGGGCACCTACTGACCTGGGGAGTTTCTCTTTCAGTATCCTATCATTTTGCCTTTTCATACTGTTCATGGGGTTCTCAAGGCAAGAATACTGAAGTGGTTTGCCATTCCCTTCTCCAGTGGGCCACATCCTGTCAGATCTCTCCACCATGACCTGCCCATCTTGGGTTGCCCCACGGGCATGGATTAGTTTCATTGAGTTAGACAAGGCTGTGGTCCTAGTATTAGATTGACTAGTTTTCTGTGAGTATGGTTTCAGTGTGTTTGCCCTCTGATGCCCTCTTGCAACACCGATCGTCTTACTTGGGTTTCTCTTACCTTGTGCATGGGGTATCTCTTCACGGCTGCTCCAGCAAAGCACAGCCATTGCTCCTTACCTTGGACAAGGGGTCTCTCCTCACCGCCGCCCTTCCTGACCTTCAATGTGGGATAGCTCCTCTAGGCCCTCCTGCGCCCGCACAGCCACGGCTGCTTGGATGTAGGGTTGGTCCTCCTGGCTACCATCCCTGGCCTCGGGCGTGGGGTAGCTCTTCCCGCCCGCCGCCCCTGGCCTAGGGCTTGGGGTGTGGGGTAGCTCCTCTGGGCCACTGCCCCTGACCTTGGACGCAGGTAACTCCTCTCGTCACCGCCCCTGACCTCGGACACGAGTAACTCTAAACCCAGAGTTCTTAGTCTTGACACCAAAGGCATCATCTATAAAAGGATTAATTGACCTTCATCAAAATGAAAAACTTGTGCTCTACCAAAGTCCACATATATGACAAAAGGCTAGTAACTAGTATGCATAAAGAGCTCTCAAAATTCAACAGGAAAAAAGAAAAGGAAATAAGAAAGTATCCAGTGAGAAAACAGACAAAATGCATGAGGTGACATTTCACCAAAGAAGATGTAGTGACAGCAGATAGACGTATAGAATGTCATTAACCATAGACCAGATCAGATCAGATCAGTCGCTCAGTCGTGTCCAACTCTTTGCGACCCCATGAACCACAGCACACCAGGCCTCCCTGTCCATCACCAACTCCCGGAGGTCACTCAGACTCACATCCATCAAGTCAGTGATGCCATCCAGCCATCTCATCCTCTGTCGTCCCCTTCTCCTCCTGCCCCCAATCCCTCCCAGCGTCAGAGTCTTCTCCAATGAGTCAACTCTTCGCATGAGGTGGCCAAAGTACTGGAGTTTCAGCTGTAGCATCATTCCTTCCAAAGAAATCCCAGGGCTGATCTCCTTCAGAATGGACTGGTTGGATCTTCTTGCAGTCCAAGGGACTCTCAAGAGTCTTCTCCAACACCACAGTTCAAAAGCATCAATTCTTTGGCGCTCAGCCTTCTTCACAGTCCAGCTCTCACATCCATACATGACCACAGGAAAGACCATAGCCTTGACTAGGCGAACCTTTGTTGGCAAAGTAATGTCTCTGCTTTTGAATATGCTATCTAGGTTGGTCATAACTTTCCTTCCAAGGAGTAAGTGTCTTTTAATTTCATGGCTGCAGTCACCATCTGCAGTGATTTTGGAGCCCAGAAAAGAAAGTCTGACACTGTTTCCACTGTTTCTCCATCTATTTCCCATGTAGTGATGGGACCAGATGCCATGATCTTTGTTTTCTGAATGTTGAGCTTTAAGCCAACCTTTTCACTCTCCACTTTCACTTTCATCAAGAGGCTTTTTAGTTCCTCTTCACTTTCTGCCATAAGGGTGGTATCATCTGCATATCTGAGATTATTGATATTTCTCCCAGCAATCTTGATTCCAGCTTGTGTTTCTTCCAGTCCAGCATTTCTCATGATGTACTCTGCATATAAGTTAAATAAACATGGTGACAATATACAGCCTTGACGTACTCCTTTTCCTATTTGGAACCAGTCTATTGTTCCATGACCAGTTCTAACTGTTGCTTCCTGACCTGCATACAGATTTCTCAAGAGGCAGATCAGGTGGTCTGGTATTCCCATCTCTTTCAGAATTTTCCACAGTTTATTGTGATCTACACAGTCAAAGGCTTTGGCATAGTCAATAAAGCAGAAATAGATGTTTTTCTGGAACTCTCTTGCTTTTTCCATGATCCAGCGGATGTTGGCAATTTGATCTCTGGTTCCTCTGCCTTTTCTAAAACCAGCTTGAACATCAGGAAGTTCACCGTTCACATATTGCTGAAGCCTGGCTTGGAGAATTTTGAGCATTACTTTACTAGCGTGTGAGATGAGTGCAACTGTGCGGTAGTTTGAACATTCTTTGGCATTGCCTTTCTTTGGGATTGGGATGAAAACTGACCTTTTCCAATCTTGTGGCCACTGCTGAGTTTTCCAAATTTGCTGGTATATTGAGTGCAGCACTTTCACAGCATGATCTTTCAGGATTTGGAATAGCTCCACTGGAATTCCATCACCTCCACTAGCTTTGTTCCTAGTGATGCTTTCTAAGGCCCACTTGATTTCACATTCCAGGATGTCTGGCTCTAGGTCAGTGATCACACCATCATGATTATCTGGGTCGTGAAGCTCTTTTTTGTACAGTTCTTCTGTGTATTCTTGCCACCTCTTCTTAATATCTTCTGCTTCTGTTAGTTCCATACCATTTCTGTCCTTTATCGAGCCCATCTTTGCATGAAATGTTCCTTTGGTATCTCTGATTTTCTTGGAGAGATCCCTAGTCTTTCCCATTCTGTTGTTTTCCTCTATTTCTTTGCATTGATCGCTGAAGAAGGCTTTCTTATCTCTTCTTGCTATTCTTTGGAACTCTGCATTCAGATGTTTATAACTTTCCTTTTCTCTTTTTCTTTTTGCTTCTCTTCTTTTCACAGCTATTTGTAAGGCCTCCCCACGCAGCCATTTTGCTTTTTTGCATTTCTTTTCCATGGGGATGGTCTTGATCCCTGTCTCCTGTACAGTGTCATGAACCTCATTCCATAGTTCATCAGGCACTCTATCTATCAGATCTAGGCCCTTAAATCTATTTCTCACTTCCACTGTATAATCATAAGGGATTTCATTTAGGTCATACCTGAATGGTCTAGTGGTTTTCCCTACTTTCTTCAATTTAAGTCTGAATTTGGCAATAAGGAGTTCATGGTCTGAGCCACAGTCAGCTCCTGGTCTTGTTTTTGCTGACTGTACAGAGCTTCTCCATCTTTGGCTGCAAAGAATATTATCGATCTGATTTCGGTGTTGACCATCTGGTGATGTCCATGTATAGAGTCTTCTCTTGTGTTGTTGGAAGAGGGTATTTGCTATGACCAGTGCATTTTCTTGGCAAAACTCTATTAGTCTTTGCCCTGCTTCATTCCGTGTTCCAAGGCCAAATTTGCCTGTTACTCCAGGTGTTTCTTGACTTCCTACTTTTGCATTCCAGTCCCCTGTAATGAAAAGGACATCTTTTTTGGGTGTTAGTTCTAAAAGGTCTTGTAGGTCTTCATAGAACCGTTCAACTTCAGCTTCTTTAGCGTTACTGGTTGGGGCATAGACTTGGATTACTGTGACATTGAATGGTTTGCCTTGGAAACGAACAGAAATCATTCTGTTGTTTTTGAGATTGCATCCAACTACATGTAAATATACAAGTGTGTGAATGCTCAGTTCACTTCTGTCATGTCTGACTCTTTGCGACCCTATGGATAATAGCCCACCAGTCTCCTCTATCCATGGGATTCTCCAGGTGAGAATACTAGAGTGGATTGCCATGCTTTCCTCCAGGGGGTCTTCCTGACCCAGGGCTTGAACCCATGTCTCTTATGTCTCTTGCATTGAGAGGTGGGTTCTTCACCACCAGTGCCAGCTGGGAAACCCAAATATACAAGTATCTCAAACTAAAATTTTCAGGTAAAAAAAGAGAGGTAATGAGCTAGGGAAAATATCTGTAGCAAACAAGTGAGGCATGGGATAACAGTCATTTTACAAGAAGTTTTAATATAAGTATTTTTTTAAGTTTTAGTAAATCAATAATTAAAATAGTAAAATTTCCCCAGAATGACAGGGAAATAGATGTAGATAGATAATTCAAAAAAGGAATACAAATCACTATTTGAATTTGGGAAAAGAAATGTTTAGTAGCATTCAAAGGAATATGGATTAAAACTATAATAAGGTACAATCTTTCTCCTATGAAATTGGCCAAAAAAAAAAACTAAATTAAAAAAAATGTATCCACAGGTGACTAAATTACATGAAAAAAGTGGTCTTGTACACTTGTTGGAGTATGTAAAATTGCTAAAAATTGTGAAAAATGTTTCTAACTTTTGACCTAGTAACCCAACTTCAAGGAATCCATCTGAAGAAATATCAAAATATGGTCAAAGATGTGTACCCAGTACTGTTCACCCCAGCTTTGTTTGCAATAGAAAAACTTGGGAAACAAGACAATGTTTAACAATGGGGAATGTTTTTACAGTTTATATAGTACATACATACAATGGAATATACTATCTAAAAATCATGGTTTTGAGAATATTCACTAATAAGAAAATGTTCAAGATATTATTAGTAAGGAAAAAAATATACTAATATGTCACTAAGCAATTCTCTGAGGGTCACAGGTTTACTGGTTTCTACTTTTCTATCTATTTCAAAATTTCTAAAGTAAGTTTGTTTTCAAAATTTGGTAACACAAGAATAATGTTCAGTTCAGTTCAGTTCAATTCAGTCTCTCAGTTGTGTCCGACTCTCTGCGACCCCATGAATCACAGCACGCCAGGCCTCCCTGTCCATCACCAACTCCCAGAGTTCACTGAGACTCACGTCCATCGAGTCAGTGATACCATCCAGCCATCTCATCCTCTGTCGTCCCCTTCTCCTCTTGCCCCCAATCCCTCCCAGCATTAGAGTCTTCTCCAATGAGTCAACTCTTTGCATGAGGTGGCCAAAGTACTGGAGTTTCAGCTTTAGAATCATTCCTTCCAAAGAAATCCCAGGGCCAATCTCCTTCAGAATGGACTGGTTGGGTCTCCTTGCAGTCCAAGGAACTCTCAAGAGTCTTCTCCAACACCACAGTTCAAAGACATCAATTCTTCGGCGCTCAGCCTTCTTCACAGTCCAACTCTCATATCCATACATGACCACAGGAAAAACCACAGCCTTGACTAGACGGACCTTTGTTGGCAAAGTAATGTCTCTGCTTTTGAATATGCTATCTAGGTTGTTCATAACTTTCCTTCCAAGGAGTAAGCGTCTTTTAATTTCATGGCTGCAGTCACCATCTGCAGTGATTTTGGAGCCCCAAAAAGTAAAGGCTGACACTGTTTCCACTGTGTCTCCATCTATTTCCCATGAAGTGATGGGACAGGATGCCATGATCTTCGTTTTCTGAATGTTGAGCTTTAAGCCAACTTTTTCACTCTCCACTTTCACTTTCATCAAGAGGCTTTTTAGTTCCTCTTCACTTTCTGCCATAAGGGTGGTGTCATCTGCATATCTGAGGTTATTGATATTTCTCCCGGCAATCTTGATTCCAGCTTGTGCTTCTTCCAGTCCAGTGTTTCTCATGATGTACTCTGCATATAAGTTACAAGTATTTAAATTGAATATAAAACACAGTTTAATATTTTAGATGATTTTAAAAAGACATTCATGGGGACTTCCTTGGTGGTCTAGTGGTTAAGACTTCATGCTTCCAATGCAAGGGATGTGAGTTCAATACTTGGTCAGGGAACTAAAATCTCACATGGACGTGCTGCAAAGCCAAGGAATAAAAATAAATACATTTTTTTTAAAGTCATTCATAATCTTAATTATATAGTATCTTTGCTTTTGCATATTGTCTTCTACATCATTATTCCATCCTGAATTTTTTTGTACATACAACCTGCAAAAATTGTACAATAATCACTCACATATTTGCCATTTAACTTCTAGCATTAACATTTTGCTTATTCACTTGATCACGTATCCATCAATCCATCTTATTTTTTTTTATGCATTTAAAATTAAGTTTCAGAAATCAGTGCCTTTCACCTCTAAATACTCCAGCATGCATATCCTTAGCTAAAGTTCAATATTTATTTATTGTTCTAATTCTTTTAGTTGAAATTTATACCCAGTGTGTGTTATCACCCAGTCATGTCTGACTCTTTATGACCCCATGGACCCCAGCCTCCTCTGTCCATGGAATTCTCCAGGCAAGAATACGGGATGGGTTGCCATTTCCTTCTCCATTACACCCAGTGTCCATTCTTCTAAAGATTGTCTATTTCTTCTAGGTTGTCCATTTGTTGGCATATAGCTATTCATAGTAGACTTTTATGATTCTCTCTATTTCTGTGTTATCAATTGGAACTTCCTTTTAACTTTTCATTTTATTGATTCTGTTTTTTTTTTACTGATGAGTCTACTGCTGCTGCTGCTGCTGCGTCGCTTCAGTCGTGTCCGACTCTGTGCAACCCCAGAGACGGCAGCCCGCCAGGCTCCCCATCCCTGGGATTCTCTAGGCAAGAACACTGGAGTGAGTTGCCATTTCCTTCTCCAGTGCATGCCAGTGAAAAGTGAAAGTGAAGTCGCTCAGTCGTGTCCGACTCCTAGCCACCCCATGGACTGCAGTTCACCAGGCTCCTCCATCTGTGGGATTTTCCAGGCAAAAGTATTGGAGTGGGGTGCCATTGCCTTCTCCGATTGATGAGTCTAGCTAAAGGCTTATCAATTTTTACTTTTTCAAAGAAGCAGCTTTTAGTTTCATTGATCTTTTCTATAGTTTTTTTTTTTTTTTTTTTTTTAGCATCTATTTCATTTGTTTATGGCACCCCACTCCAGTACTCTTGCCTGGAAAATCCCATGGATGGAGGAGCCTGGTGCGCTGCAGTCCATGGGGTCGCTAAGAGTAGGACATGATTGAGTGACTTCACTTTGGCTTTTTCACTTTCATGCATTGGAGAAGGAAATGGCAACCCACTCTAGTATACTTGCCTAGAGAATCCCAGGGATGGGGGAGCCCGGTGGGCTGCCATCTAAGGGGTCGCACAGAGTCGGGCACGACTGAAGCGATTTAACAGCAACAGCAGCATTTGTTTCTGCTCTAATCTTTGATTTCTTCCTTTCTACTAACTTTAGGTTTTGTTTCTTCTCTCTCTAGTTGCTTTAGATGTAAAGTTAGGCAGTTATTTGAGATTTTTCCTTTTCCCTGAGGTAAGCTTGATTTGCTATAAAGTTTCCTCTTCAAACTGCTCTTGCCGAGTCCTATAGGTTTTGGATCATCGTGTTTTCATTTTCGTTTGTCTTTAGATTATTTTTTTTTCCTCTTTGATTTATTCAGTGATCCATTAGTTGTTTAGTAGCCTATTGTTTAGCATCCACTTTTTTTTTTAGTTTTTTCTCGTAGTTGGTTTTTAGCCTCATCGCACTGTGGTTAGAAAAGATTCTTAATGTGATTTCAAGTTTCTTACATTTACAAATTCTTGTTTTGTGATCCAGCATGTGATCTATCACAGAAAATGTTTCATGTGCACTTGAAAACAATGTGTATCCTGCTGCTTTTGGATGGAATTCCCTATAAACATCAGTTAAGTCCACTTGGTAACCTACCGTGGTCCTCCCATCGCAACAGTCATTCAGTTCCAGCCATTGTCCAGTCTACCAACCATCTCCTGCTTTATCACTCTGTCATGACTCACTTCCCCCTTTAGCCAACTTAGAATGGATGGTCCATTCTTACAACTTTCTAAACACTCCATCTTCCTTGCCCCCACACTCTATGCATTATACTCATCTGGCTAGTTAAATCCAACTGTCTACAACCTTGATGCCTACACTAAGCAGCTGAGCCATGCTGACAGGTCCCACTTTAAAGCTTTGGTCATCTCTTGCAGGTAACAACAGGCTTTCCAGAGGTGGTGGTTTTCCTACCCTTCAGAACAACATTTCATAACTTCTTGAAACACAAGTTGGAATCAAGATTGCTGGCAGAAATATAAATAACCTCAGATATGCAGATGACACCACCCTTATGGCAGAAAGTGAAGAGGAACTAAAAAGCCTCTTGATGAAAGTGAAAGTGGAGAGTGAAAAAGTTGGCTTAAAGCTCAACATTCAGAAAACGAAGATCATGGCATCCTGTCCCATCACTTCATGGGAAATAGATGGAGACACAGTGGAAACAGTGTCAGCCTTTACTTTTGGGGCTCCAAAATCACTGCAGATGGTGACTGCAGCCATGAAATTAAAAGACGCTTACTCCTTGGAAGGAAAGTTATGAACAACCTAGATAGCATATTCAAAAGCAGAGACATTACTTTGCCAACAAAGGTCCGTCTAGTCAAGGCTGTGGTTTTTCCTGTGGTCATGTATGGATATGAGAGTTGGACTGTGAAGAAGGCTGAGCGCCGAAGAATTGATGTCTTTGAACTGTGGTGTTGGAGAAGACTCTTGAGAGTTCCTTGGACTGCAAGGAGACCCAACCAGTCCATTCTGAAGGAGATGGGCCCTGGGATTTCTTTGAAAGGAATGATGCTACAGCTGAAACTCCAGTACTTTGGCCACCTCATGCAAAGAGTTGACTCATTGGAGAAGACTCTAATGCTGGGAGGGATTGGGGGCAAGAGGAGAAGGGGACGACAGAGGATGAGATGGCTGGATGGTATCACTGACTCGATGGACGTGAGTCTCAGTGAACTCTGGGAGTTGGTGATGGACAGGGAGGCCTGGCGTGCTGTGATTCATGGGGTCGCAGAGAGTCGGACACGACTGAGTGACTGATCTGATCTGATCTGATCTGTCTCTCCCCAAACCTCAACAAACCTCAAACCTCTGCTCCCATTGGTGACCTTGCCTCACATTTCCCTCAAAAACAGATGTCCCCTCCACCAAAGCTACCCACCTAACTTTACCTATCACCTTCTTCTCCCTTCTCTTCTGTCACAAAGGAAGAAGTGTCCTTTCCTGTACTGAAGACTAAGCTTCTATTATAGGACCCCAGGCCTCTGATTTTCTCCCAGATTCTGTCTCTTCTCCATGTTAAGTGCCTCCCTCTCCTCTGGACCAGTTCTATCAGCACACAGACATGCTCTGTGTCGCCTGACACTCCTGGGAGGATACCCACTCCAGAGAGGTGGCTCTACCCTGATCATACAGGCCTCCCAGCTCTAGCTCAGGATGGTACCATCAGCCATGCTATCTCTTCCTATTTTTCAAGCATTAGAAAGCATTGTTGGGGGAGGGGGGCGGTTGTTGTTGTTTGATTGTTTTTGTCATTGGCCATGGGGCATGTGGAATCCTAGTTTCCTGACCAGGGATTGAACCCAAGCCCCCTGCATTGGAAGCACAAAGTCTTAGTTACTAGATCACCAGGGAAGTCCCAGAAGAGGTTGCTATTTATCCTTCAAAACATCTAGCGTCACTCTCTCCAGAGGTAGCCATCCATCCTCCTTGTTCCTGAGGTTCTGATCACTTTTGTTTTAAGACATCTATTTCCACGGACCACGGAGAGGCTGATTTTTGTCACAAACTTAGAAGTCTGGAGAACCGCAGAGATGAGTGGGAGGAGCGCACTGGTTCTGAGAGCTAGATTCTTGAGAAATGTTGTGAAATTAGTCAAACCACGATTTGCAGAAGATGAATCTCACTGCCGTTCGGTGTAGGCTTCTCAGGATCTGAGAAGTGAGGAAACACCTCCATCCTTCAGGCCAGGAAGCCATGGGTTCTGATACCAGCTCATGCCTTCCTGGACTGTGTGACCTTGAGCAAATGACATAGTGTCTCTGAACCTCAGTGTCTTCATCTGGAAAGTGAAAAGAATCATAAGTACCTCAAAGCAGATTCTGCTGCAAGAATGAAATGAGAGCACCTGTGTCAAGCTCTGGGCACTTGGTGAGCGCTCAGTTCAGACTGGTTTTCTCTCTGCTTCGTTATTGGCCCAACTGGACAACCCAGGCAATAGTGGGTGTGTAAAGACTGGGCTATCTATAGGTTGGGACCTCAAAGTCATTTTGCTAGTTTCTCATCAAAGAGCTCCTACCTCAGCAGAAAGACTGCTTCTCCCACATTTAACCCTTTTGTTATCCCAGAGTTCTTACCATGAATGCCTTTCCTAAACTTCACTTTCAACAAAGCCTAAACTGGAGCCTCAGGGCAGAGAGGGAAAGAATGTAATAAACTATCAGCTAAGGCTGTCAGAAGATGCATGGCCCATGTCAGTCTTCTTATAGGACATAAAGGTGATTTGTCCACAGTCACCCAAATTGTTAGTCTCAGAGCTAGGACACGAGTCCAGTCTCCTCTGAGTCCCAGCCAAGACTTGTAACACTTTCAGAAGTCCATCAGCAAAACTTAGGACATTCCCAGAGAGTTGATCCATTTCTTTTTACAACTAAGATCTACAAACTAAAATCTAGTCTATCTGGTGGTTGACACAAAGAGCGAATTTTATTATATGCAAATTTTAAAAGGGAGGAAAAAACTTCCATGTAGGTCATCTCAGTTATCAAGTGGTTTAGGGCTTTCCTGATAGCTCAGTTGGTAAAGAAATTGCCTGCAATGCAGGAGACCCCAGTTCGATTTCTGGGTCAGGGAAGATCCACTGGAGAAGGTATAGGCTACCCACTCCAGTATTCTTGGGCTTCCCTAGTGGCTCAGTTGGTAAAGAATCTGCCTGCAATGCGGGAGACCTGGGTTCGATCCCTGAGTTGGGAAGATCTCCTGGAGAAGGGAAAGGCTACCCACTCCAGTATTCTGACCTGGAGAATTCCATGGGGTCCCAAAGAGTTGGACATGACTGAGCAAATTTCACTTTTAGGTCTTTTGTTTTTCTCTTGTTACTTGGGCTTCTTTTTCATAGATCACCACTCCTTTCTCTTGGTAGTGGTTTTCACTTTCCACTTTGTGACGTTCTTTCAATAACACCCCACTCCAGTACTCTTGCCTGGAAAATCCCATGGACGGAGGAGCCTGGTGGGCTGCAGGCCACGGGGTGGCTAAGAGTCAGACACGACTGAGTGACTTCACTTTCACTTTTCACTTTCATGCATTGGAGAAGGAAATGGCATCCCACTCCAGTGTTCTTGCCTGGAGAATCCCAGGGACAAGGGAGCCTGGTGGGCTGCCATCTATGGGGTCGCAAGAGTCGGACACGACTGAAGCAACTTAGCAGCAGCAGCAGCTCAGGAAATTAAAGGAGTGTAGAAATTCTGTATACTGTAGCTAGTTTCTAGAGAAGGCAATGGTACCCCACTCCAGTACTCTTGCCTGGAAAATCCCATGGACGGGAGAGCCTGGTGGGCTGCAGTCCATGGGGTGGCTAAGAGTTGGACATGACTGAGCAACTTCACTTTCCATCATTTGAGTCTTTCATGACCTATGAAACATACAGGCAGTTGTTATCACCCCCTTTTCACAAGGAGTGTGAAAGTCAGGTAGATCCAGGTTCAAACCCCAGCTCGGTCACTCGCCACCTGTGTCGGCTTGGGCAGGTTACCTAACCTCTCTTGAGCCTTGCTTGCTTTAAATAAAGTTGCCTTTCAACTTTAAATAAAAATGTCTGTAATAACCTTTCTCGGTAGGCTGTGGTGGGGACTGAGTTGAATGCATTTCCCTAATGTCCTTGATGCTGAGACTCCTCAGGGCACTTGTTAAAACACAGATTCCTGGGCCCTGGTCCAGAGCTCCTGGACCAGACTTCCCAGGGGTGACACCTGGCAGTCTGTCAAGCCCCGAGGATCCTTTCTAAGGAAATTTGGGAAATACCAGGCTGATTTGCACAGAGCAGCTAATGTTTATCAAGTACTTATATGTGTTCAGTCTTTGAAATGGGGACAATGATGACCATCAGGATTATTCTGAGAAACGAGCAAAATAATGTACAAAGTCCAGCAAACAATAAGTTCTATGTATGCCGGTATGCTGGTATCATCACTTCTCTGAATTCATCAGGACTCTCTCAGGCCAAAATGGAGACATCTAGAGCCTCTCTCCAAGGGATGTCCCTCCATCCTCCCAGCCTAGTGCCCCTAGTATTAGGTTCTTCAATTTTCCAGACCCCAAGGACCCCACTTAACCAATTTGGTTTCCAGGCTCTCCTCGGACCAGTCACTATGGTCAAAGTTTGGAATATGCTGATTGACCAGGACAGGGTCACTTGCGCATCCCAGGAACCACAGAAGTGGGGGTCAGCCCCATCTGAACTTCAGGAATGGGAGTGGTCCGTATCCGTGTGAGTCCTTTCATTGGTCGCTTGACCAATAGCAGCTGATGTTTGGTGGGCAACTCCATTGATGTCCTCTGCATCAGCCTCAACAATCACAGACCATTAGCAGTCCACAGAAGCCCTATCAGGTTTGAATCTGTCTCTGGTCTTTCCTTTTGCTGGCGTATTTGTGGCACCTTGAGGGCCTCAGTCAGGCAGATGAAGCCTCAGACCTGCCCTCATCTGTCTCACCATCTCCAGTCCTTGGCCCCGCTCATCCCTGGTCCAGCCGGCCACAGGGGCCTGTTCAAGGGCTGGTCCTGGGACTCAGGGCTGCCATTGTCCAAAGCTGCTTATTAGGGACCCACTGTGGGAATCTTTCCAACCAAGAACAATGAGTTTCTGAATGAGGATAAAAACAGCCTTTGCAAGTCAGCAAATGAGACAAACTGAACTGCTTATCCCCTCTTCCCTCATCTGCCTGGCTCTTTCGGTGTAGTGCATGAGAACAAGGTCTCTTGTATCAGAAAGACAAGTTTGAGGCTAGCTGTTTCACCTCTTTAAGCCTTGGTTTTGTCTGAAATCTGTATGAGGATTGAGGGAGGCAATAGATACAGCACATTACACAAAGAAGGAACTCATGATCAAGAATCCTCACATTGCTCTCTCCATCAAGAAATTCACACCCTTTTCTAGGATGATCAACCTCTCAGACTACCAGGAAGGCAAACCTACTGTGAATATTGAAAGATGTAGGTGAACTCCAAAGTCACAGAAAACAGATGTGTCACTCACTCACTACATCCTGTCCCCCCAAGACTTGGCTGTGTTCTGGAAGACATTACACTGTGTACATCCTACATCTCATGACAGCTGGCTTCTCTGCAACCACAGGATGTAGCTGTGAGAGATGTGGCTCTTCAGAAGCCCAGGAATGGGAGTGACCTTGGGCACATCACTTACCTTTCCTGGGTTTGGTTTCTTCTTTCATCAAATCAGAGGGTTGGTTGAGGACTAGGTGATTTCTAAGGGCCCTTCTGTCTCAAGGGTCCATCCTGTGGCATTTGCTAGACCTGGTGGAGAAACCTGGCACCAAGGGTGAGCAGGGGTAACTGCTTCAACACAGCTGGTTGCAGCTTGGGGGAGGAGGACGCAAGAAGTACTGTGTGTGCATGCTAAGTTGGGTCCAACTCTTTATGAATCCCTGGACTGTAGCCAGCCAGGGTCTTCTGTCCACAGCTGGGAAAGTATATCATTTCCTCCCTCAAGGGAAAGTTGCCATTTCTTCCTTCAAGGAAATTTCCATTTCTTCCTGACCCAGGAATCTTCTGCACTGGCAGGATTCTTTACCACTGAGCCACCTGGTGAGAGGGATTCCCTTGTAGCTCAGTCATAAAGAAAGCCTGCAATGCAGGAGACTGGGGTTCGATTCCTGGGTGGGAAAGATCCTCTGGAAAAGGAAATGGCAACCCACTCCAGTATTCTTGCCTGGAGAATTCCAAGGACATAGGAAACTGGAGAGCTATAGTCCATGAGGGTCGTGATAGTCGGACACGACTTAGTGACTAAACCACCACCACCTGCTAAGAGGGCTGGTGCTGGAACCACAGATCCCTGGTTTATTTTTGATGCTGCTTTTATCTGACTGCATGACCTTGGGCCTGTCACTCTCTGAGCCACCTGTATAACAAGGATTATGGCACCTATCTAAGATGGCTGTGAGGATTCAATCAGGTCAATGAGATGCAATACCAGGTATTCATTCAAATGAGGAGCTTACTGCTTCCCTCCCTCTGGTTGAGCTTCCTCTTCCTACTTGTTTGGTGAAATGGAAAGAGCCCAAAGAAACCTAGGTTTCACCCTGCCTCCTGCTCTTCATACCTCCAAGTCACTGGACCTGCTTTCCTCATTAGTAAAATGGGCACAGTGAGACCTTATCTCAAGGGCTGATGTGACTGCTTAATGACTGACACAGACAGGTTTTTCCTCCCTGGATCTCAGGCACCAACCCACCCACCATCATCCATTTTACAATTTATTTCCAATCTATGTGAAATTAACTGACTGTCAAAAGCCCTCATAGGAGTCAGTATCAGAAAACCTGAGACCAGCGTCTCTGCATTTCACTCCACTCCCACGTTCCTTTACCAGCCCTGGGAGGCAGGGCACAACTGGCCATTCTCAGTCCTGAAGCCAGGCACAGCACCTGGCCTCTGGGAGGCCACCTCCCCAACCTACACCTGGAGCCAGAAAACGTCCATCTGCTCCAAAGAAGGGGGCAGTAGTTATCTGGGCACCACCCAGAGGGTGGGGTGGGTCAGTCTCTCCTGAGAAGCACCTTTCTGCTGGACTTGCAAAGGATTTAGGGCTTGCTGTGAGGTTCAAGCCCTTATGGCTGAGAATGAATTTCTGTGTATATGTATCAACTACCACAGTATATGGGATGATCTTTTTGGAAAACAGAACCTTGCACATGAGACTTATAAACATCAATTTTTGGTACAATGACTCCTAAGCATTTGGACTATCAAATCCATAAAGAGTGTAACACAATGTCTAGTGGTCAAGTTGAAAATAACCTGAATATCTTACCATTTGGTTAGAATTAAGTAAATTAACGGACTACTACATAGCATTTCAGGTATATGCTTTTGAAGCCTCTTTAGAGGGAGAAACTATCATACTTAAGGCTAAGTGAAAAAGGGACAGACTTGTTTTGTACATTCCTTTGGTTTTCCTGTATTCTTTTTACAGTCTGAACAACAAGACAATAAAATATACTAAAAATAAGGTCCCAAGGCCGCTTTTTGGTGTTTAATAAACCTTTTTATATCTTTATCTTTTTAAACTCCCATCCCCCACCGCTTCCCTGCCCAAATCCAGTCTTTAATGAAGACTGCACACCAAGTCTTGAGTTGAGACCCAGAGTAGCCAAACTTCCTCAGGTTACAGATCTTGTAAGAAAAACTATTTTATCAGGTAACCAACGTGAAGCTTCCTGCCCCCCGCCCCCTGGCAGATTATCCAGATGGCATCATAGATCAATGGCCTGTTGGACTCAAAAGAAGCCACCCAAAAAAAAATTGTATAAAAAGATTTATTGAAATTTATCAATGACAAACAGACATAAAACTCAAAAGTTTGGCTCTTCTGAGGGGGAGGAAAACCGGTGCAGATGTTCTTTTATACAGATGAAACATGGGCTAGGAAGTCACACGTCACTTGGAAAGCAATCCAGAAGAGGGACAGGAAAGCGAACCTGTACATTCACTAGGAATTTGCAGTCACTTCAGATTTCCACTAGGTAAGAAAATACAATTTTGCGTTAAGTTTTTCCGTGCTCGGGTGTATGAAAAAAAAAACCCAGCCGACATGCAGCAGTGTGTCCCGTGCCTAGGTCTGTAAAAATGGTCTAGGCCGAGCAGGACGCGCAGAAGAATTCTCCTGTCATTTTGTAAAACAAAGTGTTCTAATATTTTACACAACAAGATAGGGACAGTTTTGTTTTTTTTATATCTTTGAAAGAGGTTGAAGTTTGAGGGTTTGCTTCTTCTCTTTTAATTAGAATTACGGAATCCATTTTACTCCTAAACTCTGAAGCCTGCTGTTTCCAGCTCTCCGGCTCATCACTCAAGAGTGACATCAGAGTCTTCTCAGGAGAGCAAAGCCCACCACCGTCTGGGAAGAGAGAAAGGGGATGGAAGACGGGGAAGGTCCCCAGACCAGTGCCAAGATTCGCCTTTAGGTTGCTATTTATAAGCCAAGGCGTTTGCTGCCTCTAGCAGGCCCAAGAAACGTGAAAACCATGGGATCCGGAACAAGAGGTAAGATGCGACTGGTGCTCAGCCCTCCTGGGCTTTGAGAAACCAAACTGAGGCCAGCCCTGGCCTTCCAATCAACTCAAGAGACTTGGGAAGTATCAGCAAATGTGAGAGATCTCCAAACCGTCCTCTTTGAGGGTAAGGAACAAACGTTCACTTGTGTGTACTCAGTATTGCATTTACAGGGACAGAACCAGACACAAAGAAAAATTAGGGGAAAAAAAAATAAAGAGTGGCAGTAAAAATAGTATTTTATTCCACCCCCTCCCACCCTCCCTCCCCCCACAACCCCCAGTACACTTTTCCCCTCTCGTTCCCACAGCAACGTTACAATCAGAAAAAAATAAGTTTCAGGGGGCGGGATTTGGGGGGGGTACGGGTAAAAACAGTCAAATCACAATAGGAATTTTTCAAAATAGGTTATTCCACTTAGTCATCGTCTTCTCCCTCATCTTCAGGTTCTCGTTTTCGCTTCTGACCCCTTTCTTCTTCTGGAAGAGTAAGGAAAAGGCATTCAGGTTAGACATGGATCTCGCCTCTGACTCCGTCCACCCACCAGGAAAGCAGGAAGCCCAAGTCTAGGATGCTCTGCTGCCCCTGGCAAACTGAGGCCTGATCCTCAGGGCCTAGCAATCTACCATGACCGAAGGGGTCAGCCTGCTACCCTCAGAGAGTAAAAAGGCTGCCATACCACCAAGCTCCTCTTCATCTTCCTCATCGTCTACTTCCCCATCGTTATATCCTTCCTCATCCTCCTAGAAGAGAAGATGACATTGGATTTTAGGAACACCCAGGCCTCGGGACATGGGGAAGAAGCCACTTTCCCTGATGCTAAGCTCAGAAAGGTGAGGGCCAGCCTCTCAGTAGCCCCAAGGCTTGGTCAGGTGAATTGGAAGCAGAGGTTCTTTTATATCCAGGACCACCTTTATGCCTCTGTAGAAAGCTTTGAACCTCTTTTCAGGAAACACCCATTCACATACAGTACCTGCAAGAGCGGGGAGTGGGGGTGGATTCTGAGCCCAGGTTAAGAATTCCTGACCTGAAGTCCTCGTAACTCGGGCAGCTCTGCAGCGTGCCCTCCCAGGGGAGCGAGTTCCCTTAGCGACTCTCCATCACATGAAGCAGGCCAAACTTTCATCTGCCCTCAATCTAGTTTTGGTTCAAGGGAAAACCCCAATCCAGATTCCGTGGGTGAGTCCAACCTTACCCTACCCAGCCCCTTCACTTTCTTGCCAACTTGGATCACTTGGAGAGGGAAAATGCAATATCCTCCCCTCTTCCCCGCCTCGAAGAACATCACTTCCAGCTCCTTGAGATTCAGCAAGGGGTGTGAATTCACCCTCAACCCAGGACCACACTTTATGCTGCTCCTGGGGGTCCAGGCTAGCTGAATCTGCATGATACTGTTCCTGAGGCACCAGGCAACCCATTGTTTAAAAAGAACTTGGCAATAGACTTCTTTTTGTCAAGGGAAATATCCTTTCATAATGTCACCAAATAGTTCCTTAATCAGTCTGTTTGCTAAGACTGTGTGTGTGTGTGTGTGTGAAATCTGCAGATGGTTAATGAGATTACAGAAGAAGAAAAAAAAAACACACCACTACCACCACCCAATCCCAAAACAAAAACCCGCTGCATTCTGGAGGCTCCTGTGACAGGAAAAGCAAGTCCATTAGCCAAAATGCCTTATTGCCCTGTCCTGGGGGGCGGGGGAAGGGGGCCGTGTGCTGTTTTGCTGTCTCTATTTTTAAAATACATAATATTCTTTAGCAGTGAACTTAGCAGCCTGCACCTGGGCAGGAGAAACACCCAGCAGCACCGCTTGGGGGGAACCAAGCCTATGTCACCAGCTTTTCCTCTGACCCTGAGCTGCCTCTCCCCAGCATGAGGGGCCAGCCAGGAGGTCCCACCTGAGAGGGCCTGTGTGGCAGATAGGTGTCCGTGCCCCTGATGGGGAGGGACAGGAAGTTATGGGAGAAGGCAGGCACCTTGTCTGTGCTGTCACCATTTTAAACCTCTCTCCGTCTAACTCTTGCAGTCAGATTTAGAAAGCTGAAAAGTCAGAGAAAATGACTGCTCTAGAAAGACTCAGAACATCCATCCAAGTACAAAACCAGGCACACAGAGCCAGGACCTTGAAGGGTGTGAAAGCCTAAAATAGTAAGTGGTCAAACACTCCCTGTCCTTAGGGATTTTACTTACAAATTATTTTATCCTCTTCCATAATCCAATGAGTTGCTCCCTATTTACAACCCAGCTGTAAAATGACACCTATGAAGAACGGGCTCAGAAGGTCAAGCAACTTGCCCAGGGACACACAGCTAGCAAGTGGTAGAAACAGGCTGCACCCTGTCACAGACACATCCCAGACCTTGCTAAAGAAGAATGCTGGCCAGCGTGTCAGGATAACGCACTCTATCTGCCATGTGGTGGGCCCTTGCCACCCTCTGATGTGGAATCCAGCAGTGTCTTATCCTATTACCTACCAGTCCAAGGCAGTCCTTGATTTTTCCCCAGCATACTGTAAGTACTGAGTATCTAAATTAACACACAAATGCAAAAAGGTGGGAAATGGGGATGTGGATTCTATAAGAACTGATTCTTACATGGAAACAAATGCCAGGCTGTCCCAGCAGAAGAGTCCCCTCCTTATTGGCCTCCAGAACCCCCTCTTTCTTTTCCAGGGCTGACTGCAAGGCTTGCCTCTCCCAAATCAGCCCAGTAACAGGCCCTAAAATGATTCAATACACACTCAGGGCTCCTGGCTGCTAAGGCCGATCAGTCAGGCAGTTAGTGGGACTGATTCAGATGCAGCAAAGCAAGTAAGGGGGACTCCAAGAGATGATCCCCAGCCCAGCCCAGCCTCTTACCTCTTCCTCTCCACTCACGTCCTCCTCTTCCCCTTCCTCCTCCTCCTCCTCGTCCTCCTCGTCTTCCACTACCTGAGTATCTTCATCGTACTCTTCCTCTGCGAGTGGAAATGGGGACAAGAACAAGGGCGTGGTGAGCTGACCCCTCTTTCCCACAGTACAGGCTGGGCCTGGCACAGGAGATGCACTTCTTGATGTAGGGGCCACGACTCCCACACCCACCCAGCTCACAGCCTGGATGCTTTAATGTGACTGAACACACCCTGAAGTCATCCAAAAAATAAGCATCCTAGAATGACCTCAAAGGTAAGCCCTCTTCCCAAGGATTCTGAAAAAAAAAAAAAAAAAAAAAAGATCCCACGTGGAGGCTAAGATGGCAGAGAAAATGCCAGATCAGGGAGCCAAGTTACAGAGCCCAGGAAAGCCAAGAAGTCAGCTCGTTCAGAGAGAGCATCGAGCCAAACTCTACAGGTGAGGAAGCCGAGTCCCAGAGGGGAGAAGTGACTTGTTCAAGATCACACAAGGAGTCAGTTGCAGAGCTGGGCTCAGAAGCCCGGTCTCAGGATTCTAGTCCTGAGACTTTTCTGTCCCAGCACAAGATGGAACAACTGGATGTCTGAATACCTAGTAAAATATTCCCACCTAAGAAGGGATAAGCACTCTCATCTGTGAAATATTCAGGCAAAGTCTCAACCCTCAACTTCGGCCACAAAGCCCTGCACGGAAGTGGCACTGAGCTGGCAGTGTGGAGAGGAGAGGAGACGGCAGGTCCTGTAAGTCCCTGACCCCTCACGGCGCCAGTAGGGAGCCCAGTGTGCTGCCTACAACCTCCTCTGCTTCCAAGATCCCTGGGGCTCCTGAGTCCTCACCCCCCAGGTCCTGCCATGTGGTCCTATGGGTGGCAGCCACCAGGGGGCCCCACAATCTCTCCAGCCACGACCTCATCTCCACCACTGGACCCTAGATGAGAAGAGGGGACCCTCACGCCTTGCCCCACCTTCCTCCATCTGCTCATCTCCTCCCCGGAAGCAAATTCAAGCGAGAGACACTGTAGGATCTCATTTTGGGGAGGACTTTGGAAAAGGGAAAAAAACTGAAAGGAGGATTCAGATTTTTTTTTTTTTTTGATGTGGACCAGTTTTAAAGTCTTTTAATTTGTCACATCTTTTCTGTTTTGTTTTGCCTTTTTGGCTGCAAGGCATGTGGGATCTTAGTTCTCTGACCAGGGATGTCCCTCAGATGGTTTCTAAGGAGCTACCATGCAGTCGGAGAACCTCGGATGTTTCTCTGGGCTCAGGCCCTTTTATTTAGGGGTGTCAACCAATGAGACAGACCACAATAGCAGTAAACAAAGCAGATGGCCTGCTCCCCTCCACAGCTCTAGAAAGAGGTCAACAGCTCTCAGGGGCCAGCCACGCCCAGTCTGCCCCCCTGTAAAACCCGGCCTGGCCTCTCCCTGGCGCCACCCACCATCCTCGTCCTCTTCGTCGTCATCCAGGCCCTCCACGTAGCCCTCGGCATCTGAGTCGGGGGCCTCCTTGTCGTCCCGGTCGTAGCCATCAAGATACGTGAGCTGCGGGAGGAGCTTGAACACGTTTTCTCGGTAGTCGTTCAGGTTAGTCACCTCACAATTGAAAAGGTCTAAGCTCTTGAGGTTTTCTAACTTCTTCTGCAAGGAAACAGCGAAGTCAGACAGTGAGCGGGATGAGGAGACAGGTGGGGGTGGCGTGAGGCAGCATGCAGAACTCACAGGTGAGGAGCAGACCCTGGTTTAGCTGCGTCAACTTTGACGCAGAGGAGCCAGAGAAGAACTGAAAAGGCCACAGGAATGCAAACTACCTCCTTCTGGGAATAATAATAATGGCAATTAATACTATACTTTGTATTAACTCAGTTTATCCTCAACAGACTGATAAAGCAGAAATAATTATTAGTTCATTTTACAGAAGAGGAAGCAGAGGGCAGAGAACTGGGTTTTGATCAGGCAGTCCAACTTCAGACCTGTGTTCTTACACTCTGCAATACTGCCTGTCAAAAAGGACAAGAAGAAAACCAATGAAGGATCCAGATTTTGTCCACAGTACTTAATACCAATGGGTTTAACTGACAGGCTCTAGTCTATGTTATACTTGTTGGCAGCTGGATTCTGAGGCCCAGGAGGTGAAAGGGTCACACAGCTAGCAAGAAATTGCTACATCTTTCCAGTTCCCTCATCTTCCAGGAGGTATCCCACCTCAGGCCAAGTCCCTGTTCCAGTGGGGCCAGGCCTAACTGGTGATTAAAGCTATTGTCCCTCAAGGTCAATGTCAGGAACAAGGTCATTCTCTTGAGATTGGTCATTTTTAGCAGAAGGTCAAGGGTAGAGAGGGAGTCTGGGCTGTGGGCTGGGTGGGTGAGGCCCGTCTCTCCCAACCAAAGGCGGTTCCCCACTGTCAGGAGTGAGAGAAACACAATAATCACACGGATAACCAGGGAAGAAATTACACAAACACAAGTATTCTAGGCCAAAGGAACACTGTGTGTGTGTGTGCACGTGTGTGTATACACAGTCTCCATAACTTGCCTCCCAAAACACACATATACGGAACTTCAAAGATTTTTTTTCAGTTTATAATGAAATTATGAAATCAAGGTTTCTAGCTAGATAAATAGAATTGCTTTCCCCTAGGAGATCAGAAGGAGTCCTAAAAGGAAGTTCTATGGGCAATCTATTCTAGTAGTTGACCCCATGCCACAGACGGGCAGGTAAAGCCTGAGTTTGGAGGAGAAATGCCAGCCTCCCATTCTGCCACACAGGCACATCAACCAGCCCCTCAAGTGTCCACAGAGTACAAGGAATGCTTTTTGGACAAGAACCCAAACTGAGAGATTCCCCAACTGCTACCTTTTATATCCAGAAAAGAAAAAGGTGCCAACTTGGCCAAATCCTTTCCTGATTCTAAGGTGACCAACTTATGAAGTAATTCTCTTATGTATATATTTATGCTAAGTGTCAGTTTGATGCAGTAGTATTTCTACACTTCAACAAATAGAAATCAATGATTAATTAAATCCCTTAAAGTCAAGAGAATACAGTCATGTGGATATGGGTAACACAGGAACTGCTATTCTGACCGTGACCTGCCCTTTTTCATGAAGTCCGGGTGTGCTCAGCTCTATGTGGACAAGCAAAGGAGGACGTGCTGCCCAGGTCTTTGAGTCCGTGGTCACCATCACAGCCAGGACTGCCGACCAGGGTCACTCTTCTCTACCCCTTTGGAGAAGTGCGTGGGGCTCCCGTACCGCATAGCTTTCTGTCATCCCAGGGGACCCGCATCAGGATCGACCCACCTTCAGAGGCACCAGCCTTGGGCAGTGACCCAAAGAGAAAACAGGCAGCCACCCTCAGGGTCAGCCAAGTTCCTGGGTGGCTCCTCTCTCCCCAGTGAAAGGGACAAGCCAGGCTCTCAGCCTAAAGAAATGACAGCTCGGGTTTCCAAAGCTGAGTGGAAACTCTGAGAGGAAAAGCACTAGGACCAGAGATTGAGACCTGGGTCCCGCAGCACCCTTTGGCCTCTTGGTCAAGCTCTCCTAACTTCTTGAGGCGCCAGTTTCTCTACAGACAAGCAGAATTCTATCTCATAGCACATAATTAAACACAAAAAGCGTGTCATACAAATGCAAAAGTAGTACTCCCTGGTATCAATCCCTCCCATCCCAGAGGAGAGGGAGGCCCCGATGACTCACCAGTGGCTCTATTGTGCTGAGGTCTTTAATTTTGTTGCCACTTAAATTTAGATGCGTGAGGTTCGGACACTTTTCTGCCAATACTTCCAGGCCCCCTGAGATTCTGTTATCACTTAGTTCAAGCTAAACGAGGCAGGGAGAGAAAAAGCAGAAACGACTCTTACAATGAAGGCTCTGGGCTCAGGCGTTCAGTTCCTCGCAGACGGGCCAGGAAGGGAATCGGCTCAGGGAAGGGGCAGGGGTGCTGGGGCTCGCCATGGCCTCCTGCAGTTATGCTCCCTCAACTTGGAGAAATGACCAGGTCCTCCTCCCCAGCCCAGTTCCCAAGCACACCTGGGCCTCCTCTCTATTTACCTTCTTAAGTTTGTTTAACTTTGGTAAGTTTGCGACTGAGGTGAGGCCGACGTTGATTGTACTCAAGAACTCCAGTTCTTCAAATTCATCTGTGAGGCCTTCGATTTTGCCTTCATTCGACCGACAGTTGTCCAGGACGAGCTCTTTCACCTGGGAAGGGAAGGAGGTTGTGAATCAACTGGGGTGAGGAACGGGGGTTGAGGGCGGGGGTGGGGGGAGGACAGGAGGTAGACTGGGAAACCTCGCAGCGCCAGCGCCCACCCTGGTCTTTCTCTGCTTTTAGCAACACTGAGGCGGTGTGGGGAGAGGTGCTGGGGTGACTGGAGCTGCAGAACCAGGGGGCCCTTCTGGACAGGCGTCTTGGCTGGACTGGAGAGGACAAATCCAATAATCCCACTGCTGACAGCAAGGGTGGGAGTTTCTTTCCAACCCTGCTGCCACACCTCAGCCCCCAGGCCCCCCACTGCACCAGCCACAATGCTGTTAGGGAACATCCAGGCCTTGCTGTGCCTTCTGAGCCCCTCACCCCAGGGTCCGCCATGGTCCCAGCCTGACCACCTTCCTGAGGCCCCCACCTACTACTCCCCCTCCTCAGTCTCCACCGTCCTTTCACCTCTGAGTCTGCGACCCTCTGCATGCGGATGGGTCCCGGGATGTACCTGAACCCAATCCTCCACCACAGTCAGAGCCAGCCCACCCAGCCGGGCAGTCACCACCTGGTCACTGGCTTGGCCTGCCCCACAGTAAGGGCTGCAGACCAGGGATCCCTCCAACTCTCCATTCTACAGAATGGAGACCAGTGCTGTCGAACAGAACTTCCTGTGGCGATGGAAACCCATCCAGGAGAGGAGCCACTAGTCACATGTGGCCGGTAAGGTGAGACTGAGGAGCTAAGCTTTATTTTATTCAGCTTTAATCAAAGTGCAAAGAGATATATGAAAGTTACCATATGGAATACCACAGCTCTAGGCTTTGCTCTTCAGGTCCTGAGAGCCGACGCGGAAGAAAAATGGAAATCCACAAGCCCAGGATGAACCCACATAGAAATGCTGGGCTTGGCAATGTCCAGAAGTTGGTCTTTGGAGATACCTCTGTGGCCCTGCAGGCTTCCTGCCTCCCTGGAGGTGGTTCTCCCCCGTTAAGAGGCCTTAGATCCCCTCTCTTAGCCCTAAGCCCTTTATTTCAAATGAGGGAGAAAGAACTGATAAAGAGCTACCATCTCACTGGGTTGTTAAAAGGCAGATTTGGCTACAAGAGAGGGTCCAGGCTCCAGCACAGATGGTAGGGAGACGGGCTGAGGAAGAGTTATCAGCTTTCAGGCCTGCCATGACCCAGGGGTGTCAGCAAGGGATGCCAGGGTGCCTGGCCTGCCACCAGATGCCCAGAGCTTTCCACTCCTGTCCTGAACTGACAGGGGGCTGCTCCCCAGCCTTCCATGGATGGTGGGCACCTTAAAGGTGATCCCTCCTGGCTGCATCTGGTGCTTGACACTGCACCCCCACTTGCCTGATCTCTGCTGCTGCTGCTGCAGCTAAGTCGCTTCAGTCGTGTCTGACTCTTAGTGACCCCTTGGACTCGGGCTCCTCCATCCATGGGATTTTCCAGCAAGAGTACTGGAGTGGGTCGCCATTGCCTTCTCCAGCCTGATCTGTGCAGCCTCCAGGAAACGTGTACTGATGCTGCCTGGATCTGATGCTCCCTGGGACTTCCATCCCTAGTTTGGATTTCGCACCAATGGGTCACTCGAACCAGGCCTGTCCTGTTGATAGCAGTCCTGCATTATCATTCCTGCCCCTCACAGTCTTTTTTCCTCCTGGATAAGTGAACCAGGCCTGTCCTAACCAGTCACTGTCCAGGGCTGCTCCCCACCTCTGAGCAGGTCCATCTGCCCCAGGTGACTGTCCGCCACAGTGGTCCTCTTCCTCGGGCATCACTGGGACATATGTCCACATGGGAGAAGAGAATCCATGGCAGGCTGCTGCGCCCTCCCTCAGCTTGCCCTTGAAAGAGGTCAGACTAGAAGAGCTCAGGGCCTGTTTGGGCCACAGCGCCCTGCAGGTGCCCTGCTGTCTTCTTCCCTGGTGGAGAGAGGTGGCCTGCTCAACTCAGGACAGCAACAATTTGGCAGGAGGGGTGAAGCCAGGTGCAGCAGCTCCTATCCAGAGCCAGCAAGCTCTCAGCCAGGCACTGGCGCCAAGGCTCACCTTTCCCTTGGATCTGAGATGGGGGAAGTTAAGTCCTTTCCCACTCTTCAGGGGAGGACAGATGTCCAGGTCAAGCCCCCTTCTCAAGGTCACCGGCAAGAGACTGGGAGTAAACCCCGTGAGGCCTTCTGCCCTAGGGCAGGAGGTCAGTGCAGAGCCAGGAAGCCAGGCCTTTGAGGAGCAGTGGTGGGAGATCACTTGTCCGGAGGGAGCGCCACCTCCTTCGTGGGCAGTTCTACCTGGGGTCACACAGCTAGGCTCCTTCAGTCACTCCTTTCCTTGGAAGGCCCTGGGAATTCTTCAAGTTCCATTACGGAAAGACAAATATGAGGAGGGTTTCCAGTCCACCTTCAAAGATTTCAAACATGTGGTTCTCTAGATGGGTCAGGGCTTCTATTCCTGTGGTCATCAGCCAAGGAGGAGGCCTCAGTAAGAGGGGGCCAGGAGGCGGTGCTGCAGAGTCAAGGGAATTCCTCCCGGAAGTCTGCCTCTTTCCCAGAACAGCTCAGTGCTGCCTGGGAATTCTCCAGATAGACCCAAGGTTCCAGTCCCAGAACCACGCCCAAACGGGTGGCCATTCTTCTTGGGGACAATATGCAAGACACCACTACTAACAACAATGATTGTTTCTTTATTAACAACAATCAAGGGCTCTTTCCTGAGCCCTCAGCAGGCACTCTCTTTGCAGGCACTGTCTCATTTGATCCTCATAATCACCCCATGGGGCGCTCCTGGGGTGCTGTCCTATTGTACAGCCACATCAGAACTACTGATCCTAAAGCTGCAGGAACAGGCCCTGATGGTTAGTGTTGCCACAGACGAGGAGGGTTTCCTTGCTGTTCCCAAGCAGGGCACAGGTTCTCCCAGACCCCCAAATTTAATCCTACAAACTACCCTGACTGCACTAAACCCCCTTCAGCCCCTTTTCTAGCTGTTTCACTGGCGGGATGGGGGCTACTCCCAGCTGTCCCCACCCTGGTTACACTTCCTTGGTAACCAAAGCACAAAACCTAACCCAGCCCCCATTCCAATGACACTGCAGTCAGGGGCAAGGATCTGGACAAAGGCCTGGGGCCTGAGACCCCGCTCCTCCCCAAAGAGCAAAAGGCTGCTTCCTGTCACTCGGGAAGGACAGCCTGTGGTGTCTGGAAGGCCAGATGGCTGCTCCAGGTCTGTGGGGACTTTGGGATCCCCACGGTTTCTCCATTTCCTTCCTGGCAGGGTTTCAGCACAGTTTGGGGAGAGATCAAAGAGGGTGGGGTAGGTGGGCTGAGGCTTACACCCTGAGGTTGCTGATATTACCAGAAAGCCCAAACCACGGGGGAAACCCACAGTTTCTTTGTGGGGTGATGAGTCACATCGGGGACGGCAGGTAAGCAGACTGTGATTAGTCTGTAATGGACCAAACAGGAAAAAACAGAAGGTCCAGTCCAACAGCTGACCTGTCAAAGGCATGGCATCCAGCCCTGTTCCACCTGCCTCCATGCAGGGCTGCGCTTTCTTACAGCTCCAGGGCGTGTTTCAAAACGTCCAACCCATCCCAAGCTTCCTTAAATTGACTCTTAGAAATCCTGCCGCAATTCCAACCCACTTCCTCCCGTCTCTCCTAGTGCTGCTGCTGCAAACCCTTCCTCCATGTGAAGAGAACATCCTTGTTACATCCAGGGTGTGTTCTGCTTAAAACAGAAAAAAAAAAAAAAGTAAGGCCCATTCCCCCCTGCCAAACCCTGGGTGTGAGCTAAGCGCAAAGTTAAAATTAAACTGAAAATTTGTACTTTGGGTTTAAACTCTCTCCCAATCCCACTGGCCGTTTAAAAATACCAAAATGTGGTTACTCTCTCCAGAACCAACAACTGGACTTACTCTGCTTCTATCGGGAGCTTTTCAGTCACCCCAGTGACAACCCTCCACAGAAGCCTTTGGCTCATTCCTCAAGTGTGAACACCTAAGAAGTGTCTGCATATTCATACTCCGACCCCCCTGGAGATGCCAGTAGGGAAGCACTGAAGGTTCCTAAGAAATCAGACTGCCCGGCTTCGCATTTCCTGAAAAAACGAGTCCCCAAAGCACGGCAGTCATTTCTCACCAAGGGGAGCTGAACCGTCCGTGATAAATACGAACACAGTATTACTCTAAGGAAGAACCCGTTGCTTGTTTCAAAACTGAAATCTTGTCTTCACAGATCTCTCAAATTTGACCATTCCTCTCTACTGCTAGCAACGTGGTCCTGTTCACGGCAGTCTAAGTCACTCTAGGTCTGATTCTGCTTCCAAGTGGGGTCTCTGTGATAGCAGGAATGCTGGACCACTGGGAACAGACCTCTCCACCTGGAGGCCTGGCCCAGCTGGCTGAACGACCCTGACCCTATCCCCGAGGTCTCAGGCTCTGCCTTACAGAAAAGGGACAATGATATCTGTTTAGCCTATAAAGCACAAACTGGCCTAGAAAACATTCTTGGCTTCCCGCCGCCTCCAGGAAAAAAAAAAATCAAGGTTCTAAACTGACCTACGGAGGCCTTCTACTCTCAGCCTCAGCCAACTTCCTCCAATCTCATTGGCCCCCACCCCACCTCTCACCCTTGCCTTCAGACCGAGTTAAGCCCCCCTCCCCAGGAAACCTTCATCGCCCAGCTCTGAGCATCCCAGGGCACCGAGGGCAGCTGCCGCATGAATCATTTAATCGTGTATTAAGCATCCGATCCTCCTAGAGGTCAGGGACTGTCCTTCTCTGTAATCAGCCTAGCGGGGAGCGGACAGCCGAGCAACTGCTTAACAAATGTCCTGTTTATCGTGCCGGCCACAGCACTAGGTGCCGGGCATGCAAAAGGAGACAAACCATTGTGAAATTAACAGTGCAACTGGTCTGACACAGGTTGAACAAGCCCTGCCTTTCAGAAACAATAACAACGTGTTCTGGTGTGTCTTGTGTCCGCCAGGCAAGCCCTGTGAGGAGTTCAGTCAGCAGTGCACCTTCCTCTTGACCTGACCCAGTGCTCTGCATGCATGTTCTCTTGCCCATAAGAAATCCCCTCTTACCCACCCAGCAAGCTCTTGTGACACTGTCCATCTAAGCAGCAGAGGGGACGTGGAGCCAGTAATGATCCACAGCTGGGGTCCCTGCCAGCAGGAGGTGTGGTGGCAGGCTAGGAGACAGACGGCTGGTAAACAACTCCAGTCCAGTGTGCCAGGTAGCAGGCCCGAGGCTGGAACAGGGTGCATGCTTCACATGCCTCTGCCCGGAGAGGACGGGCACACTGAGCACAGGCAGGAGGGACCCAGCAGGACCAAGAATCAGGATGCACTCTAGCAACGCCAGGGCTGGCCAGATCATCTGCAGGGCCCAGTGCAAAATGAAACTGGAAGACCCGCTTGCTCAAAAACTGTTAAGAACCCCCAGACATTGACAGCAGTGCATTAAACCCAAGAGCGGGAAAGGACCTTCTATGCGTGGGGCCTGGGTGGTCACACAGGCCACATGCCTGTGAAGCTGGCCTGGGTTTAAATGGACAGCTTGGGCCTAAAGCAAAGCCCTCTGAAGGCTAGAACCAGAGAGAAGGAAGCTCAAGAGAGGACTGCTCTTTATTTTTTCAGCACTTCCCGAGGCAACATAGAGAGGTGGACAGAAGGCAGGCTCTGGAGGCAGACCGACCTGGCTCAAGTCCAAATTTCCCATTGCAAGCTCATCACCTCACTTCTGAGCTTCTGTTTCCTCCAATGCCAATAGTGCCATCACCTGGGGTTGGAGTAGATGAAATAATGCACGGAAAGCACCCCCAGCTTGGAAAAAACCACCTGCCTTCTCCTCGACCCACAGCCACCTCCACTGCTATGTCCATGGTCAAGGGACAAGAATGGGCGTCAAGGCAGGCCCGCAGCTCTGAGTCACCTCTGCTGCCCGCAGGGCCCTTTCATGGAATGAAGGCCTCTCCATGTTCTAGAGAGCTGAGAATGGTGTGCCCCAAAAACATGCCTCTGGATTTTACAGCTACACCTTGTTTTCTTTAGGTTTTTCCCACTCACCTCGAAGTCTGATCTTTCCTTTCTTCAAATGGGCATGCAACAAATATTTGTAGCTTTGGTTTCAACCTTGTCAGTCCCTGACCAAGCTAGTTTTTGGGTCCCAGCCTTGCAACAGAAGACTTAATTGAGATTGACCCCATGTTTTTTTGGTGCTTGTGGGTTTTAAATGGGTCAGCTTTTAAATGGGCCATCCCCTGTTGCAGATCCCATTTCTAGCTCGAAGGCCAACTTAAGACACCAAGGCAGCAGGGAAAGGGGCTTCTTCCCAGAGGTGTTCCATAGGAATGATAGATGATCGTGGTTTTGTCCTTTTAACCATAAAATCTCTAGTTTTGCTTAACAATCAATGTGGCAAAACCTGCAAAAATCAGTCATGTTCCATGGGGGAACCGTCAGGCTCTGGGGGAAAAGTTGGACATTGATTTCAAAAACTTAGAAAGGCCTTCAGGATCGTCTAGGTCAGTGGCTTTCTGACCACAACCCACAGTAAAAAAGACATCGACACCTTGGCCCGGCACACATATTTTTGTGTGTTTACATGCACACACACAGAAACAAAACTTACCCTGTTTACAATTTTTCTTTTCTATTACATTAAAAAAAAAATTAACGTGACCCACAGTTTCCAAAATGTTGCTCTAGTTTAGCCCTCTTTTTCTAGAGGAAGCAGTAAGGTCCGGAGTTGGCTGAGAGCCGAGGAAGCCCAAGCTGGGTGATTCTCCTGCCACAGCATGCCACTGCTCTGATCAGAAATCACAGTCCCCAGTGGAAGACCCTGGAACCAACCATGAAGTTCTCTCATTTCTGCTGCTGCTGCTACTGCTAAGTCGCTTCAGTCGTGTCCGACTCTGTGCGACCCCATAGAAGGAAGCCTACCAGGCTCCCCCGTCCCTGGGATTCTCCAGGCAAGAACAGTGGAGTGGGTTGCCATTTCCTTCCCCAATGCATGAAAGTGAAAAATGAAAGTGAAGTCGCTCAGTCGTGTCCGACTCTTAGCGACCCCATGGACTGGAGCCTACCAGGATCCTCCGTCCATGGGATTTTCCAGGCAAAAGTACTGGGGTGGGGTGCCATCGCCTTCCCCGTCATTTCTGCTAACAGGAGGTTATTCTGCAGCCTCAATGGTAGCTAAGACTGGGATCTCCACACCGCATAAAGATCTTTTAAATTCTTAACTAAGGGGCAGGGTTACCTTACTTTAACAACAACAACAACAAAAAAACCTCTCTAAGAAAAAAGCACCTAGGTGTCTGGATTTTGTTTGTTTCCTACAATAGAGCTCTGAAGGCACTGGGTGGGAGCACATGGCCGCGGGAAGTCGGTGACGCCATCCTTATTATTTTAGGGAACCATGGAAGGCAGGCTGAGGCTCGCTGCGCCACTAATGAAGCTGTCGGCAAGGCCTGGGTAATAGGCTAAGCGCAGGCTGGGGGAGGGCCTGCATTAACATAAACCCTGTGACTGGCTCCCTCACCGCCTGGAACCGGCTTCCTACCTCCTCCCCCAAGCGTGCGGAGGACTGGCTTCTGCCTCGGCAAGGCAGACAGAGGAGCTGGTGCCACTGCAGATGCTTCCCTGGTCAGAAGAACAGACTCAGGGCGGTAAAGGGAGGACTGGCGCAGTTGGTGCAGGACCTGGGCTCTGGGCTCATCAGAGGAGCCTAAAGCAAAGGCCCCCTTTGGGCAGCGGCCCCTCTCTTGTGTTAAGCCTTTGCTTTCCTCCCCTAAGTCGCATTCTTTCCTTCCTGCAGGAAGCCTTCCTGGACTGCCCACCCCTTGACCTAGCCATGCTTAATTTAAGAGCAGGTGAACAATTCCCAGAACAGGGGGAAAAAAAAATAAAGGCCCAAAAGGCTGTTTGGGAGAGAGGAAGTGGGGAGGAGTCAAGCTGGGTCTGACATTAGTGTGTGTGGGTGTGTGAATGTGTGTATGTATATGTGGTGGGGGCACAGTGCGGTGGGAACAGGGGGAGCTGAAGGCTTTAGAACTGGTCAACGCCATGATCAAGCAAAAGCTTAGCAGGCTGCGTCTTTTAAGCAGTTGTCCCTTGCTACCTTCAGTGGGTACTGGAAGGTGTGAGAAGTAGGAGTTGGAAGTAGACCCCAGGGAAGTCTGCTGGGTTATGTTTGAATGGAGACCAGGAGAAGGAAGGGGGCAAGAAGCACAGAGGTATAGTGCCAAGGATGCTGGTCAGGAAGTCTCATGACCTGGATTCTGGGGCCCACTTTGCCACTACTTGCTGTGTGCCCTGAGGGGAGTCATGTCCAACTCTCTGGGCTTCTGCGGTACCCTAATTCACACACTGGACAGACAGACACAAGATCCCTTCTAATTACAAAATTTTGAGGGTCCGTCCACTTCTAGTCTTAGCCCACATCCAAACTCAGTCATTGGTCCCCAAAAGGAGGTGGGAAATTTTATGGGCCAGAGAAGCTCAGTATTCATTGTTGAGATGCCAAAAAGGAAATCTGGGCCACCAGGCAATTATCTTGATAATTACTGACATTCGAAAATCAATCATATTGTCTCTTAAAACACACCAGGATCATAAAAACAGCCCCCAGGGCTCAAGGTGTTGGGTTTCCAATATGGGAGACTGGCACCACCTGTCTGATGCCTGCCACCTTACAGGACAGCTGGGAGCAGGCATCTCAACTCATGGAGTTGTTTGGGCTGCTCTACAGTCCTGTACTTCATATAACAACCACAACATCCACGATTATCCAAGAGCTGCAGCACTGGCCCTGTGCAACAGAAGACCCTGAGGAGACTGAAGAGCAAGGCCCAGAGAGCAGAGGGCTACATCTGACACGACCTTCCCAAAATGCTGTTCTGATCACGTCAAGTCCTGTCACTCCTTGTCCAAAAGCCTCTAATGGTCACGGGAGTCAAGTGTCAAATCCAGAGGAGGATCCTCAGCCCCCCGCCCGTCAATGCCTCCGACTTAACGCTGTGCCTCTTTTCAGGTGCGTCCCTGCCTCACCCTCTGCCAGCCTCCCTGACTTGCCCCAAGTACGGTGACACCACTTGGTGTTCCTTTCCCATGTTACACTTCACAAAGGGCTTCTTCAGGTACTACACTTCACTGAAACTGCAGGCAACTGGATCCCACCTCAGGGAAACCCCCCTGTCCACCCACCAGGGTCCTCAGGGAGCCGCAGCTTGGCCACAGGATGCCTGGCCATCTTTCCTCCTGCGGTCTCTCCTCCAGTCTTGCTAAGGTCTGAGGTCTTGGTGTCCCCTGCTGGTGCCCTGCCCAGAAGGGCTGGCTAAGTAGTCAAACTGGACTGGGTCACTGGAGAGGAAAGGATGGAGCAGAGGAGGGCAAGAGTTCTGACTCTTCATTCACTTTTGAAAGCAAAGCATCTGGTTAACTCCAATGGGGCAAATCAACAAAAGGTAGAAAAATGGCTTCCTGGGCCCTTGAAACCAGTTTCTAGAGATTTGAGCCCAGCAGGGCTGGGACCACTTGTGAAAATTCCACCGAGTCCTCAGTCAGCAGGGTCCGAAAAGAGAATACAGCTCAGGGTCTCCGCTGTGGGTCTGGCGTGGACAGTGACAGCTACCCACCCCCCAGGTACCAAGTGGATGAACGGTCTGCAAAACAGAAGCTAATTCATTTCCTCCGCTTCATCATGCGGTAATCCACAGGCTGGCAGTTCACAGCCCCTGACCCGCCCAGCCCAGGCGAGCAGCACAGCCCGCCTAAGACGACACCACACCTTCAGACACAGGCCTGGACACCTCCACAGCCCTTGTATGGGCCTCTGCCTAACTTCCAGCTGGCTTTAGAAAAGTGCTTCAGAGAACCAAAGGACCCATCATCACACCTCTGGGGAACCACTGGATCTAATCCAGCTCCTTGGGCAACTGACAAAGCCAGGTGGAAACCAACCCTGTGACTTACCCAGGGTCACAGAGCTCACTGTGAACTGAACCCTGGACTGTTCTTATCCTCCTAACTTAGGGCCCACAACCCAGAGTCGCAGGTTTCTCCATGATGATCTCCTGGAAGCAAGAGGAAACAAGAGGAGGAGAAAGAGAACAGCTGTTAGGAAAAGAGCCCCAGGCCTGAACCTGACCCTCTTTGTGCCTGGCCTGCCTCCCCACGTGGCCCAGGAGGGCTGGCAGGGCAGAAGAGACAGGGGGGAGCTCAGCAGACTCGGAGAAGAAGCCCTTGACCTTGGCCTCCTTCCCTGCCACCTCTACCAAAATGACAGCAGCATTGGCAATGACAGGAGCCGAGCAAACACCGAGACACAGAAGCCCTTGTGTCCAGCCACCAATCGGAAACCGCTGATTTGGGCAAAAATGGGAACCAATCACGCAAAAAAAACCTGAGGCTGAGAACCAAAAGTTTTCTCTATCCAAGACCGCAAAGCAAATTAGCCAAGGGTCACACACAAGAAGCGATCTAATCTCTTTCTCCCTTAGAGAAATGTGATATGTGCAGCTAGCCTTAGTCTGGAAATCAAGGGCTTATGGTAAAAGTATTGGTGATGGAAGTGCAGGAAATGCTAAGGAGTAATGTTAGTTCCATATGCCACTAGCTGGAAGGGGGAACACGGAAGAGCAAGGATGGAATGGGAGCCAAGGGGCTGATAGGAGGCGGCGAGAGGGCTGGAACATGGAGGGAGAGGAGGAGACAGACAGACACTGGGAAAAGGACACAGGCAGCCAAAGAGAACAAAGAGGAAAAAGCCAAAGGCTCTGTGGGCTTTTCTTTACTTCCAGAGTTCCATCCTCTTTACCTCGATCTTGGTGGTAGAACTTTGCCCATATTGACTGCTTTTTAAAAAAAATACAGTACAGGTTGAATTCACTGCTGTTCACAGATTTACAGCTGCTTTAATCTTGAAAAGCCAAAAACAAAGACAAAACAAAACCTAAAAATCTTTACAATTCTTGAAGGGTTAGGGAGGGGCTGGACAAAGAGACTGATGTAAAAAGAAGAGAAAAAAATAGTCTAGGGACTTCCATAGTGGTTCAAGGGCTAAGAATCTGCCTTTCAATACAGCGGACCTGGGTTTAATCTCTGGTAGGGGAACTAAGATCCCACTTGCTGTAAGGCAACTAAGCTCGCGTGCCGCCACTCCTGAGCCTGGGCCACGCGAGAGTCTGGGCGCTGCAGCAAAGAGCACAGATGCGGCAACCAAGGCTTGATGTGGCCCAAAATAAATAAACAGAATAACATTAAAAAAAAAAAAAAAGAGCCTAGAGATTTCACTCTTCATCAGAAGGTCCCTGCCAAGGTGGTTAACACAGACAAGGCCGTCCCAGGTTGCGTGGACAGAAACAAGGCCGGTGACCAAGGGTCCTCGGTCAGGGTCCCAGAATACTCTGCTCTGACGGGACCAAACCTTCAGTGCCACCGCCTGAAGCGGAACAAATCTGAGGAAGGTGACAAGGCTTCTGAAAAGCGTGACACTGGAAGAACAATGGAAGGAACCAGTGATGTTTAGGCCAGAGCCGAGGTAGACTCATGATAGCTGACTCTCTCCAACTGTTTGGAGAGTCCTATGCAAATACAAGCACATTTATTCTGTGTTCTCCAGCGGCTCAAGAGCCAAGATCAGTGTGCAGGAATTACAAACAGGCAGTTTTCAAGCCCAATGTAAAACACAAGAGGGTATTTAAATCTTTACAGCTGCCCCACAAAAGAAAGGGCTGCTCTAAAAAAAAAAAAAAAAAAAAAAATCAGTGAGTCCCCTGTCCCTGTACGCGTACACACTGGAGGCTGCTCGGTGACTGTCTGCAAAGAACTGTACACATAAACAGCACTAAACAATTATTAAATGAATTAATAATATTGTGTAATGAAGCTCTGCAAAGAGATGAGCCTCGGGTCTTTTCACCTCTTAAAATGCTATTACTTAATGTTTAGGCCTGATTCACTCATTCAACAATATTTACAGAGTATCTGTTAGATGCTGGGCACCCGTCGTAGGCAGTGCCCAGACAGCAGTGGCCAAACCTGGGTGCCTAGCACATGGGTTTACAATCTAGCAGGGAGTGAGATAATAAGCCAATCAATGTGTGTATACGTCTATGTTTGCTGTTGTTGCTCAGTCGCTAAGTTGTGTCTGACTCTTTTCGGACTCCATGGACTGCAGCCCTCCAAGTTCCTCTGTCCATGGGATTTCCCAAGCAAGCATACTGGAGTGGGTTGCCATTTCCTTCTCCAGTGGATCTTCCTGGACTAGGGATCAAACCCATGTCTCCTGCATTGGCAGGTGAATTCTTTACCACTGAGCCACTTGGGAAGCCCATATGTCCAGATACAACATATATAAATGCTACAAAGGGGGAAAAAGAGAAAGAACCACAATCGTGATGAGAGAGAACTTTACAAGTAAAAGTCTATCAGGGAAGGCCTATCCCAGCTGAGCTTTCCCTGGGGACTTGAAGCCAAGTGAAGAGAGGGCAGGGGGAACAGCCTGGGAAAAGACCCGAGTAGGGGGCATGCTTGGCCCTTTTGGGGAACAGCTAGGACAACAGGTGGTGGTAACAGAATGTGTGGAAGAGAAGGAAAGCGGTGGGAAGAAAGCCACTGTCACACGCACTCGTGCACACCCATGGACATTCTACACCTAACTGGTGAAGGACGATGGATTTCACAAGCAGCAGAAGGCAAAACTGTCTGAACCATAGTAAGACCCAAGAGCTGACCATAAGCCAGAGATTTCTCTTGCTCTTCCTTAGAGGAAAAAAAAGAGTGTTAGGATTGTTCTCACCCAACGTTTCCAGGTATACACGTGCCTTGGCTACACCCATGGTAAGTATCCTATGGCAGAAGCGTTTGCTTATGAGTGTGTGGGTGCCTAAGAAATAGTTAGAAAATGTGGTTTCGTTCCAGACTTTACCATTCGGAACTGTGTGGCTTAATTTCCTCATCTGTAAAATGGGGAGAAGAATATCCCTAAAAATTCCACAGGTCTCTGTGAGACCAGATGAGGTAAACCGTGCTGTCCTGGAGGGTACAGGGAGGAATTTTACAAGCAAGTTTTGTACCCAGAACTTGGCACCCCAGGGAGCTGAGAGGAGGTGTTATGTAGCTCTGATTTCCCCACACTGCCTTGCACTTAGCTAGCAATAAATGTTTGCTGAACTGAAAAGCATAAAAATAACCTGGGAAAACATTCTGCCATTTTTTTTCCTTCCTATTAAACGGTAGCACTTTGCCAGAATGCTCAGAACAGTCTCTCTTCTTGGAGATCCTTTACTTTAGGGTAAGAACCAACTAAGTCACATCAGGGCAGAGTGTTCGGAGGATAAAGTCCCAGGATGGGGAAAGGAACAGGTCTGACTCCTCTGCAGAAGGCTCCTGGCTCTCTGTATCACCCCAGGCTTTCTCCAACAGCCTGAGCTGATCCAGGTCCAGGCCACCATCGGAAGAAGGGACTGCAGGCTAGAATAGGGTCAGCAGCTCTTGGAAAAGTCCACGAAAACCAGAGATAGACAACATATACAACATGCCATCCAGATGAAGCCTTAATCAAACTGCCTCGATGCAGAGAGGGAGAGAGAAGCCCAGATACACAGAACAGCTTAAGTCATTTCCATTCTTTTTTCATTTTTTCAGTAACACATTCATTCTCAAGGTCTCAAAACCAAAAAACATAAGATACACAGTTCATTCTCCCTTCTATCCTGTCCAATTAAGTATCCTTCCAGAGTTTGTTTACACATATACAAATTCAGAATCTTATTTTTCTGTCTTTTATCCCAAATTCACATATTATATATTGATCTTTGCCTTGCCCTTTTCCATGAAGTTTGCGTTATATATCTTTTGCTGTAATGTTGCAATATAGATAAGGTGGCACATGTCATTTTGCATTTATCCAGCTTATTAACCAATGAGATAGAATCAAGACCCCACTTGTGATCTGCATGGCAGCAGTCATGGAGACTTGGGAGTTCTAGAATCTAATGGGCTGACCACTGTACCCATGTGGACAAGTTATCTCGCCTCCAGCCATTCAATGCTACTACTCAGAACCTGCCAAATGCTGCTAGTTGCACCAGGCTCCAGTGATAAAGGTGCCCTTCCCTTCTGCCCCAGAGTGTCCAGTGTTGGATGGACAGGCAGAGGGGACCCCTACAGCACCCAGAAGCAAGTTTAATGTGCCTCGAAGGCCATCTGACCTCTGTGGGCTTATCTTGCTATCTGCTAATGGCGTGGCCATATCTGCACCTTAGGGGACATTTAAAGGATCAAAACATAGTATCTGCCAAGTACCTGACAGGAAGCAAGGCTTGGAGCAGGTGCTCAGCAAAGGATAAGTCTAACTCCTGTCACAGGAGGAGTCTCACTGATGGCAAGGACAGCAAGGTGTTCTAGGCAAAATACACGGCCCTGCCCTGCCGTTCACCACGTGTGCCTTACAGAAGGCAGCACTTAAGCCCCTAATTATGTCTTAGCCCACTTTTCTTGGAAAATGGTTTGGCTTTCTCCCACTTTCCAGACCCTCTTTCATAGTTTGAGGTCTCCTGGGTATGGCTCTCATTTGTGTGCACAAGCTCTCCTGTGTGAAGTACATCAGAGTGGCCAAACACATATTTGTTAAGGCCCTGGCACAGAAAGGCAAGGATAGGCATATGCAAAGTTGATTTTCCTGGGATTTCACTGACAGTGATTTAAAATAATCATTTAAAGGGAAAAAAATCTAAAGGAGAAAACCCACTGAAACTCACATTTGTTTTGTTTACTCTGAAATGTGTTCTCTTTCACAATAACACACTTAAAAAAAAATCAGAAATTCTGGCATCATCTGTTTTGCTTTCATGGGGGAACAAATGCAGGAGACTTTGTAACAGAAAGATAAATGGAAGTCAGGAGTCTAGAGTATTTCCATATTAGCAGCAAAGAGGAGGCAAGAGGTCAAAGTTAAGATGCAAGGTTTCATGCACTACTGTGAAGCCATGACCTGGCCTTGACCCAGCACAGCTCCTTAGCACTATGTGACCTTGAGCTACAGCCTCACTTCCCTCATCTGCTAAAGTGGGAATAACCTCATTGTGCAGTGTTTCTTTACAGATTAAGTAAGAATAAATGAGTATCTATGTACCAGATACCGTAACGGTTAAAAGCAAACAAAACACACAGAAAAGATACTACTTTCAATACTTAGCAAAAAAAGATGAAAATCTAGTGCCTTTAATTTGGAAGCTTAAAGCAGAACAGTAGGCATCAAATTATCCAGCCCCCATAATCCTGGGACGCCAGGCTCCTAACAGGCTGATTAATGAAGTCTTACTTCACCAGAAGCTCCTTTCATATTCATACAAGACGCTTGCTTCCAGATGAAAACTATCAGCCAATTAAAGCTCATCACGGTCCTTGGGAGAGGTGGGTCACAGCTGGATTTGTGACCTAACTGTGGGTTTTGCTCTTTAAAATAAGCCCTGGGACCTGTGAGTCCTGTCTTACCACCCTTCATCAGAAGGTTTGGCAGGGTCTCCTTCCACCCAAAGGCATCTGGCCCCCCAAATCAAGTGGGAGGGCCTGAGAGGTCCAGACGGAATCTGAAAAGTAGTAATAGGGCCCCTCAAGAAACTATTTCAGAAGCATGGAGAGAAGGTGTGCTAGGCAGGGAGAGCCTGAGGCTACCCGAACAGGGCCACAACTCTGCCGAGACAGGAATAAGACCAGTTCCAGGTGGCGGGCCCGTGCCTGGGAGGCTGACTGGCACTTACAGATATTTCTGTTTCCCACCCCCCACCCCAGCCACGAATGAGGAAATAAATCTACCACTGTTAACAAACATGACTTGGAAGTACCAATTTTTCAAAGTATGAGGGTCAGCTGGCTTGGGAGAAGGCCTAAGGTTGTCATTCTTTTGTATCATGTCATTAGCTCGTGAATTGGCATCTTAACCTCACTAGGTCTCAGTTTGCTTCTAGCAAGATGATTCGTAGGTACTTTCAGATGCAACATTTTACGGTTCCGGCTCCTAGGGGGCAGAGGTCTAGTGTAGGTTACAGGCTGCTGCTGCTGCTGCTGCTGCTGCTAAGTCACTTCAGTCGTGTCCAACTCTGTGCAATCCCATAGATGGCAGCCCACCAGACTCCCCCATCCCTGGGATTCTCTAGGCAAGAGTACTGGAGTGGGTTGCCATTTCCTTCCCCAATGCATGAAAGTGAAAAGTGAAAGTGAAGTCGCTCAGCCGTGTTCGACTCTTAATGACCCCATGGACTGCAGTCTACCAGGCTCCTCCACCTATGGGATTCTCCAGGCAAGAGTACTGGAGTGGGGTGCCATTGCCTTCTCCAAGTGTAGGTTACATGAATCTCTGTCAAATGCCACCTCCTCAAGGAAGCCTTCCTGGATTACTTCTCTCCTTTAATACAGCTTCATCTGTCTCCATGGGACCTGTCACATGAGCAGTCACACCTTTGCCTGGCTTATTGATGATCTCCCTCTATGGAATGGAGTCCTGACGTGGGCAGCCCAGATAACATCCTTCTGTTCACTGCTGTATCCAGAATGCTCAGGACAGAACCCAGCACACTGTAGGCATGCCATCAACACTGTAAGTGAGAATGAGTGACCCTGCAGCGTTTTCCATCTGCAGGTCTCTCTTACAACTCTGGCTAACAGGGACTAGCCAGCCAGCGCTGCTCATCATCAGAGAGATCTGTGGCCACAATGAGCCTGCAGGGGCTAGCAAGCCATGTGCCCAATACAAGTCTGGTTTCCAGCACAGTGGACACCTTAAACCAGGATGCAGATCCCACTGGAGTTTAAGGCCACGGGTCAGGCTCAGAGGTGCTTTTTCACTTCCACATCCGACTCTCCTGGGTGGCCACTCCTGACAATGATCACACTGGCCACGGGAACTGAGAGGAGATTGCCAAGCGCTACAGAGGCCAACTGTCTGTTCTGCACCAAGTACTCCCTCGGTTTTAAGAAGCCAGAATGCCACTTCTGCTCCTGGACTGGCTGCTTTCCCCCCAACACTGCATTCCCGGAGGGTCCTACCAGAGAAGCCTCCCCAGGCTCCTAGACCACACCTCAACGTACAGACACACCAGCGCTCTTCTCCAAGACACACAAAGGCGTGTCTGCAACAGAGCTGCAAACTAGATGGGGGCTTAGAGGAGAACCACTCATTATGGCAGCAGGCCAGCCTCTGCAGAGGCTGAAGAATCAGGCCTCCCAGACAGCGAAGGAGCTCCACTCAAGTCCATGCCTGCCCACTCTCCCTGGGCACCAGGGTATACCCGAATCTCCACAGGGGAAAGGGAGACGCGCAGCAGGGCAAGGAACGCCCCAGTGACTGCGATGGCCTGTTCCTGGCCCTCCATGCGGAACAGGCCCCTGTGCCAGAACAGACAGATCCTCCCACCAGCTGCCAGGCGGGAGGCTGGAGGCCATGACATCATCACAGCGCCTTCCCGATGCACCAGCTGCAGGGGAACTGTGCTGGGCTCTGCAGACCCTCAGTGCAACCCTCCAACAGGGCGACCAAAAAGACACTGACCAGTCCAGAGACAAGGGCCACCATGCGCACCCCAAGGAGGCGATCCCAGACTCAGTGGAGCGCCAGACACTGCTGCGTGACCTAGAAATCCTGGGGACTTGTACATCTCGACAGCACCTGGGACAGACACAATTTCCTCCCCTGCTTCCAGTGACCCAATGAAGACTTCCTGGTGTAGACTTCTCAGGAGCTGTTTGAATGAAAGATGAAGGCCTGAGAGGGGCAGACGCAGAGGTCTGTAGCCAGGATGGAAGGTGAGAGGCGGGAGGGGCTGCTGACACACAGCACTCCACGTAGAGAGCCCCTAACCCCAACCCCGAGATGGCAAGGGGGAGCCTGGAGCAGGGGACGTCACTCCAGCCCCACCTCAACAAGAAACTGGGGGCTTGGTCCCTTGCCTGGGGCCCCTCCTGCCCTCGCCCACTGCCTGAGCAGCTCCAAGTTAAGGCCTCCTTCTGAGGCAGGCAAAGACAGCACTCCCAAGTACTCCCATCACACACAAGCTCAGACACCAAGCAAGGGGGGCTGCCCCCGCCCTCGTTCCAACAGCTCAATCAAGCCCAGGCTGGTTAGAACCTTTAGGGGCTGCCCACAATACACACCTGGCATAAACCTTATTTCTTTCAGTCCTGACAACAGCCCCTGGGAAGAAAGTGTTATTCCCATTTACAGATGCGGCAACTGAGGCTCAAAAAGGTGACCTGCTATTGATCCTCCAGCCACTGGGCTCAGCAGTCCCCGCATGGCTCAGAGGATCTGACTGCTTGGCCCTCTGGCTCTCTCTTTACAAAATGCCCACTGGCCTTAGTCCCTGGAGATCAAGGATGGGCCAAGTCCAGCCTTGCACAATAAATTCCACTTAGCACTCAGTAGCCTCAAGAGTACAAGTAAATGAAAACTCTCAAGTGTGATGAGCAGGAATGTGGGCACATGTGAGCTTTGTGTGGCCATGGTGGGTGGCTAAGTGTGGGACCCGGGGGTCGGGGGAAGGTTAGCAGGCCAAGGACTGGGTACCAACACCCCAGTAGCTTAAATCCTGCACCCTCTTTCCTATTTCCTGTTTTCCGTGCTCCATTTTTCTCTCTCTTTCAACCACTTAGTTTATCTCTTCCCACCTGCTGTGAAGTTCCACACCCTGCCTCAATGTGGTAGCTCCCAACCCTGTTTCAAAGCCCCTTTAGAGGATTCTAAAAATACACAGACTGGGCACCACCCTCAGAGACTGATTCTGTAATGGGATAGACTCTGGGAATTTCTCAAAATGCTCCCCTGGTGGTTCTGATACACAGCTGGGGTTGAAATCAGCCTTACCAACCACATACCTTTCCTCCTGCCTAATGTGCTGTGTTACATACACCTCCCAACTCTACCCCTGCATCTTCTGGATGCTGTGGGCACAGCCCATGCCAGTGGGCTCCCCTCATCCTCCCCTCCACAGCCACACCATTTACACCTGTGGGTGAGACAGTAGCTCAGGTGGAAGTTGGTTGAGTCTCTCCCCAGGATGCATGCCCCAAAAGAAATCTGCAAGTAATCCCTTTAAATTTACTGTAAGAGTAGCGCTCCTCACCAGCCCTCTCTCTCTCAGGCATCTCTTGCACCTTCTGCAAAAGGTATTAGAATCCACCGATGTAGACCTTCAGGGCACACCTTCAGGGGACGTCTGCCTGTAGAGTCCCACCCGATCCTACTGAAGTGTTCCCTAGAAGTGTTCCCCAGAAACACACAGGAACACCAGCAGACCTCTCTCCTCCAGGCTTCCCTCGGTCCTCCAAGCCTGCTCTTTCTGCCTGCACAGATTCTGTCTTTGACTTATTTCTAGCCTGCGGGTAGGTAGGAGAAAGCCTCCTTCCCCTGCACTGACCGACTGAAATCTATGGCTGATAAAATCCTCTTACCTCAGACACTTGCGGGCTTTTCTAAGCATCTGCAGGAGCAGCCCAGGGGTCAGCTTTACTGAACCAAGGAAGACCCGAGGGAGCCTGGATGGGTCTGTGTACACGGTCTGACCAGGCAGAACCCAGTTTACATGTAGCCATGGATCCCTGAGCACACAACACACATGCATTTCTTGTATGGTGTGAACCTTGGTAACCAAAATTAAAAATAAAGTAAGTAGTTGATTGGAGAAGTGATCTCCTAAGTGGACCATCCTCAGACATTCCACTGGGGCACTTGGGCTTTTAATATTTTTTAACCTTTTAATTTTTTGGTGTTTTACAATGTACATATTTATAGGTAGTGTAGTGATTGCGTGCTCAGTCATTTCAGTGATATCTGACTCTTTGCAACCCTATGGACTGTAGCCCACAAGGCTCCTCTGTCCACGGAGTTCTCCAGACAAGAATACTCTTTGGGTTGCCATTTCCTTCTCCAGGGGACCTTCCAGACCCAGGGATTGAACTTGCGTCTCCTGCACTGCAGGTGGACTCTGCCACTGAGCCACCAGGGAAGTCCAGTGTACGTGAATAATTCCTAACTAAAAGGTAGACATACCGGGGCTGGGACTCAGGTTCAGATTTTACTGACGCAGGATATAAAACCCAGAAAAATGTGCGGATCCCTGGGCTGAGAAAGTGTGAATCAGCCATCGAGAGCCAAGAGCTCACAGCGACCCAAGAAAAACCGAGGACATTAAAGCTGGTGATGCTTCAGATGCTTTGTTCCAGTGGCTCCGTGCGTGACTCACCAGACCGCGGGTGAGGAAAATGACAAGACTGTCCAAGCACCGTGGCTCCTTCTCCCAGCACATACTTCTACAATGCCCGACACGTGCCAAGCGCAGTGTTGAGCCCAAACAGGCCCCTTCAATCAAGCAGTCTACCGGCTACAGGGGACAGAGATGCTATTTCGAACACTCACATGCAGGAATGCCTAATTACAAACTGAAGCTCTTTGAAGGCAATTTCTGTAAGAGTTTTAGAACAAAAGAACGAGACCGACAGCTGAGGAGGGTGGGAGAGATGATTAGATGCTAAGGAAGTGATGTGGCAGTTCCCATGAGTAGGTTTGAGGGCATAAACGGTGGCAAGTGGGGCCAGTGCAGTGCAAAGGGGAGGGGGAGGGCGGGGGGAGGAAAAAAATGAGAGCAAGAGGCAGACCACACAGGACCCTCACAGGTCTTACTAAAGCTTTTGAGCTTTATCCTAAAGAGATCGGTGTGCTGTTAAGTACAGGGTGACATGATTACAGCTGCATTTTGCTAAGATCATTCTGACAAATTTGAAGCCTGCCTTCAAGAGGGCTGTGTGCAGGGGCAATCTGCTGGCAAGCAGTAGAGAGTGCTATTTTGAATCGACAGGATCTGTGATGGATATAAAGATCACATGTGTGCATGTGGGGGAATGGAGGAGGCTGCAGAGGTCATGGGTTCCCATTGGACATGCTGAGTGTGGGGTGCGGTGGGGACACTTGGGAGGGAGACGCTAGGTGCATCCTGAGCTCAGCCAAGAGGTCGATCAGAGGTGTTAACAGTAAACATCAGACCCCAGAAGGACAAAGCGCCTGGAGCTGTCAGTGAGGAAGACCAACTGAGGACAGGGAACACAAAACAGGAGAGCGCTCAGGGCCTGGGCCTGGGCCTGACCGGGTCCAACACCTCACATCTGCAGAGGAGAGTGAAAGGGCCCCAGCAGCTGAGAAGCAGCCAAAGCTATAGGAGAGACACTGGAGAAAGGGAGAGGTAACGGGGAACACACCTCCTGAAGGTCAAGGGTGGGAACACTGCTGCTGAGGAACATAGAAGAGATGACAGTGAAGGCTTCCGGGATTGGGGGGGCTGTTTAGAAAGCCAACCAGACTGAGGAGGCTGAGGTGTGAGTGAGGTGAGAGACGGGAGAGACCATTCAGGAAGTTTCAATGTCAACGGGAAAAGAGATGGCCAGTAGCAAGACTGAGACATAGGATCATGGGATGTTTGATAAGACGGGAGAAACATCCCAAGCTTGAGAAGGATCCAAAGGAGTAGCCAGGCACCCAGGAGGAAAACAGTAACTGAAGGGCAGGCCCAGGTAAGACCCAAAGGACAGCTGAGCTGGGTGCAGGTTTGGTCTAGAAATTTCTTGGGCAATCTGGAGGTTTCCACTTTCTCTGTGAGAGGAAAGTAGACATACTTCTCTGCTGGCTGGGAGGTAGAGAGTGGAGGGTCGGTGGGCAGTTTGAGGAGAAGAGTCTGAAACGGTTGCAGGAGGTAGTGACCAGGCGTGTCCAGGAAAAGGGCAAGTTGAAACTACTTGGAATTCAGTGCTGGGGCTGTTTCTTGACATGTAGATGCTATAACTACAGAGAAACAACACATTCACTGTTGAACTGCTTGTGGGGAAAAACAACTTCTGGCAAGTTTGAAAACCTTTTTTCCCATTGAAACAAATGTTACTCTTTGATATGTCTGTTGATAATGTAAGCTTTTTTAAAAAAGTGAAGGCCTACTGTGGTGTTCCAGCAGAACAGACCATAACAACGACATCTAACACTTATTGCGTGCTTACTGTGTAGACTGGGTGGTAGGTGCTACTACATTGTAATTTTACAGAGACAAACAGGGAAGGTACTATGAAGTGGAGGGCTTGCCCAAGGGCTGGAAGTGGGGGCTACAGTCTTGGGGAGAGCAGGGGCCAAGTGCACCCCCCAACCCTGGAAATGTTCAGGCACTGAGTGCTGCACACTGAGGTATGGTGGAGGGCAGCAACAGGTAAGGCAGAGAGAATGGGGTGGAGGAACACGCTTGGCAGAGGGTGGTTGGCACATTCAGGACACTCGGAAGGCATCCATCCAGGCAGGAACTTAGGACTGCTGTTGTCTAGTCACTCACTTGTTTCCGACTTTTTGTGACCCCATGGACTATAGCTAGCCAGGCTCCTCACATGGAATCTCCCAGGCAAGAACTCTGGAGCGGGTAGCCATTTCCTTCTCCAGGGATCTTCCTGACCCAGGGATTAAACCCATGTCTCCTACATTGGCAGGTGGGTTCTTTACCACTGAGTCAATTTAGGATGCTGCTGCTAAGTCGCTTCAGTGACTCCATAATGCTGGGAGAAGGTGAGGGTTGGGAACGAGTTAAGGAGAGCAGCTCTAGAACATGGGACCCAAGATGAGCTGGCTTAAAAGCGGAGGAATCACTACTGACTCTTGGTGGACAGATTTCACAAAGCTCCAAATGGCATTCCCACTACCTTCCCCCAAAATCAAACAGCAAAATATTTGTGTGAAGGAAACTTAATATTCCTGTCTTTCAAACATTAACAAGTAATGAAATCAATTTACAGGTTAAAGCTAGCACTTTTTTTTAATGAATAGAGAACTGTTTTATCCATAGTAAAGGAGTATATTGTCAGCTTTTTAGATAACCTGTATATGTAAAAAATACTATAAAACATTTCTTACTATAGGAATGAAAAGCTTGAAAATCACTGATCTCACTCGAAATTCCCATTTTAGAGTGGAGAAAACAGAGGCCCAAAGAGGACAACTTTTCAAGTTAGTTAAGAAAGCTGAGAACAGCACCCAAGTCTCTAATAGTTCTCTGGTAATTTCCTCACCAAACCGGAATCTCCAAAGGCAAATTTCTCTGGGAAAAACAGCCCAGACTTTAATCCACATTAGAGTCATAGTGGGGTAAGTAAACTGATCTCTTAAATCTGCTGCAGAAGAAAAAGTTTCAGTAAAGAAAGCAACAGATGGTTGCACCAGGGCATCTGCCGAGTCAAAACAAAATAAATTTGCGTGAAAACACAAAGGTTGCAGGGTGTGGCCAATAGACACTGGATGGGGCCCAGTGCTGGTGAACAGATACATCTTATCTGACTTCACAGGCTTCACCATAACAAATGTCATCAGGACAACTGGTTCTATGCAGCCTGCTTCCATGTCTGGGAAAGGGGCCCAGGGCCACTTTGCTCATCTGGCTTCAACCCGTTTTATTAAATGAGAAGTTTGGAATCACAGATGCCTTCACAATTCTCTATCTCTGGCAGACTCCATTTCTTTAATGAAAACATCACTGCTGGGTATTTATCATCTGTCATATATTTCAATATATGTAATGTAAGATTCAGACTCAGGTCACTATTTCTTTACTCACTTGTGGGAGGAAGGCACTGTGATGGGATACCAGGGGAGGGTACTTTCCAGGACACTAGAGTACTAGCTTGGAGAAGGCAATGGCACCCCACTCCAGTACTCTTGCCTGGAAAAACCCATGGGCAGAGGAGCCTGGTGGGCTGCAATCCATGGGGTTGCGAAGAGTCGGACACGACTGAGTGACTTCACTTTCACTTTCATGCATTGGAGAAGGAAATGGCAACCCACTCCAGTGTTCTTGCCTGGAGAATCCCAGGGACAGGGGAGCCTGCTGGGCTGCCGTCTATGGGGTCGCACAGAGTCGGACACGACTGAAGTGACTTAGCAGCAGAGTACTAGCTAGAATAGAGGGCGGACAGGTCAAAATGTGTTGCCAGGGAGGGCATGGCAGTGAACATCTTGAAGGGATGTCTGGACACCAAGAGTAATGGGCCTTCTCTTCACCAAGTCAGAACACAGACTAACTGGGTCAAAATCATTCAACCAGGGCTCGTGACCACTCAGCAACAAGCTCTCTGCCCTTTTCCTACGTGATACATTAGAGTAGAGGGGCAGGCATGTGGAAAGGACACATCTGATGAACGTCCTATACAATCTCCATAAAGGATACCCAATAGTCCTGAGGTTTTTTACTTCAATGTGATAAAATTAATATGAAATAAAATTCTGGATGACCAGCTTCCAGAGCTCAATCAGGTGCCTGAAGGATTGTATAAGTCCAGAGCAGGGAGAAGGAAATGGCAACCCACTCCAGTGTTCTTGCCTGGAGAATCCCGGGGACGGCGGAGCCTGGTGGGCTGCCGTCTACTGTGTCCCACAGAGTCAGACACGACTGAAGCGCCTTAGCAGCAGCAGCAGCAGAGCAAGTCATCTTGAGAGGCTGGTGGTGCAGCAGCGGCCCAGAGAGGCAACTGGGTCTGCTGTTCTTAAAGTACAGGCCACAGTTATGGGGACTGGGATTTGCACTCTTAGATTTATCATCTCCTCCAGAGGTCTGGCCAATCTATCCATACCTTCATCAGCTCAGGCACAAGAGGCTACCAGTACAAAGAAGGGTTCTGGAACTCAAAGCCACTTTGCTGCTGGTCCGACCCCAGGCAACACACACTATGAAGAGCAGCAGGCCCAAACTAGAGATTCCAGGATTATCTGCGCTTTTCAGTTAACTGTGCTCTGAGGGTCTGAGTGTCAGCCACCAGGTACACAGCTGTGGTACGTACCAGGCCTCAAAACTCAAACCACTGCACTTCAAAGTTCCTTCCTTCTACCTCTAAGACATCTAAAACTTAAGAGTAACTATATAACTACAAGACATGCAAAAGCCTTTTGAAATATCCTGAATAGGCAAGATAAAGAATTTCTGTTGGTTACACTGAACAACTTCTGGATACAAGGGATGCTCAATTTTACACCAGCAACAAGTAGGATTTCTCTTCTTTTGAATGTTCATGGATCAAGGCTGATTTCTACTAGATATCAACAGCACATGTAAAAGGACTTGGAAAAACCCCTAAAGCACCACCCACATAAACTTTAAAAACTTATGAATTAAAAAATTTTTAACACCCAGATCAAAAGGTCCTTACCAACAATCTGTTAAACCAGGGATTACCAAATCATTTCTGTAAGGGGCCAGATAGTAAACTTCACCTAAAGGCAGAACTGACAATACTGCATAGACAGTTGTTTATAATGAAAGAAAACAAACTTTCACAATTCTTTTATTGATAAAATTCAAAATATATAATGAGTACAATTCTTTTGGTAATAAGGTCCAAGGAGACAAGTGGAATTTTTTGCAAGAGAGAAACGGGGATAACATTTCACTTAATTGGGATTGTTCTACATTACCAAACTGATGGCAGTGTTTACATGTACAAAGTATTCTTAGCTCACAATACAAAAACAGGCAGCTCACCCCAAACTTGGCAATGCCTATGCTAAACCAATGCAGGAGACCCAGGTTCAATCCCTGGGTTAGGAAGATCCCCTGGAGGGCATGGCAACCCACTCCAGTATTCTTGCTTAGAAAATCCTATGAACAGAGGAGCCTGGCAAGTTAGAGTCCACAGGCTCCCAAAGAGTCAGACACGACTTGAGCATGCACGCATGTGCTTAAATCACAGTCTAGGGGTGGGGCCAGGAATCTGCCTTCTACATGCTCCCCAGATGATTCTGGTGATGGGTCTCAACAATTAAACAATATTCAAAGTTCTTCCTGTCTAACTAAAGGATCTCTGGTTTTACGGTAGGAGGAGAACCCAATTCTGCTATGTACCAGCTGTTTGACTTTCTCTTCCAATCTGAATGATTCACCCTCCCAGGAGAGGATGTCACCCTCCTTGGCTTACCCTTAAGGAGTTGTTGGAGGATTAAGTGAGATGATCCAAGAAGTGTTATTGGTAAACTAGGTCTTGGAAACCAATTCTGTTTAGCTTTGTGTCTGCAGAAGGAGACTAGTAAAAGTGGGTAATACATTACATGCACAATCCCCCGACACGCCACTGCCTGACTGGCTCCTGCTTATCCTCTCATTACTCAAAATGTGTCCCCCAACACCTAAAAGCCCAGATTTCTTTCAGCCTAACCAGATGTGATGTGCTAACCCAATCTAGGGAAGTAGATGTTTGACTCCTCCCCTCCCCTCCCCACCCTATCCTCAAGAAAATCCAGAGAGCCTCTGATTCTGCCCACCCACCTCAGTATCTTCAACTAAGAAGCTGTCCAGTCTCCAAACTTTCACATAGGGTAGCACCATTTCAAAACCAGGGAAGAAAAAGCTTTTTCTCACTGTACCTTACAAGTAAGAGTGCTTCAGGGGAGGCAGTAGAGATTAGGGATGGAGTTTGAAGTTTGGCTGTGATAACATCTTTATGCCTCGATTTCCTATGTTCATATAAGGATAATAATAGTACCTGCTTCACAATGCTGCTGTGGGGACTAGATTATTTGTGTAATCCACTCAGAACTGTAACAGGCATAGACGGGTGCTATACAAGCATTAGATTATTATTTTTGTTCTGTAAACTCTATAGAAGCACAAAGTTGTACCTCATTGTACCCCAATATCTGAAAAAAAAAACTATCACATACTAAGCACCTGAGGGCTAGATCAGGACAGTTTTGTCACTGACTTTTTAAATAGGATTATTCCCATTTTACAGGTGAGGAAACCAAGAATCACCTGCCTGAGATCACAGGAGCAGGTAAATTTATCTTACTTCTGTGGCAGGAGGAATTTAAACTCAGGCCTGTGTGGTTCTACTACCCACCTCCCCCGTGAAGCCCTCAGGCTCAAAATTGCCATCAGCAGCAACAATCCAGTAACAAAACATAACTGACCATGACCACACAGGACTCATGCTCAATTTTCTGCTCCTGGATCCCTGGTAGGCTTGCACAAACTGGAGTTAATATCAGGCTACTTGAACCCAATTAGGCAGTAAGTCAGTCTGGAAAACATCATGCGATGTATTCCAAAGGTCAAAGTTAAACCTGGCTTCCTGGGCAGCCTTGGCCGGCCACTGCCATGAAAGCTAGTCTCCACGCAGACGTGTACCAGAGTTTAACCAGTGAGGTGCTTAACCAGCATGGATATCAGCTTTAAAAATTCTCAGAGAAATGCTGGAGACGCGAATGACTTGCCTGGCTCCGCAGTCAACAGCCAAAGAGAGGCAGTTGGAAAACGATAACATTGACTTTTAAAAAACCAAGCCTCATTCCCTACTCTTCTCGGTTTAGGATTACATTTACTACTGTAGCCGCCCTCCCGCGGGCAAAAATAAAAGGGGGAGAAGCCGAGGAAGAGAGAGAGGGCCTCCCCTAGCAGCCAGCAGGGCGCTGCAACACCCACCTGAAACACGGAGCGCGACCTACCTTCCCGGAGAGCCCAGCCCCGAGGGCGTTTCCCCAACGCATCAACTCGTCCCTCCCGGGTAAGCGGCTGCTGTCCTTAGCTCCAGTCAGGGCCGCTAGAGTCGCGTCCGCATCGCCGCCCGCCCCCCGACCCAATCTTCCAAAGAAACCTCGTTATTTAATTTCTCCCCCTACCCTCCTATCAGTTCCGCCGTTCGTCTTTAGGGCCACACTGAACTACCTCTAAAACGCCTGCCGGAGGAAGGACGAAATACTGGAGAGAAGCGGGGCGGGGGAGGCAGGGAGCTCGCTGGGGGGTGAGGGGAGCACTCGCAGGGAGGATCGTCGCCCTCCCAGAGCAACGGCCGCCGCGACACTCCAGAAGAGCCTCAGGCCGTTGACAACAGGAGGGGACCCCCTGCCCCACATCGGGGCCCAGAGCACAACTGGGGGTCCCCGCAGCCCGTTCCCCTTGCTGCTTCCACGTCCGGGGCCGTCGAGGCGATGGCGCAAGTCTGCGCCCCCGCCCCCCCCACAGCGACAACAGCCACGGTGACAAAATGGCAGCCCGGCGCCCGGCAGTCCTGCCACAGGCGTGCAGGGCCTTGGCGGCCGCCCCTGGCCCCCAATAACGCCTTGGCGCCCTTCGGGTTCGGTCTCCGGAGGGCCTGGCCGTTAAAAAGACAATAATAAGAAAACACCTCGAGCTCCAAACCAGCTCGGGAAGCCAAAAGGCCCACCCGAGGGCCAGACCGGCGCGCCCGCGGCCCGGCTCGCGCGCACGAGGCCCGGCCGCCCCGTCGCCCGGCCACCGGCCCGCGCCCCGCGCCGCATGGAGCCCGGCGCCCGCATTCGGAGCCCCGCGCTCGGCGCCGGCCGCGCCATGGGGGAGGGGCGGGGCGGGCCGCGCGAGACCCGGGAAACATGGCTGCTCGTCCTATTTCGGCGTCGCGGCGTGGCCACCAGCCCCCGGATCAGAGTTGGGAGAGGCTCCCAAGGTGGGTGTGATGGGGGTCCCGGGGGGAGCAGGGCGGTGAGAGGTGCAGGGGGCGCTCTCCGGGAGCTATTTATTTTAAGAACGTTTAAAAAAACGAGCCCCTCCTCCCCCACCCCCTTTTGTCCCTCATTAGCTAGCTTTCTCCCCCACCTCCCCAAACGGGCAGAAAGTGCCCCCTCCACCCCCACCCCGCCTCAAGGCAGGGGGGCAGGCAAGTGGGCCGGGAGGCTCAGAGGCGAGGGGGGCGAAGCGTGAGAAATCGCTCCCAGATCGGCGCGGCGCGTTCCCCTCCCCCAGCACACACTCGGGAAGTTTAAAGAGCCGGTTCGACCCGCTTTCGATCTCGCTCCCAGTTGGCCAGCAGCGGGGGGTAGGGTTGGCCGCCCGAACCGCGCCCCCACACCCTCCCGCCGCGACCCCGGCCCCCTACTTGGCGCCCTTCCCCCTCCGCACGGGGGGGGCTTCCGGAAAGTACGCGGGAAGCCCGCGACTCCGGCCCCCTCCCCCATCACCACACCCAGCCCCCCAATCCTCTGGCTCGGGGTCCAAACTGGGACGAAACTGGCCAGAGAAACGCAAACCGCCGGCAAATTGTTCGCGGAAACTCCAGCGTCCTCCGGCGGGCAACCCCTCCCCTCCCTCCGCCACCCCCTCCCCGCCCTGCGCGCCATAAGGCACTGCACGTCTACAGTCCACAGCTGCGTTATGATGGGGGGGGGGGGGTGGGCACAAAAAGGATCTTGTTTTCAAAAGTCTCACTCAGGTTTGGGGGAGGAACTAGAGAAAAGAGGAAGCAAGGCCTGCCTCCGCCAGGGATTCGGGTTTTAACGGGTTGGAGGGGCGACAGGTCAGCGCACAGTGCTCCCCAAACTCCCAACTCTGTGGAACCCTGGCCACCGGGGCTGGGGTGAGGGTGTCCACCCGCCCGCGCTCCGCTGGTCCCTGAGGGGCCACCAGAGGAGTCAGCCAGCGTCTCCGCCCCAGACCCAGGGTCTCCTCCGCTGAGCCGCCAACTCACATAAAACAGTGTTTGAAAGCGAGAGGGAGACAGAAATAAAAACGGGCGTCCGAGTAACCCACTGTCACCTTTCCCTTCCTCGGGGGTGAGCTTTCGCCCGAGCCTCCCAGTTCCCATCCGTGTAAGTTTCCTCCGGCTGTACTCCCGCTGCTGCCCAATCAATAACGGCGACGGGAAGGCAAACTCCCATCCCCGAGCTGCGTGTCTGCTATGCCCGCATAAATCTGGACCCAGCCAATACCCACCACGGGCACCGGCTCTGGGCAGCTCGCGTCCTGACAAAGTTTCCCGGGCCCATTTATTAATTGGGCGCCGAATGGCTGCCAAGGAGCCCACCCTAGAGAAAGACCGGCCGGGGGTCGGGGCCGGAGGGCGTCAGGGCTCAAAGGCTGGCATCTTAGGGAGGCCGGAAGGAGCAGAGGCGAGGGGGGACCGGGACGTAGCCTTTGGGTAACTTGCAGTAGCGATCGCGCGAGGTGGGGAGGCGCGGGGATTATCTGTGCCTTTGCACGTTCGAAAATCCCTCCCCCCTCCTTTCCATTTATCCTCCCTTCGGAAGGAAAGGAAGAAACATCAGCATCTGGCCCGAAGGTGGGGTGGAAAGAGTGAGGGAGACAGAGGAGGAGAGGAAGGGAGGCAGAGAAAGGGAGGGAGGGAGAGAAAGGGCGCGTTCACGAACACTACAAAGTTACAAATATGGCTCCCCCGTCTCTCGCCTCATCACTGCAAAGAAATGAAGACGCACTTTAAACTCGAGCCATTCCCAACTCCGCTGCAGCCCCCCTCCCCACGCGCTCTCCCCAGGGGCCTCGGCCCACATTTATCAGAAACTAAACCGGACTCGCGAAGCCCAAAACTTATTGTGTGTGTGTGCGCGAGAGAGAGAGAGAGAGAGAAGGGAGGGGGAAGGCGCGGGAGGGGGGGGCGGGAGGGGGGATTCATTTATAAAATAGAAAACCCCCCCTTTTTTTGTTGTTAAATCCAGGAGGCAGCCCCTCTCCTCCTCCTCCCTCGTTAATCTTTCCCCCAGACAGAGTCACGGGAGCAGAGAGCTCAGAGGGTTATTTTGCCTCATTCTCTCCGACCCAAACGCGTGCGCCCGCTGGCCCCCGATGGGTGCACACTCGCACGCACACTCTCGCACCCACATTCGCACACGCGGGAGCACACGCACAGGTAGTCACACACCAAGGGCAGCGGCGGCGGCAGCCGGAACATGCTTGGATGGCATTGCAACCCCCCAACCTTGCAATTCATTTGCAGTCCGACCCCCAAACCCACATCTCCCGGGCGCCCCCCCTCAAAAAAAAAGTGCCTCCCCCTAACGCGCACACACACAAAGTAGGAGAATGGACCGACAGAGATATTTTTGGCAAATGCTCACATCAGAGGGCGTCCTGTTCCGCAGCTCTAAATGAATCCGTTTGTCCATGTCCATCTCTCGCGCTCTCTCTCTGCAGAGGCTCCCGCGCTGGCGGAATTCAATCAATAAACCCCGAACCCACGGCCGCGCGTTTTAGGACTTTGAAGGCTCAACCAGCTCCGCTCGGTTCTCGAGCCCCCAGCACCCGCGGCGCACACTAACCTGATCACCGTGGAGGCGGGATCGGCGGCCTCGCGAATGAGTGGCAGCAGCGTTAGCCAATCGCCGCCGTCGATCTCCGGGCAACAGCGAATGGTGGTGGAGGCGGGGGGGAAGGGACCAATGGGCGGGCTGCGCAGCCGGCCAGGGAGGCTCAGCCATTTGGTTGTGGTGCCGGAGACGGACCCCTTTAGATTTCGGGGCGGCTGAGGAGCGCGGCGGCAGCTCGGTGGCTGAGCGAGGGGGGTGGGCGGAATGGCGGGGGAAGGGAAGGCGACTGTGCCTGGAGGGCCGAGCCGCCCGGCCTCGCCAGCCCGCCGCCGCCTCAGCTTTTGGCCGGGGGCGGGGCCGCAGGTGCGTTACACGAAAGGGAGGGGTGCGGCCGGAGGGGCCGGGGGTAGGGGTCCTCGCCCGGCCGTGGGCTTCGCCCCGGGTCTGTCCGCGCCGCACAACTGGGCTGTGGAAAGAGACAGGCGGCGAGAGGTCTGGGGGCCGCGGACTGCTCGGCGGGCGGGCCGATGAAAGGCCTGGAAAAAGGGGGGAGGGGACAAGGGTGCAGTTGGGGGAGGGGCTGGTCATTTTCTGGGTCCAGAGGGCCAAGCTAGCGGAGCGAGGCTGCTGTCCCCCCATCTCCTCCGCGGGTTCCCGCTCTGGGTCTGCGGCTCACAATCCGCGCGACCCTCCCCCGTCCCTCCTCGCTGTAGTCCAGCCGTGACCATCGTAGCCCCTTGAATATATAAGTAAATAAGCAAGATGCGTCCACCTTTGGATGACTTAACTCGCGGTCTAGACCCTCTACTTAAAGGGGCATTTCAGTTTGTTGTCATATAAGGTCAGCTTGGAAGGAGTGATCTAGAGGCACCGGCAGTCTTGTTTAGTGAATAAATGAGTAAAGACCATGGACTAAGAATTGATGCTGAATATTCTGAATATTTAAAAATGGAAAAGGAAGGTGCTAGTAAGTCTGGTTTTCTGGACCAAACATTATTTATGGGTTTTATTGACCTAGTGAAAGAAAACGGCGCACAGTTTTTAATTGTCCACCTGAGTCATTTGGTTCAATTTGGACTGCCAAAGAGGCTCTATTTGGAGCACTTTCTCCAGGTTTTACGGTTTGCTTGCTTTGGGGTTTTTGAATCACAGTTGTTGTCGAGATCTTAAAGCCTTAATTCCCACCTGGTTACCAACTTATTGTGGCCAGTTCTAGAACATTTATTGTGTACTAAGTTGGCTGCCTGTGTTAACAGATCATAGGGACTGCTGTCAACAGGACAAATACATCTCCACACAAGTATTTTTCGATTCTTTTATTTCTACACGTCTACACTCTTCCTCATGTGCTCGAAGGTAGTTCTTTTGGATACACTGTGTTTATTTTTCAGAGACATGGGTTCAAGGGATAGATAAACCAATATGTATGTATGTTGCAAGTCTGAAATATTTTTACATAACTCTTATACAGTTATATTCTTGAACATATAAAATTTGGGAGGAAATAAAAAGTGACAATGTAAATAAAAGGCACATATAGAATGCCTACACCGGGGAAGAAACTGTAACTTTGAAATTGTAACCTGATGGATTGCAAATGTGAAATCCTGCAACTAAGCATTTTACTCAGTAAGTTCTTCAGGTAAAATATTAAGTGAAATTCGAAAAGTGGTCATGTTTACTTTTTGAGTAACTGGGAGATGCAAAATAAAACTGGGAAGCCATTGTTTTATTTCATCTGGGTATAAGTATTATGGGGTGTTTTACTTGACTTGTGTTAGCAGATGTCAGTCATCAGTTTTGTTAATCTTATTGACATCGATTTGTGTAGTTGGAATTTATCGTTTTAAAATATATTGGTTTCATTATAAAACATAGAGGGACCCCAAATTACTTCTCTTTGCCAGAGTCAGTTGTTATTTCTGGATATGGTATTTAAGGTTGCTTGAAAACAGCTCTTCATCACAAACACATTATGCTGACATGATACATAGAATCTATGTAACACAAGAGTCCTGAAGTTTGTTCTCTCTGGTGGTAAATGCTCATCTTCAATTTAAAATTTTAACTGCAGCTAAGTCCACACCACTAGCAATGTGATATGAGACAGTATCTTTCCAGAGAAGTAATCCTTTAAAAGTCAACCAGTCAAATGCAGAGCTACCCACCATCCAGCTCTGCTGAACTGAAACAAATAGCTCACTTTAACATACAGGGACTGGAGAGGATGACTTGGGAGCCCAAACTTCTGTTAAAAAGAGTGTACAGAACCAAGTCAGAATTGAAAAAGTCGTGACTTGATTACTACTCAAAATATTAAACTTATAACAGCTTTTGTACTGGTTTTAGAAAATTGAAGGCTTTACTGGATGTCAGTCATTACAGAAGATAAAATATCCAAGAAGTGTATTTCGCCAATTGAATACTTCCAACATACTTTGAAAGAAGGGATTTTTCTCTCACTCACAAATAGATTTGTTTGTAGTTTACTTCCAGAAAATTTTAGTGATTTTTATTTTTGTTGCCAAAAAGAAATAATATAGTTCAGCCAAAGCCGAGCCATTTGCCCCAGGCTACTTAACCAAACATCAAAACACCACCAGCCTTATAGTCCCTGTTTTACAGAGTTGTTTCTTAAATTGGACTTCATTGCATATTACAGGAAATAAATGTTCCCTTAATGTCTCTGAATATCAGACATAGTGAGAAGAGAAGCCCCATATCAAGGAATGTGGCTGAATTTTGGAGTGAGAAGATGACTTTCTAACTCTTGAATGATTCTACAATGGGAGTTAGGTTATGAAAGATACAGTTTGTAACTTCTAGAACTGGATTTGATTCACATTGAGAAGAATAAATGAGAGACAATCCAAAAGTTTGAGCCCCTAGGGAGAAAGATGGCCTTCAAGTAAGGAAAGATACCTTCCTGCCTTCAAGAACAGGAAGAATGTTTTTCTTCAAGAACCATTCCCAACAAATGAGCAGTCTTATTCTCTAAGAGGTATGAGCAATGGGTGTCCTTAGTCTCTCGATACATTTTGAAAAGTACTGTTTTATAAGTAACCCACATTGATGCTGCTGCCATTTTAACTCATTTACACTTGCCTGGCCCCTAAAAATGGAGACCCTCTGGTTAGCATCCTTTTAGGAGTCAGGTTAAGGTCTTCACAGTTGAGCTTCTTGCTCTTCAGCCTGCATCACATACACTGAACCTGGCCATAGTACTTTTTCACCTGCATCACGGTTTCGCTGCCTGGACCCAAAAGACAATGATATGGAAAGACTCTAGCTTAGTTATGTTCTCTTTTGTCTTTCTATATAAATAGCTTTTACAAATGCAGATTATTTTTCCCCTTTTTTTTTAGAAATGTAAATTATTCTTTTGAAATTCATGGTAACAAATGTGAAGGCTACTGCATTTTGATTTGAATAGCAAAGGCATGTTGAGGTTCAGGATCTAAAAAGCTAAAACATTCTTAATTCTTTTGTTTAATAAAGCATTGGATGATATTATCGTTCAAATTACTGAATTTCAGAATTATTGAATTTTATTAAATTATTGACACCTTATCATTGTGTCGGAGAAGGCAACGGCACCACACTCCAGTACTCTTGCCTGGAAAATCCCATGGACGGAGGAGCCTGGAAGGCTGCGGTCCATGGGGTCGCTGAGGGTCGGACATGACTGAGCGATTTCACTTCCACTTTTCACTTTCATGCATTGGAGAAGGAAATGGCAACCCACTCCAGTGTTCTTGCCTGGAGAATCCCAGGGACGGGGGAGCCTGGTGGGCCACTGTCTATGGGGCTGCACAGTCGGACACGACTGAAGCAACTTAGCTTATCATTGTGTTGGTTATGGAGAAAAAGCACTGTCATTATGCAATATATATTGAGAATAGTCATTATATGTGATTTTTAAAATAGTAAAAAATCACAAAAGCGCTTAAAGGTAGTTTATTTTGAAAAGAAAAAAACTATCACCTATATACTTGTTAGGAACTCACTAGAAATTTTGAGTCTGTTTCTTTAATATCCTTATTAAAGGTAGTTTGGGAGTAGCAATAAGGAAACTTTGTTTACCATTCACTGGGAAGAAAACCATAGCTATAGGCTCTTATTTTTAGTATTAAATATGGCTATAAAAGGGCTTCCCTGTGGCTTAGAGGTAAAGAATCTGCGTGCCAATGAAGGAGACCTGGGTTCGATCCCTGGGTTGGGCAGATCCCTGGAGAAGGGAATGGCCTAGAGAATCCCATGGACAGAGGAGCCTGGTGGGTTACAGTCCATGGGGTAGCAAAGAGTCAGCCTGGACTTACTGACTAAACAACAACAACAATGCCATGAGAAAATAAAAAAAATAAAAAAAAAAAGATGCCTTAAAGGCAAATAATGGAATGACGAGCCACAGAACAAGGCTGAGGGCAACAGAGGTTGAAAAAATAAAAATGCATTTAGAATCTACTAATTCATCTTAATCTATCTGGGGTTGAAGTTATCTCTTTGAAGAAGAGTACTGAAGTCTATTAAGAGGGAAGAGGTAGAGAACAGACTTTCCTAAGAACTTTTAATATATTTACTCTCTGCAAATAGTCTATAAGTTTAAGCCTGCCTGGTAAAGTTGTCCTCTCAGCTTACCTACTTTGTAATGACAGTTATTTGTATATAAAAGTAATTATTTTAAATTGTATATTCTATAATTCTTCTTAGAAATCAATATAATGCACTCCAAGAAATTAGTAATTTTAAAATTATTTTATGGAAACATTAGGACCTGAACTTACTCTGAAATTCTGAATTGTAACAACTTGAATGTAAAAATTACATATCACTTGACCTCACCAAGAGTCATATGAGGACTTTTACCCAGCAGAGGGACACTGTCGTCTGAAATCATTTTGTATGCCTTCTTGTGTAGGAGAATTATGTCACTTCTACATATGTTTATTCAAAGGTTACTTGCCTAAGGGTGACAGATACTTTTCATAAGGCTGGACAAACTCATGATGTCTATATTCATATTCATGGGGAGAAGCAGTATTATAGATGAGGCAGAATAGCAGGTAAATAACAACCATGTTGATCCAACCAGTCCATTCTGAAGGAGATCAGCCCTGGTATTTCTTTGGAAGGAATGATGCTAAAGCTGAAACTCCAGTACTTTGGCCACCTCATGCGAAGAGTTGACTCATTGGAAAAGACTGATGCTGGGAGGGATTGAGGGCAAGAGGAGAAGGGGACGACGGAGGATGAGATGGTTGGATGGGATCACTGACTCGATGGACGTGAGTCTCAGTGAAGTCCGGGAGTTGGTGATGGACAGAGAGGCCTGGCGTGCTGCGATTCATGGGGTCGCAAGAGTCGGACACGACTAAGCGACTGAACTGAACTGAACAACCATGTTGATCACGGTGTGGCAGCATTTTTTTACAATAGCTAAATAAACAGAATATGTTCACATATCCAGGGAAAAGTCTAGGAGAGTATGCACCAGAACATGTTTAAAACTTTTTACAGACATTCTCTGTGGGTGATGAGGTTACACTGGTTTTTGTTCCTGTCTATATAATTTCTAAGGTTTTCAGTTGATAAGTAATTTTTGCAAGAAGAAAACATTTTAATAGGAAATATAGCAGATTTTGCGGATGATTGTGCTAGTAGGAATTCTTAGTTGCAGACAATAGAAACTTTCCCTGACTGAACAAGCAGTAGGCAATTTCTTACATCACATAACCAAAGACCAAGGTAGAGGAAAAGAGCAGGAAAGCTGAGTGACTGGAGCATTTAATGTGGTACTCTAGGTATAGTCTTCAGAGGACCCCCCCATACCTCAGAAGTCAGCTCTAGCCTGTGGACTCTACACCCCTCCACTGCTGTGAATGATTTTTCACAAGCCTTCATTTTTGTGTCACACCTTCAAGGTCCAAAGCCCTGGGCAGGACCGTTTGCAGATGCCCCAGCTATCAGAGGAAAAGATTATCTGCCCCCTGTGGCTTCTACAGTGCTGCTTCCCATCTATTTAAGAATCCTGCCCAAAGAGTATTCTGATGCTAGATGACCAAAAGCAAAAGCCACTGAAATGTTTTGATTAAATAATACTGTGAAGGTTTCCTAAAGATCCAAATTAGCCTTATTTGAGCTCCTCCCCTGCTCACTACTATTTACTAGGAAGAGACTTGCTATGGTCTGAATGTTTGTGCCCCTTCCCCTACAATTCATATGTTGAAATCCTAATCCCCAAAGTGTTGGTCTTAAAGAGATGGGGCCTCCTCTCACAGGAGGTGACTAAATCATAAGCCCTCATGATTGAGATTTGTGCCCTTATTAAAGAGGCCCCATAGTGAGAAGTCTGCAACCTGGAAGACAGCCTTCACCCAACCATGCTGGCACCTGACCTTGTACTTCTAGCCTCCAGAACTGTTAAAGAGAAATACATTCCTTTTCATTTATAAACCATCCAACCTGTGGTATTTTGTTAAAGCAACCCAAAGAGACCAAGACAAGATTGCATCACATATCTAGGATCAACCTAAAACAGAGCTAATAGCTGAACTCTAATAATTTTCTTTCAAATGCTTCCCTCTCCAAACCTTAGGCCACAAGAAACAATGTGATGTCAATGAAATACTTAACAAAGCTGAGCTGGTAATAACTAAGACTTTGAGAAGAAGGATCTGCAGTAGAGATAATTGATTTTAAGTCACAAAGAATTTAGTCCTAAGGGCTATGCTAAAGATAGAAATAATCTACAAGTCATACGTCATGAATAAATAAAGAGATCTCTGGATATCAGGTGGATATAAGATCATGAGTAGTGATGTTTTTACTGCTGATGGATTCCTATCTACTGTGAACATATGTTCAGGCTCAGGTGCAGAACTGAGCTGATCACTATGAGATTTGTAGTAAAAATTTATTTGAAATAGGCAAGTGGTCACAGGCTAAGTAAGGGTTCACAATAGGATACAGTCACTTTAAGGACAATTTTGAAGAAAAAATGCTGATGGTAAAAGAAATGCAAAAACCACAACACATCAAAGAGGCCCATGTTCCTGGGAACAAAAAGGAAGGTCAGAAAGGATCTGCTTATAGAAAACATATTAATCTTGGGATGCTGTCCTTTTTCCTCTTGCCCCCCATCATCTCAGGTCACTTAGCTTAGATTGCTTTTCAGCTGGAAAAAGCAAATGATACCCTGGCAAGGACTCTGCACAATCTTATAGGAATTCAACTGTTTTATTTTTACAAATATAAAGCATGGTTTAACTGTTACATGAATAGACGTTCCTTATAAATGGCAGAAACTTCTCCAGAGATGCAGTGCTCAAGATTCTATTTATTGACAGACTAAATGCTCTTCATGATCAAGTGCTTCACTTATTAGAATTTAACTCTTTCTCAGACAATTTATTAATAATACAAACCATGGCAGACAGCCAATTATTAGCCAAATCCATTTCCTCTTCTTCCTGGACATAAAGCTTGACTGTGCCTCCCAGCTGCCCTTGTTAGATTGAGCCATATATCTGAGTTCTAGCCAGTAGAGTGTGAGTAGAAGCAATGTTTGCCACTTTGAGGGATGAAATCTTGAATGCATGCTGACTGAATGGAAGTGACAGAGTGACTTTAGAAGCCATGTGTTGTTCATGAAGGTGGAACCTCTCATCTGCCTGGGTCTCCTTGGAGAGCCATTCTACCAACCTATTCACTTGCTCATCAAGAGATAGAGTGTGACCAAGTTAGAGACTTAATGGTACTGCGCTGTTACACGTTTGTTTATTTGTTACTGAAGCCTTGGCTAAATAAAACTTTTTTTCAGTCTTAGTTTTTGATTCATTTATAATTTTGTAGATCAGTTTTAAGTTTTAGATATTTATTATTGTATTTGTGATATGTCTTTGAATTAGAGGTTCTAAAGTACCATAAAAGAGAAATAAAATAGCTATATTGTTGACTCTTGAACAATATGAGTTTGAACTGTGTAGGTCCACTAACATGCAGATTTAAAAAAAATAAAGGCAGTAGAACACAACCAAGATTGGGTGAATCCATGGATGCAGAGGGAAAGCTTCAGAGGCCAACACTGGGACTCAAGCATCCTCAGATTTTGGTATCTGCAGTGGGTCCTAGAACCAATCCCCCATGAATCTCCAAGGATGACTGTATAAAGAAACAAGTACTTAATGAAGAAAAGATCATTGTAAGGGAGTCTGTATAAATGACACACAAATATATCTTATCCCCCCAAATTTAGTGCTTAGCTCATAGGTATAAAGTAAATATGTTCTTTCATCAAGAAATGACCTCTCTTCCAAGCTCCAGACTGACATTTCAGTTGCCCAAGGGACATTTTTCAAGTTTCCTACATGATCGTCCACAGAACATTGTCACAACTAAAATGATCTTCCCTGTTAGCCTCTGACTGCTTTGAGTGAATGGAAGTTACTCAGTTGTGTCTGACTGTTTGTAACCGTACGGACCATCAGTTCAGTTCAGTCGCTCAATCGTGTCCAACTCTGCGACCCCATGAATCGCAGTACTCCAGGCCTCCCTGTCCATCACCAACTCCCGGAGGTCACTCAGACTCACATCCATCGAGTCAGTAATGCCATCCAGCCATCTCATCCTCTGTCGTCTCCTTCTCCTCTTGCCCCCAATCCCTCCCAGCATCAGAGTCTTCTCCAATGAGTCAACACTTGGCATGAGGTGGACAAAGTACCGGAGTTCCAGCTTTAGCGTCATTTCTTCCAAAGAAATCCCAGGGCTGATCTCCTTCAGAATGGACTGGTTGGATCTCCTTGCCGTCCAAGGGACTCTCAAGAGTCTTCTCCAACACCACAGTTCAAAACCATCAATTCTTCCGCGCTCAGCTTTCTTCACAGTCCAAATCACATCCATACATGACCACTGGAAAAACCACAGCCTTGACTAGACGGACCTTTGTTGGCAAAGTAGTGTCTCTGCTTTTGAATATGTTATCTAGGTTGGTCGTAACTTTCCTTCCAAGGAGTAAGCGACTTTTAATTTCATGGCTGTAGTCACCATCTGCAGTGATTTTGGAGCCTCGAAAAATAAAGTCTGACACTGTTTCCACTGTTTCCCCATCTATTTCCCATGAAGTGATGGGACCAGATGCCATGATCTTTGTTTTCTGAATGTTGAGTTTTAAGCCAACTTTTTGATTCTCCTCTTTTACCTTCATCAAGAGGCTTTTAGTTCCTCTTCACTTTCTGCCATAAGGGTGGTGTCATCTGCATATCTGAGATTACTGATATTTCTCCCGGCAGTCTTGATTCCAGCTTGTGCTTCTTCCAGCCCAGTCCATGGAATTCTCCAGGGGAGAATACTGGAGTGGGTAGCTGTTTCCTTCTCCAGGGGACCTTCCCAACCCAGGGATCAAACCTAGGTCTCCCGCACTGCAGGCAGATTCTCTACCAACTGAGCCACCAGGGAAGCCTGATGCTGCCTGCTTTGCTTCTACCAAAATGCCATCATGTCCCTCACTCTCCTGCTTGCATTGCTGCTAAGTCGCTTCAGTCGTGTCCGACTCTGTGCGACCCCATAGACGGAAGCCCACCAGGCTCCCCCATCCCTGGGATTCTCCAAGCAAGAACACTGGAGTGGGTTGCCATTTCCTTCTCCAATGCATGAAAACAAAAAGTGAAAAGGAAGTCGCTCAGTCGTGTCCAACTATTAGCGACCCCATGGACTGCAGCCTACCAGGCTCCGCCGTCCATGGGATTTTCCAGGCAAGAGTACTGGAGTGGGGTGCCATTGCCTTCTCCATTGCATTAGGCTACCTTTTGACTCACATAGCCAAATGGTTGCTTCATCTTCTAAGTTGTATTTCCCAAATATCTTTCCTCCTTTCAGCCCACTTTCTCCATTCTGTCCAAGAGTACTCAACCAGCTCCAACTGGCCCTATATGACAGTAGCTCCCAGGCTTTTAGTTTTCTGACCAATAATATTTAAAAAAAAATGTTTTTAAGGACCAATATATGATTGTCAACTTTTAATTTCACCAAATAAGAACATTACTTTAAAAGCTTCCTTTTTATGGCTGGATAATATTCATATATAAATATATCACATTTATATATATCACATATATTAATATTTATAAATAAGTATATATCATAATTTATCCATTCATACACTGACAGTTTATTTCCATGTCTTTTCTACTGTAAATAATGCTGCAGTGAACATGGGGATTTATCATATATTTTCTATAGACTATGTTTTAAATAGTAGAATAGAAAAAAAATAATAAATAGTAGAATAGAGAGGACTAATTTCAGAATATAGGAAAGTCTTTTACCTTAAATAAATTAGATTTTATGCAAATCATGACATTCTTCAAGATTTTCTACTCAGGTAGTAGAAACTTCTGTGGACCAGCACTGGCCCTGAGGCCCTGATATCCTCCCATGACCAGAAGAGTATTTCTGAGCTCTAGTCACAGTGTTCTTTCCATCAACCGTAGCCTCTTTGGTTCCAGGTGGCTTACACCCCACAAACTAGCATTTAGTCCCCCAGTGAGAAGACCCCACACTACCTTCCCATTGTTATCTCTGATTTCTAGACAAATCAGATCATCTGCTATTCCCCTCTTTTCTACCTTTGATGTGACTCTCCCTTTGTATCACTTTGATGTGACATGCCCTTTCCTTTTAATCCTTACCAAAGTCCTACCCAAAATTTAAGATCAATTTTGATAGCACTGCATCATGAAACCTTTTATGATCCACCCAAACAAATAAGATCTTCCCTTCCTTGAGCTTTTTTAACACTACAAAAGTTATCAAGAGACCACTTACTCCCATGTACTGTGTTCAATTACCCCTCCCACAGTAACTCTGTGAAGGTAAGAATGTCAGACACATTTGGAGGATCTGACATAATGGAGGGGTAACAAAAATGTGTCAAACATTAGATATATTTACATATATCTAGAGCTTCCCAGGTGGTGCTAGTGGTAAAGAACCTGTCTGCTAACGCAAGAGATATAATGAGACACAAGTTTGATCCCTGGGTGGAGAAGATGCCCTGGAGGAGGGCATGGTAACCCACTGAAGTATTCTTGCCATGGAGAAATCTATGGACAGAGGAGCCTGGTGGGCTGCAGTTCAAAGGGTCAAAAAGAGCTGGACACAACTGAAGCAACTTAGCACAGCACACACATAGACACACATAGAGACACGGCTAAACAATGCTTTGAGCATAGTTGGCACTCTACTTTAAAAAGTTTCTTTGAAACATTTAAATCAGTGGTCCCCAACCATTTTGGCACCAGGGACTGATTTCATATAAAACTCTTTTTACATGGACTAGGGGTGGTGGGAGGATGGTTTTGGGATGATTCAAGGGCATTACACTTATTGCATTCTTTATTTCTATTATTGTTATATCAGTTTCATTTCAGATCATCAGGCATTAGATCCCAGAGATCAGGGACCCTTGATTTATATAAGTTTGATCTTAAATGTCACATAAATAGCAATAGGGTACTGGAGAACCAAAGATGGCTAAGCAACTTCTTTATTCTTTCCAACATGAGGGAAACAAAAATAAATTTCCTGTTTCTATGACCATAACACAGAAGCTTTTCTACTATAAAAGTTTTATTTTAGATTCCTACTCAGGAATTGTCTTTTATTTTAGGCTCCTACCCAGGGATTGAATTGTCTTAAAAGACAGTTTGTAGGAGAGATGGGAATTACAGAGCTCCCTAACTCTAATTTTGTGTCTCTGCCAGTTTTAATGAAGGTATACAATATTTGTTCCTTTGGGTTTTACATTCATCAAAAAGCAAGACAGAATGACAAAGCTCAAAGACCTGAAACCACAACATTTCTAGAAGAAAACATAGGGCTAAACTCCTTGACCCTAATTTTCACTGTGATTTTTTGGATTTGATACCAAAAACACAGGCAACAAAATTAAAAATAAATGAGTAAGACTACATCAAATTAAAAAACTTCTGCACAGCAAAAGATACTATCAACAAAGTAAAAAATCAGCCTATAGAATGGGAGAAATTTTCTGCAACTCATGTATCTAGTAAGGGGTTAATAGTCAAAAAATATACACAATAATTCCATAATAAAAAAAATAAAAAGAGTCCAATGAAAAAAATGTATAGAGGAACTGAAGAGACATTTTTTTTTTCTGAAGAAGACGTACAAATGGCCAACAGGTACCTGAAAAGGTGCTCAGCATCACTAATTATCAGATCAGATCAGATCAGTCGCTCAGTCGTGTCCGACTCTCTGCGACCCCATGAATTGCAGCACGCCAGGCCTCCCTGTCCATCACCAGCTCCCGGAGGTCACTCAGACTCGCATCCATCGAGTCAGTGATGCCATCCAGCCATCTCATCCTCTGTCGTCCCCTTCTCCTCCTGCCCTCAATCCCTCCCAGCATCAGAGTCTTCTCCAATGAGTCAACTCTTCGCATGAGGTGGCCAAAATACTGGAGTTTCAGCTTTAGCATCATTCCTTCCAAAGAAATTCCAGGATTGATCTCCTTCAGAATGGACTGGTTGGATCTTCTTGCAGTCCAAGGGACTCTCAAGAGTCTTCTCCAACACCACAGTTCAAAAGCATCAATTCTTCGGCGCTCAGCCTTCTTCACAGTCCAGCTCTCACATCCATACATGACCACAGGAAAGACCATAGCCTTGACTAGGCGAACCTTTGTTGGTAAAGTAATGTCTCTGCTTTTGAATATGCTATCTAGGTTGGTCATAACTTGCCTTCCAAGGAGTAAGCGTCTTTTAATTTCATGGCTGCAGTCACCATCTGCAGTGATTTTGGAGCCCAGAAAAACAAAGTCTGACACTGTTTCCACTGTTTCCCCATCTATTTCCCATGCAGTGATGGGACCAGATGCCATGATCTTCGTTTTCTGAATGTTGAGCTTTAAGCCAACCTTTTCACTCTCCACTTTCACTTTCATCAAGAGGCTTTTTAGCCCCTCTTCACTTTCTGCCATAAGAGTCGTGTCATCTGCATATCTGAGGTTATTGATATTTCTCCCGGCAATCTTGATTCCAACTTGTGTTTCTTCCAGTCCAGCATTTCTCATGATGTACTCTGCATATAAGTTAAATAAACATGGTGACAATATGCAGCCTTGACGTACTCCTTTTCCTATTTGGAACCAGTCTGTTGTTCCATGACCAGTTCTAACTAATTATCAGGGAAATACAAATCAAAACCTCTGTGGTCTATCATCTCACGCTTATTAAAATGTCTTTGATCAGAAACACAAGAGACAACAAGTGCTGTCAAGGATTTGGAGAAAAGGGAACACTCGTGTGAGGATGTGCACTGGCGCACCTGCTACAGAAGACAGTACGGAGTTTCCTCAAAAGAGGAGAAATAGGACTATCATATGATCTGGAAATTTTACTTCTGGGTATACAGCTGCAAGAAAAAAATCACTACCTGGAAAAGATATCTGCACCTCCACACCCACTGCAGCATTATTTACAATAGCCAAGATACAGAAACTGTCTAAGTATACACTGATGGATGAGTGCACTGCAGCAACATGGGTTGACCTTGAGAGCATTATCCTAAATGAAAGAAGTCAGAGCAATATAAACACTGTGTAATCTCACTTTTAAATGAAATCTTAAAAAACTGAACTCATAGGTGCAGAGACAGACTGGTGTTGCCAGAGATGGGGGAGAGCAGGTGGAGAAAATAGGTAAAGGCAGTTTTTTACCTTTGGGTACAAACTTCCGGTTATAAGTCCTGGGGATGCAATGTACAGCATGATGACCAAAGTTGACAATACTGCGTTGTACGTTTGAAAGCTGCTAAGAGAGTAGGTCTTAAAAGTTCTCATAACATGATAAACAAACAAACAAACAAAACTGTTTTTGGTGATGGATGTTAGTTAGCTAAACTTACTGTGGTAGTCATTTGCAACATATACATATATCAAAGCATCATGTTCCACACCTAAAACCAAGGAAATCTGTTTTAGCACTTGTACTATTGTAGTCTGTCTTTGACCTAAGAAATGTAACTTTTTGTCTGGAATGCTCTATAAATATGAAAAGCAATATGCAAATGTTTTTGTTTCACTCCAATCTTATGAATAGAAAATTTAGCAAAGATTAGAATGAATATATTTTATTAAGCTATTAATGATTTTAAGGGAGGCATGAAAATAAAGGCAAGAACTCTAAAATTATAAGACTTTCAGTTTGGAATTTGAATTTGAGTGGCAGCAGTTAATAAGAGGATCTTTATGCTTAGCCTTTTTCTATGGTTACAGATGAGAAAAATATAAATGTTCCTTAAATTCATTCCCGTTACAAAAATGAATCTCCTAATTTCCAGCTCTGGTTGTGATTGAGTACCTGATATTTGACTCACTTGCCTGCTGTAAACAATAAAAGTTAGACGAATGGTGTAAAACAATGATTGATGACACTGGACAGCAACCAAGGCAGAAGGAAGCACTTGAGGTCAGCTTCATGTTCTTCCTACCCCAGGGATGGAGAGCCCAAGCAGAGAACAGGAGTGTCTTGGGGCACAGGAAAGAGATCAAACTTCAGACCTGCTAACCCAGCTGGGTTTGGAGGCAAGGTGCCTTAGAGAAGGGAGCTATGGAGAAGAAGCCCTCCAAAACTGCATAAAAATTTCCCTCAGTTACTTGGCTCACTGTTGAGATGTGAAGAGCAAGGCAAGACTCTAGATTCTAGGAGATCTAGCAGAGAACAATTTCTGGGAGGCTGAGAGGTAAACAGAGATTTCAGAGGTTTCACAATATGGGGAGACATAAGATGTTTAGTTCAGTTCAGTCACGCAGTCGTGTCCAACTCTGTGACCCTATGGACTGCAGCACGCCAGGCTTCCTTATCCTGCACTATCTCCCAGAGTTTGCTCAAATTCATGTCCATTGAATGCCATGTGATGCCATCCAACCATCTCATCCTCTGTGACCCCCCTTATCCTCATGCCCTCAACCTTTCCCACCATCAGAGTCTTTTCCCATGAGTTGGCTCTTCCCATCAGGTGGCCAAAGTACTGGAGCTTCAGCATCTGCCCTTTCAATAAATGTTCAGGACTGATTTCCTTTAGGATTGATTGGTTTGATCTCCTTTCAGTCCAAGGGACTCTCAAGTTCAAAAGCATCAATTCTTCGGCACTCAGCCTTCTTTATGATCCAACTCTCACATACGTACATGACTACTGAAAAAAAACATAGATTTGACTAGATGGACCTTTGAAGGCAAAGTGATGTCTCTGCTTTTTAATATGCTGTCTAGGTTGGTCATAGCTTTTCTTTAAAGGAGCAAGTATCTTTTAATTTCATGCTGCAGTCATCATCCACAGTGATTTTGGAGCCTAAGAAAATAAAATCTGTCACTGTTTCCATTTTTTTCCCTATCTACTTGCCATGGGACCAGATGCCATAAACTTTGTTTTTTGAATGTTGAGATTTAAGACAGCTTTTTCACTCTACTCTTTCACCTTCATCAAGAGGCTCTTTAGTTCTTCTTTCCTTTCTGCCATTACCATGGTATCACCTGCACATCTGAGGTTGTTGATATTTCTCCCAGTAATCTTGATTCCAGCTTGTGAGTCATCCCGCCTGCATTTTGCATGATGTACTCACTTCATGGCAAATACATGGGGAAACAATGGAAACAGTGAGAGACTTTGTTTTTCTGGGCTCCAAAATCACTGCAGATGGTGAATGAAATTAAAAGATGCTTGCTCCTTGGAAGAAATGCTATGACCAACCTAGACAGGATATTAAAAAGCAGAAACATTACTTTGCTGACAAAGGTCCATCTAGTCAAAGCTATGGTTTTTCCAGTAGTCATGTATGGATGTGAGAGTTGGATTATAAAGAAAGCTAAGTGCCGAAGAATTGATGCTTTTGAACTGTGGTGTTGGAGAAGACTCTTGAAAGTCTCTTGAACTGCAAGGAGATCCAACTAGTACATCCTAAAGGAAATCAGTCTTGAATATTCATTGGAAGGACTGATGCTGAAGTTGAAGCTCCAATACTTAGGCCACCTGATGCAAAGAACTGACTCACTGGAAAAGACCTTGATGCTGGGAAAGATTGAAGGCAGGAGGAAAAGGGGATGACAGAGGATGAGATGGTTGGATGGCATCACCGACTCAATGGACATGAGTTTGAGCAAGCTCCAGGAGTTGGTGATGGACAGGGAATCCTGGTCTGCTGCAGTCCATGGGGTCGCAAAGAGTCGGACATGACTGAGCAACTGATCTGAATTGAACTGAACTCTGCATATAAGTTAAATAAGCAGGATGACAATATACAGCCTTGCTGTACTCCTTTCCCAATTTTGAACCAGTCTGTTGTTCCATGTCTAGTTCTAACTGTTGCTTCTTAACCTGCATACAGGTTTCTCTGGAGGCAGGTATGGTAGTCTGGTATTCTCATCTCTTTAAGAATTTTCCACAGTTTGTTGTGATCCACACAATCAAAGGCTTTAGTGTCGAATTTTCCAGGCAAGAATACTGGAGTGGGGTGCCATTTGCTACTCTAGGAGATCTTCTTGACCCAGGGATTGAATCTGCATCTCTTGCACCTCCTGAGCTGGCAGGTGGATTCATTACCACTAGCACCACCTGGGAAGCCCTGTAGAATGGATAAAGCTTCACAGATTCCTCCACACTGACCAGGGCCCCAGAAAGGCTACATCCTACCATTTAACGACCATGAACTAGCAGTATTACCCACAGGAGTAAGGACTAGACTTAAATAGATACTTGTTTCCAGAACAAGATTCAACCTCAGAGGGAAACAATATAATCTAGAACCTCTTCATTTTGTTAACCACTGTATTAACTAGTGGATACAGACACACACACATACATGCCCAATCCCTGAATGTGCAGAGGGAAAAAAACAACAACAACACAAATCATCATAAGATAAAGCAATAAAAGAAGCAGACCCAGAGATGAGTCATAAATGAGAGTTATCAGACAAAAACTTCAAATAGCTATACTTAGTATGTTAAATAAATTGGAGGAAAAGATGAACAAAATTGATAAAAAGATCACTTCAGTAGAGAATTTAAATCTAGGAAAAGAATCAAATGGGCATTCTAGAAATGCAAGTTGAAACATCTGCAGTTAAGTGCTAATTGAGTGGTTACAGTATGAGAAGAGATTCAAATATAGTCATATAAAATATTTAAACTGAAGACAGAAAAAGTATTGAAAAAGAACAAAGTATTACAGAGATTTGGATCACAGGCAAAAGGTTTAACATACATGTAATTGGAGTCCCAAACAGAGAGGAAAGAGAGACAAGGCATATGTGACATTTGAAGATTGATGGCTGAGATTTTCCTAATTTAATGAATGATAAAGCTCACACATTCAGAAAGCTTCATAACCAACAAGCAGGATAATAAAAGATAAACCATGCTTAAGGATACGATAGTCAAACTTTTGAAAAGTTAACTTACAAAGAAAATATTTAAAGTGATCAAGAAAAGCCACAGTACCTCCTGGGGAAACTACTATAAATATAATAGTTGATACCTTAACAAAAATTTATGGACACTGAAAAACAATGAAATAACATCCTTAAACTGCTAAAAGGGATTCCCTGGTGGCTCAGATGGTAAAGAGTCTGGTGCAATGAGGGAGACCTGGGTAAGATCCCTGGATCAGGAAGATCCCCTGGAGAAGGACATGGCACCCCACTCCAGTATTCTTCCCTGGAAAATCCCATGGACAGAGGAGAATGGTAGGCTACAGTCCATGGGATCAAAAAGAGTTGGACATGACTGAGCGACTTCACTTTCATTTTCACTTTCAAACTGCTAAAGGGTCAAACAAACAAAAACCACACAAAAAAACTTATCAAACTAGAATTCCATATGAAGAAAAAAATGCTTCAAATATGAGAGTTAAAAAAATGTTCTCAGATAAATAAGAGCTGTAGGATTGTATCCCTAGTAGGCTTCCATGACAAAAAAAAAATGAGGTTAAAAGGAAAAGGTCCTACGTCATCATACTGAGTAAATATAAGACTATCGACTAGTAACAATAATGACAAATATTGGTTGGGTTTATAACATAACTAGGAAATAAAATACATAAAATCAATAAAAATATGTGCGTGGAGATGAAGATAAACTGTTGTAAGATTGCATTATTTGTGACAATAGTAGTATACTGCAATAAGAATACACTTTTTAAAAAATTCTAGGATTAACTGCTGAAAAGATTGACAGTTAAAGGGAAACAAAAAGATAAAATGGGGTATCAAAATACCTGATTAATAAAAACAAGATATAAAGGGAAGAAGAAAAGAACAGATGGGAAAATTTGAGATAAACAAATAGCAAGATAGTACACTTAACCCTGGCTGCAGTCCCTAGGGCCACACAGTCAGACACAACTGAAGCGACTTAGGCAGGCAGGCAGACTTAACCCCAATTTAATTATGTCATAATGAGACTAAGTATAAAGGAACAAATCAACCAATAAAAAAACAGATTGGCAGAAGATTAAAAAAAGAGAAAGACCTGGGGCTCCCCTGGTGGTCCAGTGGGTAAGATTCCACCTGCCAATGCAGGGGACATGGGTTTGATCCCTGGTCTGGGAAGATCCCACACGGCACAGGGCCTGTGCCACAACTACAAAGCCCATGCACGAGCTGCAGCTACTGAAGCCTGCATGCCTAGAGCCCACGCTCAGCAACAAGAGAAACCACCACAGTGTGCACTGAAACGGAGAGTAACCCCTGCTCACCACAACTGGAGGAAGCCTGCATGCAGCAAGGGAGCCCCAGCACTGTCAAAAATGAATGAGTAAATAAATAAATTAAATCTTTAAAAAAGACCCATTACATGCTGCTTACACAAGACATGCCAAAATGCACAAAAGTATGAAAACACAAATAAGTTTTGTGTGAAAAGACAAACCAAACATGTCATTTAAACAACTAATCAAAGAAGGCAAGTATGATCACATTAATATTATCATATGTAATAAAAAAATCAGAGAAGGTAAAATTTAAGCCAAGAAGCTATTACTTGAAATAAAGAGAAATGCCAAATTGATGAGAGTTAACGCAACAGGACGGAGAAGGCAATGGCACCCCACTCCAGTACTCTTGCCTGGAAAATCCCATGGATGGAGGAGCCTGGTGGGCTGCAGTCCATGGGGTCGCTAAGAGTCGGACACGACTGAGCGACTTCACTTTCACTTTTTTGCTTTCATGCATTGGAGAAGGAAATGGCAACCCACTCCAGTTTTCTTGCCTGAAGAATCCCAGGGGCAGGAGAGCCTGGTGGGCTGACGTCTATGGGGTCACGCGGAGTTGGACACGACTGAAGTGACTTAGCAGCAGCAGCAACGCAACAGGAAGCAATAACAATACACCTAAGAATATAGCTATAAAATGCATACAGCAGCAGTTGACAGAGGAAAAGGACAGATAAATCCACAATCATATTTGGAGAATTCAATACAATACAATTCCCACATGCCACGGAGTGACTAAACCCGTGTTCCACAACTACTGAGCCTACACTCTTGAGCCTGCGAGCCTCAGCTACTGAAGCCCATGTACCTGGAGCCCGCGCTCTGCAACAAGAGAAGCCACGGCAGTGAGAAGCCTGCGCACTACAGGGAAGAGTAGGCCCGGCTCGTGGAAACCGGAGAAAGCCTATGCTCAGTAATGAAGACCCAGCACAGCCAACAAATAAATAAATCTTAAAAAAAGAGAAAGATGATATTGTGAATAACTTTATGCCACCAAATATGAATATTTAGATGAATGCACAAATTCCTTGAAACACAGTTTACCAAAACACAATCAAGAAGAAATAGAAAATCTGAATAGTCTTATATCTATTAAATAAATTGATAGCAAACCTTTATAATAACATTTTCACAAAGTAAACTCCAAGCACAGATGGTCTATCACATATTTAGTGAAGAAAAGATACTAATTTACATACAATCTTTCAGTAAATAGAGGATAAGAGAATATTCTCTAATGCATTTATGAATTCAGCATATCCTGGATATAAAACTTTACAAGGATATTACAAAAAAGGAAATCACAGATCAACATCTTTCAGGAACATAGGTACATATTCCTAAACAAAATTTAGCCAATGAGCTCTATTCCATGGTGGCAAGGATAGTTTACCATGAGAAAATCAGTCAATGAAACTGGTCACAATAATAAGGTACAGATAAAAACCCATGTCACAGTCTCAGTAGATTCAGAAAAATCATTCAATAAAAGGGAGCCCCAGTTCACAACTAAAGCACCTTAAACTGGCATGGCAGTTTCTTCAACCTGATAAAGGGCATCTAAGAAAATCCCAGAGCTAGCATGATACAATTATCGTGAAATGTTGAAAAGATATTGCCTTGAAGTCAGAAAAAGGCAAGTGGTTTCACTATTGCCACTTCTGTTTGACATCGTATTGGATGTCGTGGCCAAAAGACATAGGAATACAGATTGTAAAAGGTTGAAGTAAAACTGTCTTTACTACAGAAAATAGGATAGTTTACACTTAAAACTCTTTTTCAATCTATGAAAAAAAATACTAAAATTGAAGTGTGAATTTAAGAACATTGTATGAACATTCATGGCAACCCACTCCAGGATTCTTGCCTGGAGAATCCCATGGACAGAGAAGCCTGATGGGCTGCAGTCCATGGGGTCGCAAAGAATTGGCTATGACTGAAGCAACTGAGCACTTTTAGTATATCATGTCACTCCCTTATGGTCTGCAGTTTTTGCTAAAAAATCAGCTGATAGTCTTAAAGGAGTCCCCTTTACTGACAAAGGTCTGTATAACCAATGCTATGGTTTTTCTAGTAGTAATGTACAGATGTGAGAGTTAGACCATAAAGAAAGCTGAATGCCAAAGAATTAATGCTTTTGAACTGTGGTGTTGGAGGAGACTCTTGAGAGTCCTCTGGACAGCAAGGAGATCAAACCAGTCAATCCTAATCAGTCCTGAATATTCATTGGAAGGACTGATGTCAAAGTTGAAGCTCCAGTACTTTGGCCACCTGATGCAAAGAACTGACTCATTGGAAAAGACCCTGATGCTGGGAAAGACTGAAGGCAGGAGAAGGGGACAACAGAGGATGAGATGGTTGGATGGCATCACCCACTCAATGGAGATAAGTTTGAGCAAGCTCCGGCAATTGGTGATGGACAGGGAAGCCTGGTGTGCTGCAAATCCTTGGAGTCACAAAAAGTTGGACACGACTGAGCAACTGAACTGAACTGAAATGTGTGATATTTATTGCTTTTCCCTTGTTGCTTTTAATATTCTCTCTTTAACTTTTGTCACTTTGATTACAATGTGTCATCCAATAATAGTCCTCTGGGTCAATCGTCAATAGGTCAATAGGTCAATTGACCTATACTGGGTCAATCCAGTATAGGCCTATAAGTGGTTCCTGGACGAGGTCAATTGTTTCCTTTCCCAGGTTAGGGAAGTTTTTACCTATTATCTCTTAAAATATTTTCTCTGGCCCTTTCTCTTTCTCTTCTCCTTCTGGGACCCCTACAATGCAAATATCAGTTTGCCTGATGTTGTCCCAAAGTTCTCTTAAACTTTCTTCATTTCGTTTTATTCCTTTTTCCTTTTACCTGTTCGGTGGCGGTGATTTCCAGTATGCTGTCTTCCAGCTCACTGATCCGTTCTTCTGTCTAATGTAGTCTATTTATTCCTTCTAGTTTATTTTTCACTTCAGCTATTGTATTCTTTAATTATGCTTGGCTATTCTTAATATTTTTGAATTCTTTGGTAAAAATCTCTAATTTCTCAATTTCTCATTCTGTGCATCTAATCTTCTGAATTCTTTGATCCTTTTTTTTCTTTTTCTTTTTTACCATTTCTTTGTTTATTTTTAAATTTTTTTTGGCCTTACCACATGGCACAGTGGCAAGCGGTATCTAGTTCTCTGACCAGGGATTAAACCCTGCAGAGGAAGTATAGTCTTAACCACTGGACTGGCAGGGAAGACCCCTCTGATCATCTTTATAATCATTACTCTGAACTCCTTCTCAGGTAGACTGCCTGTCTCCACATCTCTTGGTTCTTCTGGGGTTTCATCTCTTCTGTTCATCTGAAACATATTCCTCTGTCACCTCATTTTATCTAAGTTGTTATTGGTATTTTTATGTATGTGGCAGGTGATGTTTCCATATCTTGGAGAAGTGGCTCTCAGTAGGAGATGTCCTGTGTGTCCCAAGAGTGCACTCCTCTTGTTATCCAAGGGCCAGGGGCCAGCTTGTCCCAGTAATGACTGGCCTGCATTAGCAGATGTGGTGTGCAGGGTGCAGGATCCTAGTTTTCTTGCTTCTGGTGTCTGCTCCCTGGTGCGTGAAGCTGGTCTAGAGGCTTGTTCAGGCTTCCGGATAGGAGGGGCTGATGCCTGCCCCTGATGGATAGAGCTCAGTCTTGGTACTCTGGTTGGCAAGGCGCTGTCCAGGGGTGTGTCTAGAGGTGCCTGTATTAGGAAGTCTTTAGGCAGCCTGTCTGCTGATGCATGGAACTGTGCCTCTGCCCAGTGTGTTGTCTGGCCTGCAGAATCCCAGCACTGAAGCCTGTAGGCTGTTGGGTGGGGCCAGGGCTTGGTGCCAAAATGTCAGCCTCCAGGGGAGCTCATACAGATGAATGCTCCCTGATAGGTCCATCACCAGTGCCTATGTCCCCAGGTAGGCCAGACCTACTCCCTGCTTCCCCAGGAGACTCTCCAAGACCAACGGGTAGGTCTGGCCCAGGTTCCCATCAAATGATGGCTTTTCCCTTGGCCCTGGTGCATGTGAGATTTTGTGTGCAGCCTTTAAAAGTGAAGTCTATTTTCCCCAATCCTCTGGAGCTCCTGCAGTCAAGCCTTACTAGCCTTCACAATCAAATGCTCTGAGGGCTCCTCTAACCATTTCTAGACCTCCATGCTGGGTCGGGGGGCAGGTCTGACATGCAGCTCAGAATTCGCACTCCTGTGGGAGAACTTGTATAATAATTCTCCAGTTCATGGGTGGCCTTCCCAGGGGGTATGGGATTTGATTAGATCACAAGTCTGCCTCTCCTACCCATCTGTTTTGTTTCTGTCTTTATGTCATTAGTTCTAGAGGATCCTTTATGGTAGGTTTTCAGTCTCTTTTATCGATGGTTGTTGTTCAGCAAATTGTTGTGATTTTGATGTTCTCATGAGAGGAGGTGAGCTTAGGGTTCTTCTACTCTACCATTTTAGTCGATCTCCCCTCCAGGTTTTTCTTAATGCAATTCCTTTACCTTCTGTCGTTTTGGTCAGGGGTCCGAGGCCTGCCAGTGCAGAGGACGTGGGTTTGATCTCTGGTCTGGGAGGATTCCACATGCCGTGGAGCAAGTAAGCCCACGTGCCGTAACCACTCACACTAGAGTACATGAGCCACAACTACTGAGGCCATGTGCTGCACCTACTGAAGCCCCTGCACCTAGAGCCTGTGCTCTGCAACAAGAGAAACCACTCCAATGAGAAGCCCGTCGGTGAATGACAAGTGCACCCTACTTGTCACAACTAGAGAAAGCCCTCACGCAGTAACAAAGACCCAGTGTAACCAATAAAGAAAGAAAGAAACAAAAAAATAAGAAGAAAAGGTCACAACTATAAACAAGAACATTTCAAAATGGAAAAGCTCACTGGTAAAAGCAAACAGAATAAAAGTAGGAAATGATCCACGCACAAAGCTAATAGGGAGGTTAAAAGACAAAAGTAGTAAAATCATCTGTATCTACAATAAGCAGCTAAGGGATGCACAAAAAATAGATGTAAAATATAGTATCAAAAATAGTAATCATAGGGGAGAAGAGTACAAATGCAGGGTATCCAAAATGCATTTGAAATTAAGTGATTGGCAACTTAAACACATAAAAATATAGACCCCTAAAAAATATTTCATGGTAACTGCAAAATAAAAATATATAATAGATATACACACAAAAAAGAAAAAGGAATCCAAATATAACACTAAAGATAGTCATCAAATCACAAAAGAAAAGAAGGGGGAAAGACCTACAAAAAGAAGAAACAATTCACAAAATGGCAATAATTACATATGTATCGATCATTACCTTAAATGTAAATGTATTAAATACTTCATCCAAAAGACACAGACTGGCTGAATGGATATAAAAACAAGATCCAAATATTTGCTGCCTACAAGAGACCCACTTCAGATCTAGAGACATATACAGACTGAAAGTAAGACAATGGAAAAAGATATTCCACACAAATGGAAAATAAAAGAAAGCTGGAGTAGCAACACATCACACAAAATAAGAGTTTAAAATAAAGATTGTTATAAGAGATAAAGAAGAGCACTACATAATGATCAAAAGAGCAATCCAAAAAAAAGATATAACAATTATAAATACATATGCACCAAACATAGAAACACCTCAATATGTAAGGCAAATGTTAATAGACATAAATGGAAAAATTGACAGTAACACAATAAGAGTGGGGGACATTAATACCCCAGTTACAACTATGGACAGATCATGCAGACAGAAAATCAATAAGGAAACACAGGCCTTAAATGATACATTAGACTAAATGGACTTAACTGATATTTATAGAGCATTCCATCTGAAAGCAGAATACACATTTTTCATGTGCACATTGAACATCTCCCAGGTAGATCAAATGCTGGGTTACAAGGCAAGTCTCAGTAAATTTAAGAAAACTGAAATCATATCAAGCATCCTTTCAACCACAACACTGGCTACAAGGAAAAAACTGCCAAAACTACAAACACGTGGTGACCAAACAATATGGTACTAAGCAAGCAACAGATCACTGAAGAAATCAAAGAGGAAATTAAAAAATACCTAGAAACACATGAAAACAAAAACACAATAATCCAAAACTTTTGGGATGTAGCAAGAGCAATTCTAAGAGAGAAGCTTATAGCAAAACAAGCTCACCTTAAGAAATTAGAAAAGTCTCAAACAAACAACCTAAAGTTATACCTAAAGCAACTAGAGAAAGAAACAAAACCTAAATTTAATAAAAGAAAAGAAATCATAAAGATTAGAACAGAAATAAATGGAATCGACACGAGAAAATAAAAATAAAAAAGATGAATGAATCTAAAAGCTGGTTCTTTGAAAAAATAAATAACTAGGAATTAAACTGGAGAAGGCAATGGCATCCCACTCCAGTACTCTTGCCTGGAAAATCCCATGGATGGAGGAGGCTGGTGGGCTGCAGTCCATGGGGTCGCTAAGAGTCGGACACGACTGAGCGACTTCACTTTCACTTCTCACTTTCAAGCATTGGAGAAGGAAATGGCAACCCACTCCAGTGTTCTTGCCTGGAGAATCCCAGGGACGGGGAGCCTGGTGGGCTACCGTCTATGGGGTCACACAGAGTTGGACACGACGGAAGCAACTTAGCAGCAACAGCAGCAGGAATAAAACTACCATGTATGTGTGCATTAGTCGTTCAGTCATGTCTGACTTTTTCCAACCCTTGGACTGAAGCCCTCCAGGCTCCTCTGTCTGTGGCATTCTCCAGGCAAGAATATTGGAGTGGGTAGTCATTCCTTATTCCTAGGGAATATTCCTAACCCAGGGATCGAACCCAAGTTTCCTGTATTGCAGGTAGATTCTTTACCATCTAAGCTACCAGAGAAGCCCAAAACTACCATGTGACCAGCAATCCCATGACCCGGCATATACCCTGAGCAATTGAAAAAGACACATGTACCCCAATGTTCATGGCAGCACTATTTATAACAGCTAGGATAATGTAGATGTCCATCAACATGTGAATGGATAAAAAAGATGTACACACATGCAATGGAATATTACTCAGCCATAAAAAAGAATGGGTTTGAGTCAGTTCTAGACCTAGAGCCTGCTATACAGAGTAAAGTAAGTCAGAAAGAGAAAAACAAATATAGTATACTAATGCATATATGTGGAATCTAGAAAAATGGTATTGATCCTATTTGCAGGAAAGAAATGGAGATGCAGATATAGAGAATGGACTTGTGGACATAGTGGCAGAAAGAAAGAGTGGGATGAATGGAGAAAGTAGCATTGACATATATACACTGCTGCTGCTGCTGCTAAGTCGCTTCAGTCGTGTCCGACTCTGTGGGACCCCATAGACGGAAGCTCACCAGGCTCCCCTGTCCCTGGGATTCTCCAGGCAAGAATACTGGAGTGGGTTGCCATTTCCTTCTCCAATGCATGAAAGTGAAAGTGAAGTTGCTCAGTCGTGTCCAACTCTCAGCGACCCCATGGACTGGAGCCCACCAGGCTCCTCCGTCCATGGGATTCTCCAGGCAAAAGTACTGGGGTGGGGTGCCATTGCCTTCCCCGATATATACACTAGCATGTGTAAAACAGATAGCTGGTGAGAAGCTGCTATATGAAACAGGGAGTCCAGCCTGGCCCTCTTTGATGACTTAGAGGGGTGGCCTGGGGGAGGGGGAGGGGAGGCTCAAGAGGGAGGTGATGTATGTATAATCACCAACATAACATTGTAGTTTTCCTCCAATTAAAAACAAATTAAACCAAATTTAGAGAATAAATAAATGAAATTGATAATCCTTTAGCCAGACTCATCAACAGAAAAAGGAAAAGGGCCCAAATTAATCAAATTGGAAGTTAAAAAGAAGTTACAATCAACACAGCAAATAGACAGGGAAACAGCAATCAACACAGCAAATAGACAGGGAAACAGTAAAAACAGTGTCAGACTTTATTTTTTGGGCTCCAAAATCACTGCAGATGGAGACTGCAGCCATAAAATTAAAAGACACTTACTCCAAGCTATGACCAACCTAGAGAGCATATTAAAAAGCAGAGACATTACTTTGCCAACAACGGTCCATCTAGTCAAGGCTATGGTTTTTCCAGTAGTCATGTATGGATGTGAGAGTTGGACTATAAAGAAAGCTGAGAGCCAAAGATTTGATGCTTTTGAACAGTGGTGTTGGAGAAGACTCTTGAGAGTCCCTTGGCCTGCAAGGAGATCCACCCAGTCCATTCTAAAGGAGATCAGTCCTGAGTGTTCATTGGAAGGATTGATGTTGAAGCTGAAACTCCAATACTTTGGCCACTAGAAGCGAAGAGCTGACTCATTAGAAAAGACCGTGACGCTGGGAAAGATTGAAGGCAGGAGAGGGGCACGACAGAGGATGAGATGGTTGGATGTCATCACCGACTCAATGGACATGAGTTTGGGTAAACTCCGGGAGTTGGTGATTGACAGGGAGGCCTGGTGTGCTGCGGTCCATGGGGTCCCAAAGAGTCAGACACGACTGAGCAACTGAACAGAACAATCAACACTACAGAAATACAAAGGATCATAAGAGTCTACTATGAACAACTATATGTCAAAAAAATGGACAACCTAGAAGAAATGGACAAGTCCTTAGACAGGTACAATCTTCTGAGGCTGAACCAGGAGGAAATAGAAAATATGAAAAGACCAATTACCAGTACTGATATTGGATCAGTAATTTAAAAATGTCCCAAAAGCAAAAGTTCAGAACCAGATGGCTTCACAGTTGACTTCTATCATACACTCAGAGAAGAGCTAACACCTATATTTCAGAGACTATTCCAAAAAATTGCAGAGCAAGAAACACTTTCAAACTCATTCTATGAAGTGACAATTACCCTGATATCAAAACAGACAAAGATATCATACACAAAAAAGGAAAATCACAGGCCAATATCACCAACATTAACTTACTAATTATGATGTTTAAGTAGGAGGATGTCCTTATTTGTACTAAATGCACACTAAAGAATTAGGGGGAGTTGAGGCACCAGGTTGGCCACTTATTCTAAAACGGTGAAAGGAAAATGTTCTTTGTACTGTACTTGTAACTTTTGTGATTGTGCTATTTTTTTAAAAAAATTAAAATTATAATGACACTAAAAAGATAATACCAAGTATGGTGAGGATGTAGAGCAGCTGGCCCTGGTTGATGGTTAAATGGTACAACCACTTCGGAAAATTATGTCAATTTCTTATAAAATTAAAGTTGTATCTACTTTATGACTTAGTAATTTCACTCCTAGAAAGATCCACTAAAGAGCTTGTACTAGAATGTTCTTAGCAGATTTAGTTGACACATTCTCCAACTGGAAATAACCCAAATGTCCATCAGTAAGTGAATGGATAAGCTATTGTTTATCTCACAATGGAGTACTATTCAGTAACATATAGCAACTGCTATTACACAGAACAAATGGTTGATTCTCAAAAACTTATGTCAAAGCCAGACCTAGATGAATTTATACTTAATGATTCCAATTATATGAAGTTAAGGAATGGCTAACGGAGAAGGCAATGGCACCCCACTCCAGTACTCTTGCCTGGAAAATCCCATGGACAGAGGAGCCTGCTAGGCTGCAGTCCATGGGGTCCCTAAGAGTCAGACACGACTGAGCGACTTCACTTTCACTTTTCACTTTCATGCATTGGAGAAGGAAATGGCAACCCACTCCAGTGTTCTTGCCTGGAGAATTCCAGGGATGGGGGAACCTGATGGGCTGCTATCTATGGGGTCGCACAGAGTTGGACACGACTGAAGTGACTTAGCAGCAGCAGCAGCAAGGAACAGCTAAAACAAAACCATAGCGGTTTCACACTGTTGTATAGCAATAACTAACACAACATTGTAAAGCAATTATCCTCCATTTAAAATTTTTAAAAATCTAGAGATTGAAATTAGAATAGTTGTTGCTTTGGGGAAATAGGGATTGACTGGAAAAGGATAAGAGGGAACTTTGTGGAAATTTTTATATCTTGATTGGATGAGGGTTATTTGAGTGTATTTGTCAAAATCCATCAAACTATGCACTATACACATGTTATTTGTATACGTCAACTTAAAAGGCTAATTTTAAAATATTCACTAAATCATTATCAGTGGTTAGCTCTAGAAGGTAAGAGTCTTTCAGTTTCCACATCATGTATTTCTGAATCGTTTGGACTTTTTTCAACAAGTCTGTCCTACTTATCTAAAAGAGGCACATCTAAAATCTAAAAATCAGATCAGATCAGATCAGTCGCTCAGTCGTGTCCGACTCTTTGCGACCCCATGAACCGCAGCATGCCAGGCCTCCCTGTCCATTAAAATCTAAAAATAAATATATATAATTATATAAAAGTAAGGACTTGTCCAAAGGGTACTCAAGCAACTAGTTGTTATGGGGAAAAATTAAGTTAGACCTCCTGTTAAAACATAACCCCCCCCAAAAGTTCAGGTACGTCAAAAAGTTAATATATAAAACCAAGCCATAATTTTAAATCAAGCCATAAATAATAGAAAATAGAAGTTAATACTTATTTGACTTCTGAATAGCAGATAAATTATTTAATATTAAAAACAATGTCGGGAACTCTAAAGGAATAGACTTCTGCTACATAAAAATACAGCTATATAATAAAACATAAACAAAATTAAATGCAACAGAAATTGGGAGGACTTATAAAAAAACATTTGACAGACTTATAGGCAAAGTATATGAATTCTAGAAAGGAAGGAAGAATGGAGGGAAGGAGAAAAAAAGGAGGAAGGAAAGTCACAAAAAAGAGAAGGAAAGGAAAGGAGAGCTCAAGGGAGGAGAGAGGGAGAAGGCGACGGAAGTCAGGACAGAAAGAAAGGAAGTGGGGGTGGGGTGGAGAGACCAGAAGCGGCTAATCAACAAGTGAATAAGAAACAAACCTGGAATTTTACCTTTCAAATTAGCACACGTTCTCGTTACATTATGGTATCTGATGGCAGTCACAGAGTGGCAAGAGGAATACTTGGTCACTGCCTGTAGGAGTGTAAATCACATTTCTGGAAACCACTCTAGCAATGTGTATCCATAATCCTTAATGTTTCTGTTCTTTGAATCAGAAATATCTCTTTTTGGAATCTGTCTAAAGGAGGTAGTCAAAGAAGTCGCTCTTTTCAGGATTATTCATAATAGCCAAAATAATAACAATGTAAAACATTATGGAATTAATTCATTAAGTCACGTGATATCTGATGATTAGTCCACCATTAAATGGTGCTTACAATGAGTTTTCAATGCCACTTTTAAAAAAATGTTCATGATAAAATAAGAATAGCAAGGCAGGACTCCAGTTTGGCTCCGAAACAGAAATTCCCCGTTGGGGAAAAAAAACCACTGTCTCTCTAGACACATCACATTTCCCTACCTTCGTTATATTTTAAATATTTCAAACGTTAAATGGTACCACTGTCCCAATATACATGTGTCTTATTCAGGGTTTGCTCAGGAAAACATAAGCCACTCTACGTACGTCTTTGGATAAAAGGGGCTTAATATAGCTTTAGGGGCTTACAGGATTGTTGGCAGAGCGGAGGGAGCGGAACTTGGGGCAGCTGCTGCGAAGGTAGAAGTGGATGTGGAAGGTGTCACAGCCTGGAGTAAGTGGTTAGCTCTTGAGAGCTTGCTGGGAAGCCTCGGTCACTCTCACATCTGTGCAGCATCTGGCTTTTGCCACCTCTGGAGAATGACAGATTCCCTTTCCTTTCTGCTTTCCAAATTTCCCCCGAATTCCCTTCGTGCAAACTCCAACCTGGAAGCGGAGGTGGGGGAGAATTGGGGGAGGGGGTATTCTGGGAAATGTAGTTCCCCGCTGCTCTGCATTGCGGAGGACGGGTGGGAGTGATGCTGATAGCTGAAACAGTCCAGCCCGCGCGGCGCGCAAGGTCTGAGAATCATCCCCATATTTCCCTGTTAGCCAGGAGACTACAGGTGTTAGGGTTGAATAGAAATATAATCTGGTTTATAGATATTATTTTTGATTATTGAAATAGTTTTTTTTCCCACGTGTGGCATTCCCAGCTTATTTTATTACAAATTTGCAAAACAAAACATAAACTATGTAACTTAAACCCAGTTATACAACCTTTTTAGAAAGTTTAAAAAATGACAGCATTAAAAAACTTCACCTGAAAACTTCACACATTGGCAAGAATGTAAAATGGTGCATCCACCGTGGGAAAAAACAATAGAGTTGCCTTATACTTAACTTAGCATAGCATACTTAACATAGCATAACTTATCAATTCCACTCCCAGGTATATTCTCAATAAAAATGTTAAATGTGTTCACACAAAACCTTGTACACGAACGTTCATAGCAGCAGCATTCTCTCTTTTTTTAATTGAGGTATAGTTGATGTTGGATAAGCGAATGGCACCCCACTCCAGCATTCTTGCCTGGAAAATCGCAAGGACAGAAGAGCCTGGTGGGCTACAGTCCATGGGATCGCAAAGAGTCACTATGCTATGCTATGCTAAGTCACTTCAGTCGTGTCCAACTCTGTGTGACCCCATAGACGGTAGCCCACCAGGCTCCCCCGTCCCTGGGATTCTCCAGGCAAGAACACTGGAGTGGGTTGCCATTTCCTTCTCCAATGCATGAAAGTGAAAAGTAAAGTGAAGTCACTCAGTTGTGTCCGACTCTTAGCGACCCCATGCACTGCAGCCTACCAGGCCCCTCTGTCCATGGGATTTTCCAGGCAAGAGTACTGGAGTCGGGTGCCATTGCCTTCTCCGAAAGAGTCACTACTGAAGTGACTAAGCATGCATGTATGCACAGTTGATGTACAATATTATATGTTTCAGGTGTACAACATGATTCACAATTTTTAAAGGTTATACTCCATTTATAGTTATTACAAAGTATTAGCTATATTCCCTTTAAAATTACTTATTTATTTAGCTGCGCACTGTGTAGCTTGTGAGATCTTAGTTCCCTGACCAGGGATCAATCCTGAAAGTCCTAGGTTAGGTGAAAGTCCTAACCATTGGACTGCCAGGGGATTTGCTAGCTTTTTTATTTTATACCTAGTAGTTTGTTCCTCTTAATCCCTGATGGGTATCTTGCCCTCCCCGATTCCCCGTCTCCACCAGTAACCACTAGTTTATTCTTTATATCTGTGAGTCTGTTTCTTTTTTGTTATATTCACTGGTTTGTTTTATTTTTTAGATTCCACATATGAGTGATATCATATGGCATTTATCTTTCTGTATTTGACTTATTTCACTTAGCATCAGATCAGATCAGATCAGATCAGTCACTCAGTCGTGTCCGACTCTTTGCGACCCCATGAATCTCAGCACGCCAGGCCTTCCTGTCCATCACCAACTCCCGGAGTTCACTGAGACTCACATCCATCGCATCAGTGATGCCATAATACCCTCCAAATCCATTCACACTGTTGTAAGTGGCAAAGTTTGATTCCATTTATGGCTTAATAGTACTCCATTTATATACACTACATCTTCTTTATCTGTTCATCTGCCAGTGGACACTTAGGTTGTTTCCATATTTTGGCAATTGTGAACAATGGGCTGCATGCATCTTTTGAAATTAGTGGGTTTTCTGGCAGTATACCCAGGAGTGGATTTCCTGGGTCATACAGTAGGGTAGTTCTATTTTTAGTTTTTGAGAAAACTCCCTATTCTTTTCCCACAGTGGCTATATCAATTTACATTCCTACCCATAGTGTATGAGGACTCCCTTTTCTCCACATCCTCCCAACATTTGTTATTTGTGTTCTTTTTGATTACTTTGCCAACAAAGGTTCGCCTAGTCAAGGCTATGGTCTTTCCTGTGGTCATGTATGGATGTGAGAGCTGGACTGTGAAGAAGGCTGAGCGCCGAAGAATTGATGCTTTTGAACTGTGGTGTTGGAGAAGACTCTTGAGAGTCCCTTGGACTGCAAGAAGATCCAACCAGTCCATTCTGAAGGAGATCAATCCTGGAATTTCTTTAGAAGGAATGATGCTAAAGCTGAAACTCCAGTATTTTGGCCACCTCATGCGAAGAGTTGACTCATTGGAGAAGACTCTGATGCTGGGAGGGATTGAGGGCAGGAGGAGAAGGGGACGACAGAGGATGAGATGGCTGGATGGCATCACTGACTCGATGGATGCGAGTCTGAGTGACCTCCGGGAGCTGGTGATGGACAGGGAGGCCTGGCGTGCTGCGGTTCATGGGGTCGCAGAGAGTCGGACACGACTGAGCGACTGATCTGATCTGATCTGATCTGATTCTGACATGTATGAGGTAAAATCTCCTTGTGATTTTAACTTGAATTTCCCTGATTATTAGTGATGTTGAGCACCTTTTCATGTACTTGTTGGCTATCTGTATATGTTACTTGAAAAAATGTCTATTCAAGTCTTCTGCCCATTTTTGAAACTGTTGTTGTTGTTTTTTAATGGTGATCTGTATGAACTGTTTATATATTTCAGATATTAACCCCTTATTGGTCTTATTATTTACAAATATTTTCTCCTATTCAGTAGGTTGTCTTTTAATTCTGTTGATGGTTTCCTTTGCTGTGCAAGCTTTTATGTTTAATTAGGTTCCATTTTAAAAATTTTGCTTTTATTTCCCTTACTTTAGGAGACACATAAAAAAATATTGCTACAATTTATGTCAAAGAGTGTTCCACCTGTTTTCCTCAAGGAGTTTCATGGTTTCTGGTCTTAACATTTTGCATTTATTTTTGTATCTAGTGTTAGAGAATGTTCTAATTCCCTTCTTTTCCAGGTAGCTGTCCAGTTTTCCCAGCACCACTTATTGAAGAGACTGTTTCCTCTCCATTGTCTATTCTTGCCTCCTTTGTTCTAGATTAATTGACCTTAAGTGTTTGGATTTATTTCTGGGCTCTCTATTTTGTTCCATTGGTCTACGTGTCTGTATTTGTGCCAGTACCATACTGTTTTAATTACTGTGACTTTGTAGTATTTTCTGAAGTCAAGGAGTGTGATACCTCCAGCTCTGTTCTTTTTTCTAAATATTATTTTGGCTACTCAGGGTCTTTTTTGTTTTTGTACAAATTTTAAAATTATTTGTTCTAATTTTGTGAAAAATGTCCTTAGTATTGTCATAGGGATTATATTGAATCTGTAGCTTGCCTTTGGTAGTATGGTCTAATATTAATTCTTCCAATCCGTGAACGTGGTATATCTTTCCGTTTGTGTCATCTTTAATTTCTTTCATCAGCGTCTTGAAATGGTATGGACCTAACAGAAGCAGAAGATATTAAGAAGAGGTGGCAAGACCCAGATAATCATGATCTGGGTGTGATCAGTGTGATCACTGACCTAGAGCCAGACATCCTGGAATGGGAAGTCAAGTGGGCCTTAGAAAGCATCACTACGAACAAAGCTAGTGGAGGTGATGGAATTCCAGTGGAGCTATTCCAAATCCTGAAAGATGATGCTGTGAAAGTGATGCACTCAATATACCAGCAAATCTGGAAAACTCAGCAGTGGCCACAAGATTGGAAAAGGTCAGTTTTCATCCCAATCCCAAAGAAAGGCAATGCCAAAGAATGCTCAAACTACCGCACAATTGCACTCATCTCACACGCTAGTAAAGTAATGCTCAAAATTCTCCAAGCCAGGCTTCAGCAATATGTGAACCGTGAAGTTCCTGATGTTCAAGCTGGTTTTAGAAAAGACAGAGGAACCAGAGATCAAATTGCCAACATCCGCTGGATCATGGAAAAAGCAAGAGAGTTCCAGAAAAACATCTATTTCTGCTTTATTGACTATGCCAAAGCCTTTGACTGTGTGGATCACAATAAACTGTGGAAAATTCTGAAAGAGATGGGAATACCAGACCACCTGATCTGCCTCTTGAGAAATCTGTATGCAGGTCAGGAAGCAACAGTTAGAAATGGTCATGAACAACAGACTGGTTCCAAATAGGAAAAGGAGTATGTCAAGGCTGTATGTTGTCACCATGTTTATTTAACTTATATGCAGAGTACATCATGAGAAATGCTGGACTGGAAGAAACACAAGCTGGAATCAAGATTGCCGGGAGAAATATCAATAACCTCAGATATGCAGACGACACCACCCTTATGGCAGAAAGTGAAGAGGGGCTAAAGAGCCTCTTGATGAAAGTGAAAGTGGAGAGTGAAAAGGTTGGCTTAAAGCTCAACATTCGGAAAACGAAGATCATGGCATCTGGTCCCATCACTACATGGGAAATAGATGGAGAAACAGTGGAAACAGTGTCAGACTTTCTTTTTCTGGGCTCCAAAATCACTGCAGATGGTGAATGCAGCCATGAAATTAAAAGACGCTTACTCCTTGGAAGGCAAGTTATGACCAACCTAGATAGCATATTCAAAAGCAGAGACATTACTTTGCCAACAAAGGTTCACCTAGTCAAGGCTATGGTCTTTCCTGTGGTCATGTATGGATGTGAGAGCTGGACTGTGAAGAAGGCTGAGCGCTGAAGAATTGATGCTTTTGAACTGTGGTGTTGGAGAAGACTCTTGAGAGTCCCTTGGACTGCAAGGAGATCCAACCAGTCCATTCTGAAGGAGATCAGCCCTGGGATTTCTTTGGAAGGAATGATGCTAAAACTGAAACTCCAGTATTTTGGCCACCTCATGTGAAGAGTTGACTCATTGGAGAAGACTCTGATGCTGGGAGGGATTGGGGGCAGGAGGAGAAGGGGAGAACAGAAGATGAGATGGCTGGATGGCATCACTGACTCAATGGATGTGAGTCTGAGTGACCTCTCGGAGTTGGTGATGGACAGGGAGGCCTGGCGTGCTGCGATTCATGGGGTCGCAAAGAACTGGACACGACTGTGACTGATCTGATCTAATCTGAAGCACAGGTCTTTTGCCTCTGTAGGTAGGTTTGTTCCTAGGTATTTTATTCTTTTTTGAAGTAAATATAAATGGGTTGTTTCCTCAGTTTCTCGTTCTGATAGTTTGTTTTTCAGTTCAGTTCAGTTCAGTCGCTCAGTCGTGTCCAACTCTTTGCGACCCCATGAATCGCAGCACACCAGACCTCCCTGTCCGTCACCAACTCCCGGAGTTCACTCAAACTCACGTCCATCAAGTCAGTGATGCCATCCAGCCATCTCATCCTCTGTCGTCCCCTTCTCCTCTTGCCCCCAATCCCTCCCAGCATCAGAGTCTTTTCCAATGAGTCAGCTCTTCGCTTCAAGTGGCCAAAGTATTGGAGTTTCAGCTTTAGCATCATTCCTTCCAAAGAAATCCCAGGACTGATCTCCTCTAGAATGGACTGGTTGGATCTCCTTGCAGTCCAAGGGACTCTCAAGAGTCTTCTCCAACACCACAGTTCAAAAACATCAATTTTTCGGTGCTCAGCTCTCTTCACAGTCCAATTCTCACATCCATACATGACTACTGGAAAAACCATGGCCTTGACTAGATGGAGCTTTGTGGGCAAAGTAGTGTCTCTGTTTTTGAATATGCTATCTAGGTTGGTCATAACTTTCCTTCCAAGGAGTAAGTGTCTTTTAATTTCATGGCTGCAATCACCATCTGCAGTGATTTTGGAGCCCAGAAAAATAAAGTCTGACACTGTTTCCACTGTTTCCCCATCTATTTCCCATGTAGTGATGGGACCAGATGCCATGATCTTCATTTTCTGAATGTTGAACTTTAAGCCAACTTCTTTCACTCTCCTCTTTAACTCCTTTTAACATCAAGAGGCTTTTTAGTTCCTCTTCACTTTCTGCCATAGAATAGTATCATCTGCATATCTGAGGTTATTGATATTTCTCCCAGCAATCTTGATTCCAGCTTGTGCTTCTTCCAGCCCAGCATTTCTCATGATGTACTCTGCATATAAGTTAAATAAGCAGGGTAACAATATACAGCCTTGATGTACTCTTTTTCCTATTTGGAACCAGTCTGTTGTTCCATGTCCAGTTGTAACTGTTGCCTCCTGACCTGCATATAGGTTTCTCAAGAGGCAGGTCAGGTGGTCTGGTATTCCCATCTCTTTGAGAATTTTCTACAGTTTATTGTTAGTTTATAGAAATTCAACAGATTTCTGTATATTTACTTTATATCTTGCACCTTTACCTAATTCATTGATGAACTCTAGTAGTTTTCTGGTAGCATCTTTAGGATTTTCTATGTATAGTATTATGTCATCTTCAAACAGTGATGCTTTTACTTCTGTCTTACCTGTTTAGATTTCTCTTGTTTCTTTTTCTTATCTGATTGCTGTCACTAGAACTTTGAATACTATGTTGAATAAAAGTGGTGAGAATAGACATTTTTGTCTTGTTCTTGATCTTGGGGGAAATGCTTTCACCTTTTCACCACTGAGTACAATGTTAGTTGGGGATTTGTCATGTGTGTGTTAGTCAATCAGTCGTGTTTAACTCTTTGTGACCCCTTGGACTACAGTCCACCAGGTTCCTCTGTCCATGAAATTCTCCAGGCAAGAATACTGGAGTGGGTTGCCATTTCCTTCTTCAGGAATGTCATATATAACATTTATTTTTCTGAGGTATGTTCCCTCTATGGATTTCCCAAGTGGTACTGGTGGTAAAGATTCACCTGCCAATGCAGGAGACATGAGACATGGGTTCAATCCCTGGGTCAGGAAGATCCCCTGGAGGATGACATGGTAATCCACTGCAGTATTCTTGCCTGGAGAATCCCATGGACAGAGGAGCCTGGTGGGCTACAGTCCATAAGGGTTGCAGAGTCAGAGACAACTGAAGCAACTTTGCATGCATGCATGTTCCCTCTCTGCCTACTTTCTGAAGAGTTTTTTTTTTTTTAATCACAGATGGATGTTGAATTTTATCAAAAGCTTTTTTTTTTTTTGCATCTGTTGAAACGACCATATATTTAAAAAATTCTTTAATTTGTTAATACAGTGTATCACATTGATTGATTTGCAGATATTGAAAAATTCTTGCATCCCTCGGATGATTCCCACGTGATCATGGTGTATGATTCTTTTAATGTATTGCTGGAGTTGGTTTGCTAGTATTTTGTTGAAGATTCTTGCATCTGTATTCATCAGTGATATTGGTTTGTAATTTTCTTTTTTTGTGTGATATCTTTGTCTGATTTTGGTATTGAGGGTAGTGGTGGTTTCATAGAATGAGTTTGGAAGCATTCTTTCCACAATTTTTTGGAATACTTTCAGAAGGATAAGTGTTAACTCTTCTCTAAATGTATGGTAGAATTCATTTGTAAAGCCATCTGGTCCTGGAGTTTTGTTTTTTGGGGAGTTTATTTTTTTTAACCTACTCAATTTCAGACTGGCAATTGGTCTGCTCGTATTTTCCATCTCTTCCTGACTCAGCCTTAGGAGATTGTACATTTCTAGGAATTTGTCTATTTCTTCTAACAACTTAAAATGTTGTCCATTTTAAGTATTAATAGTCAAAACGTGGAAGCAATCCAAATATCCACCAACTAATGAATGAATAAACATATGTTGTATATCTATACAATGGGATATCATTTGGCCATGAGAAGAAATGAATTACTGATACAACATGGATGAATCTTGAAAACAATTTGCTAAGTAAGAGACACAGAGGCCGCATAGTTTGTGATTTCATTTCTACTAAATGTCCAGAACAGGCAAATATATAGAAATAGAAAGTCAATTAGGATCTGGGGAAAATGGGGACTGAGGGGTGATTATTCATCATAATTGTTAACACCAGGTTTCTTTGTGGGGGGTGATAAAGGTGTTCTAAAATTATATCTAAAACACTTTGCTTATCCATTCGTCTGTTGACAGGCACTCAGGTTGCTTCTGCTTTTTGGCTATTTTGAATAATGTCGTTATGAACACAGGTGTTCAAATATCTTTTCTAAACCCTGCTTTCAGTTCTTTTAGGTATATACCTAGGAGTGAAATTTTGGGGTCATAGAGAAATTCTATTTTTTCATGTTTTGAGGAACCTCCACACTGTTTTTCTTAATTGCTGCACTATTTTACATTCCCAGTAGCAATGCACATGGGTTCCAGTTTCTCCACATTCTTCCCAACACTTACTATTTTTTGTTTAAAGAAAAAAAAAGTTTTAAATGATAGTCTTCTCATCATATATTAATTATATCTCAAACTGAAAAAACTGTTCACCACTAGACCCTACACTAATTGAACATGCCTAATGTCCAGACCTTGGCTTCCAAATCTTTCTTCACTAAAGCAGCCCCAGTTTGGGGCAGAGAAGGTAGAAGGTGAACCTGGGACATTTCATTGTGTCAAAAAGCAAGAAAGACCTCAAATAATGATGGGATGTGTCTAAAGGACACCAGCCAAATTTGGAACAATTTGAGCATCAAAATGAGTGACTGTAATTGATTGTAATATGCATAAATAACAATCTATGAATTCATGATAATAAAAAGGAGAGAGAAAAAAAGTGATTTTTTTATAGAAGAATGCAAATAATGAGAGAATTTAAAAATCACCATTTTTTGCAGCTCCTGATGAAACAATTGGTTCAAGCAAGGGTTGGTAATAGATTCTGTAGCCTTTAGGTGAATGGTTATTAGGAAACCAAATATCCACATGGCATCATCCCCAGATTACATATTAATTGCAAATAGAATCACATACCTCTGCAATGGAGAAATCTGGTGATTACAACTTTAAATAAGTGATCAAATTCAGCATTGCAAATTGTAAAAAAGTTTGATATTTGTGCTTCCTAATATGATGCAATACTAAGTATGCTGCATTAACTATTAAGTATTCTTATTAAAATGTGTGGCCTGAACATAATCAAGCTTGTTTAGATCAGGAATTCAGAGGATAGTGGGATAAGTGAAAGGATACCATGTAGGATATTTCATAAGACAGTGACCTAAAATCTTCGAAAAGTCAATGCCAGGAAGAAAAAGAAAATCAGCAACAGCCGAAAGACTAATATGGATTAAAAGACATTTGAGTATTCCCCTGCTTGGTGTACATTTCATTTCTTTTAAGGAGATTTTGTTGTACAGACTGTTAGCAGTCTGCTCTCCCCTTCTTCTGCCCCGGGGAGTCACCTGACCTCCACGCCATTTACAGTCTCGTGAGTGTCCCCATGTGTGCCTTACCTGGCCCGCTCACCTGCAGGGCCAGGTCCCTGACTCCAGCAGATTGCAGCCTCTTCGTTCTCTACTCAGCACCCTGCACAGGGCTGAGCTCACAAGAGGCTCTTGCAGTTACTCACAGAACTGCCTTCCCAAGTCTTCTCCACAGTTCCAAGATGTCTAGAAAGTCAAAAGAGATGCATAATGCTTGTACCTGAAAAAAAACACATATGAGACCTGAGGCTGCTTCTGTTGGGAGAAAAGATCAGGGCCATGGGAGGCATCTGCATTTGTGGCACATTGATTGCCAAAATATCCTCAGTTCTTCCACCTGTCCTGTATCCATGCCTGTTGTTATGGGATTTTGCAGTTCCTCCTACCAAGAGGTGGGCTGCACTTCCCTGGCCTTTAATCTGGGCTGACTATGTGGCTTGCTTTGGCCATGACGATGAGGCAGAAGAGAAAAAGCACCAGTTATGACCCAGGGCCTCCAGGTAAACATGTTCAGTGAGGACATAGGAGTAAACAGGAGAGCCCTCACGCTCTGGTCCAGCTCTGCCAGTAACTGACGAGGATACTAGAAGAAGATGCTTCACTTCTTGGGCTTCCATTTTCTCATCTATGCAATAAAGGGTTCTAACCAGGATCATCCTACAGAATCTCCTAGATCTTTATCACTGCATATTCATGAAAATGATAAATTTATGTATATTATATATAACTGCTCTCACCCAACCAGACTACTAAATTAAAATTTTGCCAACCACTGTGGAAAATGGGAGTGTCCTATACATGCAACAGATAATTGAGACAGTGTCTACACAGTCTTAGCAATCATTAATAAAATCTTAAACCATCTTTGGAAATAATCACTGAAAAAGCAACTGCTATTTGCCAGGTTCTTTTGTGTACCCTTGAATGCTCACAACTCTGTAAGATGGATGATTTCTCTTCCTTACGGGAAATACAATCCTATGTAGATTAAGCAGGCTCCCAAGGTCACACAGAGTGGAGGGATGGTGGGTGCAGCTGATTTAGACATTGGTCCCACCCAGAGTTGGTGCTCTCCCCCACTAGACCGTGTTTGTGCTGCTAAGTCAAGCTTCAGTCATGTCTGACTCTTGGCAACTCCATGGACTGTAACTCTCCAGGCTCCTCTGTCCATGGGATTCTCCAGGCAAGAATATTGCTGTGGGTTATCATGCTCTCCTCCAGGGGATTTTCCCCACCCAGGGATCCAACCCACGTCTCCTGCACTGCAGGAGGATTCTTTACTGCTGAGCCACCAGGCAAGTCCCCACTAGACCACACTGTCCTGTGATAGTTGGGATGGCTTCTAATGAGACACAGAAATGGACAGAGGAGCCTGGTGGGCCACAGTGCATAGGGTCGCAAAGAGTTGGACATGACTGAGCATGTACGTGATGTATTTTACAGTATGATGAAATTGTTCTGCATCTTGTCTATGGTAGTGATTATGCAATTCTACTTGTCTAAACTCATAGAACTGTGCACCAAAAGGAGAAAATTTTGCTGTATGTAATTTTTTAAAAAATTAGTGGAGTAACTTTACATTGGAAAAGCCTGAGAGACAACACCTTAATCAGACAGTCAGTGTGCATCATCAGTAATGAGATGAGTTGAAGCCCTGTGATCCCTGAGGGGATGCAATGAGAAGAACGCAGCATCACTTTTGTGCTACTCCTGTCGACAACGCGTAATCTAAGACCTTGTTTGGAGGTTCTAGCAGGGGAACACAGTTATATCCTTGATGGAAGATCATCCTCCTTCTTCAGGGAAGCTCATCCTCTTTGACCCAATGTGCAGCTTTGAGAGGAAGCATGTGGAGCAATGATGGAGCACGGGGACACCTGCCTAGCCAGCCAGATCAGATTGACCCTGGCCATCAGTGGGGTGACACATGGCACAGGCAGTTCACTCTCACATTCTAAAGATGCACAAACTGAATCTAATCATGAGGGATCATCATACTAATCCCAACTGACCCACATTCAGCAGAATACCTGCCCTGTGATTTTTAAAGGTAACAAAGCCAGTCTTCTCCTGGGCAGGCCAGTGGTTAAGACTCCAGGCTTCCATTGCAAGGGTCACAGGTTCCATCCCTGGGTGGGGAACTAAGATTCCACATGCCGCATTGTGAAGCCACAAAGAAAAAAAATAAGTATCAAAGCCAGGAAAATCATGGAAGCATGAGAAACTCTTTTTACAATTTTCAGCCTACAGATCCTATACATGTTTTGTTAGATTAATGTCTCGGTATTTTATTTACTTTTGATTGATTATAAATGCTCTTGTGTTTTTAATCTTGTTTTGCACATCTTTGTTGCTGGTATATCAAAGAATGTTTGAGTTTTGTGTTTTGATTTTGTAGCATGAAACCCTGCTGAAGTGTTCTCTCTCAGACTTTTTCTTGATTATACTTTAGAATCCCATTTGACCTCTCTACACTAATTTTTTAAAAATTGAAATATAGTTGGCATACAATTTTATGTTAGTTTCAGGTATACTGCATAGAGATTTGATATTTGCATAGATGATAAAGGGATCACAAGATAAGTCTAGCAGCCATATGTTTCCATACAAACTTAACAATATTATTCACCATATTCCTTATGCTGTATCACCATGGCTTATTTATTTTATACGCAGTGAGTTTTTTTCAGAGTAGTAGATTCATTTATTTTTAATAATTCTTGCTTCTCAGTACCACTTCTTAGCTTCAGTCAGTTCAATTGCTCAGTTGTGTCAGACTCTTTGTGACCCCACGGACTGCAGCATGCCAGGGTTCCCTGTCCATCACCAACTCCCAGAGCTTGCTCAAATTCATGTCCATTGAGTCGGTGACACCATCTAACCATCTCATCCTCTGTCATTCCCCTTCTCCTCCTGCTTTCAATCTTTCCCCCAGCATCAGGGTCTTTTCTGATGAGTCAGTTCTTCGCATCAGGTGGCCAAAGTAATGGAGCTTCAGCATCAGTCCTTCCAATGAATATTCAAGGCTGATTTCCTTTAGGATTGACTGGTTTGATCTCCTTGCAGTCCAAGGGACTCTCAAGAGTCTTCTCTAACACCACAGTTCAAAAGCATCAATTCTTTGGCACTCAGCTTTCTTTATGGTCCAACTCTCACAACCATACATGACTACTGGAAAAATCATAGCTTTGACCAGATGGACCTTGGTTGGCAAAGTAACACCTCTGGTTTTAATATGCTCTCTAGGTTGGTCATAACTTTTCTTCCAAGGAGCAAATGTCTTTTAATTTCATGGCCGCACTCAGTCACCATCTATAGTGATTTTGGAGCCCAAGAAAAGAAAGTCTGTCACTGTTTCCATTGTTTCCCCATCTATTTGCCATGAAGTAATGGGACCGGATGCCATGGTCTTTGTTTTTTGAATGTTGAGTTTTAAGCCAGCTTTTTCACTCTCCTCTTTCACTTTCATTAAGAGGCTCTTTAGTTCTTCTTCACTTTCTGCCATAAGGGTAGTGTCATCTGCATATCTGAGGTTATTGATATTTCTCCCTGCAATCTTGATTCCAACTTGTGCTTCATCCATCCTGGCATTTCGCATGATGTACTCTGCTTATAAGTTAAATAAGCAGGGTGACAGTATACAGCCTAGACGTACTCCTTTCCAAATTTGGAACCAGTCTGTTGTTCCATGTCTGGTTCTACGTGTTGCTTCCTGACCTGCATACAGATTTCTCAAGAGGCAGGTAAGGCAGTCTGGTATTCCCATCTCTTTAAGAATTTTCCAGTTTGTTGTGATGCACACAGTCAAAGGCTTTGGCATAATCAATAAAACAGAAGTAGATGGTTTTCTGGAATTCCCTTGCTTTTTTGATGATCCAGTGCATGTTGACAATTTGATCTCTGGTTCCTCTGCCTTTTCTAAATCCAACTTGAACATCTTCAACTTCATGGTTCACGTACTGTTGAAGCCTGGCTTGGAGAATTTTGAGCATTACTTTGCTAGTGTGTGAGATGAATGCAATTGTGTGGTAGCTTGAACATTCTTGGGCATTGCCTTTCTTTGGGATTGGAATGAAAACTGACCTTTTCCAGTCCTATGGCCACTACTGTTTTCCAAATTTGCTGACATATTGAGTGCAGCATTTTTGCAGCATCATCTTTTAAGATTTGAAATAGCTTCTTACCTAGCTTTGTCATTGTTGATAATAATGATATTTTTGTGTTTTTATTGTGGTAAGAACATTAACATGAGATCTACCCTCTTAACAAAATTTTAGGTGTGTAAGAGAGATTGTTAATTATAGGCATGATATTGTACAGCAGGATCCTGAGTTCCTGTTTCATTTTCCAATCTGTTTTCTCTTTGGTGCTCAGGTTGGGTCATTTCTATCCTTCTAGCTTTAGGTTTGCTCCTCTGTCACCTCCACTCTTTTCTTGAGCCCATCCAGTACGTTTTTTTTTTTTTTTTTTCCAGCTGTTGCTTTTTAAATTCTAAAATTTTCATTTGATTCTTGTCATATATTGTATTTCTTTGAATATTTGCTAAATAATTAAAAATATGTTACCGCTGAATACTCCGATATGTCTCTGTATCAGAGTGGAAGCTCAGCTTCCACTAAGTGATGCTGCTATAAAGAGCAACCTCAGATCTCAGCAGCATGCAACAAAGTTTCTCTTCCTTCACATTACATGGAATCTGTTCATCATCAGCGGCTATACTCAGTGAATCAATAGGCTATGAGTCTACTTCATCTTTCTCTTCATTCTGGGATCCAGGATGAAGGAGCAGCCCCTAGTTAGGTCATACCATTCACATGGAAGAAGGAAAAGAATAAGAGAGCAGACAGAAATTTGCAGTGCCACTTCAAGTTTCTGTCAGACTGGCAAAGTGTCACTTCTGCTTATATTTCACTGACCAAAGACCAGCATGACTGGGAAAATATACTCTTAGAGGAAGGCCTGCAAATCACATGGCGAGAGGTGAGGGAAGGAGAAGATATATAATTCTTATCCAGAAAAGAAGGGTCAAATAATTGAGGAGAGTAATACATTACAAAGCATTTCCAAAGAGTAAGGACATTTTCTTAATTAATCACTACCCATTGTCACTTCTAACCAAATTAACAATTCCATAATATGATCTAATAGTCTACATTTAAAATTTTCCAATTATCCCAAAAGTATACTTAAAACTTAATTTATTCAAACCAAAATCCAATCAAGGACCAATGTAACATAGTTATGTGTCTTACAGTTTTTTTTAAAATTAAGGACGGTCAGGAGACTGCATTTTTTTTTTTTTTTTCATTATAGGATGCTTTTTCAAGGGAATTGGGCTTTTGTCCAGCAATATCTTCTACTTTCTGGATTTGTTTGGTTGACCCCTCATGGTGTCAGTTTAACCTGTTCCTCCATCCCCAGATTTCTCATTAAATGAAAATTAGATGTAAATAATCAGTTAAACTCTGGTAAATATTTTTGGCAAGAATATTCACAAGTACTACTGTGTTGTTCATATTATATCACACCAGGAAGTATGGATATCTTTGTCTTATTATGAAGGATGACAAGGTTGATCAGTGAGTTAATGTTTTGACAACTTGATTCCTGCAATATAAATTTTTCCCTCTTGTGCTTGTCACACAGGTGGTGTAAGACTCCTATGTGAACAGTTGGCTCCCCACCAATCTTTCATTCAAAGGCTTTGGCATCCATTGACAAGTCTGCCTGAATTAATTTTTTTCAGTTATGGTAAAATGATAATTTTTATCATTACTTTATGTTTGTTAGCTGGCAATCTTGTGTAAAGAAGGGTGTTCTTTATAGTCATATCTAGTATATTTATAAAATAGCTAGATAGATAGCTATTAGATTAAAAAATAAAACTCTTAGGATTCTGTGCATTTTTAGTTGTACCTTTCAGAAACTAGTGTTATAAACACTTTTCTGTATATATTCTTAAAAATAGTTTGGTGGCTTTTAATGTGAATTATAGTGAAGAATGATTATTATGAGTGTTAATCTGTTGAATAATATATAGAATCTGCATGCTGAGCATTATAAAACAGGTTTTTTTTGTGTGTTTCCTTGACTTTCATGGCTTTGATATTTTTAAAGATTATAGGGCAAGTATTTTGCAGGATATCAGTCCATTTGAGTTTGTCTGATAATTTCTCATGATTAGATTTAGGTTATACATCTAAAATTTCTAGAATTCTGGAATTTCTATATGGTTCTTTAAAACAACTTTTCTCATTTGTCCATTGAGATTCCCTGTTGGTCCATCCACCTTGGCCATATTTTCCTGTAGGTTCTCTATCATATTTTTTATATCTGTTTCAAGTCATTCCATTTCATGAGTCACTTACAGGTCTGCTTCTACTGACCTCTTAATTATAGATCAACTTTTTTTTGCTTCTTTGCATATCTAATTTTTTATTATTATATATTAGTCGTTGAGGACAATATGTTGCAGAAAATCTGGATTAAGTTATCTTCTTCTAAAGAATTTTGTTGTGGCAACAGTTAATTTACTGGCAGATTATCTGGATCCTTGGGGGCTTAGCTTTACTCTTCATTAAGAAAAGCATATTCAATTTTTTTTCCTCAGATATTGTCTTTATTCCATAGGTGTAGTTCTTCAGGAAGATCAGAGGAAAGCTCTAGCTATTTGCAACTTCCTCTATTTTGGATGGACTTAAATGCCAACCTTAAAATCTTGTGTCCTAAGCAGCTGCTAAAATTTCAGTTCAGTTCCTTAGCCTCCTTTTTGCTGGGTTTCTTGATGTCTTGTCCTGTGCCTACACAATTTAGTAATTAGTCAAGAATTAAAGGGATATCTATATGAAAATTTTGGATTGCCTTCTTTTATTTATTTGTTTGGGCTTCCTTGGTGGCTCAGATGGTAAAAAATCTGCCTGCAGGATCCTCTATGACCCACCTTCCTGGGTAATGGAAATAAAAGCAAAAATAAACAAATGGGACTTAGTTAACTTAAAAGCTCTTGCACAATGAAGAAAACTATAAGTAAAGTGAAAAGACAGCCTTCAGAATGGGAGAAAATAATAGCAAAAAAAGCAACTGACAAAGAGTTAATCTCAAAAATATACAAGCAACTCCCGCAGCTCAATTCCAGAAAAATAAATGACCCAATCAAAAAATGCGCCAAAGGACTAGACAGACATTTTTCCAAAGAAGACATAAGATGGATAACAAACACATAAAAAGATGCTCAACATCACTCATTATCAGAGAAATGTAACTCAAAACCACAATGAGGTACCATTTCACACCAGTCAGAATGGCTGCTATCCAAAAGTCTACAAGCAATAAATGCCAGAGAGGGTGTGGAGAAAAGGGAACCCTCTTACACTGTTGGTGAGAATGCAAACTAGTACAGCCACTATGGAGAACAGTGTGGAGATTCCTTAAAAAGCTGGAAAGAGAACTGCCATACGACCCAGCAATCCCACTGCTGGGCATACACACTGAGGAAACCAGAATTGAAAAAGACATGTGTACTCCAATGTTAATTGTGGTACTGTTTACAATAGCCAGGACATGGAAGCAACCTAGATGTCCATTAGCAGACGAATGGATAAGAAAGCTATGGTATGTATATACAATGAAATATTACTCAGCTGTTAAAAAGAATGCATTTGAATCAGTTCTAATGAGGTGGATGAAACTGGAGCCTATTATGAGAAGGCAATGGCAACCCACTCCAGTACTCTCGCCTGGAGAATCCCATGAATGGAGGAGCCTGGTAGGCTACAGTCCATGGGATTGCTAAGAGTCGGACATGACTGAGCGACTTCACTTTCCCTTTTCACTTTCATGCATTGGAGAAGGAAATGGCAACCCACTCCAGTGTTCTTGCGTGGAGAACCCCAGGAACAGAGGAGCCTGTTGGGCTGCCGTCTGTGAGGTCACACAGAGTCAGACACAACTGACGTGACTTAGCAGTAGCAGCATACAGACTGAAGTAAGACACCAATACAGTATATTAACACATATATATATATGGAATTTAGAAAGATAATGATGATTACTCTATATGTGAAACAGCAAAAGAGACACAGAAATAAAGAGCAGACTTTTGGATTCTGTGGGAGAAGGTGAGGGTGGGATGATTTGATAGAATAGTGTTGAAATATGTATATTACCATATGTGAAATAGATCACCAGTCCAAGTTTGATGCATGAAACAGGGCACTCAGAGCTGGAGCACTGGGACAACCCTGAGGGATGGGATGGGGAAGGAGGTGGGAGGGGGCTCAAGATGGGGGACACATGTACACCCATGGCTGATTCATGTCAATGTATGGCAAAAATCACTATAATGTTGTAAAGTAATTAGCCTCAAGTTAAAATAAATAAATAAATTTAAGAAAAGAAAAATAATCTGCTTGCAATGCAGGAGACCTGGGTTCGATCCCTGGGTTGGGAAGATCTCCTGGAGGAGGGAATGGCTACCCATCCCAGTATTCTTGCCTGGAGAGTTCCATGGACAAAGGTCTTGTCCTATGCATATACAGTTTAGGAATTCAGTTCAGTTCAGTTCAGTCGCTCAGTCGTGTCCGACTCTTTGTGACCCCATGAATCACAGCACGGCAGGCCTCCCTGTCCATCACCAACTCCTGGAGACCACCCAAATTCATGTCCATAGAGTCAGTGATGCCATCCCAGCCATCTCATCCTCTGTCGTCCCCTTCTCCTCCTGCCCCCAATCCCTCCCAGCATCAGGGACTTTTCCAGTGAGTCAACTCTTCGCATGAGGTGGCCAAAATACTGGAATTTCAGCTTTAGCATCATTCCTTCCACAGAAATCCCAGGGCTGATCTCCTTCAGAATGGACTGGTTGGATCTCCTTGCAGTCCAAGTCACTATCAAGAGTCTTCTCCAACACCACAGTTCAAAAACATCAATTCTTCGGTGCTCAGCTTTCTTCACAGTCCAACTCTCACATCCATACATGACCACTGGAAAAACCATAGCCTTGACTAGATGGAGCTTTGTTGGCAAAGTAATATCTCTGCTTTTCAGCATACCATCTAGGTTGGTCATAACTTTCCTTCCAAGGAGTAAGTGTCTTTTAATTTCATGGGTGCAATTACCATCTGCAGTGATTTTGGAGCCCCCAAAAATAAAGTCTGATGCTGTTTCCACTGTTTCCCCATCTATCTCCCATGAAGTGATGGGACCAGATGCAATGATCTTCGTTTTCTGAATGTTGAGCTTTAAGCCAACTTTTTCACTCTCCACTTTCACTTTCATCCAGAGGCTTTTGAGTTCCTCTTCACTTTCTGCCATAAGGGTGGTGTCATCTGCATATCTGAGGTTATTGATATTTCTCCCAGCAATCTTGATTCCAGCTTGTGCTTCTTCCTGCCCAGCATTTCTCATGATGTACTCTGCATATAAGTTAAATAAATGGACAGAATGTGGTCCACTGGAGAAGGGAATGGCAAACCACTTCAGTATTCTTGCCTTGAGAACCCCATGAACAGTATGAAAAGGCAAAATGATAGGATACTGAAAGGGGAACTCCCCAGGTCAGTAAGTGCCCAATATGCTACTGGAGATCGGTGGAGAAATAACTCCAGAAAGAATGAAGGGATGGAGCCAAAGCAAAAAGAATATCCAGCCGTGGATGTGACTGGTGATAGAAGCAAGGTCTGATGCTGTAAAGAGCAATATTGCATAGGAACCTGGTATGTCAGGTCCATGAATCAAGGCAAATTGGAAGTGGTCAAACAGGAAATGGCAAGAGTGAACATCGACATTCTAGGAATCAGCAAACTAAAGTGGACTGAAATGCGTGAATTTAACTCAGATGACTATTATATCTACTACTGTGCGCAGGAATCCCTTAGAAGAAATGGAGTAGCCATCATGGTCAACAAAAGAGTCCAAAATGCAATACTTGGATGCAATTTAAAAAAGGACAGAATGATCTCTGTTCGTTTCTAAGGCAAACCATTCAATATCATGGTAATCCAAGCCTATGCCCCAACCAGTAATGCTGAAGAAGCTGAAGTTGAACCATTCTATGAAGACCTACAAGACCTTTTAGAAGTAACACCCAAAAAAGATGTCCTTTTCATTATAGGAGACTGGAATTCAAAAGTAGGAAGTCAAGAAACACCTGGAGTAACAGGCAGATTTGGCTTCGGAGTACAGAATGAAGCAGGGCAAAGGCTAATAGAGTTTTGCCAAGAGAATACACTGGTCATAACAAACATTCTCTTCCAACAACACAAGATAAGACTCTACACATGGATATTGCAAAATCAGATTGATTATATTCTTTGCAGCCAAAGATGGAAATGCTCTATACAGTCAGGAAAAACGAGACTGGGAATTGACTGTGACTCAGATCATGAACTCCTTATTGCCAAATTCAGACTGAAATTGAATAAAGTGGGGAAAACCACTAGACCAGTCAGGTATGACCTAAATCAAATCCCTTATGATTATACAGTGGAAGTGAGAAATAGATGTAGGGGACTAGATCTGGTAGAGTGCCTGATGAACTATGGATGGAGGTTCGTGACATTGTACAGGAGACAGGGATCAAGACCATCCCCATGGAAAAGAAATGCAAAAAAGCAAAATGGCTGTCTGAGGAGGCCTTACAAATAGCTGTGAAAAGAAGAGAAGCAAAAAGCAAAGGAGAAAAGGAAAGATATGAGCATTTGAATGCAGAGTTCCAAAGAATAACAAGGAGAGATAAGAAAGCCTTCCTCAGCGATCAATGCAAAGAAATAGAGGAAAACAACAGAATGGGAAAGACTAGAGATCTCTTCAAGAAAATTAGAGATGCCAAGGGAACATTTCATGCAAAGATGGGCTCAGTAAAGGACAGAAACCTAACAGAAGCATAAGATATTAATAAGAGATGGCAAGAATACACAGAAGAACTGTACAAAAAAGAGCTTCACAGCCAAGATAATCATGATGGTGTGATCACTCACCTAGAGCCAGACATCCTGGAATGTGAAGTCAAGTGGGCCTTAGAAAGCATCACTACAAAGCTAGTGGAGGTGATGGAATTCCAGTTGAGCTATTTCAAATCCTGAAAGATGATGCTGTGAAAGTGTTGCACTCAATATGCCAGCAAATTTGGAAAACTCAGCAGTGGCCACAGGACTGGAAAAGTCAGTTTTTATTCCAATCCCAAAGAAAGGCAATGCCAAAGAATGCTCAAACTACCACACAGTTGCACTCATCTCACTCGCTAGTAAAGTAATGCTCAAAATTCTCCAAGCCAGGCTTCAGCAGTACGTGAACTATGAACTTCCAGATGTTCAAGCTGATTTTAGAAAAGGCAGAGAAACCAGAGATCAAATTGCCAACATCCGCTGAATCATGGGAAAAGCAAGAGAGTTCCAGAAAAACATCTATTTCTGCTTTATTGACTATGCCAAAGCCTTTGACTGTGTGGATCACAATAAACTGTGGAAAATTCTGAAAGAGATGGGAATACCAGACCACCTGACCTGCCTCTTGAGAAACCTATATGCAGGTCAGGAGGCAACAGTTACAACCGGACATGGAACAACAGACTGGCTCCAAATAGGAAAAAGAGTACATCAAGGCTGTATATTGTCACTCTGCTTATTTATTTAGGAATTAGTCAAGGGTTAAAGAGGTATCTATGAAATTTTGAATTTACTTTATTTATTTATTTATTTTTTAATCAGAGGAAAATTGCTTTACAGTGTTGTGTTGGTTTCTGCCATAAAACAGTAATTGCCTTCTTTTGTGACTTTTTCCATTCTGAGCCTCCTACCCCCTACCCCACCAACTTCTTTCTCCCTGATTTCCAGTGCTTCTGGATCATTTCTAAAACTCCAACTTCTGTCTCATCATTCTAGTAAAACTGCTACTCCCTCAATCAGTTTAGTTCAGTTGCTCAGTCATGTCTGACTCTTTGTGACCCCATGGACTGCAGCACACCAGGCTTCCCTGCCCATCAACAACTCCCGAATCTTGCTCAGATTCATGTCCATCGAGTCAGTGATGCCATCCAACCGTCTCATCCTCTGTCATCCTCTTCTCCTGCCCTCAATATTTCCCACCATCAGAGTCTTTTCCAATGAGTCATTTCTTTGCATCACGTGGCCAAAGTATTGGAGCTTCAGCTTCAGCATCAGTCCTTCCAATGAATATTCAGGACTGGTCTTTAGAATGGACTGGTTGGATCTCCTTGCAGTCCAAGGGACTCTCAAGAGTTTTCTCCAACACCACAGTCCAAAAGCATCAATTCTTTGGTGCTCAGCTTTCTTTATAGTCCAACTCTCACATCCATACATGACCACTGGAAAAACCATAGCTTTGATTACACGGACCTTTGTTGGCAAAGTAATGTCTCCGCTTTTTAATGTATTGTCTAGATTGGTCATAGCTTTTCTTTCAAGGAGCAAATGTCTTTTAATTTCATGGCTGCAGTCACCATCTGCATTGATTTTGGAGCCCAAGAAAAGAAAGTCTGTCACTGTTTCCATTGTTTCCCCATCTATTTGCCATGAAGTGATGGGACTGGATGCCATGATCTTTGTTTTTTGAATGTTGAGTTTTAAGCCAGCTTTTTCACTCTCCTCTTTCACTTTCATTAAGAGGCTCTTTAGTTCCTCTTTGCTTTCTGCCATAAGGGTGATGTCATCTGCATATCTGAGGTTGTTGATATTTCTCCTTGCAGTCTTGATTCCAGCTTGTGCTTCATCCAGCCTGGTATTTCGCATGAGGTACTCTACATCTAAGTTAAATAAGCAGGGTGATAATATACAACATTGATGTACTTCTTTCCCTATTTGGAACCAGTCTGTTGTTACTTGTCCGGTTCTAACTGTTGCTTCTTGACCTGCATACAGATTTCTCAGTAGGCAGGTAAGGTGGTGCTAATCTCTGCTTGAACTCAATTTGCCCACACACTGCAGTAAAGTATGAAATGCTCCCAGGGGAAAGCTTATTAAATGTAGGTCTCATGGTGGCTCAGATGGCAAAGAATCACCTGCAATGCAGAAGATCAGGGTTCGATCCCTGGGTCGGGAATATCCTCTGGAGAAGGGAATGGCTACCCACTCCAGTGTTCTTGCCTGAAGAATTCCAAGGTCAGAGGAGCCTGGCAAGCTACAGTCCATGGGGTCCCAAAGAGTCAGACATGGCTGAGTGACTTTCATTTTCACCCAGTAAGCTTCTCTTCCTCAAGGATAATATCCTTTCCATTTCTCCCTCCGTTGTGTTCGTCTCTAGTATCTTCATACAGTTGTTTTTTATATCTTATTGAAGATTTATAATTGTTATTGGCAAGAGAGTTAATCTAATGCAGGCTACTCCTCCAGTCAGTAGAACTGGATAGATGTGTTTTGAGTCAAGGTTATTTAGAATTCACTATAAAGATGAAGAAGTAAATTAAACAAGCAGCAATAATATTTATATTTTAATGGGTTAGTTTCTGTTTTGTATTTTGGGTGTTTGTGATATTTAGAAGAATTTGATATGATAGGTTTGCAGTCCTAACTTATAATGTGTAATTAAATAATTTGTTTAAGTCTGTGGTTTAATGTTTAAATCTTATTTTATAAATAATATGGGAAGAATGAAAGGCATTTTAGATTCTTATTTATATTTAACTTATTGGATATACAAATATTCTTAAATACTTGAGTGAGGTCTCCCTGTAAATCAGATATTGAAATACTTAAAAAGGTAATAGACTATATTAGACTCAAAATTCAATTTGAAATGATTAAAGCATTTAATGAAATTTGTAAATAGGACCAGAATTAATACTAACTCCTTATTAAAGACTATTAAAATTTTCTACATTTACAAGGAAAATAAGATAGTGATTAATATTATAAGTTGAATATTGTATTTGTAATTTTATTTATTTTTAAAATTAATTTTTATTGGAGTATAGTTGATTTACAATGTTGTTTTAGTTTCTGCTGTACAGCAAAGTGAATCAGTTATACATATATCCTCTCTTTTTAAGATTCTATCCCCATATAAGTCATTACAGAGTATTTAATAGAATTCCCTGTGCTATACAATGTATTTGTAATTTTACTATGTTTGACAATTAATTTTAAACCAATATTCTAAATGAGTATTTATTGATATAAAGTCCGTGGATTTGGACTCTTGTAAGACTGGCTTAAAGTGACTCTGGGTCACAATTTACTTAATGTCTGTCATCCTCAGTTTCTTTATCTGTAAAATGAGAATAGTGATGCTTCCCTAAAAGTACATGTTTCAATAAATAATAATGTCCATGATAGTAATAATGATGATTTAATGATAATAGTTTTAAAAGAGAGTTATAGAGCAATGTGCACAGTATGATTCCATTTATTTTGGTTAAAAAATAAGGTATGCAAAGATAGGTATCTAAAAATTTCCAGAAGATTATATACATTAATTTTTACATATGACTATCATTTTAAAAATTCCCACAATGTAAATATATTATGACATCTATTTGTTGTATGTATGTGTGTATGTGTTCATATAGAAAACTTCCAGTTAGTTATTTTGTGAAATACGATCATGAGTAACTTTTACTACTTTTTTCTTAATTTTATTTATTGTCTGTGTTGAACAGATATAACATAATCAGCAGAAACACATACCTGAACATTTTAAAGTCAAGAAAAAGACACCTTTCCTTGGTTTTAATCTTGCTGGAGATCTTATCTCAAGGGTTCCAGGAGGTAGAAGTCATGCTCAGTATCTGTCATCCATCACACAATCATTAAGTCACTGAAAAATCCCCGTGTGGTGTATTTGCTTTGAGATTGGGTGCTGACTGATTTCCATCCATACACACTTCATTCTGGCAGTAAATGTGGTCTTGCTTCCCGAGGTAGTAGAGGTACAAGCCTTTGCCTGAGTCTCTCTAGTAGAGTGGGTACCTTGAGAAGCCGTAAAAGTAGGAGGGACCTTTGATCCTTTCACTTTCTCCTTTACCCCCCTTTTCATTCTTCATGCTCTCTGATAAGACTTGACCCCTCCTGAGGCCCCCCTGAGACTGCCCATCCCAGGGGAAATTTTCAAATCTCTCTCTCAAACTCCTTCCTCTTCCCAGGACCCAGGTCATAATTTCCAGATGTCCACTGGACATTCCCACCTCAGATTCAGCAAACCAAACACCGCCAGTTTCACAGCCTGCAGGCCAGCTTTTTGTCCTTTTTTTGGGATAATAATTAATGGGATCTCCAATTTACTTAACCAGGTAAATGTACATAACCTTGTCTGTCATTTCCTCCTAGAGGCTTTTCCTGACTATCTCGCTCCCAGAGACTAAACCTTCCCTCACCTGGGCAATCCAGGCTCCATGGCACAAATAACTTTTAGATCACCTCTCACTTTAGATCAGGACTCTTTGCTTATATTATTTTGTCCTTGACAAGATCACATATTCCTTGAAACTAGGGATACAGCAGGATATCCCAGAACTGACCACGATGCCTGTAAAGATGTTCTCATCACTTGTTAATTGTCTTGAAGCAAAAGCAATCCATTTTACTCCCTCACTGAGAAGAGGCAACATTTCTTTACAGAGGAATCCCAAATAATCTTTGTAGATACCTTCACCTCCTACTCCATGTATGGCCTGGACTGTTACTCACTTCCAAAGAGTAGCATATAGGAAAGGAAAAAATAATAACTTTACAGTTTAGATATCTTGCCAATACCACCTTTATCAAGTGACAAAGGCTAACATGGTCAGTGGGTACCTTGAGATGTCTTGCAGATAGCAGGCACCCCGATGGGATGTGATGAGAAAGGCACTTCACCTCTGCACTACACTTTCCCCAAACCTGTAACCTTAGTCTAACCTTGAGAAAACACCTGACAAACCCAGACCAGGGGACAGTCTACAAATACCTGGTCTGTACTCCTCAAAACTGTCGAGGTCATTAAAAACACAAATTTTAAAAGGAAAGACTTGAAAAACTGTCCCAGACCAGAGAAAACTAGGAAAAAATGATAAGTAAATGTAATGTGGGGTCTTGATTTGGATCCTGGAACATAAAAAGGACAGCCTGGTGAAATCTGATAAAATCTGGAGTTTAGTTAATGGTAATGTACCATGAGAAATGCTGGGCTGGAATCAGGATTGCCGGGAGAAATATCAATAACCTCAGATATGCAGATGACACCATCCTTATGGCAGAAAGGGAAGAAGAACTAAAGAGCCTCTTGATGAAAGTGAAAGAGGAGAGTGAAAAAGTTGGCTTAAAGCTCAACATTCAGAAAACTAAGATCATGGCATCCAGTCTCATCACTTCATGGCAGATAGATGGGGAAACAGTGGAAACAGTGGCTGACTTTATTTTTCTGGGCTCCAAAATCACCGCGGATGGTGATTGCAGCAATGAAATTAAAAGACGCTTACTCCTTGGAAGGAAAGCTATGACCAACCTAGATAGCATATTCAAAAGCAGAGATATTACTTTGCCAACAAAGGTCCGTCTAGTCAAGGCTATGGGTTTTCCAGTAGTCATGTATGGATGTGAGAGTTGGTCTATAAAGAAAGCTGAGCACTGAAGAATCGATGCTTTTGAACTGTGGTGTTAGAGAAGACTCTTGAGAGTCCCTTGGACTGCAATGAGATCCAGCCAGTCCATCCTAAGGGAGATCAGTCCTGGGTGTTCATTGAAAGGACTGATGTTTAGCTGAAACTCCAATACTTTGGCAACCTGAAATGACTCATTAGAAAAGACCCTGATGCTGGGAAAGATTGAGGGCAGGAGGAGAAGGGGACGACAGAGGATGAGATGGTTGATGGCATCATCGATTTGATGGACATGGGTTTGGGTGGACTCTGGGAGTTGGTGATGGACAGGGAGGCCTGGCGTGCTGCGGTTCATGGGGTCGCAAAGAGTCGGACACGACTGAGCGACTGAACTGAACTGAACTGAATGTACCATGTACCATGTTGCCTTTTTAGTTTGGACAAATGCACCATGGTAATTTAAGATGACAGTATTTGGAGAAACCAAAACTGGGTAGATGAGGAGTTCTCGGTACTACATTTGCAATTTTCTGTAAGTCTAAAATTTTCCAAAATTAAAAGTTTATTTAAAAAAATCACTCCCCATGTACTATATCCTCTGTAACAGGCTGAAAGGTTAAACATCTCTGTTTGGATATAAATGGAATCTAGTTAGAAAATATGTAGTAGAATTGAACAATTAAAGCAACATAATTTATTTTTTATTTTATACTGATTATAATGGCCTATACAAGAAAATACCAATTGGCTACATATCCGTTCTTAACTAACTGAACCCATGTTGGCACTCAGCTGAATGGCTATATTTATTGCCTACCTTGTAGCTCAGGTGACCCTGTGGCTAACTTCTGGTCAATGCTATGGAAACAGGAAGGGTATGACATTTCCAGGAAAACTTCTTTAAAGGGCTAGGTGCTTCCATCCTCTTTCCTGCTACTGGTATGGGATTGGGAAGCCTCTGAGGTGGCGCACTGAGGTGGATGGAGCCACAAGAGGGCATTAGTCTGAATCTGATGACATCTTGGAGGTATCACACCTAATCCTCACTAACACAAGATCATACACATCCATTTTTTAAAAGGGAAAAATTCAGAAAAGAATATTGGTGCATATGAAGGAAAATAAAAATGGCCTGAAATTCTACCATGTAGAAATCCAGTACCATTTATGAGATAAATACATACATATTAAATTGGAAAAAAAGACTCTTACAATCCTGTACATGGAGTTTTCTATTTTATTTTTAAAAACTTAATATTATATCATTGACACTTTTGTATATATATATTTTTATTTTTATTTTGCTTAACTTTACAATATTGTATTGCTTTTGCCATACATCAAAATGAATCTGCCACAAGTATACATGTGTTCCCCATCCTGAACCCTCCTCCCTCCTCCCTCCCCATACCATCCCTCTGGGTCATCCCAGTGCACCAGCCCCAGGCATCTGTTATCAGGCATCGTACCTGGTCTGGCGACTCATGTCAAATATGATATTATACATATTTCAATGCTATTCTCCCAAATCATCCCACTCTCTCCCTCTTCCAGAGTCCAAAAGACTGTTCTATACATCAGTGTCTCTTTTGCTGTCTCGTAAACAGGGTTATTGTTACCATCTTTCTAAATTCCATATATATGTGTTAGTATACTGTATTTGTGTTTTTCTTTCTGGCTTACTTCACTCTGTATCATAGGCTCCAGCTCCATCCACCTCATTAGAACTGATTCAAATGTATTCTTTTTAATGGCTGAGTAATATATGTATTTTTTGGAAAATAGTGTTTGGAAAATTTATTATTTTGAAAATACTGTTTATCAAAATATTGTTCGATGTTTGTACAATATGCATTATGGTGATGAATGACTGTGATGAGTATGAATTTGATTCATACTCATGAGTCAAATTGAACACTTTGACTCGTGTTCAGGACTCACTTGGGCCACTGACTGTGTAACTCTGGCAAGTTGTGTCACCTCTTGAAACAAAATGGGAGTAACCTTTTAGAGTTATTGGGAAGATTAAAATTAGTTAATGCATATAAAATCTCTAGCACAAGGCCTAGATTTTAGTAAGTTGATTTAAAAAAAAATAATTCATTAATTTGACTGTACAGGTTCTTAGTTGCAGCATGCAGGATCTTTAACTGTAGCATGTGGGATCTAGTTCACTGGTCAGGGATTGAACCCAGGCCACTGGAGGCCTGGAGTCTTAGCCACTGGACCCCAGAGTTGTCCCAGTAAGTTCTTAATAAATACAAACTATTGTGATTATCATTATCATCCTTTAATCAGTTTCTTCTTCATGGGCAGTTAACCTGTCAGGGTCTAATTCAGAAATAGACAATCAATTAGAGTTCAATTAAAAAAAGAAAGCAATGGAAGCCACATGAAAACTTAGAAGAAATTTAACACAGAGAATTGGTTACAAAGGTGATAAGAAAGCTGAGAAATAAAATAGAGGAAATTAGAAACCCCAAAGGCAAGAAGGCACTACTACTGTTAGGTGGAAGAGAGGGAAAGGCAGTAACCAGAGCCCAGGGCCAGGGTCACTGGTAGAAGCTACAATCATGGCAGACCTTTCCTATGGGAGCTCAAACCAGGGAAGAAATTCACCTACTTCTGGAGATGCCATCTGACGTGAAGAGGGCTGGATTTTCTACCTCCAGAACCTCCCATTGCAGACCCATCAAGGTACCTGGAAATGGAGTCTTCAGGGATCAGCCTTGAGATACAGAGCAGAGCAGAGAAAGAGAATTGGGATGGAGTGGATCTGATGGAAACAGACTCAGGACCAGCATAGTCGATCCCTTTTACTATCCAGCATTCATTCTTATGCTCCCACCTATATTTAATGTCAGATGTGAAACACCTCTCTCCTACAAAAGCCTTCTCCATCTTCCCTCTGACAGGAGGAGCTGCAAAGTCCATCAGTCATCATATTAATCTTGGATCCAAGATCTCCAGGTAAATTTCAGCACTCTCCATCTAGTTTGGATGTGGCTTCTCATGGCCTAGTGAATTCATTGTGAAATTAAGCATCAACAACATTTTTCACATAAAATATGAGGGGGAGAGGAAAAGGGGAAAAAATGATCAATAGATAATAGGTCCACAAAAATATGTACAGACCCTTCAGTTCTTATTTCTCTAACTGGTCACAAGGGTCATCACTGATATTTTCTCACTGAAAAATTGAGATTCCATCACCATTCCATGCTACCTTGGCTGTTAAGTCAGTCCATTGGTTATTTGGGATTATTTACTTGATGAAAAATATCTTCATACCTAAATGGTCTAAGTCTTTATTTTTCTATGGTTTTATTGGGTTACTTTCATCTTTAATTGAACTTTAATATTGGACATGCATTTACTGTTCTTTAGCTATTTCCAGATTCTAAATGGCTCCCTAATGACTATCCTAAGTCCCAAATATGGTCATTCCTGCACCAGATGTGTAGCAGCAACTTAATTTTCCCGTGATAATTAATACCAATAACCCCTGGCCTGCTTTCTCAGTTTGACCTGAGGAATCCTGAATGGTCAGTAGCCCCTACTCCGCTTCAAGTTTAATGGGACCATTATTTTATCTCCTGAAGACATAACACTTTTCTGGAGGACCTGGTTCACAAAAGTAGTAGAACCCAAGGTTTGGGGATGGGGAACAAGAGCTTGCCCAGTGATTTATCGGGTACAACGGTGAAAGTGGCCCCTCCCAGTTTTACATCTTAGTTCCCAGAGCCTTCAGGGCAGCACTTCAACCTCATAGGGACTAACTCCGAGTTGTTGCTGTTGTTGCTGTTTAGTCACTAAGTTGTGTCCGACTTTGTCCATCAGCTGGGCAATAGAAGGTCCTCATATGGCGGTGTGAATTGAAGGAGGATCCGCACTGTAGCAAATGGTGATAGATGTAACTTGCTTGTTTCTTCCAGATGTACTTGAACCTAATCTCACAGACAGCACTTCCAATGAAAAGAAATTGTTTCTGCTCACACCAACCCTTATGGCTTAGCGGGTTTGAGAGCACTCAATTCATGATAGGAAGCTCAAGCCACATCATCACTCAGAGTCCATGGTATAGTAGATGCTGTGGCACCCTGCCCCAATCCAGGACTGAGACAGTCCTTGTCTTCCTAAGATAACACTTTCTGCAAGAACATGATCATAGTTGATCCCCCTTTGAAATTTCCCAGAGCCTGTGGAAGCAGACTTGCTCAAAGTTCTGCTCCCCTCTCTGGGGGAAACCCACATCCAGTACCTGGTTGTTGTAGCAATATCTGGCTCCCTTTTCTCTTTAAAGCAAGACAACTCTATAGAGACAGCTCAACTCCAGAACTCCCTGTGTCATCAGTTGAGGCTTCTGTTGCCACTGCATCACCATTCAACTTCTCCTCTTGCCCAAACCTGACTCTTTTAGTCTTACAGTTGTTGTACCCAAGTGCAGTCCCCAATATGCCTCCTGTCTCAGACATTCTCCATCTCAGAGTTGACTTTTTGGGGAACCAAACACACAGTCGAGTGTTTAAACTCTGTGAAGTCCTTGAGGCATGTCAGGGTCTGCTCAGGAGAAGAATAGTTATCAGCTCAGAAAGGCACAGCTTTGTTTCAAAACTCTATGGGACTATGCTGTGATTCTCTTGCTGGAATTTCCTATTCCACACAACTTTGAGAACTTCTCAGGTGATCCCGTGGTTAAGTAACCACCTGCCAATGCAGGGAACATGGATTCAATCCCTGGTCCGGGAAAATCCTGCATGCTGTGGGGCAGCTAAGCCCATGCACCACAACTACTGGGTCTATGCTCTGCAACAAGATAAGCCACCACAATCAGCCTGTGCTCCCAGCTAGAGAATAGCCTATGCTCACTGCAATGACAGAAAGCTTGCATGCAGCAGTGAAGACCTAGCACAGCCAAAAATAAAAATATTTATTTTTTTTGAGTACCACTGAATCTGTTGTGTCATAAGCCTGAGTGACAGCCTGTACCCACTAAAGAATTTGCTCTTACTCCAAGCCCCACTTGAAGACTTAGTCTTGCAGATCATGTGGTAGATAGGTTGGACCATCATACCCAAGTACAGAATATATATCCTCAGAAATGGTACAGATAGTTCAGTAAGATACATTAATTTTACATATACTCACTGATGTCTACTGTACATCAGTCACTCTGGGAGATGTAGGGAAAAAATGAAAAGTGGATTCAGCCTTAAAAGAATTACATCTAGTCAGTTGCAAAGCAAAATGAGCCATGATGATGGCTCTTTGTGGGCAGTGCCATATTATATTTATGTATGAAGTGTCATGAGCATGCAAGAAGAGAGTCATCATTCCTACCCTGGCAGGCTGGAGGAAGAGGTGATATCTGGTCATATTAAACTGTAGACTGATCAGCTCAATGAACAACAAAATACTTTTCTGAAGCCAGATATTAAAGGTATTTATATGATTTATGAGATTTAATGATTTAAATTTAATGATTCTGAGATTTAAGCTGTTTCAAAGTACATAATTCACCTATCATATAAATTTGTTTTCTGGGTTTGGATCCTAAAAAATACAACAGAATGAATTTCTGTTTCTATTTTGTGAAGGGGTAATTTAAAAATAATTAAGATAATTTCTTCTCTTCAAAACAACAACAATATAATTCTCACTATTTTAATTTTCTGCTCATGGCCTGGCATTGACAATGATTAAAAAACTATACACTTAATTATAGATTATATGCTAAATGGATGTTCTAAGTAGATTGTTGAATATGCAATATTGGCACCAAATTTTAAGAGTTGAACACAGCCTTTCTTTTGTTTCATGAATCAGATGCAAGATACTCAGAACACCCTGGCATTAATTCTCATTTACTATTTCTAAAGTTTTTCTTTTTTAACTAGGAAGTCTTTTTGGAAATAAAATCAGGAAATGTTTGGAGCAAACTTGGTGCAACAATCTATATACAATATATCATATACTCTTAAGTCAAACATAATCAAGATTGAATGATTTATATTTTGCTATTAACATGAAATATTATTTTGAGATTTTTTTTTTTAAAAAGGAAATTTTCTGATGCCTTTTTTCCCCTAAACCAACATGCACACAGCTATTGAAATGTCTTGCTTTACATTTGTGTACTTGAGGTGATGTTGATAGTTAATAATAATGTGTGTTAATTAATATACCTCTAATAGTATAAATTAGATACATTTGATGAATTCAAGCCTTTTTGGCTGTCAAACCTGATTGTTGGATGGTTGCTGATTCAAACCTTGTAAATTCACAGGAGATATGTCAGGTTTGCCCTTTGTTGTTGTTGTTGAGTTGTGCTTGCTTTGTTAGTGTTATCTTTGATCTCAGGTCCTTTTGTAGGCCCAATTTTACCACATTTGGGGCAGGTTACTTAAGCTAAAAGGAGAGTATAGTCTGTAGATCCGTGTGGCCCAGTGTCTGTAAACTTCAGTGCATTGCCCTGAGAAACCGTCAGGGGCACAGTTGTGAGCTGCTTCAGGTCGTGGGGACGCTGCTCATCCCTCACCTCCTGGGAGTCCCCTGGAGAACACGTGGACGTCATGGTATGGGTGTGATGCTGCTGAGCTGCTGCCGAGTCACTTCAGTTGTGTCCGACTCTGTGCAACCCCAGAGGCGGCAGCCCACCAGGATGCCCCGTCCCTGGAATTCTCCAGGCAAGAACACCGGACTGGGTTGCCATCTGATAGGAACTGAATATTATCACTAATCTAATTCTGTGTCTCTGAAATTTGACAGTAAAAGCATTTAGGGCCCAGTGAGGTGGGTGAAATCTGAGGACAGAGGTCCATCAGCAGTGTCTGCAGATGGACTCCACTGCTTCTAGCAGAGGTGACAGAGCTTGTGATGCTGGGCAGCCCCCTCTGCAGCAGCTCCCCTGGTGGGTGGTTTAGGCCAGGGCTACTGCAGGATGCAGTCAGATTTTTCTGTGTACCCTGTATGGGGTAAAACTAAGGCAGCTTTGCATCTATCCTGAAAGAGCGAGCCTTTGAAGCTGCATGATGGGGAGTCTGCTGTGTGATTCGGTGAGCCACACCTGCCCCCACCCCACCCCACTAGTGTCAGCCCCTTGGAGACCACTGCAGGGGTGCAGTTGGAAGGAGGCTAAAAGACTAGATCTAACCAAGGGGGGAGGGTGGGTTGGGATGAATTGGGAGATTGGGATTGACATATATACACTCTTGATACTGTGTATAAAAAAGATTACTAATGAGAACCTACTGTATAGCCAGGGAACTCTACTCAGTGCTCTGTGATGACTTAAATGGGAAGGAAAGTAAAAAAAAAAAGAGGTGGCGCTAGTGGTAAAGAGCCGCCTGCCCATGCAGGAGACATAAGAGATGCGGATTTGATCCCTGGGTTGGGAAAATCCTCTGGAGGAGGGCATGGTAGCCCACTCCAGTATTCCTTCCTGGAGAATCCCATGGACAGAGGAGCCTGGTGAGCTACAGTCCATAGGGTTGCACAGAGTTGGACATGACTGAAGTGACTTAGCACACAAACACACGTAGCTGATTCACTTTGCTATACAGCAGAAACTAGCACAGCATTCGGAGAAGGCCATGGCACCCCACTCCAGTATTTTTGCCTGGAAAATCCCATGGATGGAGGAGCCTGGAAGGCTGCAGTCTATGGGGTTGCTGAGGGTCGGGTATGACTGAGCGTCTTCACTTTCACTTTTCACTTTCATGCACTGGAGAAGGAAATGGCAACCCACTCCAGTGTTCTTGCCTGGAGAATCCCATGGACGGAGAAGCCTGGTGGGCTGCCGTCTATGGGCCTGGTGGGCTGCCGTCTATGGGGTTGCTGAGGGTCAGGTATGACTGAGCGTCTTCACTTTCACTTTTCACTTTCATGCACTGGAGAAGGAAATGGCAACCCACTCCAGTATTCTTGCCTGGAGAATCCCAGGGACGGGGGAGCCTGGTGGGCTGCCGTCTGTGGGGTCACACAGAGGTGGACATGACTAAAGTGACTTAGCAGCAGCAGCAGCACAACATTATAAAGCAACTATATTCCAATAAAAATTTAAAAAAACAAAAAAGACTAGATTGTAAATGCTCTCACCACACCAAAGAAGCGGATCTTCTCGTGGGGTGACCTTTGCCAAGAAGGAGGAATCAAGTGGCACCAGTCAGACGCTGGTAAGGTCCAGGAGTGCAGTCCTCGGGTGTGCAGTCCCCTTTGGGGTGAGGGGATATACTACAGAAGCCCAGAGCCTCTGGAAGGGGAGCGCCCCCTTCACATGTCAGGAGCCCTGCCCGAGAGCCTGTCACTCCTGCCCAGGCCCACAGTGTCCTGCTCAGTGGGGCACAGACAGTGAGTGGTGGCTTTTCTAGCCCCGGGGTCTGGTGGCAGATCAAGAACACTCAGTCACTCTCTAGGAGAGCCCCCTCCAACCTGAGCCTGACAGGGGACCATCTCTGACATGCACCCAAACCTCACTGTCTTCATACGCTGACTCAGTCTCAGCCTTATGTAGGGGCTCCAGGTTGAATTTAGTAGGCTCTGCTCTGTTCACTGGCCTCCTGTGTTCTCTTTGGTTTATGTTTATTTTCATATATTTAAATGTTTATGAGGGCTTCCCAGGTGGCTCTGGGGTAAAGAATCTTCTTGCCAATGCAGGAGATGCGGATTCAATCCCTAGGTTGGGAAGATCCCCTGGAGTAGGAAGTGGCAACTACTCCAGTATTCTTGCTTGGAGAAATTCCATGGACAGAGGACCCCGGAAGGGCTACAGTCTGTAGAGTTGCAAAAAAGTCGAACATGACTTAGCGACTAAACAATGATGACAACAAATGTTTATGAATAAGTGATAGAATGACGTAGTCCGGAATTAAACAGCAATAAATGGTTATATACAGTGAAAACGCTTCCCTTCCACCCCCAGTCCATCTTCTCTCCAGGGGCAACTGTTATTGTCAGATCCTTCTGACTATCTGAGATTTTATATGCATACATATATCTGTGTCTCAACAAGTATCTATTTTCTATCCCTGGCAGCCTCCTGGTAGAATACCATGTACATAGTCTTACACTTTTTTCACTTAATTTATCTCGGAGAGGTTTGTTTTCATATTAGTACATTAAAAGCTTTGTTACTATTTTTGACAGTTACGTGATTTTCCTCTGTATGTATGTATCACATTTTATTTAACCAGTCACCTATTGATGGATATTTAGATGGTTTCTGATCTTTTGATATTACTATATTGTATAGAATGACCTGGTACAGTATGATTCCCATGTGTGAAAATATTTACAAGGATCAATTCTGAGAAGATAAAAATCCTAAGTCAAAAGGTACGAATAGTCAGGATATTTATAGAAACTGCCAAATCATCCACCATAAACGCCACACCAGTTTCCAGTCCCTCAAAGACTGTGTGAAAGAACTGGGTTTTTTTGAATCTTTACCATCCCAGTGTATTATCAATCTTTTTTATTTTTGCCAGCCTACTAGATTAAAAGTGAGATCTCAGTGGGATTTTAATTTGTTTTTCCTTAGTAAGAGTGAAGTTAAGCATAGATTCGACTTCCCTGGTGGCTCAGACGGTAAAGTGTCTGTCTACGATGCTGGAGACCCGGGTTCGATCCCTGGGTTGGGAAGATCCCTTGGAGAAGGAAATGGCAATCCACTCCAGTACTATTGCCTGGAAAATCTCATGGACAGAGGAGCCTGGTAGGCTATAGTCCATGGAGTCGCAAAGAGTCGGACACGACTGAGTGACTTCACGTTCATGTTCAAGCATAGATTCATATGTCTAAGATGAATGCATTTTTATTTATCTGTGAACTGTCTGTTCCATCCTTTATCCATTTTTCGACTGAGTTATCTGTCTACCAATGCTTTATATATGTTCCTTTGGGCTGTACTTTGAGTATTTCTGGCACTTGCATGTTTATTTTTCTCATGGTATTTTGGGTGTGTGTGTAGTCAAATTTATCATACATGCATATATGTATGTACATGTGTATATATATCCCCCCTACTTTTTGCATGGCTTCTGGATTTGTGTTTTAGAAAAGGATTCCTCACTCTTATACTGAAATTTTTTCATCTTTATTTATTCTAGTACTTTGATTGTTTCTTCCGTTTTTATACATACATTTTGATCCATTTGTCATTTGTCCTTGTGTAAGCTGCATGGCTACCCAGATGTTGCAATACCACTTATTAAATAACTCATCTTTCCCCCACTGATTAGAACTATAATCTATAATTATTTATATTTATAATTATGCTATGCTATGCTAAGTCACTTCAGTCGTGTCCGACTCTGTGCGACCCCATAGACGGCAGTCCACCAGGCTTCCTCATCCCTGGGATTCTCCAGGCAAGAACACTGGAGTGGGTTGCCATTTCCTTCTCCAATGCATGAAAGTGAAAAGAGAAAGTGAAGTCGCTCAGTCATGTCCGACTCCTAGCGACCCCACGGACTGCAGCCTACCAGGCTCCTCCATCCGTGGGATTTTCCAAGCAAGAGTACTGGAGTGGGGTGCCATTGCCTTCTCCGATTTATAATTATAAACTATAATTATTGCCACATTTTTTGTTTTTATTTAGATCTCCTGAATCTTCTATTATTTTTCATTGATTTCAGTACCACCTTTTAAATTACTATACTAAGTGAAAGGAATGTTGGTCCCTCATTATTTTTATCAGAATTCCTCTGAATATTATTGCTTATTTATTGCCTTATTGTTCAAAATAAAAACTGAGGACTTCCCTGGTGATCCAGTGGTTAAGAATCCACCTTGCGGTGCAGGGGACCCAGGTTCGATCCCTGGTCAGTGAAGATCCGACACGCTGCTGGCCAACAAAACTTGTGCACCACAGCTACTGACCTCGACGCTCTAGAGTCCGTGAGCCACACCTGCTGAAGACCGCGCGCCCTGGAGCCCATGCTCCGCAACAGGAGAAGCCACTGCCGTGAGAGGACTGCCCACTACAGCTAGGGCGTGGCCCCTGCTTGCTGCCACTACGGAAAGCCCACGAACAGCGATGAAGACGAGTGCAGCCAAAAATAAAGTTAAAAAAAACTAGAACCAGCCCGTCTACACGCACACAAAAGATGAAAAACCCACGTTAACTTAAAGAATATTGACATCTTTGACATATTGATTGATTCTTCTCATGCATGTGGTGAACTTACATTTATTCAAGTATTTTCTTGAGCCTCACAGTTAAGGTTCTCATGCCATAGATCTTGCCCTGGACTTCAAGTCTACCATTGTGTGGCCACCGCTGAACCAGTGAGAAGGGTCCAGACTGCACTAACCACCCAAGGGGCTACCAGTGGCATGAATCATTTTTTTAATAGAAAATCAACTTAATTGAGGTATAATCTACATATAATATATTATATATTATTCATGAATTTTTACTCAAAACATGTAAAAGAATTTTGTTCACCACAATGAGATATCATTCCACACCTTTCAGAAAGGCTATAATCAGAAAGACAACAAATGACAAATGTTGGAAAGCATATGGAGAAAAGACAACCTTCATGCACTGTTGGGAATGTAAACTGGTGCAGCCGCTATGGAAAACAGTATGGAAATACCTCAAAAAATTAGAGGTACCATCAGATCAGATCAGATCAGATCAGATCAGTCGCTCAGTCGTGTCCGACTCTTGCGACCCCATGAACCGCAGCACGCCAGGCCTCCCTGTCCATCACCAGCTCCCGGAGGTCACTCAGACTCGCATCCATCGAGTCAGTGATGCCATCCAGCCATCTCATCCTCTGTCGTCCCCTTCTCCTCCTGCCCTCAATCCCTCCCAGCATCAGAGTCTTCTCCAATGAGTCAACTCTTCGCATGAGGTGGCCAAAATACTGGAGCTTCAGCTTTAGCATCATTCCTTCCAAAGAAATTCCAGGATTGATCTCCTTCAGAATGGACTGGTTGGATCTTCTTGCAGTCCAAGGGACTCTCAAGAGTCTTCTCCAACACCACAGTTCAAAAGCATCAATTCTTCGGCGCTCAGCCTTCTTCACAGTCCAGCTCTCACATCCATACATGACCACAGGAAAGATCATAACCTTGACTAGGCGAACCTTTGTTGGTAAAGTGATGTCTCTGCTTTTGAATATGCTATCTAGGTTGGTCATAACTTTCCTTCCAAGGAGTAAGCGTCTTTTAATTTCATGGCTGCAGTCACCATCTGCAGTGATTTTGGAGCCCAGAAAAACAAAGTCTGACACTGTTTCCACTGTTTCCCCATCTATTTCCCATGCAGTGATGGGACCAGATGCCATGATCTTCGTTTTCTGAATGTTGAGCTTTAAGCCAACCTTTTCACTCTCCACTTTCACTTTCATCAAGAGGCTTTTTAGCCCCTCTTCACTTTCTGCCATAAGAATGGTGTCATCTGCATATCTGAGGTTATTGATATTTCTCCCGGCAATCTTGATTCCAAATTGTGTTTCTTCCAGTCCAGCATTTCTCATGATGTACTCTGCATATAAGTTAAATAAACATGGTGACAATATGCAGCCTTGACGTACTCCTTTTCCTATTTGGAACCAGTCTGTTGTTCCATGACCAGTTCTAACTGTTGCTTCCTGACCTGCATACAGATTTCTCAAGAGGCAGATCAGGTGGTCTGGTATTCCCATCTCTTTCAGAATTTTCCATAGTTTATTGTGATCCACACAGTCAAAGGCTTTGGCATAGTCAATAAAGCAGAAATAGATGTTTTTCTGGAACTCCCTTGCTTTTTCCATGATCCAGCGGATGTTGGCAATTTGATCTCTGGTTCCTCTGCCTTTTCTAAAACCAGCTTGAACATCAGGAAGTTCACGGTTCACATATTGCTGAAGCCTGGCTTGGAGAATTTTGAGCATTACTTTACTAGCGTGTGAGAGGAGTGCAATTGTGCGGTAGTTTGAGCTCTCCTTGGCATTGCCTTTCTTTGGGATTGGGATGAAAACTGACCTTTTCCAATCTTGTGGCCACTGCTGAGTTTTCCAAATTTGCTGGCATATTGAGTGCAGCACTTTCACAGCATCATCATTCAGGACTTGGAATAGCTCCACTGGAATTCCATCACCTCCACTAGCTTTGTTCCTAGTGATGCTTTCTAAGGCCCATTTGACTTCACATTCCAAGATGTCTGGCTCTAGGTCAGTGATCACATCATCATGATTATCTGGGTCGTGAAGCTCTTTTTTGTACAGTTCTTCCGTGTATTCTTGCCACCTCTTCTTAATATCTTCTGCTTCTGTTAGGTCCACACCATCTCTGTCCTTTATCGTGCCCATCTTTGCATGAAATGTTCCTTTGGTATCTCTGATTTTCTTGAAGAGATCCCTAGTCTTTCCCATTCTGTTGTTTTCCTCTATTTCTTTGCATTGATCACTGAAGAAGGCTTTCTTATCTCTTCTTGCCATTCTTTGGAACTCTGCATTTAGATGTTTATATCTTTCCTTTTCTCCTTTGCTTTTCGCTTCTCTTCTTTTCACAGCTATTTGTAAGGCCTCCCCATGCAGCCATTTTGCTTTTTTGCATTTCTTTTCCATGGGGATGGTCTGGATCCCTGTCTCCTGTACAATGTCACGAACCTCATTCCATAGTTCATCAGGCACTCTATCTATCAGATCTAGGCCTTTAAATCTATTTCTCACTTCCACTGTATAATCATAAGGGATTTGATTTAGGTCATACCTGAATGGTCTAGTAGTTTTCTCTACTTTCTTCAATTTCAGTCTGAATTTGGCAATAAGGAGTTCATGGTCCGAGCCACAGTCAGCTCCTGGTCTTGTTTTTGCTGATTGTATAGAGCTTCTCCATCTTTGGCTGCAAAGAATATAATCGATCTGATTTCGGTGTTGACCATCTGGTGATGTCCATGTATAGAGTCTTCTCTTGTGCTGTTGGAAGAGGGTATTTGCTATGACCAGTGCATTTTCTTGGCAAAACTCTATTAGTCTTTGCCCTGCTTCATTCCGTATTCCAAGGCCAAATTTGCCTGTTACTCCAGGTGTTTCTTGACTTCCTACTTTTGCATTCCAGTCCCCTATAATGAAAAGGACATCTTTTTTGGGTGTTAATTCTAAAAGGTCTTGTAGGTCTTCATAGAACCTTTCAACTTCAGCTTCTTCGGCATTACTGGTTGGGGCATAGATTTGGATTACTGTGACACTGAATGGTTTGCCTTGGAAACGAACAGAAATCATTCTGTCATTTTTGAGATTGCATCCAAGTACTGCATTTCGGACTCTTTTGTTGACCATGATGGCCACTCCATTTCTTCTGAGGGATTCCTGCCCACAGTAGTAGATATAATGGTCATCCGAGTTAAATTCACCCATTCCAGTCCATTTTAGTTCGCTAATTCCTAGAATGTCAACATTCACTCTTGCCATCTCTTGTTTGACCACTTCCAATTTGCCTTGATTCATGGACCTGACATTCCAGGTTCCTATACAATATTGCTCTTTACAGCATCGGACTTTGCTTCTATCACCAGACACATCCACAGCTGGGTATTCTTTTTGTTTTGGCTCCATCCTTTCATTCTTTCTGGAGTTATTTCTCCACTGATCTCCAGTAGCATATTGGGCCCCTACTGACCTGGGGAGTTTCTCTTTCAGTATCCTATCATTTTGTCTTTTCATAATGTTCATGGGGTTCTCAAGGCAAGAATACTGAAGTGGTTTGCCATTCCCTTCTCCAGCGGACCACACCCTGTCATATCTCTCCACCATGACCCGCCCATCCCGGGTTGCCCCTCGGGCATGGCTTAATCTCATTGAGTTAGACAAGGGTGTGGTCCTTGTGTGATTAGATTGACTAGTTATCTGTGAGAATGGTTTTAGTGTATTTGCCCTCTGATGCCCTCTTTCAAGACCTACTGTCTTACTTGGGTTTCTCTTACCTGGGGCGTGGGGTATCTCATCCCGGCTGCTCCTGGCTGCTCCTGGCAAGCGAAGCACAGCCATCGCACCTTACCTTGGACGAGGGGTCTCTCCTCACCGCCGCCCTTCCTGACCTCGGTCGTGGGGTAGCTCTTCTCGGCTGTGCTTAGTGCGCTGGCCCTCACCGCCGTCCTTCCTCGGTCGTGGGGTAGCTCCTCTCCTAGTGCGCGACGCAGCCGGCGGGGCGCTCTTAGTGCGCGACGCAGCCGGCGGGGCGCTCTTAGTGCGCGACGCAGCCGGCGGGGCGCTCTTAGTGCGCGACATTTAAGAGCGACCTCGCCTGCCCGCGACCGGCGCGCCATTTAAGAGCGCCCAGCCGGCTGTGTCGCGCACTAAGAGCGCCCCTCCGGCTGCGTTGCGCACTAAGAGGTACCATACAGTCCAGCAATTCCACTTCTGGGTATTTTTCAACCCCCCCACCCAAACACTAATTTGAAAAGACATATGTTGCCTTATGTTCACTGCAGCATTATCCACAACAGTCAAGATACAGAAACAACCTATGTATCCATCAATATATGAATAGATAAGAAAGATGTGGTATGTGTATGTACACACACACACACACACACACACACACACACACACACACACATGGAATACTGCTCAGCCATAAACAAGAATGAAGTCTTGCCATTTGTGACAACATGGATGAACCTAGAGGGTATTCGGGGAAGGTAATGGCACCCCACCCCAGTACTTTTGCCTGGAAAATCCCACGGACGGAGGAGCCTGGTAGGCTCCAGTCCATGGGGTCGCTAAGAGTCGGACACGACTGAGCGACTTCACTTTGACTTTTCACTTTCATGCATTGGAGAAGGAAATTGCAACCCACTCCAGTGTTCTTGCCTGGAGAATCCCAGGGACAGGGGAGCCTGGTGAGCTTCCGTCTATGGGGTCGCACAGAGTCGGACACGACTGAAGCGACTTAGCAGCAGCAGAGGGTATTATGCTAAGGAAACAAGTCAGATGAAGATAAATATCATATGAGCTCACTTATATGTGGAAACAAAAACAAAACAAGCCAACCAATGAAACAAAATGAAAACAGATTCAGAGGACAAATGGCAATTGCCAGAAGAGAGGAAGTAGGGGGAGCAAAGTAGGTGAAGAGGATTAACAGGCACAAATCTCTGGTAATAAAATAAATGTCATGAATATGTAATATATAGCATAAGCAATATGTCAATAATGTAATAACATTGTATGGGGATAGATGGTTACAAGACTCATTGTGGTAAATTTATGCAAATGTAAGATCACTGTGTAATATACCTAAAACCAACATAATATTGTACATCAACTATATTTCAGTTTTAAAAAGGGAAAAAAATATAGCACATTGACACTAAAATGGAGGATTCTAGGAGCTTTTCCCAAGCCCATGAGCACATTGCTTAATCAAGGACTGCTGGGCACACTTTGTTGTTATTTAGTCACTAGTTCAGTTCAGTCGCTCAGTTGTGTTTGATTCTTTGTGACCCCTTGGACTGCAGCATACCAGGCTTCCCTGTCCATCACCAACTCCCAGAGCTTACTCAAACTCATGTCTGTCGAGTCAGTGATACCATCTAACCACCTCATCCTCTGTCATCTTCTTCTCCTCCTGCCTTCAATCTTTCCCAGCATCAGGGTCTTTTCCAGTGAGTCAGTTCTTTGCATCAGGTGGCCAAAGTATTGGAGCTTCAACTTCAGCATCAATCCTTCCAATGAATCATCAGGAGTGATTTCCTTTAGGATGGACTGTTTGGATCTCCTTGTAGTCCAAGGGACTCTTAAGAGTCTTCTCCAAGACCTCAGTTCAAAAGCATCAATTCTTTAGTACTCAGCTTTCTTTTGTTCAACTCTCTGCAACCCCATGGATTGCAGCCAGCCAGGCTTCTCTGTCCATGGAATTTCCCAGGCAAGAATACTGGAGTAAGTTGCCATTTCCTTCTCCAGAGGATCTTCCTGACCCAGGGGTCAAATGTACACCTCGTGCATTGAAAGGTGAATTCTTGACTGCTGAGCCAGCAGGGAAACCATATTGCATTTGCCTCCCTTTGGTCCCAGATAGGTCATATTTAACTCCTTTTTGAAGTCTATGACCCCAAAACATCATGGGTTGTTGGAATTGGAAGATGCCGTTTGGAGGCTAATGAGTCTAGTTGACCAGATCAGTATTATGAAGGAGAAAGAATGATGTATTAAGGCCAAGGAGATCTGGGCATACTCATCTTGGCCCATCTGGTATCCACCTGACTGGCCAAAACTTTCAGCTTTTTTGAGAGTCAATTTCCACAACAGAGAGATATGTATTGATAATACCTGCTTGGTCTACATTTAGGATTATTATGAGGGTTAAATGAGATAGAGTGTACAAAAGGTATTAGTAAAGTCAAAAGGTAATGAAAATATAAGGGATTATTATCTCTGCTCTAAAGAAACTCATCATCTAATGGGGTAATATATAGCTTTTGGGGTGTTGGTTACATGACTATGTTCACTTTGTGAAAATCCATTGAGCTGTGCAATGATAACTGTGTACCTTTCTGTATGAATATTAGGTTCAGTAGAGTTTACTGAAAAGTAAACTGGATTCATTTGAACTTTGTAATATGCATTCATAGATTTCAATGTAGCATTGTATTTTATCGGATGTTCCAATACAATTTATTTGCCTCTTCTCCTGGTGATGGACATTTGGATTGTTTCTGGTATGGGGCATTCATGAACAATGCTTGTGCATGTCTCCTAGGGCACATGAGCACAAGTTTCTCAGGGATTGGAACAGCTGAATTATTGTCTGTGGGCATCTTCAAGTTTACTAGATCATGCTAAACTGGTGTTTGAAGTTAAGCTCCAGTTCTCCTCCCCACCAGAACTGTATGAAATTACTCTCACTGGCTTGATGATGGTGGTGGTGGTTTAGTTGCTAAGTCATGTCCGACTCTTGCAACCCCATGAACTGTAGCCCGCCAGACTCCTCTGTCCATGGGATTTTCCAGGCAAGAATTCTGGAGTGGGTTTGCTTGATAGTCATTAGAATTTTTGCCAATCTGACCAGTGTTCTGTGATATCTAATTGTGATGTTACTTTGCATTTTCCTCACATTGAACCTATGTGTACTGGACTTTTGGATTTCTTCATTTGAAAACTCCTTCCTCAAGGCTTTGCCCACTTACCTACTGGGTTGTTTTCTTATTGATTCGGATTGAGGATTACTTAAGAGTTCTGGGACTCTGAGTGGACAAATACTCAGACACATTCTAATATGTTCCCATGGGAAGAAGTTACAGCTTTGACATCTCTGAGGTCACCAGCTGTACTTCTTCTCTCCACGTGTCACAGAGGAGGATGGATTTTCCATTATGTTTTTATTACTGATTCCTATCTCAATGCCATTATAGCTAATCCTTTTGAAATTGACTTATAGCCTTACTGTATAGGCACTTTTTCTAAATATTCCAGGTGTGATATGAAGGATGTATATTTTGCAGATGGTTGTTGTGGGTCTACACATGTGCATTATGTCAAGTGTGTTACATGAGCTATTCAAATCTGTATCCCTTGTTGATTTTTTTGTCTGCTTGTCCTATTAATTACTGAGATGAATATGCTAAAATATCCCATTGAAATAAAAGACTTGTCTATTTATCCTTGTAGTTCTGTCCACTTTTGCTTTATGTAAGACTCTTTTGGTCTATTTCACTTTCTATAGTACAAGTCCATGTCCTTAGTCCAGCTCATTGTCAACAGGAAAACAGAGCCCCTATATCTGCCTTGTGGTGTGGCCACAACCCCTGCATCATGAATCTTTTCCTTTCATCTTCCTTTATAATCCTGCCTCACTCACTTTACAGAAGAAAGGGACTTTATACACCCTTTTCCTTCTTACTATGGTTCTTTGCCTCTAGAGCAGCAAAGGGTACTCCGAAGTATTAGTTATTAATATTAATCACGAACCCATAAATTGAAGTCAAGGCTTTGTGTTTTTCATTAGTTAGACTTATATGTGTTAGGGACACAGAATGGCATTAGATTACGATGGGATTTTGATATATAACTTAAGACTGTTTAAAAAGCTGCATGACATTATGTAGTAAAATTTCTCCCATTTCCATCCACTGATATATATATATATATATATATATACACACACAAACATATTTTCTAATGATTTATGTATATAGAGATGGAAAGAGGAACAGAAGTTGTGTTAATCCTTGACTCAATCTAATCAGTTCAATTCAGTCTCTCAGTCATGTCCAACTCTTTGTGACCCTGTGGACTGCAGCATGCCAGGCTTCCCTGTCCATCACCAACTCAAGAGCTTGCTTGCTCAAATTCATGTCCATTGAGGCAGTGATGCCATCCAACCATCTCATCCTCTGTCGTCCCCTTCTCCTCCTGCCTTCAATCTTTCCCAGCATCAGGGTCTTTTCTAATGAGTCTGTTCTTTGCATCAGGTGGCCAAAGAATTGGAGTTTCAGCATCAGTCCTTCCAGTGAATATTGGACTGATTTCCTTTAGGATGGACTGGTTGGATCTCCTTGCAGTCCAAGGGACTCTCAAGAGTCTTCTCCAATACCACAGTTCAAAAGCATCAGTTCTTTGGTACTCAGCTTTCATTATAGTCCAACTCTCACATCTATACATGACTACTGGAAAAATCACAGCTTTGACCAGATGGACCTTTGTCAGCAAAGTAATGTCTCTGCTTTTTAATATGCTGTCTAGGTTGGTCATAGCTTTTCTTCTAAGAAACAAATGTCTTTTAATTTCATGGCTGCAATCACCATCTGCAGTGATTTTGGAGCCCAAGAAAAGAAAGTCTTTCACTGTTTCCATTGTTTCGAAGTGATGGGACCAGATGCCATGATCTTAGTTTTCTGAATGCTGAGTTTTAAGCCAAGTTTTTCACACTCTCCTCTTTCACTTTCACCGAGAGGCTCTGTAGTTCTTCACTTTCTTCCATAAGGGTGGTGCATCTGCATATCTGAGGTTATTGATATTTCTCCTGGCAATCTTGATTCCAGCTTGTGGTTCATCCAGCCTGGCATTTCGTATGATGTACTCTGCTTATAAGTTAAATGAGCAGGGTGACAATATACAGCCTTGATGTAATCTTTTCCCTATTTGGAACCAGTCTGTTGTTCCATGTCCAGTTCTAACTGTTGCTTCTTGACCTGCATACAGTTTTTGCAGAAGGCAGGTAAGGTGGTCTGGTATTCCCATCTCTTTGAGAATTTTCCACAGTTTGTTGTGATCTACACAATCAAAAGTTTTGGCATAGTCAGTAAAGCAGAAGTAGATGTTTTTCTGGAATTCTTTTGCTTTTTCTGTGATCCAACAGATGTTGGCAATTTGATCTCTGGTTCCTCTGCCTTTTCTAAAACCAGCTTGAACATCTGAAAGTTCACGGTTCACATACTGTTGAAGCCTGGCTTGGAGAATTTTGAGCATTACTTTGCTAGTGTGTGAGATGAGTGCAGTTGTGTGGTAGTTTGAGCATTCTTTGGCATTGCCCTTCTTTGGGATTGGAATGAAAACTGACCTTTTCCAATCCTGTGGCCACTGCTCAGTTTTCCAAATGTGCTGGCATATTGAGTGCAGCACTTTCATAGCATCATGTTTCAGGATTTGAAATAGCTCAACTGGAATTCCATCACCTCCACTAGCTTTGTTCGTAGTGATGCTTCCTAAGGCCCACTTGACTTCACATTCCAGGATATCTGGCTCCAAGTGAGTGATCACACCGTTGTGGTTGTCTGGGTCATGAAAATCTTTTTTGTATAGCTTTTCTGTGTATTCTTTCCACTTCTTAATATCTTATGCTTCTGTTAGTTCCATACCGTTTCTGTCCTTTATTGTTCCCATCTTTGCATAAAATGTTCCCTTGGTATCTCTAATTTTCTTAAAGAGATCTCTAGTCTTTCCCATTCTATTGTTTTCCTCTATTTCTTTGCATTGATCACTGAGGAGCACCTTCTTATCTCTCCTTGCTATTCTTTGAAACTCTGCATTCAAATGGGTATATCTTTCCTTTCCTCCTTTGCCTCTCACTTCTCTTCTTTTCTCAGCTATTTGTAAGGCCTCCTCAGACAACCATTTGCCTTTTTGCATTTCTTTTTCTTGGTGATGGTCTTGATCACTGCCTCCTGTATAGTGTCATGAACCTCCATCCATAGTTCTTCAGGTACTCTGTCTATCAGATCTAATCCCTTGAATCTATTTGTCACTTCCACTGCATAATTATAAGGGAATTTGATTTAGAGCATACTTGAAATGCCTAGTGGTTTACCGTACTTTCCTCAATTTAAGTCTGAATTTGTCAACAAGGAGTTCATGATCTGAGCCACAGTCAGCTCCTAGTCTTATTTTTGCTGACTGCATGATATATTCAATCTGATTTCAGTATTGACCATCTGGTGATGTCCATGTGTAGAGTCTTCTCTTGTGTTGCTGGAAGTGGGTATTTGCTATGACCAGTGCATTCTCCTGATAAAACTCTGTTAACCTTTGTCCTGCTTCATATTGTACTCCAAGGCCGAATTTGCCTGTTACTCCAGTTATGTCTTGACTTCCTACTTTTGCATTCTAGTCCCCTATGATGAAAAGGACATCTTTTGGGGGTATTAGTTCTAGAAGGTCTTGTAGATCTTCATAGAGCTATTCAACTTCAGCTTATTTGGCATTACTGGTTGGCGCATACCCCAACCAGTTGGGGCATAGACTTGGATTACTGTGATGTTGAATGGTTTGCCTTGGAAATGAACGGGGATCATTCTGTCATTTTTTTGAGATTGCACCCAAGTACTGCATTTTGAACTTTTGTTGATTATGAGGGCTGCTCCATTTCTTCTAAGGGATTCTTTCCCACAGTTTGAGATTGAGTTCTGGATTGAGTTATCATTGTCATTAATATTACCATATGCTGTGCTATGCTTTAGCTGCTCAGTCCTGTCTGACTCTTTGCAACCCCATGGACTGTAGCCTGCCAGGCTCTTACTAATATTAGGGGCTTCCCAGGTAGCTCAGCTGGTAAAGAATCTGCCTGCAATGTGAGAGACCCCAGTTTGATTCCTGGGTTGGGAATTTCCCCTGGAGAAGGGATAGGCTACCCACTCCAGTATTCTTGGGTTCCCTGGTGGCTCAGATGGTAAAGAATCTGCCTGCAATGCGAGAATCCTGGGTTGGATCCCTGGGTTGGGAAGATCCCTGGAGGAGGGCTTAGGAAACCCACTCCAATATTCTTGCCTAGAGAATCCCCATGGACAAAGGAGCCTGGCAGGCTGCAGTCCATGGGGTTGCAAAGAGTCAGATACGACTGAGCAACTAAGCACAGCACAGCACAGCACATACTAATATTAACGGCAATGATAACTCAATCTAGAATTTTTTTTTTTTTAACATTTAGAGCTCCATGGTCATTTGAAACTAAAAAATTTAAATCAATTTTCCCATGTCTTGTCCCTATCATCCCTGCAGATAAGGATGATAAGGTAATCAGTTTTAAAAACTTTGAGATATAAAGCTATTTTTATGCAAAATTCTGAGTTCAAGAAAAAAAACTATGTGGAATTTTTGACTGTTAAAGATGAGTTCGTTCATGTTTTAAATGGACAACAATGGGAATCAAATTGCATAGCATTTATTTTCCATTGTGTGTGTTTAAAAGAATGTGAAAGTTATTTGTTAAAATGTCAACTTCTGTGATATGCAAGAAATAACCAAAGTTTTTGAGATCAACTTTTTAAAAGTGTACAATTCTTTTAGGAATTTGCAAGCAGAACACCGTGGAAGACCCTGACCTCATGCTGGCCTAGTCCATCTCCTGCCTCTGGGCATTCAAACTGTGCCGGACATTTGAAAAACCATGGATTTCCTGGGAAGAAGTTTCCTGCCTTGGTAAAAGTGTTTCAGTAGCTCAGCACATTCACCATGTGGAAATTCTGATACTTCCCTTTTTATCTAATAGAAGGCACATGTAAGAAAGGGCTTTATTGTCCAATTAGGAGAGAAGTGTCACCATGTAGCGCTGAGTGCTCAGAGTACTCCAAAGGTGCTGGAATGGTGGGCCTCACTCCGTTTTTGAGCTCACATCTGATCACCCACCTTATTCCAGCTGGGAAGAATGAGGGAGGAAGGAAAAACGAACAGATTAATTTATGAAGTGCCTACCATGTTTGGGTACCTTACTAGCGACTTTCCTGTATGTTGTCTGATTTCTATAACAATCCATCCTACAGATGAAGAAATGACAACCCCAGAAAGATGACAGGTGTACAAAGTTTATATATAGCCTGTCAGTGGCATGGCTGGGATTTGATCCCAGGTCTTTCTGATTTGGTTATATCGCTGGCCTCAGAATCAGAAGATGCATGTGCCTGCAGTCAAATTACTTAGCATCTCTGAGCTTAAGCTTTCTCATCTGTAAAATGGGCTAGTAATAGCTGTTTTGCAGGTTGGCATTCACAGTCTAAGGAGTTAATGTGTGGGTGTATTCAAATTGTTCACATAGGCCTGGCCCATGGAAGGCGCTGAAGATACGATAGTAAAATAAGCAGGCACCAAGTTGGGCATTCTGGCATAATACTGTTGCCGGCAATGGCACCCCACCCCAGTACTTTTGCCTGGACAATCCCATGGACGGAGGAGCCTGGTAGGCTCCAGTCCCTGGGGTCGCTAAGAGTCGGACACGACTGAGCGGCTTCACTTTCACTTTTCGTTTTCATGCATTGGAGAAGGAAATGGCAACCCACTCCAGTGTTCTTGCCTGGAGAATCCCAGGGACAGGGGAGCCTGGTGAGCTTCCGTCTATGGGGTCGCACAGAGTCGGACACGACTGAAGCGACTTAGCAGCAGCAGCAGCAGCAGCAACATGATGACTAGTACTGGGGATATAGCTACGTCTTGAAGGTGACACATTGAGTAGTGCTTGCCTTAAACTCTGAGACTAAGCAGTTAAGACTGAAGGATGGACTTGATTTTGTGGTAGGCAAAAGGAAAGATGGCTATTGCCTCCCAGGCCTATCCATTCCACACGCTTCTCACCAAGAATTTCCCACCATCCACTGTGTTAAGACAAAACAATGCAGTCCACAGAGCTCATTCTGCAGTCTGTTGGAGAAGAATAAAAAACCTCATGTTGCCTCATCCAGGCAAGGCCGTAGCCACAAGGGAACACCCTGCCTCCAAGACTCCCTTCCAGTTTTTCCACATGACAAAGCAGTTTCAAGCCTAAGACCCATCCTCAGCCTAGCTCAGTAAACTTTATCAGAAAATGGCAAACAGAAAAACTGTAGGTATCCTGGACTGAGGCAAATCTCAGAGTGAGAGCTATTCTTTATTATTTTTTATGTTTGAATCACTATTCATATAACCATCATGATCTTGGATGGATCTGCATTTAAAGCGCTAATGTGTGTGTCTAAACCTTGCACCGAAGAGATGAATTTATTAATCCGGGAGAATCTAGCTCAATGTTCTTGGAGCCATTGGTGTTGTTTGGGTGCCACCTGGTGGCCAATGATCTTCCCTGTTGGAGAGGTTGCTGGCACTGGTCATCAGTTTTCCTAGCCCTGGCTACCTGTTAAGGATCACCCTGAGATTCTCACAGGACTTCCAGTTGCTAGTTCTGCATATAAGCATTACTCCGTCCTGACAACATGTGAAAAGCTGAGAAGATTGAACAACCAACAATTCTTTTAGGATCCCTAAGAGAGGCAGGACACAGTAAACTGTGTCCAAGTAAAGCTGCTCCCAAGATTACAGAGAATAATAGCTTAATGGAGCAGAGACTCATTCACCAGCCGAGACAGCTACAGGAACCAGTGCTGGCCAGGAAAACCTGCACTGTAACTGGTGAATGGGGGACCCAGCCATAGTGCAACTGCCACAAAATGTTGAGATGTGCCTCCAGGAGCTTGATGAGGTTCCCACAGTAAACAGCACAGAAAAATCCCCTCCAGCTTCCAGGAGTGGGACAGGAAAAGGAACCATTCTGAAATAAACCAGAGCACTCTGTGCTTCTTAACACCTGTCCTCCGGAGAAACTACTTAAGCAGGGCATAGCTGAGCCTGCTCAGTTATGGGAGAACCCAACTCCAGCCCACTCTAGGCAGCCTGTTCCACCTAAGAGGGTGGGGAGCAGGAATGAGAAACACTTGAGAAGTTTGCAGTCAAGCGGCAGAGGCTCACTAAGAGATGGAGACATAATCAGAGGACTATATAAATTTTCTCATATGCCCACAACTTCCCCTCATATCACTAAAGGCCCAGCACTTCCTTCTACCTGGTACATCATCTCCAGCTATTAAGAAAAAGCTTACAAAACCACCCCAAAAGGCAAAAATTTGAAGAGACTGACCAAGCATCAGAGCCAGACATGGCAGGAATGTTGACATTATCAGTTTAGGAATTTAAAATAACTATGATTAATATGTTAGGGGCTCCAATGGATAAAGTAATCAGCATGCAAAAACAGAGGGGCAATGTAAACAGAGAGATGGAAATCCTAAGAAAGAACCAAAAAGAAATGCTAGAGATGGAGAACACTTTTACAGGAATGAAGAATGTCTCTGATGGGCTCATTAGTAGACTGGACACAGCTGAGGAAAGAATCTCTGAGTGTGAGGATCTCTCAATAGAATCCTCTGAGATGAAAAGCAAAGAAAACAGAGACTAAGAAACATTACAGAATATTCAAAGGCTGTGGGGAAACTCTGAAAGGTATAACGCACTTAATGGAAATACCAGAAGGAGAGGAAAGGGAGAAAAGAACAGAAGAAATACTTGAAACCATGACCGAGAATTTCCCCCAATTAATGTCAGACATCAAACCACAGAGGATAAATGCCAAAAAACACCCTACAGGGCCTTCCCTGGTGGTCCACTGGTTAAGAATCCACCTTCCACTGAAGGATTGCACGTTTCATTCTTGGTTGGGGAGCTGAGATCCACATGCCGCAGGGCAGCTAAGCCCACGCACCACATCTAGAGAGAAGCCAGCGCACCACAACGGAAGATCGTGAGTGCTGCGGCTGGGTCGAAGCAGCAAAATAAATATATAAAGAAGTAAATAGTAAACAAAACACCCTACACCTGGGCACATGCTCTTCTCATTACAAAAATCAAAGATAAAAAATCCCGAAAGGAACTGGGGGAGCGATCTTATCTAAAAAGGATGAAAGATAGGAATTACACCTACTATCTCTTCAGAACCCAGGAAAGCAAGACAGGAGTGGAGCGAAATGTTTAAAGTGTTGAGTGAAAACTCCCACCAACCTAGAATTCTGTACTGTGTGAAATTATTCTTCAAAAGTGAAGGATAGATAAAGGCTTTCTTGGACCAACAGAACTGAGGGACTTTGCTGCCAGTGGATTTTCCTTCAAAAAATGTTTAAAAAGTTCTTTAGAGAGAATGAAAATAATATAGGACAGAAAACATGATTGACATTAAAAAAGGAAGAACATCAAAGAAGGATTAAATAATGGTAAAACAAAAACTATCATTTTTCTTATTTTAAAAACGTTATTACTTATCATGAAATAATATTATTATAATTTTCATATTCTTAATTTTTTAATAGTTTGTTGAAAATAATAATGACAAAATACATTCGATTATGATTTTATATATATTTCTATTTATATATAAGTGAAATGGTTTATGGAAAATCTCTGTACCTTCCTCTTAATTTTCCTGAAAACCTAAAACTATTCTGAACAAATAGAGGTTTTTTTTTTTTGAAGTCTATGGTCATTTTTTTTAAGTCTATGGGGGTCATTCCCAAATGGCTCAGTGGTAAAGACTCTGCCTACAGTGCAGGAGATGTGGGTTCAATCCCTGGGTTGAGAAAATCCCCTGGAGAGGGAAATGGCAACCCATTCCAGTATACTTGCCTGCAGAATCCCATGGACAGAGGAGCCAGGCGGGCTACAGTCGATGGGATCACAAAAGGGTAAGACACGACTTAGTGGATAAAGAACAACTTGGTAGGGAGGGACATTAGTGTTGTTTAAAAACACAACTTCACAGATGATTTTAATGTGCAGCCAGGACTGAGAACCATTGTGTGAGGATTTCGTTTTTAAATTACTGATGGGTAGTTTTCTTTATTTCACAAAATATTGTTATTGAGTTCTCACCAGGTGCTAAGCACTGTGATAAGAGATGATGAGCCAAAAAAACCAGTCCCCTGTCCTCACGTAGATTACAGATCTTAAGAACAGGGCAGCCTGAACTCATCTGCTGCTGCTGCTGCTAAGTCGCTTCAGTCGTGTCCGACTCTGTGCGATCCCATAGACTGCAGCCCACCAGGCTCCTCCGTCCCTGGGATTCTCCAGGCAAGAATACTGGAGTGGGTTGCCATTTCCTTCTCCAATGCATGAAAGTGAAAAGTGAAAGTAAAGTCGCTCAGTCGTGTCCGACTCTTAGCCTACCAGGCTCCTCCGTCCATGGGATTTTCCAGGCAAGAGTACTGGGGTGGGGTGCCATTGCCTTCCCTGGAACTCATCTAGGGGTTAGCAAAGGTTTACCTGAGGAACTGACTTTTGAAGTGAGTTCTGAAAGTTGAGTTGGAATTAACCAGGTAAGGGTGATGAACTGAACTACTTAGGTAATTGCCTCAGGTGTCCTTGTCCTTTTGGGCAAATTGCCCAGGAAGTTGGAGGAGGCAGGCTTTTCTTGATCTGACTCTGATCTCTCCCTAAGTGGACAATCATGTCCCTGGATAGGTGAAGACAATTATATATTTATTTCATTGAGTTAATGTAAGAAAACAATAATGTAGGAAAGCGTTGTCTCTAGGGACAGCTACAAGTATGTGGATGAGGAAGGTACAGGAAGGAGACAAGATGGAGCAATGAAAATGAAGAAATGCAACCTAAAACAAGAAGATGCCGTATTTCATGAAACCGATTGGCAAAGGCAGATAAATGCACAGTGCCGGTGAGAATGGAAAATCTCTCTGACACAGCAAACTCACTGTTAGAAAATTAGCCTGCAGAATTATGGGCATCGCTATGTGAAGAGTCTAGCAGAGAAAGAGAGCATGGCTGGGCTTAAATAATAGGATGGCAGCCCGGTCTGGGAGAGAGGTTTCTTTTTGAGAGAGGAAAAGTACGTATTGTGTGGGAGGTTGTCTCAGTGGCTGAATTACCATTGATCGCTCCATGTGGGATTATGTAAAAGCAGACCCATGTGCAGAAACATTTCTATATAACAATCTCTCCTATCCTTTTAGTTTCAGTTCAATTCAACACACTTATTGAGTACCTGCTGATACAAGGCTTTGGCAGGGATAAAGAACTGTATTTTAATGAAAAGGGGTAACACCTGGCTTCCTGTGCTCCAGAAACATGGTCTAGAAAGAAATGCTGACATGTGACAAATCCAAATAAAGTGATTGCAATAAAATAATCAGGGTTTCCCCAAAGGCTCAGCGGTAAGAATCTGCCTGCGATGACAAGTTTGATCCCTGAATCCGGAAGATCCTCTAGTGGGGAAATGGCAACCCACTCCAGTATTCTTACCTGAAAAGTCCCATGGACACAGGAGCCTGGCGGGCTACAGTCCAAAGGGTTGCAAAGAGCTGGACACTACCGAGCACAGAGCACTTGGTATATTATAGGTATAAGAAAGTGAAAAGTCAAAGTTTAGTCGCTCAGTCGTGTCCGACTCTTTGCGACCCCATGGACTGTAGCCTACCAGGCTCCTCCGTTCATGGGATTTTCCAGGCAAGAGTACTGAAGTGGGGTGCCATTTCCTTCTCCAGGGGATCTTCCCAACCCAGGGATCAAACTCAGTTCTCCCACATTGTAGACAGATGCTTTACTGTCTGAGCCACCAGGGAAGTCCTAGGTATAAGAATGTGTGTTTAAATGTGTTACATGAAAAGAAAAGCACAATAAATTGTAACTGAAGAAATGTGAGTGAGGATGAGTCCCAGAAGACATGACATTTGAACAGATTTTGAAGAACTAATTGGATTTTGATAGATTTGGCATAGGAGCAGTGGAGGGGGGAAGGAGCTTCTGCTTTAAGAACTGCATGAGGCCTTTTTTACTTAAGTGTTTGCTGAGCTCATACTGAACATGGTATAGATACTGCGTGGGATATAGAAGTAGGAGGACCTTCTACCATGAAAGGAGCCAAAACACATCACAAGGAGAAAATAAATATGATGTTAAATTATGATGTATAATTACAGTGACAATTGTATTGTCAGCAGGATCCAGGAATGAGATAGAGCCATTGCCCTATATATTTGGAGCATAGTGGAAAACAGCCTGCTGAGGACAAAGGGCAAGATGAGAGGTACATGGTTACCATTACCTTTTCTCAGGTTTTGGGTTACAATGTATCATTATTTCTTAATGTTTATGAATTATATCTGAAAACGTTTTTGGCAAAAAATTCAAGCATAAAAAGTAAAAAAAAAAAAAAAAATCAGAACCTCCCTTTATCATTTCCAACTCCCTCCAAGCCCACCTCTCTCTGCAGATACAACTACCATTGAGTTTGGTGTGGGTACTCCCAGAACTTTATCTATGCATTTACATAGATATGTGTATATAAAAAAATATATAGTTTTTTTGTCTTTGTATTTTATAGAAATGGTAATATTCTGAACATTTTAATCAACTGTTTTTTTTTTTACTCCAGTATATTTAGGGAACTCTACGTGTTGTTCCATTTATATATACCTTGTTTTTTAAAGCTGGTACTCCGTGGTATGGTGCATCTGACTTAGTTATTTAAGTATTTCCATCTGATCAACCATAAAGTGGGCAACCCGTTCAGTTTTTCCTCGATGTATACAACAACAACAACTAATCCTAGTCTGGATTTAGTAAATGGAGCCTTGTCTTATGCCACATTCTAGAGAGTCATTGTTGATCCCAAGATCTGAATCAATTCACAGATCCGAGAAGGAGGGGAGCTGGGGACCCCTGAATAAGAACCCAGTGATGGCGCTAAGAGAGTGAACTGAGAATCTTACTTTAAGCCATCCCCAAAGAGACTAGTGGCCATTGGCTAAGTAACAGAGTACTGACGAAAGGGAAATACCAAGAGCTCATCTGCCATCGTTGTCCACCAGTGAGGGTGGGGACTCCTAGTGGGCAAGGGAATATGATGCTTTGATTCGACCTCATCTCACAGTAGGCTGACTGGGACATGGACTTTAAAGATATTTCTAAGTGTTTGGGTTGGGGAAGGGAGAGCTAGATAGAGCTTTTTGCCTCACTAAAAATTAAGGAAATGAAGATTAAAACAAGATCCCCAAGCTGATTGTTAATTCAATACATTGTTTATGGGATGGAAATTGGTATTTTCCCTTTGACCCAGCCTCCCCACTTTTAGTAATTATCCCTTAGAATTACCTTCACTGATGCATAGAAGAACCTGAAAGAAGCTGGTAAACATCTATTTTACTTATACCTTGGAATTAAACAACCTTTGAGGTAAGATGTTTTGAACCTATTTGGTAATTATTTCCTAAATTCCTGAGTGTGCAGTTGAAACTGATATGCTTAGAAATTAGCAGAATCTTCGCACTGGATCCCTGAACCATGGAGTGAGAACTATTACAGTTGGAAAACCCAGACTGCTCCCCCCCCCCCTTTTTTTTTTTTTTTACCAAGCCAAAGAATAATATGATATCCCTGGGAAAACTATAGCAATTAGTCCCAATGTCTAAAATTTGAAAGATGCAGAAGTGATGATTTCTATCCCAGCTTGCAATTTACCTGACAGTGTGGCTGATGCACAGTTTAGAAGAATTTGGAGAATGTAATGACAGTGACTTCAGCTGCATCTGCTTTTATAGCTGCTGTCTCTTTCATGGCCCCTGATATGTATTATCAATTTGGCAAGTGCTTCTTTCTCCATCTCAAGAAATGGTGATACCAGAAGCAGCTTGCTTTTACATGGCAGGGTCTACAGAATACTTTCAATATCTTGCCCTAGACTTGTAGCAGCTCCATGGTTTTGTGATTCAGTTTTGTATTTAGAGGGCTTCCCTTGTGGCTCAGCTGGTAAAGAATCCACCTGCAATGCGGGAGACCTGGGTTTGATCCCAGGGTTGGGAAGATCCCCTGGAGAAGGGAAGGGCCACCCACTCCAGTATTCTGGCCTGGAGAATTCCGTGGACTGTATAATCCATGGGGTTGCAAAGAGTTGTATTTAGAAACCTTGATCATCTCACCAATCCACAGGATACAGTCCTGGTCTTCTACATATATGTCATCATGCTAGGAGGGCCTGGTGAGTGGGGAGGAATAGGTCTGCTGGTTGCCTTGGAAGACACAGGCATAGCAAAGGTGGCAGATAAATACCAAAAAAAATCAGGAAACTACCACGTCAGTAAAGTTTCAGGGAGTCTAGTAGTCTGAGTTATGATGGATACTTGCTCCAGAATGAAAGACTAGTCTCTTCATCTTGTACCCTTCTACAAACTTGACAGAGATACCATACTTCTAAAAATGAACCAACAAACAACAAAAAAAGCACACTTTACTTTGTATTGTGGTAAAGCCAATTGGGGCTTCCCAGGTGGTTCATTGGTAAAGAATCCACCTGCAATGCAGAAGATTCAGGAGACATGGGTTCAATCCCTGGGTTGTGAAGATTCCCTGGAGGAAGAAATGGAAACCCACTCCAGTATTCTTGCCTGGAAAATTCCATGGACAGAGGAGCCTGCAGGCTACAGTCCATGGGGTCCCAAAGAATGGGACATGACTGAGCGACTGAACACTCACACGTAGCTAATTAAACAATGCTGTGATAGTTTCAGGTGAACAGTGAAGGGACTCAGCCACACATATACACGTATCCTTTCTCCCCCAAAGTCCCTTCCCATCCAGGCTGCCACATAACACTGGACAGAGTTCCAGGTGCTATATAAGTCTGACCCTGTTGGTTATCCATGTACAAAATAGCAATGATGAATACTTCCGGAGTTTGGGATGGCCATGTACACACTGACATACTGTACTTTATAGGACGTTTTTGGATAAGCAAAAGCTTGCCAACTTTGAGAGAGGCCTGGAGAGACAGAACACTTCTCAAGCTAACCAGGCTGCAAGGAAAGCATTCTGCCACCTAGCCTTTCTGGCCCAGTATATTCAATGATGCTCCAAATGTCTGTGGAAAACTGGGCTATGAGGTGCATAGGATGAGCAGTATAAAGGCTACTGTTTACATAGCCTAATATTTCCATAACTGTAACTTTTCTGTGCTGTTACCACATGTTTTTTGTTGTTATTCTTAATATTTTAAGAAAATTTTAGTTATGTAAAATATAGATGACGTGAATTTACCATATTAACCATTTTAAATGTACAGCCCCCCCCCCCCCCCCTCCTTCAAAAAACCCCATTAACCACTTTTCCAACCATTTAGTGCTATTATTTACATTCACCTCATCATGCAGCCACCCAGCCCCAAAACATTTTTTTTTCATTTTGCAAAACTAAAACTCTGTATCCTTAAATAATCACTTCCACTGCCTACTCTTCTAGCCCCTGGCAACCACCATTCTACTTACTGTCTCTATGAATTTGCTCCAACGTACCCAAAGGGACTTCTCTGGTGGTCTAGTGGTTAAGAATCTGCCTTGCAGCTTCCGGTTAAGATGGCGGAGGATTAGGATGGGGAATACACTTTCTCCTCCACAAATTCATCAAAGGAACATCTAAACGCCGAGTAAATTCCACAAACAACTTCGGAATGCCGGCAGAGGACATCAAACACCCAGAAAAGCAACTCATTGCCTTCTAAAGGAGATAGGAAAGAATATAAAAGGCAAAGAGAGACAAAGAGGGAGGGGCGGACCTCTGTCCGGGGAAGGGAATCTTAAAAGAAAAAGAGAAGTTTCCAAACACCAGAAAACACTCTCCCTGCAGAGTCTGTGCCGAACCTAGGAAGCACGGAAAATATCATAACAGGGAGGAAAACAATTAAACAATTAAAACCCACAGACTACGAGCCATGCGGTAACTTCCACAGCAGAGAAGCATCATCGCAAACATCCGCATCCGCCATTAGCAAGCCGGGGCTGGGCAGGGAGACTCCAGGGGCTGCTCCCCTGCGGGACGCTCCCCCCGCCAGCCACAACCGCTTCCACGCAGCAACCCGCTCCCGCTCCCCCCACCCCAATCAGAGTAGTTTGGGCCGGCAGACCAGACTGTGCAGCGCCGACCACAGGAGAGGCCAGCCCTAGCTCAGGACACCACCGGGCCCACGCACAGAAGAAAGGACTATACAAACCAACTACAGAGAAAGGGGCCTATAGATTTTGAGAAATTTAAGCCGGAACAAGGAACTAGCCGAAAATGAACTGAACCCACAACAATAATAGAGAAACTCTTATATATCTTGTTACTATTTTTACCATCATTATTTCCTTTTTTTTCTTTTTTTAATAAACAACAATAATAGAGAAACTCTTATATATCTTGTTACTATTTTTACCATCATTATTTCCTTTTTTTCTTTTTTTAATAAATATATTTTTAAATTTCTATTATTTTTATATTAAAAAGAAAACAAAAAAAATTTTTGCCTTTTAATTTTTTTTTCTTTTAATTTTATTTTTTAACCCTCTAGTACTTCTTTAATTTCCACTTTTAGATATAACTTTTGCGACCCTGTTTTTTTCTTTTTTTCTTTTTGTCCTTTGCCTTTTTTCTTTTCTTTACTGATTACTGACTAGATCTGTCTCTCTCCTTTACATTCCCTCCTTTTATCCTCCTGACCACCTCTGTCTCCTTCCTCCCTTTTTCCTTCTCTGTATAACTCCGTGAACATCTCTGAGCAGTCCAGTTGTGGAATGCAGTATAGAAGAAGAAGTTTTTGAGACTACTGTAAAAAATAAGACCGATAACTGGAAGCAGGAGGCTTAAGTCCAAACCCTGATCCCACGAAACATTAATTGACAGGAGCTCATCAAATGCCTCCATACCTACACTGAAACCAAGCATCACACAAAGACCAGCAAGTACCACGGCAAGACATACCAAGCAATTCTCCAGAAAAACAAGAACACAGCCCTGAGCTCCAATACACAGGCTACACAAAGCGACCCCAAAATCATAGACATCTCATAACTCACTACTAGACACTCCACTGCACCCCAGAGAAAAGAAATCCAGCTCCACCCACGGACACAAGCTTCCATAAACAAGAAACCTCGACAAGCCACGGGTCCAAACCCACATATAGTGCAGAAACGCCACAATAAAGAGAACTCCACAGACTGCCAGAATACAGTAAGGACACCCCAAACTCAGCAATTTAAACAAGATGAAGAGACAGAAGAATTCCCAGCAGGTAAAGGAACAGGATAAATGCCCACCAAACCAAACAAAAGAGGAAGAAATAGCGAACCTACCTGATAAAGAATTCTGAATAATGATAGTGAAACTAATCCAAAATCTGGAAAGCAAAATGGAATCATGGATAAATAGCCTGGAGAAAAGCATTGAGAAGATGCAAGAAAGATTTAACAAGGACCTAGAAGAAATAAAAAAGAGTCAATATATAATGAATAATGCAATAAATGAGATCCAAAACACTCTGGAGGCAACAAATAGTAGAATAACAGAGGCAGAAGATAGAATTAGCAAATTAGAAGATAGAATGGCAGAATTAAAGGAATCAGAGGAGAAAAAAGAAAAACGAATTAAAAGAAATGAGGACAATCTCAGAGACCTCCAGGACAATTTTAAACGTTATAATATTCGAATCATAGGAGTCCCAGAAGAAGAAGACAAAAAGAAAGACCATGAGAAGATACTAGAGGAGATAATAGTTGAACACTTCCCTAAAATGGGGAAGGAAATAATCACTCAAGTCCAAGAAACCCAGAGAGTCCCAAATAGGATAAACCCAAGACGAAACACCCCAAGACACATATTAATCACATTAACAAAGATCAAACACAAAGAACAAATATTAAAAGCAGCAAGGGAAAAACAACAAATAACACACAAGGGAATTCCCATAAGGATAACAGCTGATCTTTCAATAGAAACTCTCCAAGCCAGGAGGGAATGGCAAGACATACTTAAAGTGATGAAAGAAAAGAACCTACAGCCCAGATTATTGTACCCAGCAAGGATCTCATTCAAATATGAAGGAGAAATCAAAACCTTTACAGATAAGCAAAAGCTGAGAGAATTCAGCAACAACAAACCAACTCTCCAACAAATACTAAAGGACATTCTCTAGACAGGAAACACAAAAAGGATATATAAATTCAAACCCAAAACAACAAAGTAAATGGCAACGGGATCATATTTATCATTAGTTACCTTAAATGTAAATGGGTTGACTGCCCCAACCAAAAGACAGAGACTGGCTGAATGGATACAAAAACAAGACCCCTCCATATGTTGTCTACAAGAAACCCACCTCAAAACAGGGGACACATACAGACTGAAAGTGAAGGGCTGAAAAAAGATTTTCCATGCAAATAGGGACCAAAAGAAAGCAGGAGTAGCAATACTCATATCAGATAAAATAGACTTTAAAACAAAGGCTGTGAAAAGAGACAAAGAAGGTCACTACATAATGATCAAAGGATCAATCCAAGAAGAAGATATAACAATTATAAATATATATGCACCCAACATAGGAGCACCGCAATATGTAAGACAAATACTAACAAGTATGAAAGGAGAAATCAACAATAACACAATAATAGTGGGAGACTTTAATACCCCACTCACACCAATGGATAGATCAACTAAGCAGAAAATTAACAAGGAAACACAAACTTTAAACGATACAATAGACCAGTTAGAACTAATTGATATCTATAGGACATTTCATCCCAAAACAATGAATTTCACCTTTTTCTCAAGCGCACACGGAACCTTCTCCAGGATAGACCACATCCTGGGCCATAAATCTAGCCTTGGTAAGTTCAGGAAAATTGAAATCATTCCAAGCATTTTTTCTGACCACAATGCAGTAAGAGTAAATCTCAATAACAGGAGAAAAACTATTAAAAATTCCAACATATGGAGGCTGAACAACACACTCCTGAATAACCAACAAATCACAGAAGAAATCAAATTCTACATAGAAATGAATGAAAATGAAAACACAACAACCCAAAACCTGTGGGACACTGTAAAAGCAGTCCTAAGGGGAAAGTTCATAGCAATACAGGCATACCTCAAGAAACAAGAAAAAAGCCAAATAAATAACCTAACTCTACACCTAAAGCAACTGGAAAAGGAAAAAATGAAGCACCCCAAGGTTAGTAGAAGGAAAGAAATCTTAAAAATTAGGGCAGAAATAAATGCAAAAGAAACAAAAGAGACCATAGCAAAAATCAACAAAGCCAAAAGCTGGTTCTTTGAAAGGGTAAATAAAATTGACAAACCACTAGCCAGACTCATCAAGAAACAAAGGGAGAAAAATCAAATCAATAAAAGTAGAAATGAAAATGGAGAGATCACAACAGACAGCACAGAAATACAAAGGATCATAAGAGACTACTATCAGCAATTATATGGCAATAAAATGGACAATGTGGAAGAAATGGACAAATTCTTAGAAAAGTACAACTTCCCAAAACTGGATCAGGAAGAAATAGAAACTCTTAACAGACCCATCACAAGCATGGAAATTGAAACTGTAATCAGAAATCTTCCAGCAAACAAAAGCCCAGGTCCAGACGGCTTCACAGCTGAATTCTACCAAAAATTTAGAGAAGAGCTAACACCTATCCTACTCAGACTGTTCCAGAAAATTGCAGAGGAAGGCAAACTTCCAAACTCATTCTATGAGGCCACCATCACCCTAATACCAAAACCTGACAAAGATCCCACAAAAAAAGAAACCTACAGGCCAATATCACTGATGAACATAGATGCAAAAATCCTTAACAAAATTCTAGTAATCAGAATCCAACAACACATTAAAAAGATCATACACCAGGACCAAGTGGGCTTTATCCAAGGAATGCAAGGATTCTTCAATATCCACAAATCAATCAACGTAATACACCACATTAACAAACTGAAGAATAAAAACCATATGATTATCTCAATAGATGCAGAGAAAGCCTTTGAAAAAGTTCAACATCCATTTATGATAAAAACTCTCCACAAAACAGGAATAGAAGGAACATACTTCAACATAATAAAAGCTATATATGACAAACCCACAGCAAACATTATCCTCAATGGTGAAAAATTGAAAGCATTTCCTCTAAAGTCAGGAACAAGACAAGGATGCCCACTTTCACCATTACTATTCAACATAGTTTTGGAAGTTTTGGCCACAGCAATCAGAGCAGAAAAAGAAATAAAAGAAATCCAAATTGGAAAAGAAGAAGTAAAACTCTCACTGTTTGCAGATGACATGATCCTCTACGTAGAAAACCCTAAAGATTCCACCAGAAAATTACTAGAACTGATCAATGAATATATTAAAGTTGCAGGATATAAAATTAACACACACAAATCCCTTGCATTCCTGTACACTAATAACGAGAAAATAGAAAGAGAAATTAAGGAAACAATTCCATTCACCATTGCAATGAAAACAATAAAATACTTAGGAATATATCTTCCTAAAGAATCTAAAGAACTATATATAGAAAACTATAAAACACTGGTGAAAGAAATCAAAGAGGACACTAATAGATGGAGAAATATACCATGTTCATGGATTGGTAGAATCAATATAGTCAAAATGAGTATACTACCCAAAGCAATTTATAGATTCAATGCAATCCCCATCAAGCTACCAACGGTATTCTTCACAGAGCTAGAACAAATAATTTCTCAATTTGTATGGAAATACAGAAAACCTTGAATAGCCAAAGCTATCTTGAGAAAGAAGAACGGAACTGGAGGAATCAACCTGCCTGACTTCAGGCTCTACTACAAAGCCACAGTCATCAAGACAGTATGGTACTGGCACAAGGACAGAAATATAGATCAATGGAACAAAATAGAAAGCCCAGAGATAAATCCATGCACATATGGTCACCTTATCTTTGACAAAGGAGACAAGAATATACAATGGATTAAAGACAATCTTTTTAACAAGTGGTGCTGGGAAAACTGGTTGAATACTTGTAAAAGAATGAAACTACAACACTTTCTAACACCATACACAAAAATAAACTCAAAATGGATTAAAGAGCTAAATGTAAGACCAGAAACCATAAAACTCCTAGAGGAAAACATAGGCAAAACACTCTCTGACTTACATCACAGCAGGATCCTCCATGACCCACCTCCCAGAATATTGGAAATAAAATCAGAAATGAACAAATGGGACCTAATCAAAAGCTTCTGCACAACAAAGGAAACTATAAACAAGGTGAAAAGACAGCCTTCACAATGGGAGAAAATAATAGCAAATGAAGCAACAGACAAACAACTAATCTCAAAAATATACAAGCAACTTCTACAGCTCAATTCCAGAAAAATAAATGACCCAATCAAAAAATGGGCCAAAGAACTAAATAGACATTTCTCCAAAGAAGACATACAGATGGCTAACAAACACATGAAAAGATGCTCAACATCACTCATTATCAGAGAAATGCAAATCAAAACCACTATGAGATACCATTTCACGCCAATCAGAATGGCTGCGATCCAAAAGTCCACAAGCAATAAATGCTGGAGAGGGTGCGGAGAGAAGGGAACCCTTTTGCACTGTTGGTGGGAATGCAAACTGGTACAGCCACTATGGAGAACAGTCTGGAGATTCCTCAAAAAACTTGGAATAAAACTGCCTTATGATCCAGCAATCCCACTGCTGGGCATATATACCGAGAAATCCAGAATTGAAAGAGACACGTGTACCCCAATGTTCATAGCAGCACTGTTTGCAATAGCCAGAACGTGGAAGCAACCTAGATGTCCATCCACAGATGAATGGATAAGCAAGCTGTGGTACATATACACAATGGAGTATTACTCAGCCATTAAAAAGAATACATTTGAATCAGTTCTAAGGAGGTGGATGGAACTGGAGCCTATTATACAGAGTGAAGTAAGCCAGAAACAAAAACACAAATACAGTATACTAACGCATATATATGGAATTTAGAAAGATGGTAAAAATAACCCTATTTACGAGACAGCAAAAGAGACACTGATGTATAGACCAGACTTTTGGACTCTGGGACCGATAGAGGGTGGGATGATTGGGGAGAATAGCATTGAAATATGTATAATATCATATCTGAAATGAGTCGTCAGTCCAGGTATGATGCCCGATAACAGATGCCTGGGGCTGGAGCACTGGGATGACCTGGAGGGATGGTGCGGGGAGGGGGGAGCGGGCAGGGAGGAGGGTTCAGGATGGGGAACACGTGTATACTGGTGGCGGATCCATCTCGATGTATAGTAAAAGCAATACAATATTGTAAAGTTAAGCAAAATAAAAAATAAAAATAAATAAATAAATAGAGAAAAAAAAAAAAAAAGAATCTGCCTTGCAATGCAGGGAACACGGGTTCAACCCCTGCTTGGGAAACTAAGATCCCATATGCCACAGAGCGACTAAGCCCACGTGCCATAACTCCTGAGCCCACTCACCAAAACTTGAGTTTTTGCCCCACAACAAAAGATCCTGCATGATGCAACAAAGATGCTGAGTGCCACAACCAAGACCCTACACAGCAGAACAAACAAACAAACAAACAAAATAAGGGACCCCAGAGATTTGAGTTTTGATCTCTTTACAGTGTCCTCTGCTCTGTTGAAAGTCAAATTTTCCCTCATTGCTCTTATAAAAATTTCCTGAATACTCTTGTACGTTTGATTTTCCAGGTGAGTTTTTGAGTGAGCTTATCAAGTTTCATAAACAATTCAAATAAGGTTTTTGATCTCACATTGAATCACCATTTCTAATGTGACAATTCAAGCTTCAGAAAAAATTGTAATTTATTGAAACAAGCTAAGGTTCATGACATTGTACAGGAGACAGGGATCAAGACCATCCCCACGGAAAAGAAATGCAGAAAAGCAAAATGGCTGTCTGGGGAGGCCTTACAAATAGCTGTGAAAAGAAGCAAAAAGAAAAGGAGAAAAGGAAATATATAAGCATCTGAATGCAGAGTTCTAAAGAGTAGCAAGGAGAGATAAGAAAGCCTTCCTCAGTGATCAATGCAAAGAAATAGAGGAAAACGACAGAAGGGGAAAGACTAGAGATCTCTTCAAGAAAATGAGAGATACCAACGGAACATTTTATGCAAAGATGGGCTCGATAAAGGACAGAAATGGTAGGGACCTAACAGAAGCAGAAGATATTAAGAAGAGGTGGCAAGAATACACAGAAGAACTGTACAAAAAAATCTTCATGACCCAGATAATCACAATGGTGTGTTCACTCACCTAGAGCCAGACATTCTGGAATGTGAAGTCAAGTGGGCCTTAGGAAGCATCACCAGGAACAAAGCTAGTGGGGGTGATGGAATTCCAGTTGAGCTATTTGAAATCCTCAAAGATGATGCTGTGAAAGTGCTGCACTCAATATGCCAGCAAATTTGGAAAACTCAAGCAGTGGCCACAGGACTGGAAAAGGTCAGTTTTCATCCCAATCCCAAAGAAAGGCAATGCCAAAGAATGCTCAAACTACTGCACAATTGCACTCATCTCACACGCTAGTAAAGTAATGCTCAAAATTCTCCAAGCCAGGCTTCAGCAATATGTGAACCGTGAACTTCCTGATGTTCAAGCTGGTTTTAGAAAAGGCAGAGGAACCAGAGATCAAATTGCCAACATCTGCTGGATCATGGAAAAAGCAAGAGAGTTCCAGAAAAACATCTATTTCTGCTTTATTGACTATACTAAAGCCTTTGACTGTGTGGATCACAATAAACTGTGGACAATTCTGAAAGAGGTGGGAATAGCAGACCACCTGACCTGCCTCTTGAGAAACCTATATGCAGGTCAGGAAGCAACAGTTAGAACCCGACATGGAAAAACAGACTGGTTCCAAATAGGAAAAGGAGTACGTTAAGGCTGTATATTGTCACCCTGCTTATTTAACTTATATGCAGAGTACATCAAGAGAAATGCTGGGCTGAAAGAAACACAAGCTGGAATCAAGATTGCCAGGAGAAATATCAATAACCTCAGATATGCAGATGACACCACCATTATGGCAGAAAGTGAAGAGGAACTAAAGAGCCTCTTGATTAAAGTGAAAGAGGAGAGTGAAAAAGTTGGCTTAAAGCTCAACATTCAGAAAACTAAGATCATGGCATCTGGTCCCATCACTTCATGAAAAATAGATGGGGAAACAGTGGAAACAGTGTCAGACTTTATATTTGGGGGCTCCAAAATCACTGCAGTTGATGATTGCAGCCATGAAATTAAAAGATGCTTACTCCTTGGAAGGAAAGTTATGACCAACCTAGATAGCATATTTGGAGAAGGCAATGGCATCTCACTCCACTACTCTTGCCTGGAAAATCCCATGGATGGAGGAGCCTGGTAGGCTGCAGTCCACAGGGTCGCTAAGAGTCGGACACGACTGAGAGACTTCACTTTCACTTTCACTTCCATGCATTGGAGAAGGAAATGGCAACCCACTCCAGTATTCTTGCTTGGAGAATCTCAGGCATGGCGGAGCCTGGTGAGCTGCCGTCTATGGGGTCGCACAGAGTCAGACACGACTAAAGCGACTTAGCAGCAGCTGCAGATAGCATATTCAAAAGCAGAGACATTACTTTGCCAACAAAGGTCCGTCTAGTCAAGGCTATGGTTTTTCCAGTGGTCATGTATGGATGTGAGAGTTGAACCATGAAGAAAGCTGAGCACCGAAGAATTGATGCTTTTGAACTGTGGTGTTGGAGAAGACTCTTGAGAATCCTTTGAACTGCAAGGAGATCCAACCAGTCCATTCTAAAGGAAATCCGTCCTCGGTGTTCATTGGAAGGACTGATGCTAAAGCTGAAACTCCAATACTTTGGCCACCTCATGCGAAGAGTTGACTCATTGGAAAAGACTCTGCTGCTGGGAGGGATTGGGGGCAGGAGGAGAAGGGAACGACAGAGGATGAGATGGCTGGATGGCATCACTGACTCGACGGACATGAGTTTGAGTAAACTCCAGGAGTTGATGATGGACAGGGAGGCCTGGCATGCTGCTATTCGTGGGGTTGCAAAGAGTTGGACACAACTGAGTGACTGAACTGAACTGAAGTCTATTTAAAAAGCCATGAGACCCTAATGACTCCAAATAGAGAAGTTATTTTATTTTCAAATAAATAGTTGTATACTCAGGTTAATTTTATTCAGGTCAGAAATATTTTGTTTAAATTTAACTATAAGTAATAAACCATAATGGAAAGGAAAAATATTAACTGAAAGGATATTTTCAGGATGTTTTCATTATACCCTTACGAAAGGTTAAGACTCTTCCCATGGATTGTCAGTGACGATGCTCATGAGACTTTCTGCTCCTTCAACGTATGATGCTGGAAGGGGAGGGGAGAGCCATGGAGGGTGTTGAGGAGGAAACTAAAGACTGAAATGACAACCTCAAATTTTCAAAATAGGTTTGTATCAGACAACCTAACGTTACTAACTAGATTTTAGCCATCTTGTGCCATAAAATGATTTGACTTTCCCTAAATTCCATCCTTCGGGGAAGGCAATGGCACCCCACCCCAGTACTTTTGCCTGGAAAATCCCATGGACGGAAGATCCTGGTGGGCTGCAGTCCATGGGGTTGCTAAGAGTCGGACACAACTGAGAGACTTCACTTTCACTTTTCATTTTCATGCATTGGAGAAGGAAGTGGCAACCCACTCCAGTGTTCTTGCCTTGAGAATCCCAGGGACAGGGGAGCCTGGTGAGCTTCCGTCTATGGGGTCGCCCAGAGTCGGACACGACTGAAGCGACTTAGCAGCAGCAGCAGCAGCAGCAAATTCCATCCTTTGTATCCCAGCCAGCTGCAGGGTGAGTTTTGTTGACCCTCCAAATGGTCTAATTCAATATGGTATGTGGAATTTTCCTTAAGGTATTGTCTCATAACTGTACTCTTTTTGATGGTGAATGTACATGTTTAAGAACACTTTTAAAATTATGCCTAGGACCATGGAGCTTATAATGTGATGTAGGATAGTGTGCCTTTCCCAAAAGAGAAATCTATTAAAATCCTACCAGTCCCCTCTTCTAAGCAGAGGCAAACAGCTTATTTCATGTAGTAAAAAGATTGGAGAGGGTTACCTAGGAGCTGGAACTCCCAAAATAGAGAGTAAATGAGGATAAATGGAATAAATGCACAGAGTCCTTCCTTAGTCTGAGTGGTAGAATTTGGTGTTGGAAAATTCCTAGACTGATAATCAAATCAGAATCCAATGCATTATAGTTCTGTTTTTAGAAGCGTCCTGGCTTCACCCATCTTGGTGATGATTCTTCCATGTGTTCTAGAACATTGAAAGAAGACTTCTCTGGATGGCATTTTAGTTGTACCAAATTTGAATTAACTACTTAATCAGTTGAGTTATTTAAAAGGTATATATGATCAATTACATACTTAACATCAAAATTTATTTTTTTCTGAGTGAAATAATGCATTTTCAGCAACATGGATAGACCTAGAGATTATCATACTGAGCAAAGTAAGTCACAAAGAGAAAGGCAAATACCTTATGATATCACTTATATGTGAAATCTAAAATACAACACAAGTGAATCTATCTCTGAAATGGAAGCAGACTCAGACATAGAGAACAGACTTGCGGTTGCCAAAGGGGGAGGGGGGAGGAGGAGGGAAGGGTTGGGAGTTTGGGATTAGCGGATGCAAACTATCACATATAGAATGGATGAATAACAAGGTCCTACTGTACAGGGAGCTATGCTATAATGAAAAAGAATGTATATGTATAACTGAATCACTTTGCTGTACAGTGGAAATTAACACAACATTATAAATCAATTATACTTCAATAAAATAAAAAAAAACACAATTTTTTACAGTGCACATTAGGAAAAACACTCCCCTTCATATTTTACAAATAGAACTTATACTTGTAATTCCTTTCTAAGATAATTTTTATACGATTTTGATTATTTTTCATGTATCAAAAAGAAATAGAGTTACATCCCACATATAAAGGCGGTGCAGTTTATGCCATGCTACTTGACATTATTCAGAATGGGACAACCAGTTGTACTGTGTCTCTTGAAGAGATGAGAATGCAATGCACAGCTGCACATCTGCAGTGCTCTTGCCTGAAAAAGAAAAAAATCTTGAACCTGAATCTAATCAACCAGCGGATCCAACAACACTTTAAACAACGTCACAGGATATAATCGGACTAAAGCTACTTTTATGTTACAGAATATCACTGCCTTTCAGATAATTGGTATACACATTTGAGCTAGTTTCAGAAAATTAAATTTTAATTCCCCATAGTCAACAAGAATTCATCTTACCTCACCTTGACTAGAATTGCTTATTATAATTAATTTTTAATAATGTACACTATTTGAATTAAGCAAAATGGCATTTGTTATATTAATTTGCATACAGTAGAGGCTAAATATATTTTACCTGTTAATTAGCTAATTAATGAATTTTTCTTTTTTTGAACTATATATATTTTTTGCCTGTTGATCTGTTTGATCCTTGATGGTTTTATTATTTATACGTGAGATTTTATTTGGTGAAGACATTTGATATTCATCATATTCGTTGCAATCTTTTTCTAGCTTATAGTTGGTCTTTTAATTTTGTTTATAGTCTCATATAGATTTCAAACATTTTAATGTTAAATATGTTGCTACTTGCCTTTGAATTTCTAACATTGCTCTTTAGATATGCAACTCCTTTTTCTATTTATGGCTTGATGCTTATATATTTAACTCCTTGATCCACCTACACATTTTTTGCCATAAGGTATGAAATAGGTATGAAGATAACTTATTTCTCCCAAATAAAAAACCAGAGGCTTGAATACTATATTGAATAATTCCTATTTTCATGTAATGATAGTAAGTGAAGTTATAATGTTATTAAGACCCTGTGTTCCTTCTATATTATTGATCTAGAAAGACCAGTTTTGCCGAAACCTGAATGGCTTTTGTCTGAATATATTTTGCTCTATTTTGTTGTTTCTTTACGGTGGAAATGGGGACTAGCTTTTTCCTCACTGATATTACTGAGTAACAAACAAGGAGATCAACTCATTGGCACTGCATCTTAGCGAATATTTTGCCTGTTTCACATTTTGTAAGTTAATATCATTTGCTTTTCACTGGTAGCAATCACATTTTGATTCTGTTTGCATGCACTAAAGTTAGGAAAGTCAGTTTCTTAAATCTCTAAAGGTGAAATCCTGACTGATTCTGGCTTTAAAATATACTCCTAAAGGGAAGTTCAAAAAAAAAAAATCAATTCACAGTGAGAATAAATAACAGCCAGCATGTCTATTGAATTGAAGGACCATATGAAATAAAGAGAAGGTGAATTTTGTCATGGGAGGAAGGGAGAGGAGGGCTGCCTGTCTGGGGACAGCGCCAGAGCAGAGCGGGCTGCCCAGACATTCCAGAGTCGCTGGGAGATCCAGGGAGAACCCAGCAGGGCTGCATTCTGGTATGCTGCTGGAAGACGTCTTTTAATATATTTAAAACCCCATGGTGAAAACACTGTCTGCCTCAGATATACCACTGGGTTTAGATATACTAAATGATGCCAAAGACGGAGCATATGCCAAGTTTATATGCACCTTCTACAGCCATTCCTGTGTGTCAGAATCGAGCACACAGACTGAGTGGAAAAACCATCCAGGGAAGGTGGTGGAGTTGTGTTATCCATTGAATTATTAATACATTATTAAAATATTTGACTCTTCACACATCTGACATTTTGAGCGCATTCCTTTACACATTAGTAAACAAACAAGTCAAATTGTTCAGGCTAAGTTATACAAACTTTTCAAAGGTAAGAGCAGAAAATGTTCATTGAGGGCACACACCCAGCTAGACCAGAATGTCTAAATAAAGAAGAACCTTAGTTTACCATGCTTCCATAACAAATATAGAGTGTTTGTATTGACATTGTATTTTATGTTCTCTCCCCACAGGGGGTAAAAACACCCATAAATGTCTGTCCTTAGAAGCAGAGAGTATTAATGATATGACTCATCACTGAAGGGTAGCCTGGGAAGAAAATGGAAAGCGTTGGAACAACCTGTGCCTTCAATGGACATGTAAAACATCTCCACCTAATGTCATTAACAGCATAATGGAACACTCTGTGCAGCGCCTAAGGTCTGTTTATATATTGGACCAAGGTGGAATTGGCCATGCAGATGAGTGATACAATACATCTTCAAGTGTATGCTATAGGTCTCTCCCCAACCGTAACCATTAACTCCTGGGACCCTTTGTGGGTCTCACTTTGCCCATGAACTGACAGGGATGGGGCACTAACCCCTGAATATTCTTGCTTCTGGTCTAGCTCCCAGCAAACTCTCTATGCACTCACTGAAGAGCATTCCAGAGGGGCCCACAGTTTACAGAGACGCTGTCTGGAAGGTCTCACAGACATTCATTTATATTTAGAAAAAAAGGAAAAGAAAACATTTGGGAGAACCATGGCTACTTTTGTGTGCAAAATAAAATTTTGCACAAAAAGATGTTTTGCCTTTTAAACAATAGATTCTTTTGCCGCTGAACTTCTAGAACCACATTTTTTAGACCTTGAATTACACTTGAAAAACGAGCAAGAACAGATGGTGAAAGATGTCTGCAAGGTTGTGGAAAATACTGACGTCAGAGTCAGAAGAACAGAGTTTAAATTTCTGTTCATTTAGTTTCTAACTGCGTGATCTTGAGCAAGCCACTTGACCCATAAAAGACATAAACAAAATAGAAGAAAAAGTTAACATTAACAGATACACACTAATGTATTTAACATCCCATATCCTCTAAATAACCTTTACAAGATTGTTTTCTGTAATAATCAGTAATAATGATTTTCTTGATTTGTTCTTTAGCTTTATAACAACTATTTAAAAAGAATAATCAATATAAATCTTAAAGAAATTTCACACGTGAAGTAAAATTTGCACTTACCAATAAAAAATACATTTCACAATGGACACACTATTTCAATTTTCAACACAAGTAAAAACTCCCAAGTCAAACCAATCATTCCTAAAGGAAATCAACCCTGAACATTAATTGGAAGGACTGATGCTGAAGCCGAATCTCCAATAGTTTAGCCACCTGATGAGAAGAGCCAGCTCTTTGGAAAAGACCCTGATGCTGGGTAAGATTGAGGGCAGGAGGAGAAGGGGATGACAGAAGGATGAGATGGTTGGATGGCATCACCGACTCAATGGACACGAGTTTGAGCAAACTCCAGGAGATAGTGAGGGGCAGGGAAGCCTGGAGTACCGCAGTCCATGGGGTCTCAAAGAGTCAGGCATGACTGAGCCACTAAATAACAACAAGGAAAATACTCCCAAGAGACCATGAAGAGTGATGAAATTGAAGTACCTCAGGCTCTGCTTCTTCATCTTTATAACTTGTGTCATCTTTGCTTATGTCAAATTTACCATCTAAATGCACCTAAAATCACATCACAAGCTCTGTGGGCACATACAACATCAAAGGGAACTTGAAGAATCATGAATGGTTTGAGCTGAACCTCAAAACAAAAGTACATAGGTGAGTGTTGGGGTCAGCTATGTAACTGAGAGTTCTTCAAATTAGTCTCCACAAAAAGTATGATGCTTACCAAAGTATGTGATAAACAAATGTGCTAATTCGGAGCTTACATATATGTTCTTAAAATTCAACAATAACTATTGTTTAGAACGTAGGCCAATAACATTTTTTGGGGGGGAAGGGAAGAGTATTTTTTTTTTTTAATTTTATTGAAGTATAGTTGATTTGCAATGTTGTGTTCATTTCTGCTATACAGTAAAGTGACTCAGATAAATATCTGAGTTGTATATATATATCTGAAGCATATATATATACACACACACACACACACACACACACACAGTCTTCTTGCGTCAGCAAGATCCTTGGAGAAGAAATGGCAACCCACTCCAGTATTCTTTACTGGGAAATCCCATGGACAGAGGAGCCTGACGGGCTACAATCCATATGGGGTTGCAAGTCAGACATGACTTGGTGAATAAACCACCATCACCACCACTATATATATATAAGTCAGATTCTTTTCCATTTGTTTATCACAAGATACTAAATATAGTTCCCTGTGCTATACTGTAGGAACTTGGTGTTTATCCATCCTAGATATTAATATAATAGTTTGAATCTGGTAATCCCAAACTCCCAATGCTTCTCTCCCCCTGGAGAAGAGTATTTTATCACTGGCATTTTTTAGAATTGTCAGAAGTAGTGATAACAGAATGCAGATCAGCTTTTAGTCAGTTTTATTATTTTAAAATTCTCTTGAATGTTTCCCTGTTGCCTGCTTCCTTCGCCCTTGGTAATCCACCCTCCCAAGTTACTTGCATTTTGTGACTTTAAGGGTGAGACAACCACTGACTCACTCCCGCCCTCACCCACCGGCCAGCCTATCATGGCCCAGACCTCATATTCAGAGAGTTTTACATTTAGAACTGCCATATATGAGGTTACACTTGTGGCCACAGAGATAGACCAGCAGGAATGAAAGAAGATGTTCACCTTACAATTTTTGACTTGTGTCATTACTGGACTGCTACATATACATTAATTTTGTTTAAAAATCTGAAATTTTCTTGTGATTAGCACAAGCATAATGGATTGTGCATTTGAGGTATTTAAAATAGGTGTACTACCCAAAGCAGAAACTAACACCACATTGTAAATCTTTTGAAAAAATAAAAGTTTTGAAAAAAGGTATAAGTAAATATTAAAATGTACCACAATTTTTAATAACCGTTTTGTTATTTCTACAAAATGACAAAGTAATAGTATTGAGCCTGTAAGCACTGCTGAAGTGAGCAATCCTATGAGTTTTCCAGGGACTAAGGGGTTTTCCAGGATGCAGGACCTTCAGTGCTAAAATTGGGACAGTTCAGGCAAACCCAGGTGGTTAGCCACCCTACCTGAGCCCCTCGGAGAGCAGCACACCACGATCTCACAGAAGACTGGTTTCTCACTGGCTGAGTCTTTTCTGGAGGGATGGAGAAGCCAGCCATTTCTTTTTGATGCTGAAACAGGCTCTCAGACTAGAAGGCTTCAGCGTAGAAGCATGGCCGCCTCTTTATACTGACGTCCTCTCCTCCCTAAACTGACCACCTCTCTCTGACTCAGACAGAGCATGTGTTTGATGACCACAGCAAATGCTATTAGGGAATGTCCTTTATATAAATCACCATAGAGTGTTTTACAACTAAACACACGGTGAATGTAGAAATTTTGCAATTTTTAAAGAACATAGCAGAGACTTAGGTTTATGAAGATCCCCGAGGCTGCTGCCACACCTGTGTGATGTAAATCAGAAAGCCCTAGATTTGGGGTTCCAGAGTTGAAATTTGAAGTGTCCAAGATAGTTGGGGGATCCAAACCCTTGAATATGTAATGAAACAAGTGGCTTGGAAAATATATTATCCTGCTAAAACTGTACCCCGTGTGAGTTAAATAACTAAAAAATCAATACATAGTGTTACTGACAACCAAGCTATTGTCTTTTGGTGATTTTGTGCTGAAACAGATAGTTGTAAAAGAGAATGATGGTGTTTTTCATGCATCATATGTTGCCCTCAAGCCAATGACATGATCTATAAATAATGCATTGTTGCCGGACTCAAGCATTGAGATAGTCATTTGTGAAAGTTTGATGAACACCTTTGCCTGTTTTTATTTTAAAAACAGTAAGATAAAAGACATCTAAGCCTGAAAGATAATGTTTAAAGAACAGGTTACAGCTTTCTGGTGGCAGAGTCTGGAAAAGATGTGAAGAACTGATATTTCACAAGGGGAATGAAAGAAGGAAGAACAGGCCATTTTCTCCTTCAGGTTTGGCCCTCAGGTGGCTGGAGAGAACATGTATGTGGTGTTGCCACATCTGTGCACCCTGCAATGACACTTTTGTGCATGTCACTGATCCTTTTGGCAAGGAAGCCATCTCCTGTGTAACTGGTGGGATGAAGGTGAAGACCGACTGAGATGAACCATCTCCATATGCTGCTAAATTGGCTGCCTGGGATGTAGCCCAGAGGTCACAGAGCTGGGCGTCATTGCTGTCCACAGCAAACTCCAGGCCACAGGAGGAAATAGGACCAAGACTCCCGGGCAGGGATCTCAATCAGCCCTCAGAAGCCTGCTTGCTCAGGAATGAAGATTGGGCAGATTGAGGATGTCACACCCATCCCCTTTGACAGCACTTACCAGAAGGGGGTTGCTGTGATTGCCATCTGTGAACAGGACTCCTCAAATTATTATTGTTTTCTGTTAAATTGCTGTGACGTAAGCTCAAAAAAAAAAAAAAAGACTAGATTACAGAAATGTCATCTACTGACCACTTAAAATTTGGCCTTTTGCCATACCTGTGAGGCTTAAACTTCAAGGTCAGTCAAAACAAAGGCAGTTGTTGTTGAATGATTGAACATGCATTAGCTTTCTGAAAGTGGAGCACCAAATAGCAAGGTCCCACTACTAGAACACTAGCATCTGTGTTTGTTGGATGGTATATTGGTATAAATTTTTGGAAGGTCATTTGACCTTATAAATAAAATTTTAAATGCAATGTCCTCTGATTGAACAAGGCCATTTCTAAGAATTTGGTACATTGACATAATGGCGCAGATTTGCAAAACAAGGAAAGCTTATTGCTGAACATTGGTAACATTTGTGATGGTTGTCCATCTACACAACCTGATTCTAACAGCAGAGTTAAGAACCTTATTGTGGTTACCACAGGCAGAGGTATGGGCAGGGAGGATTGGATGAAGATAGTCAAAAGGTACACACTTTCAGTTGTAAAGTACTAGAGATGTAATGTACTAGGAATGTAATAAATGTAACTAACACTGCTTTAATTTATATAAGAGTTTAGAGAGTAAATCCCAAGAGTTCTCATCATAAGAAAAATATTATTTTTTTTCTATTTCTCTACTACTGTTACCCATATGATCACTAAGTTTATTGTGATCATCATTTCATATGTATGAAAGTCAAATCATTGTGCTGCCACACCTTAAATTTATACAGTTCTGTATGTTAATTGTATGTCAATAAAACTGGAAGAAAAACAACTTTATTGGCGTTCCATATTGAAGAAAACTATTTAGCCACCAGGAAGAAGGAGGTAGGTTATGTGCATTGGCTTGGGAATAAGGCTGGAATATACTGGGGAGAGGATGAGAAGTTGCAGAGCACCATGCATCGTGTGATTTTATCTTGTTAAATAAATATAAGAAAGCAATCCGAATACACATTTGTGTGTGCACTCACAAATCATTTAGGAAATATGTTCATGGCAAACTGTTGAGTGGTTAATGCTTAGAAATAGGAGCAGAGGTGCTTCATTTGAATTTTTTGGGATGTGCTTATATTACTTTCTCTGTTTGAAGGCAGAATTTCCTTTTTGTTTCTTTTAAGAACAAGGAAGCATGTTGTCAGTTAGGTCCTGACTGAAAATCATTGTACTTCTTTCTTGCACTGACCATATCAGAGACGAATAGCAGTGGTGACTGGATATAAAAAGACACCATGGACAGTAGGTAAAATCAGTCCTCTCCACCTAAAGAGAGAGCCGCTCTATCCTACAGTGCTTCTGGCAAAAGGCTTCAACCAGGTAATGAAATCACTTATCAAATAAAGGTAATATATTATTTAAGGAATTAAAGTTATCTATTTGTATCTATTTATATCGCTCTATTTCAAGTTTGGAGGATGAAGGATGCTTTTTCCTCTTACCCAAGTTATTTCTCTTCCCAGGCCTACATCTGTCTCTCTCTAGACACTACTCAATTAAAATAAATTTTAAGATATTTTAAAACAGGAGGCAGAAGCTATCTCACGAATGGTTCTAAAAGAAGTGTTATTTCTGGAAGTTTCCAAATGGGCTAAGGGAATAGAGTGGGTCAGCATGTACTTGTGGGATCCAATAAGTAAGCCAACAACTATTAAGAGACCGAAGAGCAACTACCCAAAGACCAAGAGTAACTCACCAATAAGGCACTTGTATCTCCACCTGTTAACAATGCCTGTCTATCAAGTTAGTACCTGTGAAAGCAACCCAAGAACTAACAAAATGTTAAAAATATATTACTCAATTACTTTGTGTAATAGCAGTTTCATCTTGGAAAACATCATTTGAACTCTTATAAAAGGGATTAAAAAATGTTCATTGCAGTATGTAAACACGAAATTACACATATAATAAATGAACAGCTTGTTAGATTTTCACAAATGCAACTCTTCCATATAAACGGCATCCAGATTAAGAAACAGTACATTATCAATACCCCAGAAACAACTAATTTTTTTAAATGTAGGGGACAATATATTTGTGGGCCTGTTTTTGGATTGTCTTGGGAAAGATCAATGTCACAATATTGAATTCTCCAATTTATGAGGGTGGTTTATCTCTTCCAAAGGGAAGCTTTGTAATTTAACAGCCTTCCTGGAAATGCTGGACAAGCAGGAAGAGTGACCACGTCCGTCAGTTTCTTCTGAGAGCCCCTGCAGGGAGATGCCCTGCTTCACCGCGTCCTCCAGGAAGGTTATGGATACGCTCCTTGACTTCGTGGTGTGGGCAGACTTGCCAGGTTAAGCCTCCAGTTTTCTAGCCATCACTCTCATTTTACCATCCCAGTCAGGTATTCAGTGTCCTCCTCCCTGCACAGAACATGCTCCATCATCTTATGCCACTTTTCCCCCTCCATTTCCTCTGCCAAGAATTTTTAGGTTGGCTCAGAGCAACACACTTCGGTGATCTTTCATCTTAGTGTGGGGCTCTTGGTCCAGCCTCCTTCTGTGCTGGTCATTCTAGTGGTGCTGCTGGCTGTTCCTTGCGGATTTTGACCTCCTATCCGGAACTTTCCTAAATTTTGTTCTTCATACAAGTATGTCTTCAGGGCAAGCAGGGATATATACTTATTTTTTATAGAAGTATGCTTGATGCACAATATAAGTCACAGGTATACAACATAGGATGCACAACTATTAAAGGTTGCTGCTGCTGCTGCTAAGTCGCTTCAGTTGTGTCCAACTCTGTGCGACCCCACAGACAGAAGCCCACCAAGGCTCCCCTGTCCCTGGGATTCTCCAGGCAAGAATACTGGAGTGGGTTGCCATTTCCTTCTCCAACGTATGAAAGTGGAAAGCGAAAGTGAAGTCGCTCAGTCGTGTCCAACTCTTAGCGACCCCATGGACTGGAGCCTACCACACCCCACTTATTATAAAACATTGCCTGTATTCCCTGTGTTGTATAATATATCCTTGTAGCTTAATTTATACCTACTGGTTTGTAGCTGTTAATCCCTACCCCTATGTTGCCCCTCCGTTCTTCTCTCTCCCCATGGGTAACCACTAGTTCATTCTCTATGTCTGTCAGTCTGTCCTTTTTCTTATAGTATTCACTAGTTTGTATATTTTTAGATTCCATATATCAGTCCATATATCAGTGATTCGTCTTTCTCTGTCTGACTTATTTCACTTAATGCCCTCCGAGTCCATCCATGTTGCTGCAAATGGCAAAAGTTCATTCTTTTTTTAATGGCTGAGTAGTATAGCATTGTGCATATGTATACCACATCTTTTTTTATACATTTATCTGTTGATGGATGTCAACAAATATCTTGGCACGTTCCATATGCCATATCTTGGCAATTGTAAATAGTGCTGTTATGAATATTGAGGTGCATGTATTGTTTTGAATTAGCCTTTTAATTTTTATTGGAATATAGTTGATTTACAATGTTGTGTTAGTTTTAGGTATAGAGCCAAGTGAATCAGTTATACATACACATATATCCATCTTTTTTAGATTCTTTCTCCACATAGGCCACTACAGAGCACTGAGCAGAGTTCCCAGTGCCACACAGTAGGTCGTTATTAGTTATCCATTTTATGTAGTAGTGTGTGTATGTAAATTCCAATCTCCCAGTTTATCCCTTCTCCTTTGTCCCCCCGGTAACTGTAAGTTTATTTTCTACATCTGTAGATATAGCTAGAAGTGGACCTACACCCAGGAGTGGAATTGCTGGGTTATATGGTAGTTCTAGTTTTAGTTTTTTGAGAAACTACCATATTGTTTTTCACAGTGGCTTTACCAATTTACATTCCCACCCACAGGGTACAATGGTGCCCTTTTCCCCACATCTTCCCAACATGTGTTATTTGTGTTCTTTTGGATGATTGCCATTCGGACAGGTATGAGATGATATCCCATCGTGGTTTTGTTCTGCGTTTCTCTGATGATTAGCGATGTTGAACATCTTTTCACGTGCAGGTTGGACACCTGCATTTCCTCTTTGAAAAAAGTGTCTATTGAGGTCTACTGCCCATTTTTTGATTGGGTTGTTTGTTATTTTTATGCTGAACTGTATGAGCCAAAAGGGATACATTCTTAACCTGAAATGCTTCCCCCTAATTTCCATGATAAAATTTTTGACATAAAAAAAGAACAAATTGAATAGTTCATCAAATAATGTAGAGTTAACAGTTGTTAATGTTAACCATATTTGCCACACTGATCTTGTTAAGATGTTGTAAATACAGATATTATCATATTTCACCCTAAATATCAGAAGGCATCTCTAAAGTTAATACCTTTTCCTACATAACCAGAAAACATTATCATCTCTAACAATATTAACAATAATTTCTTCATATAATCTAATATCTAGAAGTTACTTAAGATTTTCCAACTGTTTCCAAAATATCTTTATACCTGGTTTATTCATGTTATTTCATGGTATGTTTCATCTTTTTTATGTGCACCATTTTAAAAGTCTTTATTGAATTTGTGATAACATTGCTTCTGTTTTTTATGTTTGGGGTTTTTTTTTTTTTTGGCCACAAGGCTGTAAGATCTTTGTTCCCTGACCAGGGATCAAAGCTGCGTGCTCTGGAATAGAGGGCGAAGTCTTAACCACTGGACCACCAGGGAAGTCCCTGTGTATTTCATCTTGGACTACCTTACCATTCACTGCTGAAGCACCGTCTAGATTTGTCTGTTTGCTTCCTCAGAGCAGTGTGAGTTGTTTCTTCATCTCTTCTACTTCCTTTTACCTAGAAGTTAAACATTTTTCGACAGAAAATACTTCATAGGAGAGGTGATATATACTTTCTATTTCATCATATTAGAAGGCTCATGAGTCTGATTCTCTTAATATTTGCAATGCTAAGATTGATCCTTGGATTAAGATGATAACAGCCTGATCCTAGGATTATAAAGTTACATTTTGTTGCTTGTGCATAGCAAGTAATCTTTGAGGTGAAATTTTGCAAATATGTAAAACACTGGTTCCTCATTGATCTTTGACATAATGCTTTTAACATCTTTGTTGATCCTTGCCTGAATAAACTATTTCACTAAGGGACTGTAAATTGATTTCCTAATTCTATTATTTTTTACATTTATTATCTAACATTCTTCAATTACTAAGACTCTCTCTCATCAGCAAGGTTTAGTTGATTATGCTGATAATAATTCCTAATGGGGGGAGGAGCTAAGATGGCGGACGAGTAAGACGGGGAGAATACTTTCTCCTCCACAAATCCATTAAAAGAACATTTGAATGCTGAATAAACTCGATAAAACAACTTCTGAATGCCGGCAGAGGACATCAGGCACTTAGAAAGACAGCTCATTGTCTTCAAAACCAGAAAACGAGCCCTGCGGTAACTCCTTTTGCGGAGAACTGGCGCGGACACCAGCATTTGCTATCGGCAAGTGGGGGCTGGGCTAGGAGGAGCGGCGAGGCCTGCATTGCTTTGAGAAAGGATTTGGCCTGGCTATCTCGGGCGCTATCTGAGCGAAATAACCAGACTGTCGGTTATCTACTACATCAAAAGCCAGCCCTAACTTAAGACACCACCAGGACTACCTACGGAACAAAGGGCTGCACAGAGTTGGCCGGCTGCAGGCCGTCCCACTCCGGTGACAGGCAGCCAGGGCCAGAGGCGGGCAATTATAGCCCTAGAGAGACACTGTCTAACGGAACTGTGAGTAGGTTTCTGTGCTGACTCACGCTTCCTGGGGCTCTGGATGGTCAACATCTGCCTGAGAAAGTGCGCTGTTTGTATACCCAGAAAACTGAGCGGCGGAGAGGCGATAAGTCGCAGCACCTGCGCTCGCTGAACATTTCATCACCTGCGCTACTCGGATCTGGGAAGGGCATAAAACGCAGACTCAACCAAGTCTGTGCTTCTGAGGATTATCTGAGTGCCTGAACCTGGCCGGTTTAGATTTGGGTGTTCATCTCCGCCCCCTCTGTAACAAGGCAGAGATCAGATATTGAAAAGACCTGTAAACTGCCTCAATAAAGAGAATTCAACAAACTACCAGAATATAGTAAGGACACTCTAAATTTGGCAATTTTAACAAAATGAAGAGACAAAAGAATACCCAGCAGCTAAAGGAACAGGATAGATCTCCACCAAACCAAACCAAAGAGGAAGAGATAGGGAATCTACCTGATAAAGAATTCTGAATAATGATAGCGAAATTAATTCAAAATCTCGAAATCAAAATAGAATCACAGTTAAAGAGTCTGGAGACAAGGATTGAGAAGATGCAAGAAAGGTTTAACAAGGACCTAGAAGAAATAAAAAAGAGTCAACACATAATGAATAATGCAATAAATGAGATCCAAAACACCCTGGAGGCAACAAATAGTAGAATAACAGAGGCAGAAGATAGGATTAGTGAACTAGAAGATAGAATCCTAGAAATAAATGAATCAGACGAGAAAAAAGAAAAACGTATCAAAAGAAATGAGGACAATTTCAGAAACCTCCAGGATAACATCAAACGCTACAACATTCGAATCATAGGAGTTCCAGAAGAAGAAGATAAAAAGAAAGATCATGAGGAAATACTTGAGGAGATAATAGTTGAAAACTTCCCTAAAATGGAGAAGGAAATAACCACTCAAGTTCAAGAAATCCAGAGAGTCCCTAACAGGATAAACCCAAGGCGAAACACCCCAAGACACATATTAGTCAAATTAACAAAGATTAAATATAAAGAACAAATATTAAAAGCAGCAAGGGAAAAACATCAAATAACTCACAAGGGAATTCCCATAAGGATAACAGCTGATCTTTCAATAGAAACTCTCCAAGCCAGGAGGGAATGGCAAGACGTAATTAAAGTGATGAAGGAAAATAACTTACAGCCTAGATTATTGTATCCAGCAAGGATCTCATTCAAATATGAAGGAGAAATCAAAAGCTTCACAGATAAGCAAAAGTTGAGAGAATTTTGCATCACTAAACCATTTCTCCAACAAAAACTAAAGGACATTCTCTAGAGCAATAGAATAATAGTGGGAGACTTTAACACCCCACTCATATAATCTGGCTGTAATAGACAAAGTAAAGAGGAAAACATATTTACTTATGAGCCTCAAAAAATTCAGTTCACTCAGGAGAGTTTAAAAAAAAAAAAAAAAAGACTTATTTGCTCACTCTGTAGAGGTTTATTGACTATTTTGTGGGTTTGGTACCACTTTGGGTAGTAGGGAGGAAGAGGTGACAAATGTGATCCTGTCCTAAATAATATATTGTGGTAAAGATAGATTTACCAATACAAAATACCAAGATGTGCCTAAAGATGAGGACACCCAAACTGGACTTTTTGTTTTCTGAACTTTTCATTTCGAGAACAAACCTCCTAATATAAGATGAACTCACCATGATTTTTTTAAGTGTTCTTTGTGATTAAAAACAGAAAGCCATTGGTTAAGAAATTACATATACTCCTCCCCACCATTACTCCCCTTCTTTCTTCCCATTTCCCTCCCACCCTCATTGATCCTTTCCTTTGTCCATTTTCCCCTGCAAAAATAAAAAAATTTAAAAAAAAAAAAAAAATAATTCCTAATGGAAAGTGGAATAAATGCCTACTTACTTTCTTTTAAAAACCTGTTTTCAAAGTAAGAAAGTAATTACCAATTTTCAAAGTTACTGTTATAGCCACCACCACTGATAAGAAGTGAGCTTGTTGTTTTATTCTTATTTGAATATTTTTTGTGGATTTTTAGTATAATATCATTATGATTTCTAAATATTTCAAACAATAACATTAAGTATTTTTTGGTGTTCACATTGTTATACTTTTGGCCAGTAAAACCCCTTCAAGCTGGCTTATTCCTTTGACAGACTTAAAAGCCTTTGAAAGTTCTTTACTTTCTGATATAACAAGATCACTCAGGCTCACCAGTTCATCAGCTTGCACAAGTTTCTTAAACTTTCCAAGCTCCAGCATCTTCATGTATAAGATACGGGTAGTGGTACCTACCTCATAGGATTAATATGAAGAATAAATGAGATAGGGTGGTTTGGCATGGTAGCTGACATTCAGTAGGCAGGGAAGGAGTTACAGCATCTTTTATTATTATTGGTCCAAGCTCTGCCTTTAACAACACTAGTGCTGTTGTTTAGTTGCTCAGTTGTGTCTGGCTCTTTGCGACCCCATGGACTGTGGCTCACCAGGCTCCTCTGTCCATGGGATTTCCCAAGCAAGAATACTGGAGTGGGTTGCCCTTTTCTACTCCAGGGGATCCAATTCAGGGATCAAGCCTGAGTGCCCTGCATTGGCAGGCGAATTCTTTACCACTGAGCCACCACAGAAGCCTCAATAACACTAGTAACCTTGGATAAGACATTTGTCCTCTTTGGGCCTCGGCTTCCCTCTCTGTACAATGGGAGGTTTAAATTTGAAGTCCTTTCCACTTAATTTTTTTGGGTAACCAGATCAGTGGTTTTGTATGAACTTAATAAGAAAACAAACAAAACAACAGAAAAGTCCCAAGAAGGGAATTTATGAAAATCCCATGGCAAGCATCGTATTCAATGGTGAAACACTGACACTTTTCTCCTTTCTTCTGAAAGTTTGATCCTTAAGATCAGAACCAAGACAAGGCAAGAATGTTCTCTTTCATCACTGCTATTCAACATTATACTGGAAGTTCTGGCCAGAGCAATTGGGAATTGAAACAAGTTGAGGAAGCATTGGAGGAGTGCCCTAGGATGGAGCCAGAGTGAAAGGGTTAAGAAAGGTTCTTCTCTCTGTGTATCTCTCTATGCCTGTCTCCCATTCAGTTTGTGGTATCCAAGGAAATCTGTCAAAGTGTTAGCTGAACGTAAGTTAAATGCTAGCTGAACAAAGCTAATGGAGGTGATGGAATTCCATATAAGACTTCAGAGACCACATATAATGGAGATTACAGACTTTACAAAAATAATTTAGAAAAGTAGTTCAGCAAACAAACAGCTAAAGCCTACAGCAAACAATGAAAACAAACACTAAAAAAAAGAACAGTCTGAATTTCCAGAGTTGCTACATTATAATATTCAAAATGCCCAGTTTTCAAAAATTATGAAGCAAGAAAAGAAACGAGAAAATATAGCCCATTCACAGAAAATGTTAACAGAAACTGTCCCTAGGGAAGTTATTGAACTTAAAAGACTTAAATCAATCGTCTTTATTATTCTCAAAGAGCTAACGGAAACCATGAACAAATAGATAAAGGAAAGCTGGAGAACAATATGACAAAATATGAAATATTAACATGGAAACAGAAATGCTAAAAAGAGCCAAACAGAAGTTCTGGAGCTGAAAATTACTATAATGGAAATGGAAACTCACAAGAAGATTTCAAAAGCAGACTTGAGCAGGAAGAAGAAAAAAATGGTAAACTTGAAAATAGATCAATTGAAAATACCCAGTTTTAGGGACAGAAAGAAAAAAGAATGAATAAAACCTAACAGAACCCAAAAGACCTTTCAGACACCATCTATCATACCAATGTATGTATAGTGAGAAGAGAGAGAAAGGTACACAGAGAATATTTGAAGAAATAATGCTCCAAAACTCCCCAAATTTGATATAACATGAGAATCTCCACATTCAAGAAACTCAACAAATTCCAAGAAGGATGTGTGGATCCTGTGTGGATCACAAAAAAAATGTGGAAAATTCTTAAAGAGATGGGACTATCAGACCACCTTATCTGCCTCCTGAGAAATCTGTATGCAGGTCAAGAAGCAACAATTAGAAGTGGACATTGAACAATGGACTGGTTCCAAATCAGGAAAGGAGTACATCAAGGCTGTATATTGTTACCCTGTTTATTTAACTTATATGTAGAGTACATCATGCGAAATGCCAGGCTGGATGAAGCACAAACTGGAATCAAGATTGCAGGGGAAATATAAATAACTTCAGATATGCAGATGACACCACTCTCATGGCAGAAAGTGAAGAGGAACTGAAGAGCCTCTTGATGAAAGTGAAAGAGGAGAGTGAAAAAGCTGGCTTAAAATTCAGCATTCAAAAAATGAAGATCATGGCATCTGGTCCCATCACTTCATGGCAAATAGATGCAGAAATAATGGAAACAGTGACAGACTTTCTTTTCTTGGGCTCCAAAATCACTGCAGATGGTGACCGCAACCATGAAATTAAAACACGCTTGCTCCTTGGAAGAAAAGCTATGACCAACCTAGAAAGCATATTAAAAGGCAGAGACATTACCTTGCTGACAAAGGTCCATCTGGTCAAAGCTATGGTTTTTCCATGAGTCATGTATGCATGTGAGAGTTGGACTATAAAGAAAGCTTAGCACAGAAGAACTGATGCTTTTGAACTGTGGTGTTGAAGAAGATTCTTGAGAGTCCCTTGGATGGCAAGGAGATCCAACTAGTCTACCCTAAAGGAAATCAGTCCTGAATATTCATTGGAAGGACTGATGCTGAAGCTGAAGCTCCAATCCTTTGGCCACCTGATGTGAAGAATGGTCTCATTTGAAAAGACCCTGATGCTTGGAAAGATTGAAGGCAGGAGGAGAAGGGGATGACAGAGGATGAGATGGTTGGATGGCATCACCAACTCGATGGACATGAGTTTGAACAAGGTCCTGGAGTTGGAGATGGACCAGGAAACCTGGCATGCAGCAGTTTATGGGGTCGCAAAGAGTCTGACATGACTGAGTGACTGAACTGAACTGAAAGGAGAAATTGGAACATCCCTGTGTGTGTGCGAAGTCACGTCAGTCATGTCTAACTGTTTGTGACCCTATGGACTGTAGCCCACCAGGCTTCTCAGTCCATGGAATTCTCCAAGCAAGAATATTGGAATGGGTTGCCATGCCCTACTCCAGGGGATCTTCCAGAACCAGGGATTGAACCCATGTCTTCTGCGGCTCCTGCATTGCAGGCAGATTTTTTTTACCACTAAGCCACTGGGGAAGCCCTAGGACATCCCTAGATGGATACAAGCTAAGAGAATTTATTGGTAATAGAACTGCCATACCAGAAACACTGAAGGTGTTCTTTAGGTTGAAAGAAAAGGGCACTAACAGTAATCCAAAGCCATATGGAAAAAAAAATCTTTTGTAAAAATAACTACATAGGTAAATATAAAAGCCAGTATTATTGGTTTCTAACTCCACATTTTACATCCTACATGAATAAAGACAAATGCATATGACAATTATAAATTTATGTCAGAGGGTGCAAACATATAAAGATATATTTTGTGAAAACAACAATATAAAGGGGAAAATGGGGCTGTATAGGAGCAGTTTTGTATGCTAATGAAATTAAGTTGGAATAAATTCAAGCTACATTGTTATAAATTTAGAACATTCATTGTAATCCCCATGGAAACTACTGAGAAAATATCTAAAAGATACACAAAAGCAAATGAGAAGGAGGCAAAAATGGCACACTACAAAAAATTAAGTACAAAAGAAGGCAGTAAAAGAGAAAATGAGGAACAAAAAGGTGTAAGACATACAGAAAACAAATAGCAAAGGGCAGAAATAAGTCCTTCCTTAATAGTAGTTACTTTAAGTGTAAATGAGTGAAAGACTTAAAAAAAGGCAGCGATTGGCAGAACTTTAAAAAAAAATTATCCAGCTATATGTTGTCTATAACAGAGGCACTCCAACTCTGAGAACATGCATGGGTTGAAAGTAAAAGGATGTAAAAAGATATTCCCTGCAAATGCTAACCAAAAGAACTGGAGTAACTCAACTGAAATCAGAGGGAAGAGATTTTAAGTGAAACACTATTACAGGAGACAAGGAAGCACATTATATATTATTTGTAAAACGGTCAATTCATCAAGAAGTTACAGGGACTTCCCTGGTGGTCCAGTAGTTAAGAATCTGCCTTCCAATGTAAGAGATGCTGGTTCAACACCTGGCTGGGGAACTAAGACCCCATATGCAGGCAACTAAGCCTACATACTGTACAGCCCAGGCCACAGCTAGAGAGAAGCCTGGGTACCACAGGGAAAGATCCTGCATGCCGCAACAAGATCCTGCATACTGCAACTAAGTCCAACACAGCCAATATAAACATATGACAGGCCCCCCAAATACATGAAGTGAACAGCCACTGAAGAAATAGTCCTACAAGAGTAGCTGGAGATTTCAATATTCAACTTTCAATAATGAATAGAACATCTAAACAGAAGGTCATAAGAAAATAGCATGACAATATAATAATAGAGCAACACTATACACCAACTCGGAGAAGGCAGCGGCACCCCACTCCAGTACTCTTGCCTGGAAAATTCCATGGACGGAGGAGCCTAGTAGGCTGCAGTCCACGGGGTCGCTAAGAGTTGGACATGACTGAGCGACTTCTCTTTCACTTTTCACTTTCATGCATTGAAGAAGGAAATGGCAACCCACTCCAGTGCTCTTGCCTGGAGAATCCCAGGGATGGGGGAGCCTGGTGGGCTGCTGTCTATGGGGTCGCACAGAGTTGGACATGACTGAAGTGACTTAGCAGCAGTAGCAGCAACAGCAGCAATACACCAACTAGATTTGACAGACATAATGGACAGTCTACCCAATAGCAACAGAATACACAGTCCACTAAAGTGCACATGGAACATTCTCCAGGATAGCCCATGTTTTAGGCCACAGAAAAATCTCAGTACATTTAAAAAGGCTGAAATCCTCTGAAGTATCTTTTTCAACCATCATGGAATGAAGCTAGAGCTGAGCAATGTAAGGAAAACTGGGAAGTTTTAAACTGTGTGCAAATTAAACAATGTAGTCTTAAACAACCAAGGGTCAAAGAAGAAAGGGAAATTGCAAAACGTTTAGAGATGAGTGAAAATGAGAACACCATATACCAAAACATATGGAATGCAGTGAAAACAGTACCTGGAGGAAAAATCTATAGCTGTAAATGCCTATGTTAAAAAAGGATGATCTCAAATCAATAACCTAAATTTACAAGTTAAGGAACTAGAAAAGATATAGAAAATTAAACCCAAAACAAGCAGAATGAATTAAGTTATAAAGATTAGAGAAGGGATAAGCAAAATAGAAAATAGAATTATCTATTTTTATAGAGATTATCAATGATATCTGAAGTTGGTTCTTAGAAAAGATCAATAAAATTTACAGACTGTTAGCTAAAATTACCATGAAAAAAAAGAGAAGAATGAATTTAAACAACTAAAATCAGAAATGGAAGTGGGGCATTAATACTGACCTTACGTGAATAAAAAAGATTGTAAGAGAATATAAACAACTGTATGCCAACCAGTCCATTCTGAAGGAGATCAATCCTGGGATTTCTTTGGAAGGAATGATGCTAAAGCTGAAACTCCAGTATTTTGGCCACCTCATGCGAAGAGTTGACTCATTGGAGAAGACTCTGATGCTGGGAGGGATTGAGGGCAGGAGGAGAAGGGGACGCCAGAGGATGAGATGGCTGGATGGCATCACTGACTTGATGGGGGTGAGTCTGAGTGACCTCCGGGAGCTGGTGATGGACAGGGAGGCCTGGCGTGCTGTGGTTCATGGGGTGGCAAAGAGTCGGACACGACTGAGCAACTGATCTGATCTGATCTGATGCCAACAAATAGGATAACGTAGATGAAATGGACAAACTCCCACCAAAACTGGCTTAAGAAGAAATAGAAAATCTCAGCAGACCATCAACAAGTAAAAAGACTGCATCAGTAATTTAAAAAATTCTCAATATAGAAAAGTCCAGAACAAGATGGTTTCAATAGTGAATTCTGTGACTCTAAAAAATAATTAATACTAATTCTTCTCAAACTCTTCCAAAAAATAGAAGAGGAGGGAACACCTCCTCAGTCATTCTACAGAGCCAGTATTACCTTGATACCAAATCCAAAGATGTCATAAGAAAGAAAACTAGACTTCCGGTTAAGATGGCGGAGGATTAGGACGGGGAATACGCTTTCTCCTCCACAAATTCATCAAAGGGACATCTGGGCGCCGAGTAAATTCCACAAACAGCTTCGGACTGCTGGCGGAGGACGTCGGACACCCAGAAAAGCAACTCACTGCCTTCTAAAGGAGGTAGGAAAGAATATAGAAGCCAGAGAGAGACAAAGAGGGAGGGGCGGACCTCTGTCCGGGGAAGGGAGTCTTAAAAGAAAGAGAAGTTTCCAAACACCAGGAAACACTCTCCCTGCGGAGTCTGTGCCGAACCTGGGAAACACGGAGAATATCATAACAGGGAGGAAAACAATTAAGCAATTAAAACCCACAGACTGCGGGCCCTGCGGTAACTTCCACAGCGGGGAAGCATCATTGCAAACGCCCGCATCTGCCATTGGCGAACCGGGGCTGGGCAGGGGAGACGCCGCGGGCCGCTCCCCCTCAGGACGCTCCCCCCGCCGGCCGCCCCCCCCCCCCCCCACACGCTCCCCCGCAGGACTCTCCCCCGCTGGACGCTCCCCCGCCGGCCGTTCCCACGCTGGCCGCAGCTGCTCCCGCGCAGGCGGGCGTGCCCCCGCCCGCTGTGCCGGCGGCTCCCACGAGGGCCGCCCCGCTCACCCCACCCGCCCGCCATTCCCGCGCGACCCACCCCCTTGCCGGCCCCTCCCCCTCTGCGGGCCGCGGCGCAGACTGCGTTCGCCTGATTGTCTGGAGTGCTGCCTAATCGGAGTAGTTTGGGCCGGCAGTCCAGATTGTGCAGCGCCGACCACACGAGTGGCCGGCCCTGGCCCAGAACACCGCCGGACCGTGCACAGAACAAAGGACTATACAGACCAACTACAGAGAAAGGGGCCTATAGATCTTGAGAAATTTAAGCCGGAACAAGGAACTAGCCGAAAATGAACTGAACCCACAACAATAATAGAGAAACTCATATATATTGTTACTATTTTTACCATCATTATTTCCTTTTATTTTCTTTTTTTAATATATATTTTTTAAATTTTTATTATTTTTTAATTGGAAAAAGGAAAACAAAAATTTTTTTTCCTTCTTTTAATTTTTTTTGTTTGTTTTTTGTTTCTTTTATTTTTATTTTTTTTATACTCTAGTACTTCTTTAATCTCCACGTTTAGATATAACTTTTGTGACCCTGTTTTTTTTCTTTTTTCCTTTTTGTCCTTTGCTTTTTTCCTCTCCTTTTTTCTTTTCTTTACTGATTACTGACTAGATCTGTCTCTCTCCTTCACATTCCCTCCTTTTATCCTCCTGACCACCTCTGTCTCCTTCCTCCCTTTTTCCTTCTCTGTATAACTCCGTGAACATCTCTGAGCGGTACAGTTGTGGAATGCATTATAGAAGAAGAAGTTTTTGAGACTACTGTAAAAATAAGACCAATAACTGGAACCAGGAGGCTTAAGTCCATACCCTGATCCCACGAAACATTAATTGACAGGAGCTCATCAAAAGCCTCCATACCTACACTGAAACCAAGCATCACACAAAGACCAGCAAGCTCCACGACAAGACATACCAAGCAAATTCTCCAGAAAAACAAGAACACAGCCCTGAGCTCCAATACACAGGCTACACAAAGCAACCCCAAAATGATAGACATCTCATAACTCACTACTAGACACTCCACTGCACCCCAGAGAAAAGAAATCCAGCTCCACCCACCAGAACACCGACACAAGCTTCCATAAACAAGAAACCTCGACAAGCCACCGGTACAAACCCACATATAGTGCAGAAACGCCACAATAAAGAGAACTCCACAGACTACCAGAATACAGTAAAGACACCCCAAACTTAGCAATTTAAACAAGATGAAGAGACAGAAGAATTCCCAGCAGGTAAAGGAACAGGATAAATGCCCACCAAACCAAACAAAAGAGGAAGAAATAGCGAACTTACCTGATAAAGAATTCCGAATAATGATAGTGAAATTAATCCAAAATCTGGAAAGCAAAATGGAATCGTGGATAAATAGCCTGGAGAAAAGCATTGAGAAGATGCAAGAAAGATTTAACAAGGACCTAGAAGAAATAAAAAAGAGTCAATATATAATGAATAATGCAATAAATGAGATCCAAAACACTCTGGAGGCAACAAATAGTAGAATAACAGAGGCAGAAGATAGAATTAGCGAATTAGAAGATAGAATGAATAAAATGAATCAGAGGAGAAAAAAGAAAAACGAATTAAAAGAAATGAGGACAATCTCAGAGACCTCCAGGACAATTTTAAACGTTACAATATTCGAATCATAGGAGTCCCAGAAGAAGAAGACAAAAAGAAAGACCATGAGAAGATACTAGAGGAGATAATAGTTGAAAACTTCCCTAAAATGGGGAAGGAAATAATCACTCAAGTCCAAGAAACCCAGAGAGTCCCAAATAGGATAAATCCAAGGCGAAACACCCCAAGACACATATTAATCAAATTAACAAAGATCAAACACAAAGAACAAATATTAAAAGCAGCAAGGGAAAAACAACAAATAACACACAAGGGAATTCCCATAAGGATAACAGCTGATCTTTCAATAGAAACTCTCCAAGCCAGGAGGGAATGGCAAGACATACTTAAAGTGATGAAAGAAAAGAACCTACAGCCCAGATTATTGTACCCAGCAAGGATCTCATTCAAATATGAAGGAGAAATCAAAACCTTTACAGACAAGCAAAAGCTGAGAGAATTCAGCAACAACAAACCAGCTCTCCAACAAATACTAAAGGACATTCTCTAGACAGGAAACACAAAAAGGATATATAAATTCAAACCCAAAACAACAAAGTAAATGGCAACGGGATCATATTTATCATTAATTACGTTAAATGTAAATGGGTTGACTGCCCCAACCAAAAGACAGAGACTGGCTGAATGGATACAAAAACAAGACCCCTCCATATGTTGTCTACAAGAAACCCACCTCAAAACAGGGGACACATACAGACTGAAAGTGAAGGGCTGGAAAAAGATTTTCCATGCAAGTAGAGACCAAAAGAAAGCAGGAGTAGCAATACTCATATCAGATAAAATAGACTTTAAAACAAAGGCTGTGAAAAGAGACAAAGAAGGTCACTACCTAATGATCAAAGGATCAATCCAAGAAGAAGATATAACAATTATAAATATACATGCACCCAACTTAGGAGCACCGCAATATATAAGACAAATACTAACAAGTATGAAAGGAGAAATCAACAATAACACAATAATAGTGGGAGACTTTAATACCCCACTCACACCAATGGATAGATCAACTAAGCAGAAAATTAACAAGGAAACACAAACTTTAAACGATACAATAGACCAGTTAGAACTAATTGATATCTATAGGACATTTCATCCCAAAACAATGAATTTCACCTTTTTCTCAAGCGCACACGGAACCTTCTCCAGGATAGACCACATCCTGGGCCATAAATCTAGCCTTGGTAAGTTCAGAAAAATTGAAATCATTCCAAGCATTTTTTCTGACCACAATGCAGTAAGAGTAAATCTCAATAACAGAAAAACTATTAAAAATTCCAACATATGGAGGCTGAACAACACACTCCTGAATAACCAACAAATCACAGAAGAAATCAAAAAAGAAATCAAATTCTGCATAGAAACGAATGAAAATGAAAACACAACAACCCAAAACCTGTGGGACACTGTAAAAGCAGTCCTAAGGGGAAAGTTCATAGCAATATAGGCATACCTCAAGAAACAAGAAAAAAGCCAAATAAATAACCTAACTCTACACCTAAAGCAACTGGAAAAGGAAGAAATGAAGCACCCCAAGGTTAGTAGAAGAAAAGAAATCCTAAAAATTAGGGCAGAAATAAATGCAAAACAAACAAAAGAGACCATAGCAAACATCAACAAAACCAAAAGCTGGTTCTTTGAAAGGGTAAATAAAATTGACAAACCACTAGCCAGACTCATCAAGAAACAAAGGAGAAAAATCAAATCAATAAAATTAGAAATGAAAATGGAGAGATCACAACAGACAGCACAGAAATACAAAGGATCATAAGAGACTACTATCAGCAATTATATGGCAATAAAATGGACAATGTGGAAGAAATGGACAAATTCTTAGAAAAGTACAACTTCCCAAAACTGGATCAGGAAGAAATAGAAACTCTTAACAGACCCATCACAAGCATGGAAATTGAAACTGTAATCAGAAATCTTCCAGCAAACAAAAGCCCAGGTCCAGACGGCTTCACAGCTGAATTCTGCCAAAAATTTAGAGAAGAGCTAACACCTATCCTACTCAAACTGTTCCAGAAAATTGCAGAGGAAGGCAAACTTCCAAACTCATTCTATGAGGCCACCATCACCCTAATACCAAAACCTGACAAAGATCCCACAAAAAAAGAAAACTACAGGCCAATATCACTGATGAACATAGATGCAAAAATCCTTAACAAAATTCTAGCAATCAGAATCCAACAACACATTAAAAAGATCATACACCATGACCAAGTGGGCTTTATCCCAGGAATGCAAGGATTCTTCAATATCCACAAATCAATCAACGTAATACACCACATTAACAAACTGAAGAATAAAAACCATATGATTATCTCAATAGATGCAGAGAAAGCCTTTGACAAAGTGCAACATCCATTTATGATAAAAACTCTCCAGAAAGCAGGAATAGAAGGAACATACCTCAACATAATAAAAGCTATATATGACAAACCCACAGCAAACATTATCCTCAATGGTGAAAAATTGAAAGCATTTCCTCTAAAGTCAGGAACAAGACAAGGATGCCCACTTTCACCATTACTATTCAACATAGTTTTGGAAGTTTTGGCCACAGCAATCAGAGCAGAAAAAGAAATAAAAGAAATCCAAATTGGGAAAGAAGAAGTAAAACTCTCACTGTTTGCAGATGACATGATCCTCTACATAGAAAACCCTAAAGATTCCACCAGAAAATTACTAGAACTGATCAATGAATATAGTAAAGTTGCAGGATATAAAATTAACACACAGAAATCCCTTGCATTCCTGTACACTAATAACGAGAAAATAGAAAGAGAAATTAAGGAAACAATTCCATTCACCATTGCAGTGAAAACAATAAAATACTTAGGAATATATCTTCCTAAAGAATCTAAAGACCTATATATAGAAAACTATAAAACACTGGTGAAAGAAATCAAGGAGGACACTAATAGATGGAGAAATATACCATGTTCATGGATTGGTAGAATCAATATAGTGAAAATGAGTATACTACCCAAAGCAACTTATAGATTCAATGCAATCCCCATCAAGCTACCAACGGTATTCTTCACAGAGCTAGAACAAATAATTTCTCAATTTGTATGGAAATACAGAAAACCTTGAATAGCCAAAGCTATCTTGAGAAAGAAGAACGGAACTGGAGGAATCAACCTGCCTGACTTCAGGCTCTACTACAAAGCCACAGTCATCAAGACAGTATGGTACTGGCACAAGGACAGAAATATAGATCAATGGAACAAAATAGAAAGCCCAGAGATAAATCCACGCACATATGGTCACCTTATCTTTGACAAAGGAGGCAAGAATATACAATGGATTAAAGACAGTCTCTTTAACAAGTGGTGCTGGGAAAACTGGTCAAACACTTGTAAAAGAATGAAACTAGAACACTTTCTAACACCATACACAAAAATAAACTCAAAATGGATTAAAGAGCTAAATGTAAGACCAGAAACCATAAAACTCCTAGAGGAAAACATAGGCAAAACACTCTCTGACTTACATCACAGCAGGATCCTCCATGACCCACCTCCCAGAATATCGGAAATAAAATAAAAAATGAACAAATGGGACCTAATCAAACTTAAAAAGCTTCTGCACAACAAAGGTAACTATAAGCAAGGTGAAAAGACAGCCTTCAGAATGGGAGAAAATAATAGCAAATGAAGCAACTGACAAACAACTAATCTCAAAAATATACAAGCAACTTCTACAGCTCGATTCCAGAAAAATAAATGACCCAATCAAAAAATGGGCCAAAGAACTAAATAGACATTTCTCCAAAGAAGACATACAGATGGCTAACAAACACATGACAAGATGCTCAACATCACTCATTATCAGAGAAATGCAAATCAAAACCACTATGAGGTACCATCTCACGCCAATCAGAATGGCTGCTATCCAAAAGTCCACAAGCAATAAATGCTGGAGAGGGTGCGGAGAGAAGGGAACCCTCTTACACTGTTGGTGGGAATGCAAACTGGTACAGCCACTATGGAGAACAGTCTGGAGATTCCTCAAAAAACTGCGAATAGAACTGCCTTATGATCCAGCAATCCCACTGCTAGGCATATACACTGAGAAAACCAGAATTGAAAGAGACACGTGTACCCCAATGTTCATAGCAGCACTGTTTACAATAGCCAGAACGTGGAAGCAACCTAGATGTCCATCCACAGATGAATGGATAAGCAAGCTGTGGTACATATACACAATGGAGTATTACTCAGCCATTAAAAAGAATACATTTGAATCAGTTCTAAGGAGGTGGATGGAACTGGAGCCTATTATACAGAGTGAAGTAAGCCAGAAACAAAAACACAAATACAGTATACTAACGCATATATATGGAATTTAGAAAGATGGTAAAAATAACCCTATTTACGAGACAGCAAAAGAGACACTGATGTATAGAACAGACTTTTGGACTCTGGGACCGGGAGAGGGTGGGATGATTGGGGAGAATAGCATTGAAATATGTATAATATTATATCCGAAACGAGTCGTCAGTCCAGGTACGATGCCCGATAACAAATGCCTGGGGCTGGAGCACTGGGACGACCTGGAGGGATGGTGTGGGGAGGGGAGAGGGAGGAGGGTTCAGGATGCGGAACACGTGTATACTGGCGGCGGATCCATCTTGATGTATTGTAAAAGCAATACAATATTGTGAAGTTAAGCAAAATAAAAAAAATAAAAAAAAATAAAATCATACATATAAAAAAAAAGAAAGAAAACTATAGAACAGTATATAAATATAGACATAAAAATTCTCAACAAAATACTAGGAAACCAAATTCACAGCATATTTAATAAGGACTATACACTATGATCCCAGGGAAGGCAATGGCACCCCACCCCAGTACTTTTGCCTGGAAAATCCCATGGATGGAGGAGCCTGGTAGGCTCCGGTCCATGGGGTCGCTGGGAGTCGGACATGACTGAGCGACTTGACTTTCACTTTTCACTTTCGTGAATTGGAGAAGGAAATGGCAACCCACTCCAGAGTTCTTGCCTGGAGAATCCCAGGGACGGGGGAGCCTGGTGGGCTTCCGGCTATGGGGTCGCACAGAGTCAGACACGACTGAAGCGACTTAGCAGCAGTAGCAGCATACACTATGATCCAGTGTGGTTTGGCTTTTTTCATTCAGAATTCTTTGGAGATTCATCCAAGTGGTCACATCAATAACTCTTTTTATTGCTGAGTAATATTCTTTGGCATAGATGTACCAAAGTTTGTTTAACCATTTATCCATTGAATGACAATTGACTTGTTTCTATTTTTTTGATTATTATGAACAAAGTTGTTATTCACATTCAGTTTTTGTATAAATACATTCTTAAGTATCTTGGACAAGTGCCCAAGACTGTAATTCCTGTCATATAACTGTTTCATGTTTAGTTTTATAAGAAAATGCCCAACTGTCTTCTAGAATGGCTACATAATTTTATATCCCACCATCAATTCCTAGTGATCCTGTTTCTCTTATCATCAGTAACATTTGATGGTGTCACTATTTTTATTTTAGCTATTCTGATGTGTGTGCAGTGGTATCTCATAGTGATTTTAATTAGCAGTTCTCGAAGGGGACAGAGGATGAGATGGCTGGATGGCATCACTGACTCGATGGACATGAGTTTGAGTGAACTCTGGGAGTTGGTGATGGACAGGGAGGCCTGGCGTGCTGCAGTTCATGGGGTCGCAAAGAGTCGGACACGACTGGGCAACTGAACTGAACTGAATGACCAATAATGTTGAACATCTTTTCATGTGTATTATTTGTCACCTTTATATCCTCTTCAGTGACATGTCTGTCTATATCTTTTGCTTATTTTCTAATTGAATGTTTTTCTTTTAATCTTGAGTTTTGAGAACTCTTTATATATTCTAGATACTAGTCCTTTGTCAGATTTGTGGTTTGCAGATATTTTCTCTAAGTTGGTAGCTTTTCACCTTCTTAACAGGGGCTTTCTTGGAGCAGATGTTATTAATTTTTATGTTGTCTAACATCAAATTTTCTTTCTTGTATAGATCATGCTTTTAGTGTCAAGTCTAAGAATTTTTCACTTAGTCCTAGATCCTAAAGATTTTATCCACTTTTTTTTCCTTCAAAGTTTTATACTTATATCTGTAATTCATTTGAAGTTAATTTTTATATAAGGTGTAATGTTTGGGTCAAGTTTCATTTTTTAAACTATGAGTGTCCAATTGCTTCAGCACCATTTCTAAAAAAAAAAAAAATTATCCTTTTCCACTGAATTGTTTTTGCATTTTGGAAAATATCAGTTGGGCAGATATGTCTGGGCCTATTTCTGGATTTTCTATTCTATTCCATTGATCAACGTATCTATCCTTCTGCCAATACCACATAGTCTTGATTACTGGTTAACATTTTTAAAGCTCTTCACTAATTATAAAGTGCAGTAAGGACTGCTGGAGTTAGAGAAAAGGTCCCAAGAGATATAACATTTGATGAAAACTTTGCTGCACTTAGATTCAAATGACTTGGGTTTTGTAATCATTTCATCAGTATGTGATGGGTGACCTGGCCAAATCATTTAGTCTGAGACTCATTTTTCTCATCCAGAGAATTGTGATGCTAATACCTGTGTAGCCTACCCTCCCAGTATCCTTGTGAGCATAAAAGAAAAATATAGAGTCTATAAGGTTTAGACTAAAGCCAGTATACAAACATAAGGAGTTATTATTTGAGGGATAAGGACAATAGACATTAAGGTCCTTCTTACCTAAGGGTGCCTCAAATCCCTTATGATTATACAGTGGAAGTGAGAGATAGATTTAAGGGACTAGATCTGATAGATAGAGTGCCTGATGAACTATGGATGGAGGTTCATGACATTGTACAGGAGACAGGGATCAAGACCATCCCCATAGAAAAGAAATGCAAAAAAAGCAAAATGGCTGTCTGGGGAGGCCTTAGCTATGAAAAGAAGAGAAGCGAAACGCAAAGCAGAAAAGGAAAGATATAAGCAGAGAAAAGGAAAGATATAAGCATCTGAATGCAGAGTTCCAAAGAATAGCAAGAAGAGATAAGAAACCCTTCCTCAGCGATCAATGCAAAGAAATAGAGGAAAACAACAGAATGGGAAAGACTCGAGACCTCTTCAAGAAAATTAGAGACATCAAGGGAACATTTCACGCAAAGATGGGCTTGATAAAAGACAGAAATGGTATGGACCTAACAGAAGCAGAAGATATTAAGAAGAGGTGGCAAGAATACACAGAACTGTACAAAAAAGATCTTCACGATCCAGATAATCATGATGGTGTGATCACTGACCTAGAGCCAGACATCCTGGAATGTGGAGTCAAGTGGGAATGATGAGTCAAGTCATCCTTAGAAAGCATCACTACGAACAAAGCTAGCGGAGGTGATGGCATTCCAGTTGAGCTATTTCAAATCCTGAAAGATGATGCTGTGAAAGTGCTGCACTCAATATGCCAGCACATTTGGAAAACTCAGCAGTGGCCACAGGACTGGAAAAGATCAATTTTTATTCCAATCCCAAAGAAAGGCAATGCCAAAGAATGCTCAAACTACCACACAATTGCACTCATCTCACACGCTAGTAAAGTAATGCTCGAAATTCTCCAAGCCAGGCTTCAGCAATAAATGAACCGTGAACTTGCAGATGTTCAAGCTGGTTTTAGAAAAGGCAGAAGAACCAGAGATCAAATTGCCAACATCCACTGGATCATTGAAAAAGCAAGAGAGTTACAGAAAAACATCTATTTTTGCTTTATTGACTATGCCAAAGCCTTGGACTCTGTGGATCACGTGGAAAATTCTGAAAGAGATGGGACTATCAGACCACCTGACCTGCCTCTTGAGAAACCTATGTGCAGGTTAGGAAGCAACAGTTAGAATTGGACATGGAACAAAAGTCTGGTTCCAAATTGGGAAAGGAGTACGTTGAGGCTGTATATTGTCACCCTGCTTATTTAACTTATATGCAGAGTACATCATGAGAAACGCTGGGCTGGAAGAAGCACAGGCTGAAATCAAGACTGCCAGGAGAAATATCAATAACCTCAGATATGCAGATGACACCACCCTTATGGCAGAAAGTGAAGAGGAACTAAAAAGCCTCTTGATGAAAGTGAAAGAGGAGAGTGAAAAAGTTGGCTTAAAACTCAACATTCAGAAAATGAAGATCATGGCACCTGGTCCCACCACTTCATGGGAAATAGATGGGGAAACGTGGAAACAGTGTCAGACTTTATTTTGGGGGCTCCAAAATCACTAAAGATGGTGACTGCAGCCATGAAATTAAAAGACGCTTACTGCTTGGAAGGAAAGTTATGACCAACCTAGATAGCATATTGAAAAGCAGAGACATTACTTTGCCTACAAAGGTTCGCCTAGTCAAGGCTATGGTCTTTTCTGTGGTCATGTATGGATGTGAGAGTTGGACTGTGAAGAAGGCTGAGCACCGAAGAATTGATGCTTTTGCCCTGTGGTGTTGGAGAAGACTCTTGAGAGTCCCTTGGACTGCAAGGAGATCCAGCCAGTACATTCTAAAGGAGATCGGCCCTGGGATTTCTTTGGAAGGAATGATGCTAAAGCTGAAACTCCAATAATTTGGCCACCTCATGCGAAGAGTTGACTCATTGGAAAAGACTCTGATGCTGGGAGGGATTGGGGGCAAGAGGAGAAGGGGACGACAGAGGAGGAGATGGCTGGATGGCATCACTGACTCAACGGACGTGAGTTTGAGTGAACTCTGGGAGTTGGTGATGGATAGGGAGGCCTGGCGTGCTGCAATTCATGGGGTTGCAAAGAGTCGGACACGACTGAGCGACTGAACTGAACTACCTAAGGTCATCTTCAATTTGATTAGGTAGCATTAGCCAGAAAGTTTCATATGTTATTAAACAGATACTTACACTTTCTTCCAGACACTGTGAAAAGTCCGTGGGACATAGATACAAAAATACATAGTCCTGTCCTTTCAAATCTTCCTTTTTTGTGGGAACGTATTCCATTTTTCAAAAGTTAAGTGAATTCGAGTTAAATGTATATTGAGCACTTCTTTAGAATCCTGGGACCTTTCTAGGTGGATGGATCCATGGGGCAAAAAAATTATAGTCAATTCTATGAAACTCTAAAGATTTAATACTAATTCTTCTCAAACTCTTCCAAAAAATAGAATAGGAGGGAACACTTCCTCATTCATTCTACAGAGCCAGTATTACCTTGATGCCAAATCCAGACAACGATGTCACAGGAAAGACTATAGAACAGTATACAAACATAGACATAAAAATTCTCAACAAAATACTAGGAAACCAAATTCACAACATTTTTAATACAGATTATACACCAGCCTCATATTTTCAGGAGCTGCACACTGACCTTAGCAGAGCCAAAAGGAAAAGGGGAGGGTTTTCCTGGACAAAAGTAAACTCTGAGGTTCACATTCTTGTCACCCTTTCCAGCTAGTTTCATCTCTATTTCCATTTCTTTGCATGCATTTATTAAAATGAAATGAAAACATCCCATGGAGCCAATTTAGAGTCCTGTACACTGTGAATAAAAAAACACATTTTGCCTACCTCAAATAGGACAGAACCTGTTGAAAGGGTCAGCTGGCCTCTTCTCTATTTTCCCGGGTCTCATTTTACAAATTGACTTCAGTCCCTTGTCTGCATCATACATTGCTGAAATCAATTTGTAAAATGAAGTAGTTTTAACAGTCAGAGAAAGACTGGTATGCATCATTCCTCTAGACAGCCTGCAATAAAGAAAATCTCACTTGGAGAATAAAGGCTATTGTCCTTTAAAGTGTTTTTACATGCTACTTGGAGCATTTAGAAGACAAAGCATGAGCGTAAAACAAAACACACAATAGCAAAACACGCTTCAGCACAACAAAAGCAGAATCCTGTTCCTAGACTCATAGCTGGAGGAATATTTGGAAATAATTGCCAAGTATAATGCCATCCTAGCCATTGGTGGGGCTCTGCTGCCCCCAGGTGGCTGAAGCCCTTCTCTGACAACTCCAGTGTTCCAGTGCAGAAGTTGGTGATTTTTAGAACAGAGCAGAGAATGGATGGATAGGGTGATGATTGGGATTTGTGGGGAGCCGGCTTGGATCAGCGCTCCACTCGTGACAAAGGTCATGAGGAAGGAGGCTTGGCAGATGCAAAGGCGAGATCAAGCCTCAGGAGTCCCCCCGGATATTCTCGAGCATCTACCCCCAAAAAAACCAGAGTCTGCCTACTTTACTGCTTTGTGCTCTCACCTCTGACTTTACCGGGGGCTGTCCCCCACCACCATCTCGCTCTCTCTAATAAAGAATTAACTTACAGCTTCAATTAATAAAGTTCCTGGGCAGTGTATTAATTAATACAGTTGGTTTGTAGAAAAAATAAGTGGTGGCCTTGGTGCTAGTAACTTTAGACCCTTAAGGTAGTAAATTCTTTTCTTTGTTGTAAACCCACTGCGCCTCCCCGCTATAGGAATGCAAGTTTATCTAACACTTCGGATGAAGATGGCGCCAAACCTTAAAATAATTACTCTTAGAGAAAATAAGTCTTGCGGTTGACAAACCTTTGTCAAGAGTCATAAAATGTTAATAGGCCTTCTGGCCAGAAGATGATGTAAATCACCTGAACCATTTGTACGCGATAAATTTGCAGGAAAGAAACCCTGGTTTTTGATAAGGATCAAAGACTGCTGACTTTGCATCCCCTATTATCCTCTATGTGTAACTTAGGGTATAAAAGCCCCTGTTGAAAATAAAGCTATGGGCCTTGTTCACCAGAGCTTGGTCTCTCCATGTCATTCTTCCTCTCAATTTCCATTTCCGGCTGAAGTTTCCATCTGGAGCGTGGAACCCACCAAGCTTGCTAATCATGCCTGGGCTTCTAAGACCCACTCGAGAAAATGCCTAAGGTGGGGCACTTTCTGCTATTCGAGCGGGCGCCTGCGGCCTTCGCAAGTGGTGCAAACTTCTTGTCTTGAAGTGTTATTGGTCTCCGCGTAAACCAAGCTACTCAGCCTCTTCTCTCCTCTGAATGAATATTCCTACTGAGCTATCCTTTAATTACTCTTAATGTCTCTAATTGATATGTAAATGAGTCACCAACGCTGTCCACCCTCCGAAGACCCTGGATCAGCTGGGGCTGGACCCCGGTAGGGATTCGTCCCTTTATTTATTCAATTAATAAATATAGAATTTCAACTATATTGCCAGGCAGTGTGCCAAGTGCTGTTAGGAAATGACATTTGAGATCAAAGATCTGAAAACTGCCTTATCGTTAAGAAGTCAAGGGCCATGCTCAGGCGTCCCCTGGGAACTGGTCTTAGGAGAACAGTAGGAGGGAGCAAGGACTGGGGGAGTGACTGATGATAATGGAGGCAGGGTTTTCCAAATATGTTTCTTCCCCCAGGGGCACAAACATATCTTATAGCCTATTATTAATAATTTAAATCCATTGGGTTAACAAGAGAAAGAATAGAAAGCAAAGGTAAATGTGGGCATTAGATATAAACTAGAAGGTTTATACAAGGAAAGTTTGACGTGGGGACAGGAAGAGAGAATAGGCAAAACCCTTTGCTTCACTGAAAAAAATAAACAAATAGATTAATAAAAAGCAGGATGCCATATTTAACATGGCTTATTCTCAGAGATTACGACAGCCAGTATTAGTAAGTCACTGTAGTCTTGATGGGTATGGAAACTGGCGCATTCCATTTGACATAGCAAACCCAGTATTAGGAATTCATTGTCCAGAACTACTTGCGGAGGTATGTAGAGAAAAGAGCAGATGATAAGACCACGTGCCCTTCATTTCACCTAGGCTTAAATGATGGTATCACAGATGCTTAGAGTTCCTCAGGGGTTCCTTCTTGAGATCGAAATTGTGTTGGCAGTTGTCTCTGTGGCCGGTTAACACTCTCATCTCCTGTTATGATTCTGTAAAAACATTTATAAAATCCCCAACCTTTTAATTTCAGTTGGCCTCATTCATTTGCTGAGCTCCTGTTGAATGTAAGACTTTGGCTCGTTGGGAAGAACAATGAACGGATGACTTAGATTTGGTTCCTTGCACTCAAAGACCTCGGGCTAGAGAAGTTTGATTTGTAAAAACATAAGCTACAGTAATTCAGTAAAATAATGGCTCTAACACAGCATTATGGAAATGTGTAATAAGGAAGATACAGTTCATTCTATTTAGAGAGATAAGGGAGGGGTGGATTCCTAGTAGATGTTATAGACTTGAAATATTTGAGTCAGGTGGCACTGTGGTAAAGAATCTGCCTGCCAATGCAGGAGACACAAGAGATGTGGGTTTCATTCTTGAGTCAGGAAGGTCCCCTGGAGTTGGAAATGGCAACCTGTTCCAGTACTCATTCCTAGGAAGTCCTGTGGATAGAGGAGCATAGAGGGTTACAGTCCATGGGGTCACAAAGAGCTGGACATGACTGAGTGAGCACACACACACCACTGCCCCCACCTCCTCTAAGCTTCCAGATTTTTGGGGAAAAAAAAAAAGTTATTGTTTTTATTTTCTATTGTATGAACAATGTAGGTTTGGAAAAACCCAAAGGATAAGAAAAATAGAGTAAAATTCTCCCTTTAAAATCATTGGTTCCCTGACCAATCTCATTTCTTTTACTAAAAGCAAACAACGCTCTCAGCTTATTGTGTTTTTTTTCCGAATGATCTCTAGTGTATTTATGTGAATATATAACTCTGCTGTGATTATACATAAATGGATATATGTGTTTTTCTGCACTTCAGAAAAAACTCAGTACCATATTTTGAATATTTTTCTATGTTAGTACATACAGTTTAAACTCCTCCTTAACTAGAATTTCACAGTAAGGCTATTTCACAATGTCCATTTTGATGGTCCATAAAGTGAGAGAAACTAAGGTCTTATATTATTTGCATAAACAAAGCAAGCAAAAAAACCGCCTCAACTCTGGACCTAACAAACAGACATCTTTTTTTTCATATTTATTTTTATTGAAGTATAGTTGATTTGAAATGTGTTAATTTCTGGTGTACAGCACAGTGATTCAGTTATATATATGTATATATTTATATTCCTTTTTCACTATAATTTATCATAAAATATTGAACATAGCTCCCTGTGATATAGGATCTTGTTTTTATTTATTTTATATATAGTAGTTTCTATCTGCTAATCTCAAACTTCTAATTTATCCCTCCCCCACACTTTTCCTCTTTGGTAGCCATAAGTTTGTTTTCTATGTCTGTGAGTCTGTTTCTGTTTTTGAAATAAGTTCATTTGTATAATATTTTAGATATATAAGTGATATCATGTGATATTTATCTTTGTCTGATTTACTTCACTCAGTATGATAATCTCTATGTCCAACCATGTTGCTGTGAATGGCATTATTTCATTCTTTTTATGGCTGAGTAGTATTCCATTGTATACATAATATACCATATCTCCTTTATCCATGTCTCTCAAACAGATATCTTATTTTAAACTCTCACTTAAAGCTCCTCACCCAATTCCCTTGAACTCTACCCTGGCAAGAGAGACACAAACAATCTTTGCAACCTCCAAACCTATCCAGGGTTCTGTCTGCAAACTGCAAACTCTCTTCTCTACTCCAAGAAATTTTACTGCATGGGGGAAGTAGATCTTCCATCTCCTGAATCCACCCCAATCTATGAATTTTGCTCTCCCACTGTCCAGTTTCCTTGATTTTTGATATCCAAAGCAAGTATGTCCACTAAAATACCAACAAAACAAGTGTACAGAACAAAACTTTTTACCTAAGCAGTAGCTCCTACAACCATGTTTTGACTTTCAGTCCCACCATGAATTGGTAAAAACTCAGGTCCTCTTTTAAGCCTCTGAGATTCTAGCTGGCCTTCCCTAAGGCAAGCGCATTGATATCTCAGTGGTGGAATGAAAGGAAATAGGACAAGGAAGCCCAGATGATACCTCAAATATGATCTACTAGAACTTGAACATTTTCCTAAATTAAGTATATTTTATAACCATCATTTTAATGGTTGCCCAGTATTCTAACCAACAAATATAATTTACTATTCTCTTATTTTAAAAAATTATAGATGATCTATTATGGTTATCTTATGACATATTCCCCCTCATCCTGAATTTTTATAATTTACACAATCGTCAATCAGTCAGTTCCATTGCTCGGTCAAGTCCAACTCTTTGTGACCCCATGGACTTCAGCACGCCAGGCTTCCCTGTCTATCAACAACTCCCAAAGCTTGCTCAAACTCAGGTCCATCAAGTTGGTTATGCCATCCAACTATCTCATTCTCTGTTGTCTCCTTCTCCTGCCTTCAATCTTTCCAAGCATCAGGGTCTTTTCAAATGAGACCATTCTTTGCATCAGGTGGCCAAAGAATTGGAGTTTCAGCTTCAATATCAGTCCTTCCAATGAATATTCAGGACTGATTTCCTTTGGAACAGACTGGTTGGATCTCCTTGCAGTACAAGGGACTATTAAGAGTCTTCTCCAACACCACAGTTCAAAAGCATCAATTCTTCTGTACTAAGCTTGGAGAAGACTCTTGAGAGTCCCTTGGACTGCAAGGAGATCCAACCGGTCCATTCTGAAGGAGATCAGCCCTGGGATTTCTTTGGAAGTAATGATGCTAAAGCTGAAACTCCAGTATTTTGGCCACCTCATGCGAAGAGTTGACTCATTGGAGAAGACTCTGGTGCTGGGAGGGATTGAGGGCAGGAGGAGAAGGGGACGACAGAGGATGAGATGGCTGGATGGCATCACTGACTCGATGAATGTGAGTCTGAGTGACCTCCGAGAGCTGGTCATGGATAGGGAGGCCTGGCGTGCTGCAGTTCATGGGGTCGCAGAGAGTCGGACACGACTGAGCGACTGATCTGATCTGATCTGAAGCTTTCTTTATAGTCCAACTCTCACATCCATACATGACTCCTGGAAAAACCATAGCTTTGACTAGATGGACCTTTGTCAGCGAAGTAATGTCTCTGCTTTTTAATATGCTCTCTAGGTTGGTCATAGCTTTTCTTCCAAGGAGCAAGTGTCATTTAACTTCATGGCTGCAGTCACCATCTGCAGTGATTTTGGAGCCCAAGGAAAGAAAGTCTGTCACTGTTTCCATTGTTTCCCCATCTATTTGCCATGAACTGATGGGACTGGATGCCATGATCTTCGTTTTTTGAATGTTGAGTTTCAAGCCAGCGTTTTCACTCTCCACTTTCACTTTCATCAAGAGGTTCTTTAGTTCTTCGCTTTCTGCCATAAGGGTGGTGTCGTCTGCATATCTGAGGTTATTGATATTTTTTCTCCCTGCAATCTTGATTCCAGCTTGTTTCATCCAGGCTGGCATTTCACATGATGTACTCTGCATCTAAGTTAAATAAGCAGGGTGACAATATACAGCTTGACATACTCCTTCCCTGATTTGGAACCAGTCCATTGTTCCATGTCTGGTTCTAACTGTTGCTTCTTGACCTGCATACAGACTTTTCAGGAGGCAGTTAAGGTGGTCTGGTATTCCTATCTCTTTAAGAATTTTCACAGTCTGTTGTGATCCACACAGTCAAAGGCTTTGGTGTAGTCAATAAAGCAGAAGTAGATGTTTTTCTGAAACTCTCTTCCTTTTTCAGTAATCCAGCAGATGTTGGCAATTTGATCTCTGTTTCCTCTGCCTTTTCTAAATCCATCTTGAACATCTGCATGTTCACAGTTCACGTACTGTTGAAGCTTGCTGGGAGAATTTTGAGCACTACTTTGCTGGCGTGTGAGATGAGTGCAATTATGCGGTAGTTTGAACATTCTTTGGCATTGCCTTTCTTTGGGATTGGAATGAAAACTGACCTTTTCCAGTCCTGTGGCCACTGCAGAGTTTTCCAAATTTGCTGGCATATTGAATGCACTTTCACAGCATCATCTTTTAGGATTTCAAATAGCTCAACTGGAATTCCATCACCTCCACTGGCTTTGTTCATAGTCATGCTTCCTCAGGCTCACTTGACTTGGTACTCCAGAATACCTGGCTCTAGGTGAGTGAACACACCATCATGGTTATCTGGGTCATGAAGATCTTTTTTGTATAGTTCTTCTGCATATTTTTGCCACCTCTTCTTAATATCATCAGCTTCTGTTAGGTCCATACCGTTTCTGTCCTTTACTGAGCCCATCTTTGCATGAAATGTTCCCTTGGTATCTCTTTTTCTTGAAGATATCTCTAGTCTTCCCCATTCTATTGTTTTCTTCTATTTCTTTGCACTGATCACTGAGGAAGGCTTTCTTATCTCTCCTTGCTATTCTTTGGAACTCTGCATTCAAATGGGTTTATCTTTCCTTTTCTCCTTTGCCTTTAGCTTTAGCTTCACCTATCCTCAGATCAGATCAGTCGCTCAGTGGGGTTGAGTGACCTTTGCGCTCAGACCTTTGCGCTCAAAAAATCAGACTCTTTGCGACCCTATGAACTGTAGCACGCCAGGCCTCCCTGTCCATCACCAACTCCCGGAGGTCACTTAGACTCACATCCATCGAGTCAGTGATGCCATCCAGCCATCTCATCCTCTGCCGTCCCCTTCTCTTCCTGCCCCCAATCCCTCCCAGCATTTGCTTCAAATGCCAAATGACAGTAGAATGATTGACACTGAGTTCTTTGACAACTCCTCCTGTAGCTGTAAGAGGATTATCTTCGATGACTCCTCTCAACTGGTCAGTTGTTAGCTTCAGATGGCTGGCCACTATGCTTCCGAACCATTATGACATTTCCGAGTTGTTGTAACGGCCAGGCTATTTGTCTGTCTTTCCACCAGTCACTTCCTTCTGCACAGCAACCTTGTTTTAGGTATAGCAAGTCCAGTTCCTGGAATAGGCAAAGGCCACCACACCCACCCTTTAAAGCCTCAATATTCCCCTGGGCATCAAGATTTTGCCCTGCCTTCCCCTGATGGCTCACTCCAGTATTCTTGCCTGGAAAATCCCATGGACGGAGGTGCCCGGTAGGCTACAGTCCATGAGGTGGCAAAGTGTCGGACACGACTGAGCGACTTCATTTCACTTCACTTCCCCTGATAAGGGATTCCAAGGCTTAGCAACCACGTGTAGGAGGGCGGGGCCAGGCGCCGTGGCCCCACCTGCGATGTGCGTCGCTAATAGGGAGCGTGGCCACGGCCGTTCCTCAACCCCGCCCCCTTCCCGAGGGCGTCTGCGCTTGCGTGCTGGGGACAACCGTTGCGGGGGCGCCCGGGGCCCGAGGAAGGACGGTCATCCCGCCAACCCCCTCCCCTTTCGGACTGAGGTACCTGGCCTGGTGGCCCCAGGGCGTTCCCGACGCATGGCGGAGTGCTGTGGATGATGCCCATGAAGTTCTTAGTCCTTCTAGTTGCGCTGCTGCTATGGCCTTCGTCCCTGCCAGCGTATCGAAGTGCGTGACTGGCCAGAGGTGGCTGCCACTCCAGGGCACACTTGTGGGGGAACCTCCCGGGGTTCCCGGGCCCGCCTAAGATCCAGCTCTTTCTTTTCTGGGTCCTACATGCCTCCCAATCCCCATTCTCCAGGGGCTCGGCCTCAGGTGCCGAGTTGTGTCCCAGTTCTGGTCCGCCCCACCTGCGCGTGGTGAGGCAGTGATCTAGGCTTTGGGTCCGAAGCGTGGCTAGGGTGAGCCAGACTGGGCACCAGGGACACCCCGGGCAGAGACAACCCTTGTTCACCTGGCCTCGTTTACCGGAGAGTCCCTGCAGGTGTGGTAAAGCAGGGTGGGAGCACCTGCGGCCAGCAGGCCGGGGCGGCCGGGTTTTGGATGGCTGCCTGGCTGGCGGCTGCTGCTGCTGCTAAGTCGCTTCAGTCGTGTCCGACTCTGTGCGACCCCAAAGACGGAAGCTCACCAGGCTCCCCTGTCCTTGGGATTCTCCAGGCAAGAACACTGGAGTGGGCTGCCATTTCCTTCTCCAATGCATGAAAGCGAAAAGTGAAAGTGAAGCCGCTCAGCGACCCCGTGGACTGGAGCCCACCAGGCTCCTCCGTCCATGGGATTTTCCAGGCAAAAGTACTGGGGTGGGGTGCCATTGCCTTCCCCACGGCTGGCTGCAGGGCATAGTTTTTACATTATTCGCTACCTTTTTCACTGTGAATGTAATCTTTCGTGACATGTGCAAAAGTATGAAATTCCAGTTTCATTGTTCGTCAAGTTTTGTTGAAACACAGCCAGCCTATTGTCCAGGTTGCTTTCCCGCATTTTAACAGCAGAGTTCAGTAGTTGCCACGGAGACAGGATGGGCTGCAAAGTCTGAACTATTCTCTCTCTGGCCCTTGACAGAAAGACTTTGAGCCCATGTTTAAACAGGGAGAGTGTGTGGATTGTGGACAGCTGTTTAGGATACTCGCTGACCTCCTATGCACGCCCACTAAGCATCCTCAGGTGCACAGGATTCAAAACCTTAGTAGAGTAGAATTATGACTTAACTATTTGTCCCTCCCCAGTGGCTGAAAACTAATAAGGTCATATTCAGGGGTGCTGAGACTGCTATATTAATATCACATGAACACCTTGAGGTATTTAAGTGTCTGATATCTGGTATTCCAGAGAGACCATGAGGTCTATTCATCTAGACTAACTTTAGTTCACTGTAGTATCTAGTGATGTTGGGGTTTGGTTTAACTATCTAAATAAACTTTAACAGGTAGGTGTTAAAAAAGTACTAAAGTGCATGCTAGTTATGCAGAGCTATATTTCAGACTTGTTTAAAGCTCTTAGTTAACAATTAAATTTCAAAAATGAAAACACAGGGCAACCGAAGTCATAAATAGTAGTGGATAAAGTTTTGAATAAAGTGCCCTAGGTAACTAAAGTCAGCCCTTTCAGTACTAGCACTTAATGATTTTTAAACAAATCATTTAAAAACAAAACTTTTGTTTTAAACAAAAGTCTTTGTAAAATTTTTTGCTGTGAAGAACTGAGCACCGAAGAATTGATGCTTTTGAACTGTGGTGTTGGAGAAGACTCTTGAGAGTCCCTTGGACTGCAAGGAGATCCAACCAGTCCATTCTGAAGGAGATCAGCCCTGGGATTTCTTTGGAAGGAATGATGCTAAAGCTGAAACTCCAGTATTTTGGCCACCTCATGTGAAGAGTTGACTCATTGGAAAAGACTCTGATGCTGGGAGGGATTGGGGGCAAGAGGAGAAGGGGATGGGGGACAGAGGATGAGATGGCTGGATGGCATCACCGACTTGATGGATGTGAGTTTGAGTGAACTCTGGGAGTTGGTGATGGACAGGGAGGCCTGGCGTGCTGCGATTCATGGGGTCGCAGAGAGTCGGACACGACTGAGCGACTGAACTGAGCAGAGCATACTGAAGATAATTGTCTTTTCTTGCTGCTACTAGTGGTCATTATTACTAACACCAGAGATTGAATTTTGGTAGTTGTGGAGCAGTAGGTCACAACTGACTAATATATATGCAGACTTCAGCTGAAGTGAAATACTGTCACACAGTATTCTCAGACTGCTTGAAAGCAATACCTGGTTACTCAACTGAGTTCGATCTCTTGTCTAACTGCAAAACTCCATAACCTGTGCTCTTTCTTTGTACCCTCTTAACCTAAACTTTCTTAAGTAGAAAATGAAAAGATACTTCTCAGAAAAAGGAATGATTTTGTGTTGAATATACAGAGGATACAAGAGAAAGGGAAATATATATACAGGTCATAGATCACGAAGATCTCTTAGAAAATGTAATTTACATCTTTTCCATAGAAGTAGATTAAGGGATATGTAGGGCAGTGCTAACATGGCTACTTTTCCTGTGAAACCAGGTTTATCACTGTGTTCAGTTTAAATTGGGTATGTATTCTTTGATTTGTATGTCTGCTCTTCCAACAGTATTGTCAAGAGAACCATATAAAAAACTGCTCTCTCATGCCAAATAAAAGACACATTGGTTTTTTTAAGGAAAAGTGCATCTTTAACAATTTTTTTAGAATACTAGATAGCTTTGAGGTTATCGTAAGCAAACATCACAGGAATTATTATATTTGTTGAAAATATCAGTACTTCTTTGGCATCTGTCTTTGTCTTTAGGAAGACTTTAGTCCTAGTGGACCACAGAAGGCAAGGGAAATAGTAAGGCAATAAATATTCATATCTATTGGCAACTGATTGGAATCGAAAGGGAAAGCAGATTGCTTTTATTTCAAGAACATTGAGAAGGTGAAATTCCCTTGGTTCTGGTGCTGCAAGTTCATTTTTCACTATTTCAAGGCTCAAGGCCATGGCACTTGGGAGAGTCTTTCAAACCTGTGAATGGAATGTTATGACACACTTCATTAATGTTTTGGATAATGAGGAGTGTGTCTTCTAATGCAGATATCAAAGGGTGGTCTTTGGGGATATAATAGTTTCATTAGCCTATTAATATTTTATGGTAAAAATTCTGTCTTTCTGTTCTTTGGAGCTCTTGTCCGTGTTCTTTTGATAGGGTTTCATGTTTTTTAAGACTTCTTATTTTCTGACAGTAACCAGTTGTACCAAGACCACTTTGTATATTCTGTGATCTGAATGGGATTAGCCATCCTTCTGAGAAGACAAAATAGTACATTGTGTTAGAGAGCCGAGTACTTGGGATATATATAAATGCTGAGGTAATATTATTATTTAGGTCATTTTACTCAACAGAACTAGAAGAGATATATTTCATGGTCATGAATTTGTTTGGGTTCTGATTAAATTTTAACATTACTCATAAGATAACTTTCTGATTTTTGACTCTTCACCTTAACTAAATCTGTATTCCTTTTTCAAAATATAATTTAGTATAGTTATTTTGGTTTAAAATAAAAGACCACCCTCAAATGTTATTATTTCTCACGATTCTGTGGGTTGTCTGCACTGAGCTGAACAGTTCTGCTTCATGTGGTAGAACTGAAGAAGCTCAGTTTGGATGAGAACATCCAGCATGGCTGCTCATCTTTCAGGGTCTTTCTCTACATGACTTCTCATTTTTCAGTAATCTAGCCCAAGTGTATTTATATCATGGGAGCTTGCTTCCCAGACAGAACTTTATAAGCCCTCAATATGCAAGTTTTTATAAAGCCTATGCCACTTCAGATTTGCTAGTGTCCTGTAATAGGCCAAGACAGTCACACGAGGAGAACCTATATTCAGTGTGGGAAGAGACACATTAACCCAAAATATAAATACCAAGAAGAGCAAAGCCATAAAGTTATGTTTCTTCTTTTTTCAGCTTCATTGAGGCATAATTGATTAATAAAATTATATTTAAAGTGTACAATATGATAACTTGACATATGTATTAATATATATATTAACTCCCACCATGGAATTAATTAACACATGTCACCTCACATCTTTACCTTTTTGTGTGTATCATCAACTATTTCCACCATATTATACATTAGATCCTCAGGCTTTATTTTTCTTATAACTGGAAGTTTGTATTTTTTTTTTTTTTTTACCAGACTTTCTCCCCATTTCCCCTATCCCAAACCCTGAAGTTAAGTTTCCTTAACACGAACACTTAATTAATGTAACATAATTACTTGTTTGTTTTACCTGCTAGCCAAAGTTAAAATTTGAATTAACACATTATAGGAAAACTGCTGCATGAATAACAAGATGCGACATTTTCTTTTCTGATCATTCTTTGAGTATACCCTACTAATGAAGCATAGTTATTACAGCTTTGAATTGGAAGTACTTTAGCTCAGTTATTCAAGTTTCTTTTAATTTGAAGGTGTTGGTGTTTTAGCTGGAAGTTCTTACATGTTGACAGCTTTCAGGTATTCTTACTTGCAACACTTCTGTACAGTATGGGAAGTCTGTTCTTTATGAGCTCATTTCATGATTTGGATGGAAAATACAATTTGTTCTATAGAGCTAAGACATTCAGGCAGAGTCTGGCCCATTTATAAATGCTTCAATGCTTGGGTATATGTTAAGCTTTATATACATGAATTCTTTGTTGACAAAGCCATTCACTCTTGTGGTAATACAAATCCTAGTTATATTTGAATCTTTTAAAAGATGAGCATCCACGATTCTTGTTTTAAATTGGGTGCAATCACCAAGTACTATATTAAGATTACAGTAAAAACATTCTAAAGCACAATGACCAATCATATTCCGTTGAACTTTGACTTTTGTCTGTATCTGAAAAGTTTAAAAATTTATCTTTCCTTCTTTACCAAGCTACTATGTTTCCCCCAGTTATATTGAACATTTTGTTGTTACCTTTCACTTACCAGGTATTTATTGTTATGCCAATTTTTTTGGTTTAAATCAATAATATTATTGGGCTTTAAGGCCTTAGTTTTTAAAAACATAAATTACATTTTAAGCACATGATCAGATAGCACTCATCTTGTTGTTCAGTTGCCAAGTTGTGTCTGACTCTCTGTGACCCTGTGGACTGCACCATGCTAGGCCTCCCTGTCCCTCACCATCTCCCAGAGTTTGCCCAAGTTCATGTCCACTGAATCGGTGACATACAACCATCTCATCCTCTGTTGCCCTTTTCTCCTTCTGTCGTCAATCTCCCAGCATCGGGGTCTTTTCCAGTGCATCAGATGACCAAACTATTGGAGTTTCAATTTGAGCATTAATCCTTCCAATGAATATTTGGGGGTGATTTCCTTTAGGATTGACTGGTTTGATCTCCTTGCTGTCCAAAGGACTCTCAGGAGTCTTCTCTAGCACCATAGTTTGAAAGCATCAATTCTTCGGCACTCAGCCTTCTTTATGGTCCAACTCTCACATCCATATGTGACTACTGGAAAGACCATAGCTTTAACCATATGGACCTTTGTCAGCAAAGTGATGTCTTTGCTTTTTATACGCTGTCTAGGTTTGTCATAGCTTTCTTACACGACTGAGCGACTGATCTGATCTGATCCTTCCAAGAAGTAGTCATCTTCGAATTTCATGGCTGAAGTTACCATCTGTAGTGATTTTAGAAGAGGCAATCTGTCATTGCTTCCACCTTTTCTCCATCTATTTGCCATGAAGTGATGAGACCAGATGCCATGATGTTAGTTTTTTTAGTATTGAGTTTTAAGCCAGCTTTTTCACACTCTTGTTTTACCCTCATCAAGAATCTCTTTAGTTCTCTGCTTTCTGCCATTGGAGTGGTGTTATCTGCATATCTGAGATTGCTGATATTTCTCCTGGCTGTCTTGATTCCAGCTTATAACTCTTCCAGCCCAGCATTTCACGTGATGTACTCTACATATAAGTTAAATAAATGAGGCGACAATATACAACCTTTTCATTCTCCTTTCTCGATTGTGAACCAGTCAGCTTTTCCATATAAGGTTCTTGACCTGCATACAGGTATGTCTTCTGCATACCTCAGAAGACAGGCAAGATGGTCAGATATTCCCATCTCTTTGAGAGTTTTCCACAGTTTGTTATGATCCACACATTCAAAAGCTTTAGCATCATCAATGAGATATAAGTAGATGTTTTTCTGGAATTCCCTTGCTTTCTCTATGATCCAGCGAATGTTGGCAGTTTGGTCTCTAGTTCCTATGCCTTTTCTAAACCCACCTTGTACATCTGGATGTTCTTGATTCAAGTACTATGGAAGCCTGGCTTGAAGAATTTTGAGCATAACCTTACTAGCATGGTAAGTGAGCACAATTTTCTGATAGTTTGAACATTCTTTAGTACTGCCATTCTTGGAAATTGGGGTGACGAATGACCTTTTCCAGTCCTGTGGCCACTGCTGAGTTTTCCAAATTTGCTGACATTTAGAGTGCAGTACTTTAATAGCATAATTTTTTTTTTTAAGATTTTAAGTAGCTCTGTTGGAATTTTATCACCTGCACTAGCTTTATTGGCAGCAGCGCTTCCTAAAGCCCACTTGACTTCACACTCCAGGATGTCTTGCTCTAGGCAAGTGATCACACCATCATCGTTATCTGGGTCATTGAGATTTTTTTCCGTACAGTTCTTCTATGTATTCTTGCCATCTCTTCTTGATCTCTTCTGCTTCTATTAGGTCTTTACCCTTTCTGTCCTTTATTGTGCCCATCTTTGCATGAAATGTTACTTTGATATCTCCAATTTTCTTCTTTTTTTAAAAATTTATTTATTTATTTATTTATTTTAGGTATCAAGAATCTCTTTTATTGATTATCAGAAACATTACAAACATCTAATATCTCCAATTTTCTTAAAGAGATCTCTAGTCTTTTCCCTTCTGTTGTTTCACTCTTTCTTTGCATTGTTCATTGAAGAAGGCCTTCTTGTCTCTCCTTGCTATTCTCTGGAACTCTGCATTCAGTTAGGTATACCTTTCTCTTTCTCCCTTGCTTTTCAGTTTTCTTCTTTTCTCAGCTATTTGTAAGGCCTACTCAGATAACCACTTTGCCTTCTTGCATTTCTTTTATCTTTGGGATGGTTTTGGTCAGTGCCTCCTGTACAGTATTACAAATCTCTGTCCATAGTTCTTCAGGCACTCTGTTTACCAGATCTAATCCCTTGAATCTATTCATCACATCCACTGTATAATCATAGGGGATTTGATTTAGGTGGGATTTTATTTAGGTCGTACCTGAATGGCCTAGTGGTTTTCCCAGTTTTCTTTAGTTTAAGCCTGAATTTTGCTATAAGGAGCTGATGTTCTGAGCCATAGTCAGCTTATGGTCTTGTTTTTGCTGACTGTATAGAGCTTCTCCATCTTCAGATGCAAAGAATGCATAATCAGTCTGATTTCAGTATTGACCATTTGGTGATATCCATGTGTAAAATCATCCCTTGTGTTGTTGAAAAAGGGTGTTTGCTATGATCAGTGTGTTCTCTTGGCAGAATTTTGTTAGCCTTTGCCTTGCTTCATTTTGTACTTCAAGGCCAAACTTGCCTGTTACTCCAGGTATTTCTTGACTTCCTACATTTGAATTTCAATTCCCTATGATGAATAGAACATTTTTTGTTGATGTTAGTTCTATAAGGTTTTTTAGGTCCTCATAGAACTGGTCGACTTCTGCTTCTTCGGCATCAGTGGCTAGGGCATAGACTTGGATCACTGTGATGTTGAATGGTTTGCCTTGGAAACGAACTGAGATCATTCTGTTTTTGAGATTACATCCAAGTACTGCATTTTTGACTCTTGTTGATTATGAGGACTACTCCATTTCTTCTATGGGATTGCAAGGAAACTCATCTTATATTGAGAGAGAGAGAGGTTTTTTTTTTTTTTAGGATTTAGGATTTTTTAGGATTCTATCTCGGGGAAGGCAATGGCACCCCACCCCAGTACTCTTGCCTGGAAAATCCCATGGATGGAGGAGCCTGGTAGGCTGTAGTCCATGGGGTCGCTAAGAGTCGGACACAACTGAGCGACTTCACTTTCACTTTTCACTTTCATGCATTGGAGAAGGAAATGGCAACCCACTCCTATTCTTGCCTGGAGAATCCCAGGGACAGAGGAGCCTAGTGGGCTGCCATCTATGGGATCGCACAGAGTCAGACATGACTGAAGCGACTTAGAAGCAGCAGGATTCTATCATGTAGTGTTTTTGAGCATATGTCTTTGTACTGCCTGGGTATTACATTATGTATACATAACTTATTACAGTCTATTGGTATCAGCATTTTGCTAGTTTCAGTGAAATGTAGAAACCTAACCTCTCTTTATGTTCTTTTACCCTCTCTCATTCATACTGTTAATTGTCATATATATTTCTTCAGCATACATAGAGAACCACATCAGATAGTATTATAATTTTACTTCAGCTGTGAATCATAGTTTAAAAAACTCAAGAGGAAAAGAAAAGTTCACTGAATTTTCCCATATTTTTGCTCCTTCTGTTACTCTTTCTTCCTTGCCAGTGTTCAGGATACCTTCTTTTATGTTGTTGTTTTATCCCATGGATGCAGGAGCCTGGCAGGATAGTCCATGGGGTTGCAAAGAGTCAGACCTGACTGAGCCACTTCACTTGTTTAGTTGTGTCTGACTGTTTTGTGACCCTCTGGACTATAGCCCACCAGGCTCTTCTGTCCATGGGATTTTCCAGGCAAGGATACTGGAGTGGATTGCTGTTTCCTTGTCCATGGAACTGTTTCCATGTTTCTAGGAAACATGCTGTTTCCTGATCTAGGAACTGGACCTTCGTCTCCTGCTTTGCAGGCAGATTCTTTATTGCTGACCCACTAGGGATGCCGTCCTTTCTGTTTAATGAGCTTAATTTAGTTATTCTTTTAGAATACGTCTTATGGCAACAACTTATCTTAATTTCCCTTCATCTGAGAGGTCTTGATTATCCTTTCATTGCTAAAGGATATTTTCCCTTGATAAAGAATTCTGGATTGATAGTCCTTTCCTTTTATCACTTGAAAAATATTATGCCATTTCTTTCTGACATTCATGATTTCTCTTGAGAATTCAAATTATAATTTAACCTGCTTCCTTCAAGATTTTTTCTTTGTCTTTAGAGTTTTTCTTTGTCTAAGATGACCATGATACATCTTAACATGGATTTCTTTGGGTTTATTCTATTTTGAGATTCAGATTCTTGAATCTGTAAATTCATGTCTTGCCAAATTTGGGAAATTTTCAGTCATTATGTTTTTGAATACCTTTTCTGTTTATCCTTTTTCTTTTTTCTTTCCAAGGCTCAGGTGACATGAATGTTAGATCTTTTTGTTACAGTCTCACAAGACCCTGAGGCTCTTTTCATTTGTTTGTATTTTGTTTTTTTCTCTTTTATTCAGATTGGGTAATTGCTGTTATTCTATCTTCCAGTTCACTGCTTATTTCCTCTTTCCCCTCCATTCTGCTGTTGAACCTATCCACTGAGTTTTTCAGTTCAGTTATTGTGTTACTCAATTCTAAAACTTAATTCATCCTTATATATTCTATTTCTTTGCTGAGATTTTCTACTTATTTATTAAGACTTTTAATTTCTCATTTGTTTCAAGAAATCCATAATTGCTTGTTGAAGCATTTTTATGATGGCTACTTCTAAATCCCTGTCAGATAATTCTAACATCTGCATCATCTCAGTGTCTGCATATGTTGGGTTTCTTCTCTTAATCAAATTGAGATTTTTTTCCTGGCTTTTGTAATGACCACTAGCTTTTGATTAAAACCTGGATATTTTGGGTATTATGTTATAAGACTCTGGACCTTATTTAACTCTTTTGCTACAGATTTAAATACGTCTTTGACACCACTTTAATGGTGGATGCGGAGTGTTGCCTTGTTACCACAGGAAGGAGCTGAAAGTCCTAGCTCCTTACTTGGCCTTCTCCACTTGAAAAGAAGAGGTATTCATATTTGTTGCAGCACTTAGTGGGATAAGGGCAGGGGAATTGGGGAAGCTTAATGAAACTTAATGAGGGTGAAAGTCTATGTTCTCCACTCAGCCTTTGCTGGTGGGTGTGGGATTGCAAGGTTTTCTGTGCTTTTGGCTTTTTTTTTTTAATTGAAGGATAATTGCTTTACAGAATTTTGTTGTTTTCTCTCAAACCTCAACATGAATCAGCCATAAGTATACATATATCCCCTCCCTTTTCTGTTGAGGCTATATACTGAAGACCAGAGAAGGCAATGGCACCCCACTCCAGTACTCTTGCCTGGAAAATCCCATGGACGGAGGAGCCTGGAAGGCTGCAGTCCATGGGGTCGCTGAGGGTCGGATACCACTGAGCGACTTCACTTTTCACTTTCATTCATTGGAGAAGGAAATGGCAACCCACTCCAGTGTTTTTGCCTGGAGAATCCCAGGGACACGGGAGCCTAGTGGGCTGCCCTCTGTGGGGTCACACAGAGTCGGACACAACTGAAGCAACTTAGTAGCAGTTTACTCTTTTCCTGGTGCTTTGGCCATGAAGAAAGCAGTCTTTTTCTTTGAGCCTTTTTGGTCTGTGTCCATTGGTGTTTTTGGATTGCCAGCATCTCCAGTTCCCAGTCTAGGATATATTTGGCAAAAAGAAAACCCAGGGAACTCACTACTGTGTCGTTACTCAGGTCCTGAAGTCCCTAGTGGGTCTACCTTCATCGCTCTACCTTTCAGAGTCTTCTCATCTCATGCTTGTCTTACATATAATGTTCAGGATTTTTAACTTTTAGTAGGAAGGATAGAGGAAAAATACATATTGTCTATCTTTTTGGAAGTAGAAGTCCAAATATATTGTTTTCAGATCAGATCAGATCAGATCAGTCGCTCAGTCGTGTCCGACTCTTTGCGACCCCATGAACCGCAGCACGCCAGGCCTCCCTGTCCATCACCAACTCCCAGAGGTCACTCAGACTCACATCCATCGAGTCAGTGATGCCATCCAGCCATCTCATCCTCCGTCGTCCCCTTCTCCTCCTGCCCCCAATCCCTCCCAGCATCAGAGTCTTCTCCAATGAGTCAACTCTTCACATGAGGTGGCCAAAATACTGGAGTTTCAGCTTTAGCATCATTACTTCCAAAGAAATCCCAGGGCTGATCTCCTTCAGAATGGACTGGTTGGATCTCCTCGCAGTCCAAGGGACTCTCAAGAGTCTTCTCCAACACCACAGTTCAAAAGCATCAATTCTTCGGCGCTCAGCCTTCCTCACAGTCCAGCTCTCACATCCATACATGACCACAGGAAAGACCATAGCCTTGACTAGGCGAACCTTTGTTGGCAAAGTAATGTCTCTGCTTTTGAATATGCTATCTAGGTTATAACTTTCCTTCCAAGGAGTAAGAGTCTTTTAATTTCATGGCTGCAGTCATCATCTGCAGTGATTTTGGAGCCCAGAAAAATAAAGTCTGACACTGTTTCCACTGTTTCCCCATCTATTTCCCATGTAGTGATGGGACTGGATGCCATGATCTTCGTTTTCTGAATGTTGAGCTTTAAGCCAACTTTTTCACTCTCCACTTTCACTTTCATCAAGAGGCTTTTAGTTCCTCTTCACTTTCTGCCATAAGGGTGGTGTCATCTGCATATCTGAGGTTATTGATACTTCTCCCAGCAATCTTTGATTCCAACTTGTGTTTCTTCCAGTCCAGCATTTCTCATGATGTACTCTGCATATAAGTTAAATAAACATGGTGACAATATACAGCCTTGACGTACTCCTTTTCCTATTTGGAACCAGTCTGTTGTTCCATGACCAGTTCTAACTGTTGCTTCCTGACCTGCATACAGATTTCTCAAGAGGCAGATCAGGTGGTCTGGTTTAAAACATTTTATTTGGGGCTTGTGGAAGAGGCATTATGTTTTACATAAACAAGATTACCTAAGTAGAACACACATAGGAATTCTGTGGTGACCTATTTTTAATTTTGGTCAAAATACGTTGGAATTAAGTTTACAGTTGTCTTGTCTATGTTATTTTCCAGTTTGTGTATAAGGTTTGTCGACTTAAAGAAAATGCACAATGTGAGTGTTGTGAGTTAAGTTTTATTTGGGACAAAATGAGGAGTGTAGCCCGGAAGACAGCACCTCAGATTTTGGAGGAATTGCTCCAAAGAGGCAGGGGGGAAGGTCAGTATATATGTGATTTTGGTTAAGGAGGAATACATGCAACCAGACACATATTTTTCCAGAAAGTTTCTGCTAGTCTTGTGAAGCTTTGAGGATCATTCATCACCATGCAGGATTTTAGTGCTTTTTAAAATATGAGTAGATACAAGAATTGGGCTCGTAAAATCGGCTCCTGAAAACATCTAACTATCTGAAGACCTGTCCTGCCAGTTTTTCCCTGAGTAGGGTGCCTCATTTCTGTTCACTCTGAACTCCTTTTGAGGGGGGCAGGTATTGAAAATCAGCAGCTGCAGCAGCACATGATTTAATCCTTGTAGAGGTGGATGGCAAGTGCCACGTGGCAAATGCCAATTTGTAGTTGATAGGTACTAGTTATTGGAACGGGGAAGGCAATGGCACCCCACCCCAGTACTCTTGCCTGGAAAATCCCATGGATGGAGGATACTGGTAGGCTCCAGTCCATGGGGTCGCTAAGAGTCGGACACGACTGAGCGACTTCACTTTCACTTTTCACTTTCATGCATTGGAGAAGGAAATGGCAACCCACTCCAGTATTCTTGCCTGGAGAATCCCAGGGACAGAGGAGCCTGGTGGGCTGCCGTCTATGGGGTCGCACAGAGTCGGACACGACTGAAGCGACTTAGCAGCAGCAGCAGTTATTGGAAAGAAGAGAGAAGTCTTAATTGACTATCAGATATCTATATAAGTTATTTAGATACAATTTTATCTGAGTAGTGATTCATAGTACTCTAAATTAGAAAGAGACTATATAGTATTTTGAGAGTTTATTTAAAATTGTCCTTTAATTTTTTATTATTATAAGCAATTAACCAGTATACTTTATTTTGCTAGCAACATTGTTTTTACTTTAAAATGTTTGATACCAAACCTCAAGTTTTTGTCTTTAAAAGCCTTTTATATTAATAAATATGCTATTAATATAAAATTGTTTTAGTTTGCAGGTTCATAATTAAGAATGTCAGGAATTATAACCAAGTTAATGTCAAAATAAAATACAATTCATATTAAATGTTGTCAGAGAATTATAGCAGTTAAAGACTGTATATAGAACATTTTAATGGAAAAATTTTATTGGTCCTTATGATTTTACAGTATTGTGTAAGTTTTATAATAACATGTTTTTGAGATTCCAAGTGTTTGGTTTGTAATACATTTCAAGTGAAATCCCATATTTACATTTTATGTATGTGTTGTTCGATACCGTTCTTGAAAAGTTTAGCTATATGGACTTCAAGTGCAAAAATCCAAATTCTGCATAGATTTTGATGTGTCCTTACTTTCCAGTTTTGTATTCTGCAATAACTACACAATCACCACATAAATAAAACACAGAAAAATATGTTTTTAAAAGTAAATTTTAAAAAAAGTCCTAAGATTTACCACTTTTCTTTTGAGGTTTTAAATTGTTACATTAAATAAGGAACTTACCAAAGAAATATTAAAATTACCTAGTTTTCTTACAGTCCTACTTTTTATTACCCTTTGAAGTAAAGATTTTTCATATTAAAGCTTCCAAATTTGAAGTTATACATCTTTTAAAAATTATAGCTCCTTTCCTTTTTTTTAACCAAAAAGCTGGAGTTTTTAGTTTAGTTTTCCTTTTTATTCAGCTTAGAAGCTATTGGTTCTTTGATCAAGATTTAGGGTGACTTTTTTTTTTAAATTTCTTAACACTTTAGTCTCAAAGAAACTAAGTAGGAATCTTTCTAATAAGCTTTTTAATGTTAGCATTAGTGTCATTGCTTTTTATTGTTATTTTTGGCATGTAGTCATCTCACACACTAGTAAAGTAATGCTCAAAATTCTCCAGGCCAGGCTTCAGCAATAAGTGAACCGTGAACTTCCAGATGTTCAAGCTGGTTTTAGAAAAGGCAGTGGAACCAGAGATCAAATTGCCAACATCCGCTGGATCATCAAAAAAGCAAGAGAGTTTCAGAAAAACATCTATTTCTGCTTTATTGACTATGCCAAAGTCTTTGACTGTGTGGATCACAATAAACTGTGGACAATTCTGAGAGATGGGAATAGCAGACCACCTGACCTGCCTCTTGAAAAAACTATATGCAGGTCAGGAAGCAACAGTTAGAACCGGATGTGGAACAACAGACTGGTTCCAAATAGGGAAAGGAGTACGTCAAGGCTGTATACTGTCACCCTGCTTATTTAACTTATATGCAGAGTACATCATGAGAAACACTGGGCTGGAAGAAGCACAAGCTGGAATCAAGATTGCCGGGAGAAATATCAATAACCTCAGATATGCAGATGATACTACCCTTATGGCAGAAAGTGAAGAGAAACTAAAAAGCCTCTTGATGTTAAAGAGGAGTTAAAGAGGAGAGTGAAAAAAGTTGGCTTAAAGCTTAACATTCAGAAAACTAAGATCATGGCATCCGGTCCCATCACTTCATGAGAAATAGATGGGGAAACAGTGGAAACAGAGGCTGACTTTATTTTTCTGGGCTCCAAAATCACTGCAGATGGTGACTGCAGCCATGAAATTAAAAGACGCTTACTCCTTGGAAGGAAAGTTATGACCAACCTAGACAGCATATTAAAAAGCAGAGACATTACTTTGCCAACAAAGGTCCACTAGTTAAGGCTATGGTTTTTCCAGTGGTCATGTATGGGTGTGAGAGTTGGACTGTGAAGAAAGCTGAACACTGAAGCATTAATGCTTTTGAACTGTGGTGTTGGAGAAGACTCTTGAGAGTCCTTGGACTGCAAGGAGATCCAACCAGTTCATTCTAAAGGAGATCAATCCTGGGTGTTCTTTGGAAGGAATGATGCTAAAGCTGAAACTCCAGTACTTTGGCCACCTCATGTGAAGAGTTGACTCATTGGAGAAGACTCTGATGCTGGGAGGGATTGAGGGCAGGAGGAGAAGGGGACGACAGAGGATGGGATGGCTGGATGGCATCACTGACTTGATGGGTGTGAGTCTGGGTGACCTCCGGGAGCTGGTGATGGACAGGGAGGCCTGGCATGCAGCAGTTCGTGGGATCGCAAAGAGTTGGACACGACTGAACTGACTGAACTGAGTCACTTTTTAGTTGCATAGAAACTCTTGCCTCACCCCCCTTTTTAGTGTAAGTTTTCTGGAAAAAATTGTTACAACAGTTAATGTACTTTGCTGCTGCTGCTGCTAAGTTGCTTCAGTAATGTCCAACTCCTAGTGACCCCATGGACTGCAGCCCACCAGGCTCCTCCGTCCATGGAATTTTCAAGGCAAGAGTACTGGAGTGGGGTGCCATTGCCTTCTCTGTAATGTACTTTAGTTTTACTAATTAGGAAAATCTCTCCAGAAACAGATAAAGGTGTAACTGTTGAGGTTTTTACAAAATAATACATTTATATATTTCCATTCTTTTAAATGAATATTATGAAAAAAATTGTTTTTACACCTATTACAAATTGAAGTTTTTATTCAATTAGATATATTCATGCAATTTTATATTAACTTCCTCATGCTTTAATATATATGTTATGTTATGGCATAATGATCCACTCCAGTGTTCTTGCCTGGAGAATGCCAGGGACGGGGGAGCCTGGTGGGCTGCCGTATATGGGGTTGCACAGAGTCAGACACGACTGAAGTGACTTAGCAGCAGCAGCAGCAGCATTGCATAATGGCATAATGAAAAGATATAGCATAATGAAACTGATAAATAAAACACTTGGTTTATGCATGACTTCAGTTAGAAAGATGGTAACGATAACCCTGTATGCAAGACAGCAAAAGAGACACAGATGTATAGAACAGTCTTTTGGACTCTGTGGGACAGGGAGAGGGTGGGATGATTTGGGAGAATGGCATTGAAACATGTATAATATCGTATATGAAACAAATCGTCAGTCCAGGTTCGAAGCATGATACTGGATGCTTGGGGCTGGTGCACTGGGACGACCCAGAGGGATGGTACGGGGAGGGAGGAGGGAGAGGGGTTCAGGATGGGGAACACGTGTACACCCATGGCAGATTCATGTTGATGTATGGCAAAACCAATACAATATTGTAAAGTAATTAACCTCCAATTAAAATAAATACATTTATATATAACAAATAAATAAAATGAAAATAACTTCTATTGATAAAATTAAATTTTATTCTAGCTCTTTTAAAATGATTTTTAAAATCTTTGTGTTAATGTCCAGTAAGTATAATGCAAACCAGTTACCAATATGAGATTTTAAATATATAATATACATAGAATAAGGTGCACAGTCTAATGTATAGTTTAATCAATTTTTATAATTAATGCTTCTGGGTAACCAATGCATAAACAAAGAAACAAATATTTCCAGCTAGTTTAGTTTGCAAGCATTATGTTTTAACATATAGAAATAGTTGAAATCTTACATAGAAATTTATTTTTTAAAATTTATTTTAATTGGAGGCTAATTACTTTACATTATTGTAGTGGTTTTGTCATACATTGACATGAGTCAGCCATGGGTGTACATGTGTTCCCCATCCTGACCCCCCTCCTTCTTCCCTCCCAGTGCCATCCCTCTGGGTCATCCCAGTGCACCAGCCCTGAGAACCCTGTCTCATGCATTGAACCTGGACTGGCAGTCTGTTTCACATATGATAATATACATGTTTCAATGCTATTCTCTCAAATCATTCCACCCTTGCCTTCTCCCACAGAGTCCAAAAAGACTGTTCTATACACCTGCGTCTCTTTTGCTGTCTTGCATGTAGGATTATCGTTACCGTTTTTCTAAATTCCACATATATTGTCAGGAGAAATATCAATAACCTCAGATATCCAAATGACACCACCCTATGGCAGAAAGTGAAGAAGAACTGAAGAGCCTCTTGATGAAAGTGAAAGAGGAGAGTGAAAAAGTTGGCTTAAAGCTTAACATTCAGAAAACTAAGATCATGGCATCCAGTCCCATCACTTCATGGCAAATAGATGGGGAAACAGTGGAAACAGAGGCTGACTTTATTTTTCTGGGCTCCAAAATCACTGCAAATGGTGACTGCAGCCATGAAATTAAAAGACACTTGCTCCTTGGAAGGAAAGTTATGACCAACCTAGACAGCATATTAAAAAGCAGAGAAATTACTTTGCCAACAAAGGTCCGTCTAGTCAAGGCTATGGTTTTTCTAGTGGTCATGTGTGGATGTGAGAGTTGGACTATAAACAAAGCTGAGCTCAGAATTGATGCTTTTGAACTGTGGTGTTGGAGAAGACTCTTGAGAGTCCCTTGGACTGTAAGGAGATCTAACCAGTCCATCTTAAAGGAGATCAGTCCTGGGTGTTCATTGGAGGGAGTGATATTGAAGCTGAAATTCCAATACTTTGGCCACCTGATGCAGAGAGCTGACTCATTTGAAAAGACCCTGATGCTGGGAAAGATTGAGGGGCAGGAGGAGAAGGGGACAGCAGAAGATGAGATGGTTGGATGGCATCACCGACACAATGGACATGGGTTTGGGTGGACCCTGGGAGATGGTGATGGACAGGAGGCCTGGCGTACTGTGGTTCATGGGACATGACTGAGCGACTGAACTGCACTAAACTGATACTGTATTGTGTTTTTCTTTCTGGCTTACTTCACTCTGTATAAAAGGCTCCAGTTTTATCCACCTCTTTAGAACTGATTCCAATTTATTCTTTTTAATGGCTGAGTAATACTCCATTGTGTATATGTACCACAGCTTTCTCATCCATTCATCTGCTGATGGACATCTAGGTTGCTTCCATGTCCTGGCTATTATAAATAGTGCTGGAATGAACATTGTGGGTACACGTGTCTCTTTCAATTCTGGTTTCCTTGGTGTGTATGCCCAGCAGTGGGATTGCTGGGTCATATGGCAGTTCTATTTCCAGTTTTTTAAGAAATCTCCACACTGTTCTCCATAGTGGCTGTACTAGTTTGCATTCCCACGAACAGTATAAGAGGGTTCCCTTTTCTCCATACCCTCTCCAGCATTTGTTGCTTGGGGACTTTTGGATTGCAGCCATTCTGACTGGCGTGTAATGGTACCTCATAGTGGTTTTGATTTGCATTTCTCTGATAATGAGTGATGTTGAGCATCTTTTCATGTGTTTGTTAGCCATCTGTATGTTTTCTTTGGAGAAATGTCTATTTAGTTCTTTGGCCCATTTTTTGATTGGGTCGTTTATTTTTCTGGAATTGAGCTGCAGGAGTTACTTGTATATTTTTGAGATTAATTCTTTGTCAGTTGCTTCATTTGCTATTATTTTCTCCCATTCTGAAGGCTGTCTTTTCTCCTTGCTTATAGTTTCCTTCGTTGTGCAAAAGCTTTTAAGTTTAATTAGGTCCCATTTGTTTATTTTTGCTTTTATTACAATATTCTGGGAGGTGGGTTATAGAGGATCCTGCTGTGATTTATGTTGGAGAGTGCTTTGCCTATGTTTTGCTCTAGGAGTTTTATAGTTTCTGGTCTTACGTTTAGAGCTTTAATCCCTTTTGAGTTTATTTTGTGTGTATGGTGTTAGAAGTGTTCTAGTTTCATTCTTTTACAAGTGGTTGACCAGTTTTCCCAGCACCACTTGTTAAAGAGATTGTCTTTTCTCCATTGTATATTCTTGCCTCATTTGTCAAAGATAAGATGTCCATAGGTGCGTGGATTTATCTCTGGGCTTTCTATTTTGTTCCATTGATCTGTATTTCTTTGTGTCAGTACCATACTGTCTTGATGACTGTGGCTTTGTAGTAGAGCCTGAAGTCAGGCAGGTTGATTCCTCCAGTTCCATTCTTCTTTCTCAAGATTGCTTTGGTTATTTGAGGTTTTTTTATATTTTGATACAAATTGTGAAATTATTTGTTCTAGCTCTGTGAAAAATACTGTTGGTAGCTTAATAGGGATTGCATTGCATCTATAGATTGCTTTGTGTAGTATACTCATTTTCACTATATTGGTTCTTCCAGTCCATGCACATGGTATATTTCTCCATCTATTTGTGTCCTCTTTGATTTCTTTCATCAGTGTTTTATAGTTTTCTATATATAGGTCTATATATAGGTCTTGTTTATTTAGGTACATATATTCCTAAGTATTTTATTCTTTTTATTGCAGTGGTGAATGGATTTTGTTTCTTAATTTCTCTTTCTGATTTATCAGTGTGTAGGAATGCAAGGGATTTCTGTGTGTTAATTTTATATCCTGCAACTTTACTATATTCATTGATTAGCTCTAGTAATTTTCTGGTGGAGTCTTTAGGGTTTTCTATGTAGAGAATCATGTCATCTGCAAACAGTGAGAGTTTTACTTCTTCTTTTCCAATCTAGGTTCCTTTTATTTCTTTTTCTGCTCTGATTGCTGTGGCCAAAACTTCCAAAACTATGTTGGATAGTAGTGGTGAAAGTGGGCACCCTTTTCTTGTTCCTGACTTTGGGCGAAATGCTTTCAATTTTTCACCATTGAGGATAATGTTTGCTGTGTGTTTGTCATATATAGCTTTTATTATGTTGAGATATATTCCTTCTATTCCTGCTTTCTGGAGGGTTTTTTATCATAAATGGATGTTGAATTTTGTCAAAGGCTTTCTCTGTATCTATTGAGATAATCATATGGTTTTTACCTTTCAATTTGTTAATGTAGTGTATTACCTTGATTGATTTGTGAATATTGAAGAATCCTTGCATCCCTGGGATAAAGCCCACTTGGTCATGGTGTATGATCTTTTTAATGTGTTTTTGGATTCTGTTTGCTCTAATTTTGTTAAGGATTTTTGCATCTGTGTTCATCAGTGATGTTGGCCTGTAGTTTTCTTTTTTTGTGGCATCTTTGTCTGGTTTTGGTATTAGGGTGATGGTGGCCTCATAGAATGAGTTTGGAAGTTTACCTTCTTCTGCAATTTTCTGGAAGAGTTTGAGTAAGATAGGTGTTAGCACTTCTCTAAATTTTTGGTAGAATTCAGCTGTGAAGCCATCTGGTCCTGGGCTTTTGTTTGCTGGAAGATTTCTGATTACAGTTTCAATTTCCATGCTTGTGATGGGTCTGTTAAGATTTTCTATTTCTTCTTGGTTCAGTTTTGGAAAGTTGTACTTTTTTAAGAATTTGTCCATTTCTTCCAAGTTGTCCATTTTATTGGCATATAGTTGCTGATAGTAGTCTCTTATGATCCTTTGTATTTCTGTTGTCTGTTGTGATCTCTCCATTTTCATTTCTAATTTTGTTGATTTGATTCTTTTCCCTTTGTTTCTTGATGAGTCTTGCTAATGGTTTGTCAATTTTATTTATCTTTTCAATGAACCAGCTTTTGGCTTTGTTGATTTTTGCTATGGTCTCTTTTGTTTCTTTTGCATTTATTTCTGCCCTAATTTTTAAGAATTCCTTCCTTCTACTAACCCTTGGGTTCTTCATTTCTTCCTTTTCTATTTGCTTTAGGTGTAGAGTTAGGTTATTTATTTGATTTTTTTCTTGTTTCTTGAAGTAAGCCTATGTTACTATGAACCTTCCCCTTAGCACTGCTTTTACAGTGTCCCATAGGTTTTGGGTTGTTGTGTCTTCATTATCATTCGTTACTATGTATATTTTGATTTCTTTTTAAATTTATTCTGTGATTTGTTGGTTATTCAGTAGTGTGTTGTTCAGCCTCCATATGTTGGAATTTTTAATAGTTGTTCTCCTGTAATTGATATCTAATCTTACTGCATTGTGGTCAGAAAAGATGCTTGGAATGATTTCAATTTTTTTGAATTTACCAAGGCTAGATTTATGGCCCAGGATGTGGTCTATCCTGAAGAAGGTTCCATGTGCACTTGAGAAAAAGGTGAAATTCATTGTTTTGGGGTGATATGTACTATAGATATCAATTAGGTCTAACTGGTCTATTGTATCATTTAAAGTTTGTGTTTCCTTGTTAATTTTCTGTTTAGTTGATCTATCCATTGGTGTGAGTGGGGTATTTAGTCTCCCACTATTATTGTGTTATTGTTAATTTCCCCTTTCATACTTGTTAGCATTTGTCTTACATATTGCAGTGCTCCTATGTTGGGTGCATATATATTTATAATTGTTATATCTTCTTCTTGGATTGGTCCTTTGATCGTGATATAGTGTCCTTCTTTGTCTCTTTTCACAGCCTTTATTTTAAAGTATGTTTTCTGATATGAGTATTGCTATTCCTGCTTTCTTTTGGCCTCTGTTTGTGTGGAATATCCTTTTCCAGCACTTTACTTTCAGTCTGTATGTGTCCCTTGTTTCGAGGTGGGTCTCTTGTAGACAACATATATAGGGGTCTTGTTTTTGTATCCATTCAGCCAGTCTGTGTCTTTTGGTTGGGCCATTCAACCTATTTACATTTAAGGTAATTATTGATAAGTATGATCCCATTGCCATTTACTTTGTGGTCTTGGGTTCGAGTTTATACACCCCTTTGTGTTTCCTATCTAGAGAAGATCCTTTAGCATTTGTTCGAGAGCTGGTTTGGTGGTGCTGACGTCTCTCAGCTTTTGCTTGTCTGTAAAGCTTTGATTCCTCCTTCATATTTGAATGAGATCCTTCTGAGTACAGTAATCTGGGCTGTAAGTTTTTCTCTTGCATCACTTTAAGTATGTTCTGCCATTCCCTTCTGGCCTGAAGAGTTTCTATGGAAAGATCAGCTCTTATCCTTATGGGAATCCCCTTGTGTGTTATTTGTTGTTTTTCCCTTGCTGCTTTTAATATTTGTTCTTTGTGTTTGATCTTTGTTAATTTGATTAATATGTGTCTTGGGGTGTTTTGCCTTGGGTTTATCCTGTTTGGGACTCGCTGGGTTTCTTGGACTTGGGTGACTATTTCCTTCCCCATTTTAGGGAAGTTTTCAACTATTATCTCCTCAAGTATTTTCTCATGGTCTTTCTTTTTGTCTTCTTCTTCTGGGACTCATATGATTCGAATGTTGGTGCATTTAACATTGTCCCAGAGGTCTCTGAGATTGTCCTCATTTCTTTTCATTCTTTTTTCCTCTGTGCTTCTTTTATTTCTACCATCCTATCTACTACCTCACTTATCCTATCTTCTGCCTCCGTTATTCTACTGTTTGTTTCCTCCAGAGTGTTTTTGATCTCATTTATTGCATTATTCATTATATATTGACTCTTTTTTATTTCATCTAGGTCCTTGTTAAACATTTCTTGCATCTTCTCAATCCTTGTCTTCAGGCTATTTATCTGTAAATCTATTTCGTTTTCAAGATTTTGGATCATTTTCACTATTGTTATTCTGAATTCTTTTTCAGGTAGATTCCCTATCTCTTCCTCTTTGGTTTGGTTTGGTGGGCATTTATCCTGTTCCTTTACTTGCTGAGTATTTCTCTGCCTTTTCATCTTGTTTATATTGCTGTGTTTGGGGTGGCCTTTCCGTATTCTGGCAGTTTGTGGTTCTTTATTGTGGAGGTTCCTCACTGTGGATGGGGTTTGACGGGTGGCTTGTCAAGGTTTCCTGGTTAGAGAAGCTTGTGTCAGTGTTCTAGTGTGTGGAGCTGGATTTCTTCTCTCTGGAGTGCAATTAAGTGTGCAGTAGTGAGTTTTGAGATGTCATTGGGTTTGGTGTGACTTTGGGCAGCTTGTATATTGAAGCTCAGGGTTATGTTCCTGTGTTGATGGAGAATTTGCATGGTATGTCTTGCTCTGGAACTTGTTGGCCCTTGGGTGGTGCTTGGTTTCAGTGTAGGTATGGAGGCTTTTGATGAGCTCTTATCAATTAATGTTCCCTGGAGTCAGGAGTTCTCTGGTGTTCTCAGGTTTTGGACTTAAGCCTCCTGCCTCTGGTTTTCAGTCTTATTCTTACAGTAGCCTCAAGACTTCTCCATCTCCTTTAGAAGACAGTGGGCTGCCTTTCTGGGTGCCTGATGTCTTCTGCCAGCATTCAGAAGTTGTTTTGTGGAATTTGCTCAGCGTTCAAATGTTCTTTCGATGAATTTGTAGGGAGAAAGTGGTCTCCCTGTCCTATTCCTCTGCCAGCTTAGGACCACCTCCTAAAGTGTTTTCAAATAACCAATATTTTTAAGTCTATGAGATAAAGGGCAGATTTAGTATCTTAATTTTATAGTTAAGTAAATATTCAGAGAAATTTAGTAGGTAGTAATTTAATAGTAGAGAAATTTAGTAGTAGAGAAATAAGGTCATGATGCTAGAAAGTGGTAGAACCAGAACCAGAATGAAAGATATTTTTTCACTGCACTAGGTCATAAGTTAATTTTCCTTAGTGTTTTCCTTCAGAAAAACCTCTAGATGCAGGACAATGCATTTTATAAATATTTGCTGTTGTTCAGTCACCAGGTCAGGTTCGACTTTGCTACTCCATGGACTATGGCACACTAGGCTCCTCTGTCCTCCACTGTCTCCTGGAATTTGCTCAAACTCATGACAATTGAGTTAGTGATGCCTTTCAACCATCTCATCCTCTGTCATCCTCTTCTCCTCCTACCCTCAATTTTACCCAGCATCAGGGTCTTTCCCATTGAGTCAGCTCTTTGCATCAGGTGATCCAAGTATTGAAGCTTCAGCTTTAACATCAGTCCTTCCAATAAATACTCAGGGTTGATTTTCTTTAGGATTGATGACTAGTTTGATCTCCCTGCAGTCCAAGGGACTCTCAAGAGTCTTCTCCAGCACCACAATTTGAAAACATCAATTCTTCACCACTCAGCCTGCTTTATGGTCCAACTCTCACATCCATCCATGACTACTGGGAAAACTATAGCTTCTGAGGGTCGACTCTACTGAGCAACTTCACTTTCACTTTTCACTTTCATGCATTGGAGAAGGAAATGGCAACCCACTCCAGTGTTCTTGACTGGAGAATCCCAGGGACGGGGGAGCCTGGTGGGCTTCCGTCTCTGGGGTCACACAGAGTCAGACACGACTGAAGCAACTTAGCAGCAGCAGATGGACCTTTGTCTGCAAAGTGAGGTCTTTGATTTTTAATATACTGTCTAGATTTGTCTTAGCTTGCCTTCCAAGAAACAAGTATCTTTTAATTTCATGGTGCAGTCACCATGCAGTGATTTCATCCCCAAGAAATTAAAATCTGTTAGTGCTTCAACTTCCCCCTTCTATTTGACATGAAGTGAAGGGATCCGCAGCTATAATCTTAGGTTTTTGAATGTCGAGTTTCAAGCCAGCTTTTTCACTCTCCTCTTTCACCCTTATCAAGATACTCTCTAATTCCTCTTTACTTTCTGCCATTAGAGTGGTATCATCTACATATATGAAGTTTTTGATATTTCCACGGGCAGTCTTGATTACAGCTTGTGATTCATCCAGTCTGACATTTCACGTGATGTATTTTGCATTTAAGTTAGATAAGCAGGATGATAATATACAGCCTTGTCATACTCCTTCCCAATTTTGAACCAGTCAATTGTTCCATGTCCAGTTCTAACTGTTTGTTTCTTGACCTACAAACAGGTTTCTCAGGAGTCAGGTAAGGTGGTCTGGTATTACTCTTTAAGAATTTTCCACACTTTGTTGTGATTCAGTGTCAAAGGATTTACCCTAGTCAGTGAAGCACAGGTAGATTTTTTTTTTTTTCTGGAATCCCCTTGCTTTCTCTGATACAATGAATGTTGGCAGTTTGATCTCTGATTCCTCTGCCTTTTCTAAACCCAGGTTGTATATCTGGAAATTCTTGATTCACACACTGCTCCAGCCTGGCTTGAAGAATTTTGAGTATAACCTTACTAGCATGTGAAATGAGCACAATTGTATGATAGTTTGAACATTCTTTGCTATTGCTCTTCTTTGGGATTGGAATGAAAACTGATCTTTTCCAGTCCTGGGGCCATGGCTGAGTTTTCCAAATTTGCTGGCATATTGAGTGCAGTGCTTTAACAGCATCATCTTTTAGGATTTTTAAATAGTTTATCTGGAATTCCATCACCTCTGCTAGCTTTGTTGGTAGTAATACTTCCTAAGGCCCACTCGACTTCACACTTCAGGATGTCTGGCTCTAGGTGAGTATCCATACCACTGTGGTTATCTGAGTCATTAAGATCTTTTTTTTTGTATAATTTTTCTGTGTTCTTGCCACCTCTTCTTAATCTCTTCTTTTTCTGTTAGGTCCTTACCGTTTCTGTCCTTTCTTGTGCCCATCCTTGCATGAAATATTCCCTTGATAGCTCCAGTTTTCTTGAAGAGTTCTTTAGTCTTTCCTATTCTGTTGTTTTCCTCTATTTCTTTTCATTGTTCATTGAAAAAGCCCTTGTTATCTCTCCTTGCTATTCTTTGGAACTCTGCATTCAGTTGGATATATCTTTCCCTTTGTCCTTTGCCTTTTGCTTCTCTTCTTTCCTTAACTATTTGTAAAGGTTCCTCAGACAACCACTTTGCCTTCTTGCATTTCTTTTTCTTTGGAATGATTTTGGTCACTACCTCCTGTATGATGTTACTAACCTCCATCCATAGTTCTGGCATTCTGTCTACTGGACCTAATCTAATTTATACAATAAGGATATGTAAATAAGTATTTTCTTTTTAAAATATGGCCTTTAATTGTTTACTGTGTTAAATGATTGGGTATGTGTGCTTAGAGAGTAAAAGTTTATAGATAAGTCCAAAGACCCCTTTAATGTCGAACTTCAGTCCCATTCTTTCTCCTCAGGGGCAAATGCCCATATAAATTTGATAATGATATCCTTCTAATCAATAAAAAAAATCTCAATTCCCAGACAAATGTATGATGCTATATCATTTATTCATAAAACATTATGAGGATAATATATGAATAAATCTACATTCTCTTTCTTTTTTCACCTATCATCAAATGGATCTTGAAGTATGCCAGACTTTTCTAAACATGACATAAAATGCAGAGTCTGCTTTTAGAATCTAGATCCCTAGTAGACATGTCTAGTATCTTTCCACTATCACATTGCTTATTAAACTTCTGATTAAGACTTTTTAAAATTTAGAAATATGCTTTCAAGTTTGATTAAAATTCCATCTGGTCTAAATTTAACAGATGAGTTAAGAAAGAGAGGAGGAAAAGCATTTGAGGACTAATTTGTGCTTGCTAAAGAGCTGAATAAAAGTGCCTCCTGGGCAGAAAGTTTGTTATTTCATTTTGCCTGCAGAGGGAATGTTCAGTTAGAACTTATTCATTAGTGTTTGGGAAAAAGTAACTTACCTCCTTGAATTAAATAAATTTCTATCCATCAGAGTAGGGGAGTTGAACAGAATTTCAGAGTATATTATTCAGTAATCTTTTCTGTTTTCCACAATGGAAATGAGAAGATGCTACAAAATACCAGTATATAGTGTTGATGATTTAAACCAGAAATCAGTAAACTTTTTCTGTAAAGGCCCAGGTAGTTTTCTAGGCCATAAAGTCTCTGTTCCAACTATTCAGCTCTACTGAACAGCCAAAAGCAGTGTATACAATACATAAACAAAGGAGCAAGACTGAGTGGGGGCGGGGCGGGGGGGGTGGGAAACACTTTGTAAGTGTTTTGGGTTGAAAGGAGTGGTGATAGTCTAGTTGCTAAGTTGTGTTTGACTGATATACTGGTAAATATTTAACAACTGGCTTTTCTGAGAGATGAGTACACCCTGACTTATAGCATTTGCCCATTTACATGGTATAAATACTCTCACCATGGTCGATTTCAAACTACCTACTTGACATCACTCAACAGGGAGGTGAAAGAGATAAACAGAAGCATACCATTATATAGGATTTATAATGTACTAGATACAAATTTTCCAGACAAGAATACTAGAGCAGGTTGCTATTTCCTACTCCAGGGGATCTTCCTGATCCACAGACTGAACCCACTTTTCCTACATTGGCAAGCAAATTCTTTACCACTAAGTGACCTGGGAAGCCAACCACTACATAGCATTTATAACATACTAGATATAAGTAACCTCAAGAGCATAAATAATAGTAAGATGAAATAAAATAATAAGAAAGGATGAGTTTTGAATATTTATTACCTTGTTTTGAATATATTTACTTAATTGTAAATACAGAATTTAATTTTTAATGATGTCTATGTTTACCATCTGGCTCATGATGTTCATTAAAATTTAATAGTTGGCTCTAATGAGCCACTGTGAGTCTACTGTAGCACACCCCTGTGTTAGAGAAGATAACCAAGAATTTTGTTTTAATAAGCTACCTACTGAATTGTAAGTTATATGGGGGAGTAAAAGTAAAGAGAAATAGAGAATTGTGTTAATATGCAACTTTTACAGTAATCTTGCTCATGTATTTTAATAAGAATCTGAAAAAATAATTTTGTTTATTTAGGTGAGAGTTGGCTGTGTCAGAGGTGCTTTATTTCTTGGTTCTTTATCTCAACTTTTAAGTGATAGCATGTGAAGTAAACTTAGGCGAGTAGATACTGTCAATATGTCATATATAATAATAAATGTTACTTATTCTTTTTTCCTTAAGGAGTAACTGTGACGCCTGATGAAGAACAAAACTTGAATCATTACGTACAAGTTTTACAGAACCTAATACTAAGTGTTCCCACTAAGGAGCCAGGTCGTCAGAAAAAATCAAAGTCTCCAAATAATGCTAATTTCATAGGACCGAGAGTATCAAGAGTTAAGGAGCTAAAATATACACATGATGTAGGTCCAGGTGACAATGATGTTTTAATCAATCCTGTCAGTGAAGAAACCACAACTTTCCCTACTAGGGGCTTCACACTGGAAATAGACAAGAAAAAACGTACTAAAAGCACAGCATTCTGGTCGATTAAACCAAATAATGTTTCTGTTGTTTTACATGCAAAAGAACCTTTTATTGAGAAAGACGAGCCAGAGCCAGAGCCAGAGCCAGAGCCAGAGCCAGAGCCAGTTGAACATCGCACTGGGGCACCAACGCAAGTACCAAGTGTTACTGAACCAAGTCAAGATGTCACCTCTGTAAGTGGGAGCACTGGCTGGGGTACCGCCACGGAAGAAGAAGATGTTCCTCAGCTTTCAGGTGACAATGAAATGGATTATCTTGAATCACATGACGTGTATAATGAAGACGTTTTGAAAAGAATTGCAGATATTAATTCACAGTTGCATCACGTCCCTCTTCCTGAGAGCTATAAGCCAGAATATAGAGTGGACATTCGAGCCTCTAAAGAACACCTAAAACGAAGCCTTGCTCTAGCCATAGCAGCAGAACATAAATTAGAGAAAATGTATAATTCCCAGATATTACCACAAGGACGAAGCAGTGGTGGAGTTTATGACATTGTAACTGTTATTAACATGCTGTATAATTCTAGATATAAATTATCTGAATATTTAGATTTAAAATATGTTCCATCAGAGATGAGAGGAAAAGCTACTGTAGTAGTCCGCACATTGAAAAAAATACTATGTGTTGGAGAAGAAAAACTCACAACCTCCTTAAGCAGTTATTAAATAATAATATAAAAATTTTACACATACTTGATACTCATGACAAAGATGATTCAAGCTAACTGTGCATTCATTTGTGGGAGAAATAAGCATACTAGTGATTCAAACATTGTATGAAAATATTTTCTATTGTAGTTCACTGTGTTAACATCTTTATATGTCATGTGTTATGAAAAATTTTCATATGCATGAAACCTAACAATTGAAAATAAAATTTTGGTTCAGGAGTTTGTATTTTCTCTCATTAATTTTAAAAGTTATGAATATCTAATCTTTAAAGTGTTTAAGGGAGAAAGCAATGGCACCCCACTCCAGTACTGTTGCTGGGAAAATCCTATGGATGGAAGAGCCTGGTGGGCTGCAGTCCACGGGGTCGCTAAGAGTCAGGCACGACTGAGCGACTTCTTTCACTTTCCACTTTCATGCATTGGAGAAGGAAATGGCAACCCACTCCAGTGTTCTTGCCTGGAGAATCCCATGGACGGAGAAGCCTGGTAGGCTGCAGTCCATGGGGTCGCACAGAGTCAGACACAACTGAAGCGACTTAGCAGCAGCAGCAAAGTGTTTAAGCTTTGATTTTACTTGATAGCTTAGTAAATTCTCCCATTTTATAAGACTTAAGAGACTGTGCCGTCCACTACATACGTAGTAGTAGTGGTGATGGTGTTAGTCAGTCAGTCGTGTCCAACTCTTTGCAACCCCTTGTGTTGTAGCCCTCCAGGTATCTGTTCATGGGATTCTCCAGGCATGAAAACTGGAGTGGGTTGCCATTCCCTTCTCCAGAGTAGCTAGTTTTAAATAATTGCATATAAATGTAAAATTTTAGGATCTGTTATCTTATTACTCTTTTAGAGGACCTGAGTATTCTATCCAAATAGCATAAATGGAGCTTGTATCAAAACTACTTTCATCTGAATATATATGTGCCACCTTTGAAAGGTATATGATATATTAAGATACACCCCTATTCCTTTGTTGTTAAATACTTCTGGAGTATCGGTGAAGGATTGTAACCTGGATTTGTAATGAGATCATTCTCACTTATTTTCTCTTTTTGTTCGTTTATACACATATACATGGAAGCCTTCCAAATTTTGTATTTGGGAGTATGAGTAACATGGTCTTCCCTGGTGGCTCAATGGTAAAGAATCCACCAGCAAGCAGTTCAGGAGTTTCAGGAGATGCAGTTCCGATCCCTGGGTCAGGAAGATCCCCTGGAGGAGGGCGTGGCAACCCACTCAAGTGTTCTTGCCTGGAGAATTCCATGGACAGAGGACTCTGGCAGGCTATATAGTTCATAGAGTTGCACAGAGTCAGACACAGCTGAAGTGACTTCACATGCACACACACACGACTAACACCATTAAGGTTAACTGTAATTTTGTAATTATGATACAGGTAATTCTGTTTCACGATTTGTGATGGTTTCGTCATTAAGTCATGTCTGACTCTTGTGACCTCGTGGATTGTAGCCTGCTAGGTTCCTCTGTCCATGGGATTCTCCAGGCAAGAATACTGGAGTGGGTTGCCATTTCCTTCTCCAGGTGATCTTCCTGACCCAGGAATCAAACCCAGTTCTCCTGAATTGCAGGAAGATCCTTTATCGACTGAGCTATGAAGCATTTATTTATTTATCAGGCCAGTCATTTATAGTTTAATAAACATTTATTGACCTTGTGCAGGACAAAATACTAGATTTTGGGAATGCAATAGTAGGGTTCAGTTCCTTCTCTCTTTGAAATGATAGCATCAAAGAGATATAACTTCAACATTTTTAAACTTCGATTTTGATAAGTTGTTACAAAAGTTTGAGAAATTTGACCTCACCAAGACCAAGAATAATGGGAGAGCTACCTGGGGAAAGTAGCATTTAAAATGAAATCTGTAGGATAAGGTTGTATGCAGGGAAGAGGGCATTCCAGGTAAAGGAAAGAGCATGTGTTAAATGCTGTGAGTTGAGAATGAGTAATGGCAAGTTCAAGAAGCAGTCGGAGTATAGAAAGGTAGGCGGAGAGTTAAATAAATGAAATAATAAAAAAAGAAAGGTAGAGGAGAGCACCTCCAGATGGAGCTGGTAAGGTACACAGGGCTGGACTAGATCTTGCAAATCCTCAAATTGCATATTGAATAATTTTAGCCTTTATCTGATAGTTAAGTGTGAAGTCGTCAGTAGATTGTAAGCAAAGGCTAGATATGATCAAATTTGTGTTCTTAAAAACCCCACTCTGGCTACAGTTTTGAAAGTAGGCAGAAGTAGAAGTGTACTGTGCACAGGTCAAATTTAGCCTGGACTAGATGGGAGGAAGTGACAGTTAAGAGGTAGAATCAACAGGATTTGGTGATTGAATGGATACGGTAACTGAGGGAGTAGCAGGGGTCAAAAATAACTCCCACACAGTTAGCTGTATTATAAAAAGGAGTATAAAAGTTTTGTTTCATAACACTTGTTACTGTTTACTACAGTTGCTTATTTTATGTTATAAAATCATTGATTGATTTATTACTCTTGACTATGCTGGCTTTTCGTTACTGGGTGAGGGCTTGCTCGAGTTGTGACTAGCCGGGACTACTCTCGTTGCAGGGCACAAGCTTCTTGTTGCAGTGGCTTCTCTTGCTGTGGAGGACAGGCTCTGGAGTGGGTTTCAGTAGTCGCAGCATGTGGGCTTGGTAGTTGTGAGCCCTGGAGTGCAAGGGCTTCAGTGGTTGTGGCACTCGGGCTTTGTTTCTCCATGGCCTGTGGGATCTGCCTGGACCAGGGATTGAACCTGTGTCCTCTGCACTGGCAGGTGATTTCTTTACCACTGGACCACCACGGAAGTCCACCGTTGCTTATTTTTTAAAAATAATTTTGCTATGGAAAATTTTAAACATGTGCAAAAGTAAACAGATTACTAAACCCATGTACCCAGCATCCAGTTTCAACAGTTATCTACTAATGACCAATTTTATTTCACCTAACCCCCTTTTCTCTTTCCTATTTTTATGTTGGATTAAGTACTAGATACTTTTTCATTTTATTTGTAAATATGATAGCGTGAAGCTCTATTAGCTTTAAAAAAAAAAAAAACACTACCAAAAATACCACACATAAAAGTTTAATTAAATCATCAAATCTAGTCAGTGTTCAAATTTCTGATTGTGTAATAATTTAAAAATTTTATCAGCCTGGACTTTGGTGGTGCAGTGGATAAGAATTCACCTGCCAATACACGGGACATGGATTTGATCCTTGGTCTGGGAAAACCCCACATGCCCCTGAGCAGCTAAGCCTGTGTGCCCCAACTACTGAGCCCCTGCTCTAGGGCCATGAGCTGCACCTCCTGAGCCTGTGTGCCCCAACCACTAAAGCAAAGCCCATGAGGCTTAGAGCCCCCCTGCTGCAGCTATTGAGCCTGTGTGCTGCACTAGCGAAACCTGCGTGCCTAGAGCCCATCGGCAGCAAGAGAAGCCAGCACAGTGGAAGGCCAGCACGACAACTAGAGAGTAGCCCCTGCTTGTCACAAATAGAGAACGAAGATCAAGCACAGCCAAAAATAAATAATAAATAAAATTATAATAAAAAATTTAGTTTGAATGAAACAAACTAAATGGATCCAAATAACGTTTATATATTGAGGTTAGTTGATTTAAATCTCGTTTAATCTACACCTCTTCTTTTTCCCCTTCTTGAAATTTGTCAAAGAAATTGGTCATTGGACCTGTGGTTTTACACAGCATGGATTTTGCTGATTATATCCCCCCATAGTACCATTTAGTATGTTTTTGGTAAGTTGGTAGTTAGATCTAGAGAGGCTTTGTCAGACTCAGGTTGATTGTTTTGTTTTTTGTCAAGATGTATTGTCAATCTGGTATGTCTGTTTTTATATTGTTAGCAGGCTTTGATGATTATTACATGGATAGATTAATTTATCAGGTGTTAAAAAAGGGGATGTCATTCCTTCTTTTATTAGCTGAAATGTCTTATAAAGAGAAAGTGCCTCCCATATGTTGTTTGAGTGCCCAGTGGTCCAGTGTGTTGGAAAGGCTTGAATCTTTCTCTGTGTTTAATAATTTTCAGAACAGTTAGTTCATAGACTCCTCCAATGGGACCAGTTTTTAAAAATCAGATCTTTATTCTGTTAGAGCACTTGTAGGCATGCAAAAAAATTTAAAAAGAATACAAAGTTCCTACGTACAGTGCTATCCTCCCCCAAAATCTCCCCTGTTACTTATAGCTTATGTTAGTGTGGTACATTTGTTACAACTGATGAACCAATGTTGATACATTATTATTACTGAAGTCCATAGTACCTTAAGTTTCACTCTTTGTGTTGTACATTCTTTCAGTTTTAACAAATGTAAAATGCCATGTATTCACCATTACAATATCATACACAATGGTCTTACTATCTTAAAAAATGCCTTGTGCATCACCTACTCATCTCTCCTCCCAACCTTCCATTTGTTGTTCAGGAGCATTGGAGCAGGAAATGGCAACCCACTCCAGTGTTCTTGCCTGGAGAATCCCAGGGACGTGGGAGCCTGGTGGGCTGCCGTCTATGGGGTTGCAGAGTCGGACATGACTGAAATGACTTAGCAGCAGCTTAGCAGCTAAGTAGTGTCTGACTCTTAGCAACGCCATGGACTACAGCATGCCAGGCTTCTCTGTCCTTCACTATTCCAGAGTTTGCTCAGATTCATGTGGGTGATACTATCTGACTATCTCATCCTCTGCTGTCCCCTTCTCCTTTTGCCTTCAATCTTTCCCAGCTTCAGGGTCTTTTTCAATGAGTCGGCTCTTTGCATCAAGTGGCCAAAATATTGGAGCTTAGCATTGGTCCTTTCAATGAATATTCACAGTTGATTTCCTTTAGGATTGAGTAATCTGATCTTGCAGTCCAAGGGACTCTCAAGAGTCTTCTTCAGCACCACAATTTGAAAGCATCAATTCTTGAGTGTTCAACTTTCTTTGTGGTCCAGCTCTCACATCCCTACATGACTACATAGCTTTGACTATATGGACCTTTGCTGGCAAAGTGATATCTCTGCTCCAGCCCATGGCAGTACTGGTATCTTTGCTGTATATTTTAGCCTCTTCCAGAATATCATATAATTAGAATCATATAGTACATAACCATTTCAGATTGGCTTTTTTCACTCAGCAATATGCATTTAAGTCCCCTCCATGTCTTTGTGACTTGACAGCTCATTTTTCAGTACTGTATAGTACTCCTTTGTACAGATGTGCCACGGTTTATCCATTCACCTATTGGCGGGATATTTTGGCTGTTTCCAAGATGTGGCAGTTATGAATAAAGCTGCTATAAACATCCACGTGCATGTTTTTGTGTAGACATGCACTTTCAGTTGTGCCAGTTTTTTCACACCTTTGGAAGTGAGATACTTGATCAAACTTTTATATTTGTCCAATCTGATAAATGAAAAAGTGCCAGCTAGTTATTGTTATAATGTATATTTCTTAGTTATGAGTTGAACATTTTTTCATATTTATATTTTATCTGTGGAAATAGTCTGTTTATGTCTGTTTCTCTATGGTTTGCTCTTTCTTAGTGATGCATACAACCTTTTATATAATAAGGAAATTAGAATTTTGTGTCATAGTTTTACAAATATTTTTTCTGGCTTATTGTTTGTATTTTGATTTTTCCATGTAGAAATTTAAAACATTTATAAAACCAATTTACACATTTTTTTCTTTGAGAATCTTTATGCTTTGTGTCTTGCCCTTCCCACTCTAGATTTGGAATATCAAAAGTACAAACAAAAAAATTTAACTGTGTAAACCCGTGACCCAAAGAGAATCACTTAGTGACAAATTAGTATATTTTTTACTTAATATATCTTGAACATTTTCTTGTCAGTAAATGTTCTTAAAATCATAATTTTTAGATAATTCCATTGAATGTATGTACTATATATAAATTGTAAAATCATTCCCAATTGTTAAACATGGGCTTGTTTCCAAGTTTTTCTACTGCAAACAAAGCTGGGGTGAGCATTACTGGTTGTACGTCTTTTGACGACATTTTTATTTTTCTTCAGATGGATTCTTGAATTTGAGTTACTAGGTCAAAATTTAGAAATGCTTTTTACAGTTAACACTGGCAGATATACACACTCCAAGGAGTATACAAGAGCACTTTCTCATGCAACTTAAGTCACCTTTGGATATATTTTTTAAATTTAGGGTGTTTTGTTTTTTTTTTTTGCCAATTTCATAGAAAGACGACTATACCTTATTAAAGTTTTAATTTGTATTCCTTTGAATGCTGATAAATGTTTTTTTTTTCAAATTCTAATAGTAATTTGTTGGTTTTTAAAAAAATTATATATACACATGTTTCCCAATCATTCTGGAAGACTTTTACTATTTTAATTATTAATTTACTAAAGCTTTTAAAAAAGCTTTTTACTAAAACTTTAAAAAATGTTTATTTTAAAGCTTTTTCTAAAATGATTTTGTTATCCTATGCTTTATGTGCTTGCTACAGATATTTTCCCCAGTTTATTACTTCTCTTTTTTTTTAACTGAAATTTTTAGTTTGAGATACTTGTATATTCACAGTAGTTGTAGGAAATAATGCAGAGAAATTCTATACCCCCTACACCAGTCCCCCAATGGTAAGATCTAATATCATAACCAGGATATTAACATTTACAGTCAATATACAGAACATTTCTATCAGCACAAAGATCCTTTATGTTGGCATTTTTATAGCCACACTTTTCTCCAGCCCCCAGTCCTTCATTAACCCCTGACACAATGATTGTCTTCTACATTTCTATAATTTTGTCTTTTAAGAATTTTGTATAAGTGGAATTGTGTAATTGTAAATGTTTGAGATTGCCTAATTTCACTCAGTACACTTCTCTGCAGACTTACCCCAGTTGCTGTATCAATAGCTCCCTCCTTTTCATTCCTGGGTAGTATTTCATGAAACAGGTGTACCAGGGTTTAACGATTCCACCCATTCTAGGACTTGGGAGTTATTCCCAGTTTTTGGCTATTACGAATAAAGCTGTATAAGAATTCTTATATAGCCTTCTATGTAAACATAAGTCTTAATTTCTCTGGGATAAATACCCAGGAGTGCAATGACTAGATTGTATGGAAGCTGTGTGTTTAGTTTTCAAAGAAACTCTCTTAACTCTTTTCCATAGAGGTCATACCATCTAACATTCCCACCAGGAATATGTCAACGATTCAGTTTCTCTTTATCCTTGTCAGCATTGTTGCTGTTATCCTTTTTTTTTTTTTTTTTTTTAAGAAATTCTAATGGGTATGTATTGTAGTGGATTATGGTGGATTTAATTTGCATTTTCATAATGGTTATTCATCGGAGAAGGCGATGGCACCCCACTCCAGTACTCTTGCCTGGAAAAATCCCATGGATGGTGGAGCCTAGTGGGCTGCAGTCCATGGAGTTGCTAAGAGTCAGACATGACTGAGCGACTTCACTTTCACTTTCACGCATTGGAGAAGGAAATGGCAATCCACTCCAGTGTTCTTGCCTGGAGAATCCCAGGGACGGCAGAGCCTGGTGGGCTCTTGTCTATGGGATCGCACAGAGTCGGACACGACTGAAGCGACTTAGCAGCTGCAGCATACTTATTTCATTTTTGAACAACTTAGAATGGTATTTTAATTTCAGTGTTCACATGGTCATTACTAAAATACAGAAGTATAACTGATGAGAAATCCACTGCCACTTGTTCTGTCTTTTCTTGGTGGTAAGATGTCACTTCTTTCTCACTGCTTTCGAGGATTTTTCTTTGACTTTAATTTTGAGACGTGTGCTATAATATGTCTTGTTGTGGATTATTTTAGATTTATCCTACTTGGAATTTGTTTAGATTCTTGTATCTATAGGCTTACGGGTTTTGCCAAATTTGCTAACTTTTCATTCATTATTTCTTTGAGCACTTTTTCAACTCTACCTTACTTAATCTCTCTTCCTAGGACTCCAACGACAGGCATGTCATTTTATTATAGTACTGTGGATTCTGGGGCGCTCTTCATTTTTCTTTTTCGTTTGCTTTCTCATTCAGATTTGTGTAATTGCTATTACTCTGTCTTCAAGTTTACATATTCTTTCCTCTGTTCCCTGACTCCTGCCCCCTATTCTTCTGTTGAGACCATTCACTTAGCTTTTTGTTTCAGTTATTTTATTTTTCAATTCTAAAATTTTCATTTGGTACTCCTTTATATCTTCTGTTTCTTTGGGGAGAGTTTATACTTTTTCATTTATATTGATTATAATGTTCACCGAAGCACTTTATGATGGCTACATTAACATTTTTGTCATATAATTCTAACATCTCTGTCATCTTGGTGTTGACATCAGTTGATTGTCATTCCTGCTAAGTTAGTGGTGAACATTCTGAGTCTCCACTAGGCCTCCTTTTTCACCACTGTAGTGGTGAGCAGGAAGGATGACTTACTACTGCTGAATAGAGGTAGAAGTCCAGGCTGTCCCCATGGTCTCCACTATTCAGTACACCCACCAGGGATGAAATTTCTGGCTTCCTACTTCCCTTTGGCACCACACTGGTGAGGGCAGCATCCCTACTTGGGTTTTGCTGGTAGAGATGGTTGGACTGGAGGTCACAGTTTTTCTGTTCTATTTTGCTGGAATAGAGTGGTTACTATCTAAAAGTTTTCTGCATTGTTAGTCTGCCCCTTCCCAGATCCTTTGACTAAAGGGAGTGGCTTTTATGGCGTTTTTATGTATGTGCTGTCTCCTTTTTCAGAGTTTGTCAATTTCTTCAGCTCCAAGTCTGGGGTATATGGGGCAAAGAAGGAAATCTGGAGAATGCACTGCAAGTGAAGTCGCTCAGTTGTATCCAATTCTTTGTGACCCCATGGACTGTAGCCTGCCAGGCTGCTCTGTCCATGGGATTTTCCAAGCAAGAATACTAGAGTGAGTTGCCATTTCCTTCTCCAGGAGATCTTCCCAACCCAGAGTTTGAACCCAGGTGTCCTGCCTTGTAGGCAGACGCTTTACTGTCTGAGCCACCAGGGAAGTCCATGGAGAATGCACTACCATGTCATTTCTTGGGTTTAGAAGTCTTTAGCCAGTATACCTTTTTTTTGTTCACCTTTACGAGTCTTCTTATACCTAGTTTATATATAATGTCCAGGGATTTTTGTTGTGTTTAGGAGTTTGTTGGAGAGGGAAATGGCAACCCACTCCAGTTTTCTTGCTTGGAGAATCCCAGGGACAGGGGAGCCTGGTGCGCTGCCATCTGTGGGGTTGCACAGAGTGAGACACGACTGAAGTGACTTAGCTGCAGCAGCAGGAGTTTGTACTTTGTCCTAAAAACCATAAGAATATTTTAAATTATTTTAAACATTTTGAACAAGTAATTCTAGTTGGCTGCAGGGTACATAAAGGAGGGAATAAGATTGGGGGTAGAGGTCAGTTAGGAGATGATAGGAATCTGATGAAAGACGATGTTCTGGATCTGGAAGGTAATAGAAATAAGTAGTTGAGTTTAAGAGATATTTAGGATTTAAGAATCAATAGAACTTGGTGATTGATGTCTAAGACAAAGGAATGCTCAATAATATTAACACATTCAGTTCAGATCAGTCGCTCAGTTGTATCTAACTCTTTGCAACCCCATGGACTGCCCCACGCCAGGCTTCCCTGTCCATCACCAACTCCCAGAACTTGCTTAAACTCATGTCCATTGAGTCAGTGATGCCATCCAACTATCTCATCCTCTGTCATCCCTTTCTCCTCCTGCCTTTAATCTTTCCCAGCATCAGGGCCTTTTCCTGTGAATCAGTTCTTTGCATCAGGTGGCCAAAGTTGGAGCTTCAGCTTCAGCATCAGTCCTTCCAATGAATATTCAGTTTATTTTCTTTAGGATTGACTGGTTTGATCTCCTTGCAGTCCAAGAGACTCTCAAGAGTCTTCTCCAACACCACAGTTTAAAAGCATTTCTCAGCTTTCTTTATGGTCCAACTCTCACATCTATACATGACTACTGGAAAAACCATAACTTTGACCAGATGGACCTTTGTCAGAAAGGTAATGTCTCTGCTTTTTAATATGCTGTCTAGGTTGGTCATAGCTTTTCTTTGAAGGAACAAGCATCTTTTAATCTCATGGCTGCGGTCACCATCTGTAGTGATTTTGGAGCCCAAAAAGATAGTCTGTCATTATTTCCATTGTTTTCCCATCTATTTGCCATGAAATGATGGGAGTGGATGCCATGATCTTCATTTTTTGGATGCTGAATTTTAAGCCACCTTTTTCACTCTCCTCTCTCACCTTCATCTAGATGCTCTTTAGTTCTCTTCGCTTTCTGCCATAAGGGTGGTATCATCTGCATATCTGAGGTTATTGATATTTCTCCTGGCAATCTTGATTCCAGCCTGTGCTTCATCCAGCCTGGCATTTCACATGATGTACTCTGCATATAGGTTAGATAAGCGGGTGACAGTATACAGCCTTGACGTACTCCTTTCCCAATTTGGAACTGGTCCGTTGTTCCATGTCAGTTCTAATAGTTGCTTCTTGACCTGCACACAGATTTCTCAAGAGGCAGGTAAGATGGTCTGGTATTCCCTTTAAGAATTTTCCACAATTTGTTGTGATGCACATAGTCAAAGGCTTTGGCGTAATCAATAAAGCAGAAATAGATGTTTTTCTGGAACTGTCTTGCTTTTTCTATGATCCAACAGATTTTGCCAATTTGATCTCTGGTTCCTCTGCCTTTTCCAAATACAGCTTGAACATCTGGAAGTTCTCGGTTTAAGAGTAAGCAAATTTACTGATGAGATTATTTTGGAAATGCTATTTTTTAATATATTTAAGATGCCTATGAGACATGTACCAGTTAGCTGTATTGGTCTAAAGCTTAAGAAATAGCTGGGAATATAAGTATTTAGGAGCTATCTGCGTATAAATGGAAATATAAACCATTGAAATAGCAAGATTCTCTATGTAATATATAGAGAAGAGAAGAAGGCCTAGAACTAAGGCTTAAGGAACTCCAATTTAAAAAGACAAATAACAATATTGTAAAGTAATTAGCCTCCAATTAAAATAAATTAAAAAAAATAAAAAGACAAATAAGGAAAAGAAGCTCCTAAAGCAACTGGGGGCAAGAATAGAGAAGTAAGAGGCATACTAGGGAAAGTGTAGATAAAAAGAAGTCAAGTGAAGTGAAGGGGAAGTCGCTCAGTCATGTCCAGCTCTTTGTGCCCCCTGGACTGTAGCCCACCAGGCTCCTATATCCATGGGATTTCCCAGGTAAGAGTACTAGAGGGGGTTGCCATTTTATTCTCCAAAATAGAAGCCAAAGGAAGAGTATTTAAAGAAAGAAGAATTTGCCATGATCTTCCTCATCATGCTCATCTTCCCTGGTAGATATTTGCCACTGGTACTTTGGGCTTTGTGCTTCCTTTCCTTTTTTTCCCCTCTCCTTTACTTATTTAACTAAAACATCTTGGTTTTCTTCTGCTTCACAGCAGTATTCAAAGCATCTCTTCTTTTCAGCTGTTCTTCTTCATGATGAAAGGGGCAAATGTGGAGCCTGGAAGAACCCTGCTCCTGTGTCATTTCAAGAACATACTCGCTGATGGGGTGCCCCTCGCGGGGGAAGGTGGTCCATTCCTCCCTGCTTCTCTTCTTTCACTGCCTTTCTGCACTGCCCTCACTTCTCCTGCAAAGCTCAGCATCTTATCCCAAGCCATTTGCTCAGGAAAATTCCTGTGCAGCCTCAGTAACAATATCTGCCTCCTGTACTTTCAGTTGGAACTAAAAGTCTTTATGTGAAATATATAACTTGGGAGGAATTGACACTGTTGTAATTGAGAAATCGAGATAAAGACTGAAGATCTTGTTCTCAATTAGTGCAAAAATGGTTATGGTAGAGGTGTTGATAAGGGAGGCATACTGGACAAATCAGTTAAGAAAATAGAGATATAAAATATAGACAATTCTTTTTTTAATTTAAATTTATTTATTTTAATTGAAGGCTAATTGCTTTACAATATTGTATTGGTTTTGCCATACATCAACATGAATCCTCCATGGGTGTACACATGTTCCCAATCCTGAACCCCCTCCCACCTCCCTCCCCGTACCATCCCTCTGGGTCATACCAGTGCACCAGCCCCGAGCATCCTGTATCATGCATGAAACCTGGACTGGCGATTCATTTCTTGAGATACTTAACTGACTAGAATTAGAGGAAAAGATGATTATCTGGAGGGGAAAGTAAAGATGATTATCTAGAGGGAAAATACTGGTTTGTTGAGGTAGGTGAGACTCATGTTTAGGAGCTGATAAGAAGGAGCCAGAAGAGGAGGAGAGATTGAAGATGGGTAGGGTGAAATGGAGCAAATGAGATACAGAGTTCTGGTAGAGGATTTTTTTTTTCTATAGATGAAAAGATTAACACCTCTTTTATTGCAATAGGAGGGAAGGAGAAAGAATGGGCTCAGATAAAGGTGAGCTTATAGGTTCTGTAGCAAAAATTTGAGGGAATTCCAGATTGTAGCTTCTATTTTTTTTTCAGTGATGTAGAATACCTGTTGATATTGGGTGAATTAAAAAGTTTAAAAAGAATAGCATATGTGAAGGGACTGGTACATACTAAGTGCTTAATAAATGATAGCTTTGTGTTACTTGCAGCTTTAAAGAGGTTTTCTATGCTTATACAGGGTCAAAGCTGTATAGCATGATTTGAGAATATTCAAAATATCTCCTCTATAGTCTGCCAAAGTTCTTGAAACATTCATTTGAAAATTCTTTCTTTAGTCCTTGCTTTCCAAGATACATATGATAGTTTATATTTTATTATAAGTTTTGTAGTATGAACTCTTATATTAATACTTAGTTCATTGATCCATTTTGAGTTAATTTTTGTATGTGATGTGGATAGAGGAATTGAACTTTACTCTTTTGTATTTGAATATCCAGTTGTCCCAGCACCATTTGTTGAAGAGGTTATTTTTCCCCAATGAATGGTCTTGCACCAGTGTTGAAAATCAACTGGCAATAGATAAATGAGTTTATTTCTGAACTCTGAATTCTACTCCATTGATCTATATGTTTATCCCTGTGCTGTTATGACACTATTTTGGTTACTGTAGATTTGTAATAAGTTTTGAAATGGGGAAGTGTGAGTTCCCCAACTTTGTTTTTCTTAAAACTAGTACAGCCATTATGGAGAACAGTATGGAGATTCCTCAAAAAACTGGGAATAGAACTGCCTTATGATCCAGCAATCCCACTGCTGGGCATACACACTGAGAAAACCAGAATTAAGATTGTTTTTGATCATTCAGGGCAACTTGCAATTCCATATGAATTTGAGAACTAGCTTTTCCATTCCTTAAAAAAAATAAAAAAGACTACTTGAATTTTAAAAGGGATTGCATTAAATCTGTAGATATCCTTGGGCCTTAAAATAGAAATATTCCATCAACAAAGGATTTTTTTTTGTTTGTTTGTTTAGGTCTTCTTTAGTGCCTTTTAACAATGTTTTATATTTTTAGTGTAAAAATCACCTCTTTGGGGAAATTTATTCTCAGGTACTTGATCATTTTGAATGCTACTGTAAATGGAATTGTTTTCAGCTTGGTCATTGTTGATGTATAGAAACATAAATGATTTTGTCTACTGTGTAACTTTTCTGAATTTATTATAGTGTGTAGTTACTATATAATACTATATAAGTTATTGTAGCTCTGTGGATTATTTGAAATTTCTCTATATAGGATCATGTCATCTGCAAATAGAGATAGATTGACTTCTTTTCCTTTTGGGTACATTTAATTTCTTTTTTTGCCTTATTGCCCTGGTTAGAACTTCCAGTAAATGTTGAATAGCAGGGGAGAAAGTGATCATCTTTATCTAGTTCCTCATCTTAGGGGAAAGCTTTCACCACCAAGTATGATGCTAGTTGTGGGTTCTTTTTTTATAAATGCCCTTTATCATGTGGAGAAAGTGCCAATCAATTCTAGCTTTCTTAATTTTTTTTTTTTTAACGTGAAAGAGTGTTGAGTTTTGTCAAATGATTTTTCTGCATCAGTTGGGAAGATAATATGATTTTTTCATTTCTTTTATTAATGTGGTGTATCACGCTGATTGATTTTCTTATACTGATTCACATTTGCATTCTTGGGATAAATCCTACTTGGACGTAGTGTCTATTCTTTTTAATATGCCATTGGATTCTGTTTGCTAGTATTTTCTTAAAGAATGTTGTATCTATATTCATAAAGGATATTGATCTGTAATTTTTCTTGAAATGTGTTTATCTGACCTCATAGAATGAATTAGGAGCTATTCCCTCCTCTTCTGTCTTTTGGAAGAATTGTGAACGATTGATGTTAATTTTTGTTTAAATGTTTGGTAGATTCACTGGTGATGCCATCTAGTTCTGAGCTTTTTTCTTGGGAAGGAGGTTTTTGATTACTGACTCAATCTTTACTGGCTATAGGTCTATCAAGATTTTCTATTTCTTCTTGAGTCTGTTTTTGATATCTGTGTTTCTGGGAACTTGCACATTTCATCTAGATCTAATTTTTTGGCATACAGTGGCTTATAGTATTCTCTTATAGTTATTTTTATTACTGTAAAGTAGGTAGTAATGTTCTCATTTTCATTTCTGATTTTAGTTATTTGGGTCTCCTCTTTCTCTTTCTGTGTTATTCTAGCTAAACATTTGTTAATTTTGTTGGTCTTTTCAAAGAACTAGCTTTATTTTCACTTATTCTGTTTTCCTATGCTCTAACTTTGTTATCTTCATTCTAATATTTATTATTTTCTCCCACCTTCTGGCTTTGTGTTTATTGTGTTCTTTTTCTAGTTCTTCAAGGTGTAAAGCTAAATTATTATTATTGTATGTTTTGGCTGTGCAGCATGTGGGACCCTAGTTCCCTGACCAGAGATGGGATCTGTGTCGCCTGCACTGGAAGCAGAGAGTCTGAACCCCTGGGACTACTAGGGAAGTCCCTAAATTATTCATTTAAAATATTTTTTGTTTTAACATAGGCATTTACTGCTATAAGTTTCCCTCTGAGTACTGCTTTCATGGCATCCAACAAATTTTTGTATACTTTTTTTATTTTAATTCATTTATTTTTTAATTGAAGGATAATTGCCTTATTAAATTTTGTTGTTTACTGTTAAACCTCAACATGAATCAGCCATAGGTATACATATATCCTCTCCCTTTTGAACCTCCCTCCCATCTCCCTTCCCATCCCACCCCTCTAGGTTGATACAGAGCCCCTATTTGAGTTTCCTGAGCCATACAGCAAATTCCTGTTGGCTATCTATTTTACATATGATAATGTAAGTTTCCATGTTACTCTCTCCATACATCTCACTCTCTCTCCCCCCTCTCACCATGTCCATCAGTCCATTCTCTATGTCTGTTTATCCACTGCTGCCCTGTAAACAAATTCTTCAGTACCATTTTTCTAGATTCCAAATATATGTGTTAGAATATGATATTTATCATTCTGTAACTTACTTCACTCTGTATAATAGGCTCTAGGTTCATCCACCTCATTAGAACTGACTCAAATGCATTTATGGCTGAGTAATACTCTATTGTGTATATGTACCACTACTTCTTTATCCTGGACACCTAGGTTGCTTCCATGTTCTAGCTATTGTAAATAGTGCTGCAATGAACAATGGGATACATGTGTTTTTTTCAATTTTGGTTTCCTCAGGGTGTTTGCCTAGGAGTGGGATTGCTGGGTCGTATGATGGTTTTATTCCTAGTTTGTTAAGGAATTGCCATAATGTCATCCATAGTGGCTGTATCGATTTACATTCCCGTCAACAGTGCAAGAGCATTCCCTTTTCTCCACAGACTCTCTGGCATTTATTGTTTGTAGACTTTTTGATGATGGCCATTCTGACCATTGTGAGGTGATATCTCATTGTGGTTTTGATTTGCATTTTTCTAATAATGAGCAATGTTGGGCATCTTTTCATGTGTTTGTTAGTCATTTGTATGTCTTCTTTGGAGAAAGGTCTGTTTAGGTCTTTTTCCCACTTTTTGATTGGGTTGTTTGTTTTTCTGGTATTGAGTTATCTGACCTGTTTGTATATTTTGGAAATTAATCCTTTGTCAGTTGTTTCATTTGCTATTATTTTCTCCCATTCTGAGGGTTGTCTTTTCACCTTGCTTATAGTTTCTTTTGCTGTGCAAAAGCCTTTAAGTTTAATCAGGTCCCACTTGGTTTACTTTTGTTTTTATTTCCATTACTCTAGGTGATGGGTCATAGAGGATCTCGCTTTGATTTATGTCATTGAATGTTCTTTCTGCCTATGTTTTCCTCTAAGAGATTTATAGTTTCTGGTCTTACGTTTAGGTCTATAATCCATTTTGAGTTTATCTTTGTATATGGTGTTAGGAAGTGTTCTAATTTCATTCTTTCACAGGTAGCTGTCCAGTTTTCCCAGCACCATTTATTGAAGAGGCTGTCTTAGCCACATTGTATATTCTTGCCACCTTTGTAAAAAATAAGGTACCCCCAGGCTGCATGGGTTTATTTCTGGGCTTTCTATCTTGTTCCATTGTTTTTGTGCCAGTACCATACTATCTTGATGACTGTAGCCTTGTAATATAACCTGAAGTCCAGAAGGTTGGTTCCTCCAGCTCCATTCTTCTTTCTCAAGACTCCTTTGGCTATTCAGGGTCTTTTGTGTTTCCATATGAGCTGTGAAATTTTTTTGTTGTTCTGGTACTGTGAAAAATGCCATTGGTAATTTGATATGGATCACATTTAAACTGTAGATTGCATTTGGTAGTATAGTCATTTTCACAATATTGATTCTTCCTACCCAAGAACATGGAATATCTCTCCATCTGTTTATGTCACCTTTGACTTTTTTCATTAGTCTTATATAATTTCCCAAAAAATGCATTGGTCATAGCAAATACCCTCTTCCAACAACACAAGAGAAGACTCTATACATGGACATCACCAGATGGTCAACACCGAAATCAGATCGATTATATTCTTTGCAGCCAAAGATGGAGAAGCTCTATACAATCAGCAAAAACAAGACCAGGAGCTGACTGTGGCTCAGACCATGAGCTCCTTATTGCCAAATTCAGACTGAAATTGAAGAAAGTAGGGAAAACCACTAGATCATTCAGGTATGACCTAAATCAAATCCCTTATGATTATACAGTGGAAGTGAGAAATAGATTTAAGGGCCTAGATCTGATAGATAGAGTGCCTGATGAACTATGGAATGAGGTTCATGACATTGTACAGGAGACAGGGATCAAGACCATCTCCATGGAAAAGAAATGCAAAAAAGCAAAATGGCTGTCTGGGGAGGCCTTACAAATAGCTGTGAAAAGAAGAGAAGTGAAAAGCAAAGGAGAAAAGGAAAGATATAAACATCTGAATGCAGAGTTCCAAAGAATAGCAAGAAGAGATAAGAAAGCCTTCTTCAGTGATCAATGCAAAGAAATAGAGGAAAACAACAGAATGGGAAAGACTGAGGATCTCTTCAAGAAAATCAGAGATACCAAGGGAACATTTCATGCAAAGATGGGCCCGCTAAAGGACAGAAATGGTATGGACCTAACAGAAGCAGAAGATATTAAGAAGAGGTGGCAAGAATACACAGAAGAAGTGTACAAAAAAGAGCTTCACGACCCAGATAATCATGATGGTGTGATCACTGACCTAGAGCCAGACATCCTGGAATGTGAAGTCAAGTGGGCCTTAGAAAGCATCACTATGAACAAAGCTAGTGGAGGTGATGGAATTCCAGTTGAGCTATTCCAAATCCTGAAAGATGATGCTGTGAAAGTGCTGCACTCAATATGCCAGCAAATTTGGAAAACTCAGCAGTGGCCACAAGATTGGAAAAGGTCAGTTTTCATCCCAATCCCAAAGAAAGGCAATGCCAAAGAATGCTCAAACTACCGCACAATTGCACTCATCTCATACGCTAGTAAAGTAATGCTCAAAATTCTCCAAGCCAGGCTTCAGCAATATGTGAACCGTGAACTTCCTGATGTTCAAGCTGGTTTTAGAAAAGGCAGAGGAACCAGAGATCAAATTGCCAACATCCACTGCATCATGGAAAAAGCAAGAGAGTTCCAGAAAAACATCTATTTCTGCTTGATTGACTATGCCAAAGCCTTTGACTGTGTAGATCACAATAAACTGTGGAAAATTCTGAAAGAGATGGGAATACCAGACCACCTGATCTGCCTCTTGAGAAATCTGTATGCAGGTCAGGAAGCAACAGTTAGAACTGGTCATGGAACAACAGACTGGTTCCAAATAGGAAAAGGAGTACGTCAAGGCTGTATATTGTCACCATGTTTATTTAACTTATATGCAGAGTACATCATGAGAAATGCTGGACTGGAAGAAACACAAGTTGGAATCAAGATTGCTGGGAGAAATATCAATAACCTCAGATATGCAGATGACACCACCCTTATGGCAGAAAGTGAAGAGGAACTCAAAAGCCTCTTGATGAAAGTGAAAGTGGAGAGTGAAAAGGTTGGCTTAAAGCTCAACATTCAGAAAACGAAGATCATGGCATCTGGTCCCATCACTACATGGGAAATAGATGGAGAAACAGTGGAAACAGTGTCAGACTTTATTTTTCTGGGCTCCAAAATCACTGCAGATGGTGACTGCAGCCATGAAATTAAAAGACGCTTACTCCTTGGAAGGAAAGTTATGACCAACCTGGATAGCATATTCAAAAGCAGAGACATTACTTTGCCAACAAAGATTCGCCTAGTCAAGGCTATGGTCTTTCCTGTGGTCATGTATGGATGTGAGAGTTGGACTGTGAAGAAGGCTGAGCGCCGAAGAATTGATGCTTTTGAACTGTGGTGTTGGAGAAGACTCTTGAGAGTCCCTTGGACTGCAAGGAGATCCAACCAGTCCATTCTGAAGGAGATCAGTCCTGGGATTTCTTTGGAAGGAATGATGCTAAAGCTGAAACTCCAGTGCTTTGGCCACCTCATGCGAAGAGTTGACTCATTGGAGAAGACTCTGATGCTGGGAGGGATTGGGGGCAGGAGGAGAAGGGGACGACAGAGGATGAGATGGCTGGATGGCATTACTGACTCAATGGATGCGAGTCTGAGTGACCTCCGGGAATTGGTGATGGACAGGGAGGCCTGGCGTGCTGCAGTTTGTGGGGTCGCAAAGAGTTGGACACGACTGAGTGATCTCTGATCTGATCTGATGTACAGTATCCGGAGAAGGCAATGGCACCCCACTCCAGTACTCTTGCCTGGAAAATCCCACGAACGGAGGAGCCTGGTAGGCTGCAGTCCATGGGGTCGCTAAGAGTCGGACATGACTGAGCAACTTCACTTTCTCTTTTCACTTTCATTCATTGGAGAAGGAAATGGCAGCCCAGTCCAGTGTTCTTGCCTGGAGAATCCCAGGGACGGGGAAGCCTGGTGGGCTGCTGTCTCTGGGGTCGCACAGAGTCAGACACGACTGAAGTGACTTAGCATAGCATAGCATGTACAGTATCATGTCATCTGCAAACAATGAGAGCTTTACTTCTTCTTTTCCAGTCTGGATTCCTTTTATTTCTTTTTCTTTTCTGATTACTATATCTAGGACTTCCAGAGCTATGTTGAGTAATAGTGGTGAAACTGGACACCCTTGTCTTGTTCCTGAACATAGGGGGAATGCTTTCAGTTTTTCACCTTTGAGAATAATGTTTGCTGTAGGCTTATTATATATGGCCTTTACTGTGTCGAGATAGGTTCCTTCTATGCCCATTTTTTGAAGAGTTTTAATCATAAATGAGTGCTGAATTTTGTCAAAGGCTTTTTCTGTATCTATTGAGATTATCACGCCAGGCCTCCCTGTCCATCACCAACTCCCGGAGGTCACTCAGACTCACATCCATCGAGTCAGTGATGCCATCCAGCCATCTCATCCTCTGTTGTCCCCTTCTCCTCCTGCCCCCAATCCCTCCCAGCATCAGAGTCTTCTCCAATGAGTCAACTCTTCGCATGAGGTGGCCAAAGTACTGGAGTTTCAGCTTCAGCATCATTCCTTCCAAAGAAATCCCAGGGCTGATCTCCTTCAGAATGCACTGGTTGGATCTCCTTGCAGTCCAAAGGACTCTCAAGAGTCTTCTCCAACACCACAGTTCAAAAGCATCGATTCTTCGGCGCTCAGCCTTCTTCACAGTCCAACTCTCACATCCATACGTGACCACAGGAAAAACCATAGCCGAGTCTCATTGACCTCTGGGAGTTGGTGATGGACAGGGAGGCCTGGCGTGCTGCGATTCATGAGGTCGCAAAGAGTCGGACACGACTGAGCAACTGCTCGGATCTGATTGAGATTATCATCTGGTTTTTATCTTTCAATTTGTTAATATGGTATATTACATTGATTGATTTGCCTATATTTAAGAATCCTGGTTTCCTGGAATAAACCCAACCTGATCGTGGTGTGAGATGAGTGCATTGTGTGGTAGTTTGAGCATTCTCTGGCACTGCCCATCACTTCATGGGAAATAGATGGGGAAACAGTGTCAGACTTTATTTTTTGGGGCTCCAAAATCACTGCAGATAGTGATTGCAGCCATAAAATTAAAAGATGCTTACTCCTTGAAAGGAAAGTTATGACCAACCTAGGTAGCATATTAAAAAGCAGAGATATTACTTTGCCAACAAAGGTCCATCTAGTCAAGGCTATGGTTTTTCCTGTGGTCATGTATGGGTATAAGAGTTGGACTGTGAAGAAAGCTGAGTGCTGAAGAATTGATGCTTTTGAACTGTGGTGTTGGAGAAGACTCTTGAGAGTCCCTTGGACTGCAAGGAGATCCAACCAGTCCATTCTGAAGGAGGTCAGCCTGGGATTTCTTTGGAAGGAATGATACTAAAGCTGAAACTCCAGAATTTTGGCCACCTCATACGAAGAGTTGACTCATTGGAAAAGAGTCTGATGCTGGGAGGGATTGGGGGCAAGAGGAGAAGGGGACAACAGAGGATGAGATGGCTGGATGGCATCACCAACTCGATGCACATGAGTTTGCGTGAACTCCAGGAACTGATGATAGACAGGGAGGCCTGGTGTGCTGTGATTCATGGGGTCGCAAAGAGTCAGACACGACTGAGCATCTGAACTGAACTGAACTGATCATGGTGTATGAACTTTTTGATGTGTTACTGAATTCTGTTTGCTAAAATTTTGTTGAGGATCTTTGCATCTATGTTCATCAGCGATATTGGCCTATAGTTTTTTTTGTGTGTGTGTTGTCTTTATCTGGTTTTGGTTTCAGGGTGATGGTGGCCTTGTAGAATGAGTTTGGAAGTGTTCCTTCCTCTGCAATTTTTGAAAAGAGTTTTAGAAGGATAGGCATTAGCTCTTCTCTAAATGTTTGATAGAATTCTCCTGTGAAGCCATCTGGTCCTGGGCTTTTGTTTTTTTGGGGGAGATTTTTCATCACAGCTACAATTTCAGTGCTTGTAATTGGATTGTTCATAATTTCTATTTCTTCCTGGTTCAGTCTTGGAAGATTGAACTTTTCTAAGAACATATCCATTTCTTCCAGTTTATCCATTTTATTGCCATATAGTTGTTCATAATAGTCTCTTATACTCCTTCATATTTCTGCATTGTCTGTTGTAACCTCTCCTTTTTCATTTCTGATTTTGTTGATTTGATTCTTCTCTCTCTTTTCTTGATGAGTCTGGCTAAAGGTTTGTCAATTTTGTTTATCTTCTCAAAGAACCAGTTTTTAGTTTTATTAATCTTTACTATTATTTATTTCTTTTTCATTTATTTCTGCTTGGATCTTTATGATTTCTTTCTTTCTACTAATTTTTTTTTGTTCTTTTTTTCCAGTTGTTTTAAGTGTAAAGTTAGGTTGTCTATTCAATGTTTTCCTGTTTCTGAAGGTAGGATTATATTTCTATGAACTTACCTCTTAGGACTGCTTTTGCTGCATCCCATAGGTTTTGAGTTGTTGTGTTTTCATTGTCATTTGTTTCTAGAAATATTTTGATTTCCCTTTTGATTTCTTCAGTAACCTGTTGGTTATTTAGAAATGTGTTGTTTCATCTCCATGTGCTTGTGTTTCTTATACTTTTTTTCTTGTAGTTCATATCTAGTCTCATAGCGGTGTGGTCAGAGAAGTTGCTTGATATGATTTCAATTTTCTTAAATTTACTGAGGTTTGATTTGTGACCCAAGATGTGGTCTATCCTGGAGAATGTTCCATGTGCACTTGAGAAGAAGGTGTATTCTGCATTCGGATGGAATGTCCTGAAGATATCAATGAGATCCATGTCATCTAATATCTAATGTATTACTTAAGACTTGTGTTTCCTTATTAATTTTCTGTTTTGATGATCTGTCCATTGGTGTGAGTGGGGTGTTAAAGTCTCCTACTATTATTGTGTTCCTGTCAATTTCTCCTTTTATGTCTGTTAGTGTTTGTCTTATGTATTGATGTATTCCTATGTTGGGTGCATAGATATTTACAATTGTTATGTCTTCCTCTTGGATTGATCCCTTGATCATTATGCAGTGTCCTTCCTTATCTTTTGTAATCTTTATTTTAAGGTCTATTTTGTCTAATATGAGGATTGCTACTCCAGCTTTCTTTTGGTTCCCATTTGCATGGAATATATTTTTCCATCCTCTCACTTTCAGTCTATATGTGTCTTTAGGTCTGAAGTGGGTTTCTTGTAGATAGCATATATATAGGTCTTGTTTTTTTATCCTTTCAGCCAGTCTGTTTCTTTTGGTTAGAGCATTTAATCCTTTTACATTTAAAGTAATTATTGATATATTTGTTCCTATTGCCATTTTTTTAGTTATTTGAGGTTGATTTTGTAAATATTTTTCTTCTCTTGTATTTCTTGACTATATAAGTCCCTTTAACATTTGTTGTAAAGCTGGTTTGGTGGTACTGAATTCTCTTAACTTTTGCTTCTCTGAGAAGCTTTTGATTTCTCCATCAATTTTGAATAAGATCCTTGCTGGGTACAGTAATAATCTTGGTTGTAGATTTTTCCCTTTCAGTACTTTAAATATATCCTGCCATTCCTTTCTGGCCTGCAGAGTTTCTGCTGAAAGATCAGCTGTTAAACATATGGGATTTCCCTTGTATGTTACTTGTTGCTTTTTCCTTGCTGCTTTTAATATTATTTCTTTGTGTTTAGTCTTTGTTAGTTTGATTAGTATGTGTCTTGGCGTATTTCTCCTTGGTTTTATCCTGTATGGGACTCTTTGCTCCTCTTGGGCTTGATTGACTATTTCCTTTTCAATGTTGGGGAAATTTTCAACTATAATTTCTTCAAAAATTTCCTCATAACCTTTCTTTTTCTCTTCTTCTTCTGGGACCCCTAAAATTCAAATGCTGGTGCACTTGATATTGTCCCAGAGGTCTCTGAGAGTATCCTCAGTTCTTTTCATTCTTTTTACTTTATTCTGCTCTTCAGAAGTTATTTCCACCATTTTATCTTTCAGGTCACTGATTCATTCTTCTGCTCCAGATTTTCTGCTATTGATTCCTGCTGCTGCTGCTGCTGCTAAGTTGCTTCAGTCATGTCCGACTCTTTGTGAGCCCATGGACTGCAGCCTACCAGGCTCCTCCGTCCATAGGATTTTCCAGGCAAGAGTACTGGAGTGGGGTGCCATTGCCTTCTCCGATTGATTCCTTCTAGAGTATTTTTAATTTCAATAATTGTGTTATTTGTCTCTGTATGTTTATTCTTTAATTCTTTTGCTGCTGCTGCTGCTTCTAAGTAGCTTCAGTTGTGTCCAACTCTTTGCGACCCTATGGATGGCAGCCCACCAGGCTCCTCTGTCCATGGGATTCTCCAGGCAAGAATACTGGAGTTGCCATTTCCTTCTCCTTAATTCTTCAAGGTCTTTGTTAATTGAGTCTTGCATTTTCTCCATTCTGTTTTCAAGTTTTTTTTTTTTTTTTTATCATCTTTACTATCATTATTCTGAATTCTTTTTCAGGTAGTTTGCCTATTTCCTCTTCATTTATTTGGATTTCTGTATCTCTAGTTTGTTCCTTCGTTTGTGTAGTATTTCTCTGCCTTTTCATTATTATTATTATTTTTTTTTTTTTTACTTATTATGTTTGAGGTCTCCTTTTCCCAGGTGTCAAGGTTGAATTCTTTCTTCCTTTTGGTTTCTGCCCTCCTAAGTTTAGTCCAGTGGTTTGTGTAAGCTTCATATAGGGTGAGATTTGTGGTGAGTTTTTGTTTTGTTTTGTTTTTTTCCTCTGACGGGCAGGCTGAGTGAGATGGTAATCCTGTCTGCTTCTGACTGGGTTTGAATTTTTGCTTTATTTGTTGTTTAGATGGGGCATCCTGCACAGAGTGCTACTGGTGGTTGGGTGATGCTAGGTCTTGTATTCAAGTGGTTTCCTTTGTGTGAGTTCTCACTATTTGATACTCCCTAGGGTTAGTTCTCTGGTAATCTAGGGTCTTGGAGTCAGTGCCCCCACTCCAAAGGCTCAGGGCTTCATCTCTGGTCAGGAACGAAGATTCCACAAGTGGTTTGTTATGGCATTAAGTCAGATTAAAACAAATACCCCAAAACGAGGAACCAAAGATCAACCCCAGACAAATGGCAGCTACAAAATTAGGTAAATAATAATTAAATTAATGGAATATACACATATACATATACACCCATAAGCAAAATCAAAACAGTCCAACTAAAGTACAGTAGATTGACCCAGCAAGCAAAGGAAACCAAAAATTATATCTACCAGTTAAGAAAAAAACTAACTAAAACACAAACTATAAAACAAAACTAAAGCAATGTGCCAAGTGGGGAATAAAGCAATGAAATCAAAAGTAACAAATATGTTGAGAGGAAAAGAAAGAAAGAAAGAATAGATATGCAAAGTTAAATAGAGGTAGAGGAAGAAGATTTATATATATTAAAGATTAACTGCAAGGGGAAAAGAACAGTAGGAAAAGCAAACAAAGGAATAAATGTAGAAAAAATATTAATAGGTTTAAAAAATAAAATTGAGAAAAGAAAAATAAATGGGAAGAAGAAAGAAAAAAAAAAAAAAAATTCCACAGAACTGCAAAACCCCAATGTAGAGGCCGAGGTTTATAATGACAATATAAAATGTTACTGAGGAAAAGAAAAAAAAAACCTCAAAAGCTTAGTTAGATTTCATACTGCCAATAAAATCAGCAACTATAACAGAGAGGGGGGGAAAAAAGAAAAAAAGTAAAAAAAAATCCAAAAGAATCTGCAGAACAAATCAAAATATAAGAATAATAAATGTTTTTCTTGAGTCACTGCTGTCAGAGTCTTTTCCTACACTGGGAGTTATAGTTGGTGCACCTCACCTCCCTAGGATGTGCTCCAACACTGTGTTGGTCTCTGTACCTGCTGTGGAGGCAGCTCAGATTCTAACCTGGTCCTACTCCTGTGTGTTCTTGCCTCCAATGTCCACAGCTATCAGAACTAGTGTGTTTTCTCTTGTGGAAGCTCTCAATGACCTTTTATATATTCCATAGACACAGAGTCTGCCTAGTTGATCATGTGGATTTAATCTGCAGCTTGTACAGCTGGCGGGAAGGATTTGGGTCTTCTTTCTTAGCCACACTGACCCTATGTTTCAACTGTGGTTTTATTTCCACCTCTGCATGTGGGTTGTCCACTGGGGTTTGCTCCTGAGGCTGCCCTGGAGGACTTGAATTTGCCCCTTTGAGGGCCAGGTGTGGAGGTGGTGCAGCTGCTTGGGTCACTATGGTTCTGGCAGCACCAGGTAGTCAGGGGAGTTGGTGGCTAGGGCAGCAGGAAATGTAGTGCTCTAGAAGGGTATGGCACCCAGTATTGGCCAATACACTCCAATATTCTTGCCTGGAGAACCCCCCTGACAGAGGAGCCTGGCAGGCCACAGTCCATAGGATTGCAAAGAGTTGGACATGACCCAAGTGACCCTGCACGCATAGATGCAAGACTTTTTTTGCCTGTGGCAGCTCTGCCCCATGAGGGCTGAGCGTGAAGGTGGTGCAGCTGCTTGGCTTGCGGGGACCCTGGCAGCGCCAATTGTGCAGGGACACAGTTGCCTCTGCCCCAGGAGTTGTGGCCCTATCAGAGTCTTTTTTTTTTTTTTTTGAGCCTCTTGTAGCTGGTGATCAGAAGGCCTCTTTGGCCAGTCTTTCTCCATAGCTCTGCCCATTCAGGCACTTAGAAGGCTCCCTTGCCTGGGATCCTTCTCTGTTGTTTGGAGTCAGGCACACAGAGGGGCGCCCCTGGCTGGGGTCCTGCTCTGTAGTTCAGTACGTCAGGTGTTTGATGGACCAGCCTCTCTGATGTTCAGCTGCCAGTGGTGGCGTGTGGGGAGAGAGAGGCTATGGTGATGGCTCCACCGCTGCTTGTGACTCAGCAGGATCGCCTTGCTTCATGGCTGCCTGGCTTTCTTCCACAGGCACATCCCACTGCAGTCTCCTCCCTCACGTCCCCTCAATCGGTCTCTCCTCAGTCAAGAGCAGCACTTGCCTTGGGATTGCTCCACAGTCCCTAAACTCCAGCTCCCAGCCGCTGCACCTTCTAGGGGACCCGTGTCCCTGTCCAGGGTGTGAATGACTGCGGCAAGGACTGTCTGATTCTCGTTCCATTTAGGCTGCCACAGCTCAGCTGTTTCACTCTCAGCCTTGAATGTTTCTCCTCTGACTCAGATAATTGCCCCACATGGGGATCAGACCCCTGCTTCAGTTCCCCCACCTGCTGAGGGCACATCCAGTCCTACTAACACTTCTGTTTTTCCCCCTAGTTCCTTTATCCTACCGAGTTTTGCGTGGGTCTATATATTCTTTCCACTGGTCAGGTACTCCTGTCCGCTCTCAGCTGGATGGCTTCTGTGTCTGAAGGTGTATTCCTGGTGTATCCATGGAGTGCGATGTACTCCATGTCCACCTACTCCTCCGCCATCTTGTTTCCATTTTTGTATATTATGTTTTCATTTTCATTTGTCTCTAAGTATTTTTAATTTCCCTTGTAATTTCTTTGATCCATTGGTTGCTTGAAAGTGCATAGTATTAATTTCCTCATATTTGTAAATTTTCCAGTTTTACTTCTGTTATTAATTTCTTTTTTTTTTTTTTCTATTATGTTTGGAGATAGTACTTTTAATGATCTCAATCTTTTAAAATTTACTGAGACTTTTTTGTGAACTGATCTATTGTCTAATTTAGTGAGTGTTTTCTGTGCACTTGAGAAGAACAGGTATTTTTTAATATATATACATATATATATATATATATATATATATATATATATATATAATTATTTTAGGCAGAGTACCTCTGCCACTGTGGAAAGACTCCTTCTCTGTGGAGCATGTTCCATGAGTCTTGGGGAGGGCTTGGTCTTCCGTTTGTATCACTAACTTTAGCAGGAGTGAGAGACTTCACCATTTCAATGTCAGCTGGATTTCCCTGGTGGCTCAGACAGTAAAGCGTCTGTCTACAATGCAAGAGACCTGGGTTCGATCCCTGGGTCAGGAAGATTCCCTGGAGAAGGAAATGGCAACCCACTCCAGTACTCTTGCCTAGAAAATCCCATGGACAGAGGAGCCTGGTATCCATGGGGTCACAAAGAGTCGAACACAACTGAGCGACTTCACTTCACTTTGGAAATCTAATACTAAATTAACCCACTCAGAGGTAAAGGAAGAGGTTATTGCCAAATATCCTGGCTGCTATGGACATCTCTGTTCTTGCTTTGAAGGAATGGCTAGGACTCTGGAGGCAGACCTTTGGATTTGTCTCTGCTAGAGTGGGTTGGGGTTCCTCCCATCCTTACTCTGCAGGAGTGAGCTGAACAGGCAACTAACCTTGGGTGGCCAGTTCGCATTGATGGGGATTCCTCAATCCTCAGTACTTGATCCCCATGTAGGTGGAAGGAGATGAGGATAGGGCCATATTTCTTACATACTTCCCCAGAGGTCACTGCTGCTGCTGCTGCTAAGTCACTTCAGTCGTGTCCAACTCTGTGTGACCCCATAGACGGCAGCCCACCAGGCTCCTCCGTCCCTGGGATTCTCCAGGCAAGAACACTGGAGTGGGTTGCCATTTCCTTCTCCAATGCATGAAAGTGAAAAGTGAAAGTGAAGTCACTCAGTCGTGTCCGACTCTCAGCGACCCCATGGACTGCAGCCTTACAGACTCCTCCACCCATGGGATTTTCCAGGCAGAAGTACTGGAATGGGGTGCCATTGCCTTCTCCACCAGAGGTCATTGGTGTTTCTTAAAGAAGGCAGGGGTTGTCAGATGAGCTTTCTGGTCTGGGTCACCTAGATGGGACGTGGGGGATGTGTCAACCAGTGGCCTCTGGGCTTCACTTTTGGGCACAAAACAGCTTTCCCTGGCCAAGCTTCATAGATCTGTGCCCATGTAGTGCTGAAAATCAACGCAACCTTCAGAAGGCCTAAAATATGACAACTCGGGAACATAGGAGGATACCCTAACCCAGCAGCCCACAAGGTTGTTTTTAAAAAACATCAGCATGAAATCTCCTAGACTCTCAATGTGTTAAAATTGGAGGAGATCTACAAGCTAGGCTGACTTACTTGCAGCAAGTGACTGCAGCAAGTCAAATGACTGCAGCCCCTCATTTTACAGATAAGACAAGACATCATGAGAGGGGAGGCCTTGCTCAGGATCACCCTGCAAGCCAGTGGCACGACCAGGACTGCCCCAAGTCCACCCACTGCCCCACCACCAGTTTGGGAATGAAGGTCAGCACATTCTCCTTTTCTTATTCTTGCTGCTCCTTGAAGCTCATGTTTTGAATTCTGTGCCCATGATCTTTCTTATCTAGTCCTACTACCACTGCCTTAATTAAAGTCTCTTTCCTCTTGCCAGGATGGTGATGATGGTCAAAACAATATTAATGACAGCAGCAGCTTACACTGGTTGAGTCCTTCCTGCTCACCTGGCCCTGTTCTAAACTTTACAAGTATGAATGCTTTAAAACTGAACAGCCCCTTGAAGGAGATAATAATATCACTTTCATCTCATAGATGAAGAAACTGAGGCACAGAAAAGCACAAGGTGGGCTTCCCTGGTGGCTCAGTGGTAAAGAATCTGCCTGCCAATGCAGGAGATGTGGGTTCAGTCCTTGGGTTGGGAAGATTCCCTGGAGAAGGAAATGGCAACCCACTCCAGTATTCTTGCCTGGGAAATCCCATGGACAGAGGAGCCTGGTGGGCTATAGTCCATGGTGTTGCAGAAGAATCAGACACAACTTGGTGAGTAAACAACAGAGATGGCAAGTGGTGAAGCCAGATTTGAATTTGAGCAGTTTGACTCTGGAGTTTATGCTCTCAACCATTTTATTAAAGTGCCTTGAATGTATATTAGCATAATGGATAACATTACAGACTCCTGTATTACAGACCCCATTTTATGGACCAAGAAACTGAGTCTTGGTGAGATTAAGCAAGGTCACAAGGCTAGTAAGGAGCAGAGTTTGCTCTCAGACCAAAGCTCTGGCTCTTAAACACCAGTTATACTTCCTTCTCATCATGACCTCCCTGCCACCACCAACCTGACAAAATCTAAACCTCCAACAGGAAGGCCCAAGAAGCTGTGTTTTTAACAAGCAAACTTAAGAATCACTGATATCAGGACTGCTATATTTAAAAATAGATAACCAACAAGGACCTACTGTATGGCCAGTCTCTGCTCAGTATCATGGAACAACCTAAATGGGAAAAGAATTTGAAAAAGCATAGATACATGTAAATGCCTAACTGAATCACTTTGTTGTCCGCCTAAAACTAACACACTGTTAACAACTATATTCCAATATAAAATAAAAAGTTTTCAAAAAGGAACTACTGGGATCAGTGGTCAAGATTAAGGAATCAAACAACACAGAGTGTGGGGTCCTGGGCCTATCACTTTCACCCCTTTAAGCCTCATTTCTCTCTCCTCTAAAACAGCTGCTGCTGCTCTACTCCCCCGTGGGTGGGTTGCCATTTCCTTCTCCATGCATGGCGAAAAGTGAGTGAGTCGGTCTGTCTTCGCCCCATGGACTGGAGCCTGCTCCTCCGTCCATGGGATTTTCCAGGCAAAGTCTGGGGTGGGGTGCATTGCCTCCCCGACCTCTAAAACAGGGGCCTTAGTTACTTTAAACCACAGCTAGCATTTATCACCTGCTCACTGTTGTCCAGGCCCAGCGTCTCACACGCACAGTTTCCTCTGCTCACACTGCTATCCCACCAGGTTGCAGAGGCAGGTAAGTGGGACGACACCAAGCATTGAGCCAGTGTGTGTTCACACTCAGCAGACAATAGATACCATCTTAGCCACGATTATTGCTCTTCATCCGTTTTGGGTCTGCCTCCCCTCTGAACAGGAAGATTCTCACAGTTATGACATGTGTCTCACTCATTTCTGTCTCTGAACAGGATCTGTCTCATAGCCAGCTTCCAGTTAATCTGTATATATCTGTTGACATGAAGGCCGAGAGCGTGTCCTCTGCTTGGCTTCCAGACCCTTATTGATTTTTTTGGCTGAAGTGAGCCTCTTGCTTTCCATTTTCTTCCAACTATTCCCTCTTCTTCCACAAACCCCAGCTATGCGTGCTTCAAGTGATTACGTTTTTACTTTAGGGATAAGGACAGCACAGGGTGGATTTTTGAGACTTACAGAAGAGGATGGAAAATCTGGGCAGTTTGGACCAGCCATCATCACAGTGTAATGTAAGGTGTGAGCTGATGTGCTGGTGGCCAAGGTGACCGGGAATCTCTCCACCTCATCTGCCTGCATTTGAGTTCTCAGAAGGCTCATTGCTGCTGCTATGGGAGTACATCTCTTAACCCCGTAAAGTGGGGTGACCACTGCTTTGATGCATCACAGGGTCACTGTGAAGATCAGATCAAATAACCACATGCTAGTGGGGTTTTTGCTAACTGTAAAGTTTTATACTGGGGCTATGTTTCAATCAGGTGGGCTTCTGGTTCTTGGTGAGTCGCCCCTCCCCTTGATTGGGACGTCCCTCTCCAAGACTCAGGGCCTTACCTTCTCATTGTTCTCTCTTCCTGCTCCTCTGCTCACTTAGATCAAACCAGGCTGGGCTTTCCTCACTTGCTTCTGAATCCCTTTCGGACCCATCTTCCTTATCCTTGTCCTCTTGCTTTCAAATTCTTAACTGACATTTTCATTTTTCTACAGGAACCAGAGTCTTTCCAGCATTCCCATCTTACTTCAGCAGTGCCCTGTGTCTGCTGGTAAGGGTTATTTGGCAGTCTTGGCTCATGGACCACTGCCTGAGCATGCAGCTGTCTGATGAGCTCCTAGGCATTGAGGGGAGGGAGTTTGTTCCTGTCTTCCTTTATTACACACGTACAAGCCTCCTGTCTCCTGGAGCATCCTGTCACATTGCTTGTCTCAAGCCAAGATCTCGCCTTTCAACAGAACCTCATTCAGTTTGTTTCCTTACTGACATCATGTAGTTCCACCCGGATGATCTTCCGGTCTCTTGGTGGCCCTTTCAGTCTCTCCAGCTGGTGGGATCTAACCCAGACTTCTAAGAAATCAAACTTGCTGTTGGAACCAAGAGCTAACAGACGGGGTGCTGTGAGTAGGCCTTGTGCCTGGGACACCTGGTACAGTCCCAGTAGGCCCCAGAGGAGGCTCTGCTCCCTGCCAGTCATTCTCACAAGCCCCATGCAGAAGGTTGGAGGGCAAGCACCACCAGTGTCCAGGTAAGGGGACCAACTGACCCAGGTTGCTTGGGGCCAGAGGTTTTGCAGGGCACAAAACGTTCAGTGCTAAACTGAGAAAGTCCTGGTCTCCTTATAGCTGGGACAGTTCAGCCTCAAGAGGCCAAAAGGGGGCCCTTCACTTCTGTTAAATTTAAAAAAATACAGAACATGAGAGCTGTGAATTAAGTTTTATCTGGGGCAAAATGACGACTGTACCCTGAGAGACAGTGTTTCAGATAGATCAGAGAAGCTGCTCCAAGGAGGTAAGGGAGGGAGTCAGGATATAAAGGAGTTTTACAACAAAGGGCAAGTAGTCAGAACATCAAAAGATTACTGTTAAATTAAAGAAAACTAGATATCCCAAGTTAAGGAATTTAGCACTTTTCGAATGTGTGGGAAGATGCAAGAGTCTGGGCTCACTGAAACTGTTCCTTTGATTTTTCAGCTATCTGGGGCCAGGATCCTGTGTTTTCACATCCTGATTTTTCTCAGGGCTCACCAGCTCATGGTGGAGGACTGGAATCACCAATGACTGTAACATTCTTGTTTACTGATATGCAGGAAATATTTCACTTCTCACTTCTTATTCGGCTTCAAGACCCCTCCATTGATTTTGCTCAGTTGATGAGGATGTAAGCAGTGGTTTTACCTGAGCCTGAAAGCTCTGTCCCAGTCCATATGAATGGTGATAAAAGACAGGTCCAGGCAAGCCCATGTTGGCCCTCAGCAGCCTGCTTGATGATGTGGGGAAGTGAGGCTCACACACAGGAGGAACAGAGAAAGAGCACATCTATTCTAGTTAAGGTGGCAAGCCTCCATCAAGACAAAAGAAAGCCCAGGAAACAATGATGCAGATCATTATCAGGTAAGTTTGCTGTTGACCAACAGTGCCCATGTGTGGGGTCCTGCAGAATGTACAAATCAGACATTTTCTTCAGGCAAATACAGTGGGGGAAGGATTTAAAAATGTGTTCTTGACAATATAATTCAACTGCTTCCAAAGCTACCTGCCCACCTACCACCTCTCAACACACAGAGACATATGCACACACACACGCATATGCACACACACGGCCAGCTTCTTTTTCCCTCTTACACCTCCTCACAGGTCCTTCGACTTGTGCTGCTTCTGTATCTAGACCGTGGCCCCCGCTGTGCTTCCAGGTCCACAAAGAGAGCTGAGACTCTTGGGCGATGACTTTCAGTGCTAACAGCCTCCCTGGCCTCACAGATGTCCTCATGTTGCCCTTTGGTGCCTGAGGGATTGCTGCCTCTATTCTCCTGCCCTAATCATTCCAGGGTCAGGTACCAGACAGCTCAGGATAGCCCCTGTGCCCCAGAGCCTGCTAGAATTATTTTAAAAACCAGTCCTAAGCCTGCATACCCTGCCTTGCCCATCTTTCCCATGGAAGCTGCAATAAAGGCTCTTACTTGTCGGGAGCCACCACGGGAGATCCCACCCATGACAAAGGTCATGTGGAGAAGACCTGACAGGTAAAGGCAGATCAGGACTCAAGGGACTTCCTGGACCTGTTCAAACATCTACCCCCAAACCAAAATCTGTCTGTCTACTGTTTACTATATTGTGTCCTTCAACCACTCTTCTGATATTAGCAGGGGGCTATCCCTGACCACCTTTTTCTGGAGAAAATCAACTTAGGGCTCTAAGTTGATAAGTCTCCTGGGCATGAAAGGAATATTTTTATTCTAACCCCTCTGTTGGCATTCTAGCTTGCTTGACAGGTTTTTCCTTACTCTTAACAACTAATGCACATGGTTATTCACAACTTCCCAACCGTGAAAGGTACGGGAAGCCTAAACATTTTAAAAGTCTTAATGGGAATAGAGCCCTTTAAGGGGCATTAGAATAGTACTGGTTAAGGGCTTCATTGTTGGGCCAGTGCTTGCTGCCAGGTTCCCATATCCCTTATCCAACTAATGCACTCCCAGGTGCATAATGTAGTTGGAATGTAAGAAATGTAGTTGGAATGTAAGAACAACAAGTAGTAGCCTTGGTATTAACCACATCAGACCTTTGAGCTAATAAGTTCTTTCTTTGTTGTGACCCACCACACCTTTGCTCCGTAAGAATGTCACTCAGTTTAGTACTTTCTGAGGCTGACACAGATTAGAAATATAAAGAGAAAACACTTCAGGGAACACTTGTGTGTTCACTTGAAGTGAAAAAGCATTTCAAGGGAAAACAAGTTTCCTGGTTGATCAACCTTTATCAAAAAAGGGTCATAAAATGTCAACAGACCTCCAGGCCAGAAGATAATGTACATAACATAAGACACTTTTTAATGAAAGGCATACAGAAAAAAAATCCTGGTTTCGATAAGGGCAAAACTGCTGGAGTGTTTGGGCTGACTCTGCAATGACCTTGCATATTTCATTTCCCTCTTTGTACAAGTCAGGGTATAAAAGCTCCTTTTGAAAATAAAGTTGCGGGCCTCGCTCACTGAAGCTTGGCCTCCCCGTGTCATTCATTCACTGACGCTGTCCATCCTGAGGGTACCCTTGGATCCTGCTGGGGCTGGACCCCGACACTAACCGGTTTTCTCTGCTGTCTCTGCCTTCTGACCGGGCCCTGGTATTTCCCCGTGTAGACCTGCAAGGTTTCCACGCCTCCTGTTTCAAGGGATCTGTGAGTATAACACGCTTCTTCCCTTGTGAAAGTTGTTTCTGTTTCTGCATGTCTTACCCTACCTGCCAAAGCAACAGGTGCTTTTGTTACAATCAGGCACACATCCAAACACTCACTGTGCCTGGATCATCTCATTAAGCCTCAGCACAGTCTGTGTGTGTGTGTGAGTTAGTCGCTCAGACATGTCCGACTCTGCGACCCCATGGACTGGGTTCCTCTGTCCATGGAATTCTCCAGGCAGTTGAGGTGGGTTTTATTATATTTTGCAGATGAGGAAATGGAGGCCTGAGTACATACAATTAAAGTAACAGAGCCAGGCTTAAATCAGGCATGCCAATCTGAAAGGCTGTACTCCCAACTTCCCCTCTGATCTGCCTCAATCATTACTGAGTAGCTGTCTTAATATTACATTAGCAGGCAGGGGCAGGGTAGTATGTTGTCCCCAGAAGCTCCCATGTGAGAGCAGAGGTCAGCTGGGAGAACTGAGCTGTGTGTCTGGTTCTGGTCCTAAGTGACCCCTCTTGAGAGCTTTAAAGGGCCCATAGAGGAGCTGGGTACTAGGTGGGAGGCAACCTCCTGGAGCATCCTGTCTTGATGGATTTGAAGGGCCCTAGGGAAGCCCCTGCCTAGAACTCTCGTCCAGTGATCTGTTTACAATTACCTTCTACCCCCATCTGTCAATCAAGGAGGTTTTAGGTGATGAGCAACAGATACCAGCTCTGGGTAACTTAAGCGACACTGATCAGAAGACTATTGGTATGTTAATAGAATCAATAGAGAAGTTAGAAAACAGGTGTAAGAATCATCACACACCAAAAGGAAACTGGTGGCTAGAACACAGCAAATTCACCCACAGGAACAGTGTGATCAGGATGCCACCTGGGGCCCGTGTGCCTGCACACTCACTGTGGCTACTCCCACATTGCTGTGTCTTCCTGACACTGATTTAAGAATCACCATCAGTGGGCACTTTGAGGGGTGGTGGATATGTTCGCTGTCTTCACTGTGGTGACAGTTTCATGGATCTATATATAGGTCAAAACGTATCAAATTGCCCATTTGAAATATTTGTAGTTTATTGTATGTACTCTTGTCTTTGTCTTAATAGCACTTTTTAAATCATGGAGTCTGAAGACAGCCCTGGTGCCTAGAGCTGGGGGGTGACGGAGGGAAGTGGAAGATAAAACGGAGAATAGGGGGCAAAGGTCAACAGGCCAGCTTCATGAAGAGGGGCAAACTGGGTTCCTCTTCCTAGGTCTTCTAGAGGGTTCCAGATCTCTTACTGGGTCATAGTTTGTCAATAGCAAGTTAAGTTTGCAGTTGATGTCAGCTTTGGTAGAATAACTACTACTTCTTCCTTCTTAGGCCTTGTTTTCAGCTCCTCTAACCATCTTTTCCTCACCAAACTTCAGCCTGGAAGGGACAACCTCTCTTCCTTTAGGAGTGGCACTGAGACAGGTCTCAATGGCGAGACTGTTGAGGGATGGCATTGCTCAGATGGGTTGTCCCAAAGCAGATAGTGAGGCATGAGTTTGTATTAAGTTCCCAGGGGGCACAGGTAAGGGGATGGGGAAGCAGGACAAAGCCTGGGGACCCTCAGACAGAGGCCTATGAGGGCAGCTTCTGCCAATCCCACAGGGTAGCTGGAGTATGAAGAACACTTCAGATGTCCTAGGCTGGGCTGGGCTCTCATGCTGCCACCTACCACCCACTGGGAGAAGAGGAGGAGGACACCTACTTCCAGGAATGCCCTGAATTCTTCACTTTAGCATGGGGCCACTCCAGCAGCCGAGGGCAGTTTCCCCCAGGAGAGGCGAGGGTCTACTGTGGGAGGAGGACAGGGGCCCGGGAATGATGCCAGGTGGTCAGAGTACAGTACCAACACTGTCCACGACATGCCAGCATCTCCTTTAAATCCCAGCAAGTCCAGCTCGGTTGATAGAGGTGGTGGAAAGGCAACCTCATTTGGAGGAAGGTGAGCCTGAGAGCCCAGAGACCCTAGACTTAATTATCACACGATTCTTTTACTTGGCCGTGTGTTTTCAGCCGATAGAGCAAAGCAGGCTTAGCTACACACATCTGACACATTCTTCCACTGCTCGTGTCAGAGGTATTCAGGAATATCAGTTTTCAAGAAGTGCTACACCTTCTGTTTTAGCCACTCTGTACTCTGCTGGAGGTGTACGGGGTCTCTGCCCAAGGGGGCTGTGGTGAGAGGGAGAGCAGGGGGAGTGTGGGGGTCAGTGCTTAGAAAGGCTCTGTTGACTGACCCCAAGGCAGGACTATATGCTGCCTGCACAGAACAGGACATGGAGACTGGAAATGTGAGGATCGTTTAGTTCAGAGGCCCAGAGAGGAGAGACTGTCCACTCCTTCAGTGCCTCTCTGTGCCAGGCCTTGTACCAGAACCTGGGAATAGAATGCCAGAATGTCACAGACCCCGGCCTTTTAGCTTTTCACCTTGAAATAATTATATTCACGGGAAGTTGCAAATATGGTACAGAAAGGCCCCACGTGCCCTTCACACAGCTTTCCCCAGTGGCAATATCTGGACTAAAACCGCAGTGTAACATTAAATCCAGGAAACTGACATAGGCACAGCCACAGTGTTCACATGTACATGTTCATCCGTGTGGGTTCATGGTGTGTATGTAGGGGTGTGTGTGTGTGTGTGCCTGCACACGTGTAGTTCTGTGTATCACACGTATAGATTTGTGCCCATCATGACAATCGCGATACAGAGCTTTTGCATCACTGCAGAGGAGCTCTTTTTGAGTCCGCTTTATAGTTGTCCCTACCCACCCCCACCCCACATTCCTGGGCCACTGCTAAACCACTTTCCATCTCAGCCCTTGCTGTTGGTGGGCTCACTTCTTAGGAGGGATAGAGATGTAAATACAAATCTTGGTAATGCATGGAATATTAAATACCTACATAAGTATAGGAATAAAGTTATACCATGACACTCAGCTGCAATTAATGTCATACTCCTGATGGTGTCTAAGTCAGGTTGAATCCATTGAAAGGGGACCAGAAATTTCAGTCATTAAAAAGAACAAGTGGCACTGAGTGAGCTGACGCAGAACAATCTTCAAAGCAGATGATAGAAGGCAAAGTACAGAACAGTACATTCTGGCACACAGGTGTGTGTGTGTGTACAGCTATGCACAGGTGTGTAGCAGCTATATAATCAGATGTCATGTGTACACCACCAACAGCACTCACAGCATCACCTGTGGGAAGTGAGACCAGCAGCTGAGGTAGGAGGGATATTCCTCTCCTTGCCTGTTCTCCTGTGCTTTTGCAGTTTTCACTACATGCATGGCTTGCTTTTATTAAAAGGAAATGGAATTATTTTGGACCCTCCTTAAGTAGGAGGAGTGTATCCGGTATAGTCATATCCTTCATATCCTTATATAGTCATATCCTTGCTTTTTCCTCTCCCTTGGGTTTACAAAAGGCCCTCTAGGGACTTAGCATTCTTAAAAGGGGGTTTTGCAGCCTCTAGTTGCCATGGTAGCTGTTGCTCCTGGTGACACAAGATGCAGGCCTGGCCCTCCCGGCCCTGTGTGCAGGGAGCTTGGAATCCCCACCCAGAAATGACAGCACCCCCACATAACCCTGGGTCCCAGATGTTTAAAAGATGTTGCTGTCAATGCTAGCGTGGGAATGAGTCAGCTGTGTCATTTCAGGAAGACATTGTGTTCAGTGATCTGTGCTGTGTGGTGTACTCTTTCTAAAGACAAACGCTCTTCACCTAAAAACACATTTACCTCTGTCTTAGAGCACCAGATCCATTCTCCTCCCCTTCAGGGTAATCTGGTTTAACTGCCTCCAGCTAAACATAAGAGTCCTGTTTAGATGTTGTAGAAGGGCAGCCCATTCTCACACCAGGGTTCCCTCCCAGCACACTCAGCTTCCTCTCAGAGCCAGAAACAGGAAGAATTGTTTATTGCTTCTTAAGGGACTGGAGAATGCTTGCTGACCATAGGAAGAAAACTGAGTTGACTTCCAGTGGGTGGGCTGCTTCAAGATAGTTATTGTTCTTTCCTGGTAAGTCAGTAAGAGCAATAGATGACGTAAATTAATTTGTTAATAAATTATTGTGGTATATTAAATTCCCATGAAATTCTTCTCCTTCAATAACAGAAAGGTCTCGCTTTTCATAGGTGATACCATTAATGGTATTTGTTTGTGTATGTACACATGACATCTGATTACAGAGCTCTCTGTCTCACACACACACACACACACACACACACACACCAGAGTACCATTCAACATTGTGTGTTGACAGAACAAAAGTAAAGTTCAGTGAGAATTGGAGGAGAAAACTAAGTAAGCTCTTCTCTTGGGGAGGGAACATTTGTGGTGGCCCTTGAGGTGGGGCAGGAATTCACCAGGTGGAGGTATAAGGAGGAGAGCTATCACATCCTTGTTGCTAAAACCAGGGTCCTGAGTCTGTCCAGAGATTTTCCCAACTATGTCATGCTTCCATGGCCCTGAGCCCTCTTCAAGTCAAGGACCAAAGGCGTAGGTTCAGGTGAACACAAAGCCTGGAGAGAGGCAATGCCTTCTTGTCAACTGACCAGGACACGCTCAGTCCAGATGGAGCCTTCGCTGCGCCCATGTGCACTGAATTGCCAGAGACTCCACTTCTTCTCTAGTGGAACCAGTGTCCTGGGGACAGGCTGGGGCTGCTGCCCTAAAGTAAGGCCTGTCATTCATGCTGTAATTTCTGTGGGTGCAAACTAGATAAGGTTAAAGGAAGGAGAGGGAGGGAAGAAAAGAAAGGCAAGGCAAGGTGGAGAAAGCAGGGAGGGCCAGGCAAGTCTACTCTGCGGAAGGTCTCAAGCCACAACTCACAGTGGGAACCAGAGACAGACATCCTTCAAGGCCTGATGTTTGAGGCCCACATTTCCTCCCTCTGGGATTCCCAAAGCCTAATGGTTCTTGGCATCTCTCAAAAACAACAGGCAAAAATTAAGTTTTAATTTCTTCCAATAAAAGTTTGAGTTATAAATACTGATCTTGTTCCAAGAACCAATTCTTAGGAAATGGGATTAAGACATAAATATACTGAGTTCCTGAATCAGCCTAGATTCTTTCCCACTTAGGCTTCATGTGCTCCACCCTGCCTTCTTCCTGCCTGTGTCTGAGATACAGAGCCCCGCCTCAGGGTTTGTAATCACCCACTTAGCGTGGAGCCTTGTGGGAAGAGTCTGCGTTAGGGGACTAGGACTCTAGTTCCATCTCCACCAACTCCTGAGTGACTGTCAAGAGGCCACATCCACTCCAAGGACTCTGTATCCCCATCTAGAAAAGAAAGGTTGGTACTTCCTTGGTGGTCTAGTGGTTGAGAATGTGCCTTGCAATGCAGGGCACATGGGTTTGATCCCTGGTCAAGGAATTAAGATTCCTCATGCCATGGAGCAACTAAGCCCATGTGCCACAGAGAGTCTGTGCACCACAGCAAAGATCCTGTGTGCTGCAACTAAGATCCGTTGCAGCCAAGGAAATGAATAATTTTTTTAAAAAAGAAAGAAAAGGTTACACTAGATCTTTCATAGGAAAAAGCCTGCATACACAATTTTAGGGAGGTGAGTCAGTTAAAATTTTACCCAAGTAAGTAAAAATTAATTTTAAGTGTTCGGAAATCATGGAACAAATCATCTTCAAGGCTATGTGCTGTGCCATGTTTAGTCGCTCATTTTGTGTCCGACTCTTTGCAACTCCATGGTCTGTAGCCCACCAGGCTCCTCTGTCCACGGGGATTCTCCAGGCAAGAGTACTGGAATGGGTTGTCATGCCCTCCTCCAGGGGCTCTTCCCAACCAGACCAGGGATCGAACCCTGGTCTCCCGCCTTACAGGTGGATTCTTTACCATCTGAGTCACCAGGGAAGGCCAAGAACACTGGAGTGGGTATCCCTTCAGTTCTCCAGGGGAAGTTCTCCAGGAAAACTTCTCGATCCAGGAATCAAACTGGGGTCTCCTGCACTGCCAGACAGATTCTTTACCAGCTGAGCTACCAGGGAAACCCCTTCAAGGCTATATGCAGATCTAAGTTCTATATGTTCTTAGACTTCTCCACACTCAAAAGTGGAAGCAGAGTGGGGAGGAGGGAGGTGGCTTGTCTTCTACAGCCGGGTCCCCACAGCAACCCTCCCACCATTGCCCTCTTTTATAAAAGGAGAGTGTTTCACACATGTCTTCTGTCTCTTGGGCTGGAATGGTGGTGGTAGCAGCAGCTGGCCCCATTGCGTGTTTCTGATGGCTGGAGCAGTGAAGGCATTTCCTGTGCGAAGGGTGTAGACAGGTGGGAGGAGAGTGGGGTGGCCGAAGACAAGAGGTTTTCGCCCAGCCTCTAGGTCCTTCCCCACCCTCTCTGAAGAACAACCCACTCCAGAAAGGAGAAGGAAGAGAATGGGGAGCATGTATCCAGTGGGACCCACTGGAATGTGTACTTGGGGGTCTCAGTGGAGCCACATAACCTCACAGGAGTGAGTCTGGTGTTACTGACTCTAAGCTCGTCCTGCTTACTGCACAACAGGCCAATCAACAGAGATGAGTTGTTAGGGCCAAGAATAGCAGTTTTATTCAGAAAGACAGCAGACAAGAAGCTGGTGGACTGGGGTCACAGAGAACCATCTTGCCCAGGTTTGTTTGCTAGTTTGTTTGTTGTTTGTTTTTTCCTTAAATAGAACAAAGAGGGGGCGGTAAGGAGGTAAAGTAAAAAGAAGGTGGTAAGTTGTTGCATGTGTTTCCTGCTTCTGGCCAGACTCCGGGGGGAATGTGTTGTCTCTTCTTGCCTGCAGCCATTCACAGGTGGGTCTGGTCAGGGGGTTTCCGGTGAGCTAAGCAAAGTCATTTTAGCTTAATGCTCATGTGTTCCTTGGCAGAGTTCCTTGTTGTTGTTTACTGGCTAAGTCATGTCTGACTCTGACCCCATGGACTCTAGCCTGCCAAGATCCTCTGTCTATGGGATTTCCCAGGCAGGAACATTGGACTGGATAGCCATTTCCTTCTCCAATGGGATCTTCCCTATTCAGGGATTGAACCTGTGTCTCCTGCATTAGCAGGTAGATTTATTTTTTTTTTTTTTTTTTTAACCACTGAGCCACCAAGGAAGCCCACAGGGTTCCTAGAGATGGGCAGTTATGTATACTTTAAGCTACAGGCAACATCCCTTTAGTAGCAAAAGCAATACAACACAAAGGTTAAAGTGAAAGAGACATCCAATGTGGAGTCAGATTTGTTTTTCCCTGTTTCGTGAGCAGTCCCTTTCTACAGGTAAGAAAATCGAGGAACAGGGAAAGGAAGCATGTTGGCTTACGGCATCAAGTGGTGAGCCCAAAATACCCATGTTGAGGGCAGTTGGATGAGCAGGAGCATCAGGACCATGACCCCTGGAAGAGGCAGTTGGGATCACATGCACTCACTGATTCCTGCTTCAGAAAGACTAGCCAGGATGCTTTTTCTGGGATTTGGCAAACAAAGGAGGTGGTTGGGAATAATGAAAACAACCTTCTGAATGAGTGAAAATGAACTGAGTGTCTGTTCCGGGACAAGTGCTTCCTCATATGATGCTTCATTTAGTCCTCAACCATGTGATCTGGTAGGCGGGGCTGACACACCTCCACCCACCCTACACAGAACCCTCAGAGAAGGTCAGAGGGCTTCCAGGGAGGGCAGAACTCCAGTCAGGCTCAGCCCCTCTCACTCACAGATCTCCCTCCTATCAAGGGGCCCACTGGCCACACCTGCCAAACAGCTGATCGTCATGTGTGATTTCCTGGAGTACAGTCAGCCCGCCCCCCATCCCATGCCCAGTGCTGGGTATGGAAGAGATGCTCAGAATCAGAGCACAAGTGTTTTCCAGCCTATTTAAAAGTAATGGAAGCCACTGTTGTGAATTGGTCTCCCCACGCCTCTTTCCACCTGCCAGAGTGTGCCAGAGTGACTTCCAATAGCTAGGTGGGAAAATAAATCTCTCCCTTTTGCAGGAAATTATACCTCAGGGGTTCCTAGGAAAAGAGCACTGGGCTGGGAGTCCTGCACTGGATCAGCCACAAGCTTGCTGGGTGCCTCAGTTTCCCCATCTGGGCCACGAGAGTGGCTTCGGTACACCCAAAGGCCTCTTAAGAACCCATGAACCCTGACCCTTTTGGGGTTGGAGCTTCCAGTCTCTCCCGGAAGGAATTCCCTTCTAGACTTGCTGTCCAGAGGCAAGTCCTTCCTGCTTTTTTACTTAAAAATAGTCTTCACTAGGCTGCTGCTGCTAAGTCACTTCAGTCATGTCCGACTCTGTGCGACCCCACAGACAGCAGCCCACCAGGCTCCCCCCGTCCCTGGGATTCTCCAGGCAAGAACACTGGAGTGGGTTGCCATTTCCTTCACTAGGCTATGACCAGATAAAAGAGACACATGCAGCTGGAACTTGCTGGCCAGAGACTGTCACTATTAACTCCTGCCTGCTGGTTACAGATGAATTATAGCAGGTCCCACGGGGAATCATAGCAGGGACATAAAGAATAAATGGGCTTCCCTGGTAGCTCAGATGGTAAAGAATCTGCCTGCTATGCAGGAGACTTGGGTGCAAACCGTGGGTTGGGAAGATTGCCTGGAGTAGGAAATGGCAGCCCGCTCCAGTATTCTTGCCTGGAGAATTCCATGGACAGACCATGGGGTCACAAAGATGGGACACAACTGAGTGACTAATAGTATCAAAGAATAAGGAATATGAGTTTTGTGAGGGTAGCAATCATGGATCATCTATTTACTGCAAGGATGACATAGAATATTCCTAAAGGAAAAACTTGAGTGAAATAGTGAATGAGCGGAGGTGTTTCCTACCTAGAGCTGATAGGCATGTTGGGGAGAGAAGAGATATATACATGAAAAGTTAAATAATGACCTAAGGACCAAATCCTACCCTCCTCCCCACCCACCCCCCACCCCGCCACCACCCATACAAAGCAATGGTATGAGATGTTGCAAGACAGCATGTGTTCAGCCAAATATATGGGCAGGAACACAGTGTGATTAACTCTGGGTTGGGGACAGCAGGAAGAGCCTCCAGAAGAAGGTGGACTTTGGGCCGGCTCTTGAGGGATGAGCCCAGTTTGAGGGGTGTGGTGCCTCCAAATGCTTGCCCGGAAGACCAGGCAGTTCCTGCAAAGGTTCTGTGTTGAAAATGAGCAAAACATGCTCAAGTGTTCCAAAAGAGGCTGTGTCTCTGCTTCAGGAGATGGGATAGTGGGCAGGACTGATGGAGCTCAGAGTATTCTGTTCCAGACTCTGTCCCCTTAGTTTGTCTGATAGATGGAGCTCAGAATATCTGCCCCACTGGGATCTTGTTGGGATTTCCTGGGATGTATTTGCACAAGGATTTTGCTCTGGGAAATGTTTCATAAATACCCATTGTAACCCCAAGGGGAAACCTGTTGCTTGAGGCAGGCACAGTGTTGGCTCTCTCCACATTTCCCTCAGGCTGAGGGCAGCTACTCAAGGTCCCAAATGCTGACCAAATCGGTAACCAGCTCGTGGAGCCCCATGGTTGTATACAAGAGGAAGAAAACAGGTCCCAGCCTTCCAGAGCTTAAAGAGGACATAAGAAAACCTGGTGAAAACTTAATATCCTCTGAGATTTTGTTTATCAATTTAAAAGGATAATAGAACTTGCTGGAATGATATTAGGTCAACTTGCTGCTAAGTCGCTTCAGTCGTGTCCGACTCTGTGCGACCCCATAGACAGCAGCCCACCAGGCCCCACCATCCTTGGGATTCTCCAGGCAAGAAAACTGGAGTGGGTTGCCATTTCCTTCTCCAATGCATGAAAGTGAAAAGTGAAAGTGAAGTCGCTCAGTCGTGTCTGACTCTTAGCGACCCCATGGACTGGAGCCTACCAGGCTCCTCCGTCCGTGGGTGGGGTGATAGGCCATATTCAATCTCATTAAAAAGAGACCTAGTGACATCAGCAGAAAGACAGAGCCTCTGTTTACTTTTCTTGGCCCCAGGAACAGCACCCTGTGATCCTCTCTCCCAAACACAAAGCGCACAATGTGGATGAAGTGGAGTGTCAGTCACTCAGTCGTGTCCAACTCTTTGTGACTCCAGGGACTGTGGCCTGCCAGGCTCCTCTGTCCATGCAATTCTCTAGGCAAGAGTACTAGAGTGGGTTGGCATTTCCTCCTCCAGGGGATCTTCCTGACTCAGCAATTGAACCTGGGTCTTCTGCATTGCAGGTGGATTTTTTGCCATCTGAGTCACCGGGGAAGACCAATGTGGATAGCTCAGTTTTAATGGCTTTAAACGTGTATATCCCTGGGACTGCTCTTACAGTGTGTTTCAAGGCAGGGAGAACAGGAGAACATCTCCACTGAGCAGACGAGGGACTGGATCTAGAACAGGGGATGTGACTTTCTTAGGCCAGAAAGTGAGTTAAGCTGGCCATGGAAGCCCCTTCTCCTGATTAATGCCTACAGCTGGTTCGGTTCCTGCTGGCCCTGGTTAGAACTGAGTTGGGTGTTGGGAATGGTTGACTGAAGTCGAGGGGTTCCTCTGTGGGATGCTGATGTGGCTAGCCCACTAAGCTGCATGCTCGCTCAGTCATGTCCAAGTCTTTCAGACCCCATGGACTGTAGCGTGCCAGGCTCCTCTGTCTGTGGGGCTCTCCAGGCAAGAATCCTGGAGTTGGTAGCCATTCCCTTCTCCAGAGGATCTTCCTGACCCAGGGATCGACCCCAAGTCTCCTGCATTGCAGGCAGATTCTTTACTGCTTGAGCTATTGCGGAAGCTCAGGCCTGCTAAGTCACTCACTAAATATGGACTGACTGACTGTTAAAGTCCAAGCACTGCTCTAGTGTTGAGATTCATTCAAGAATGAAACAGACACAAGTCCCTACCCTCATGGAGCTTACATTCTAGTGTGGGGGAGGCAGACAAGAAACAGTAAGAAAGCACATTATATAGCACAATGGAAGATGATACATGTCATGGAAAGAAGAGGGTAGATCAGGGTAATGGGAACCAATAGTTTGGGGTGGGTGAGATTCAACTTTAAGACAGGATGCTCCGGGTAGACTTCATTAAGCAGATGTGAGATGAGTAAAGGCTTGAAGGAGGTGAGCCAGTTAGCCAGGTAGATCTCTGGAAGAAGAACATTCTGGGCAGAGGGAATGGTCAGTGCAACAGCCCTGGGGCAGAAGTGTGCCGGGTATGTTCAAGAGATATTGAGGAGGCCAGTGTGGCTGGAGCTGAGTGAGCAAGGGGAGAGCCTGAGATGAGGGCACATGGGTCATGGGGTCATGTCATGGTGAGGGTTATGGAGGGCTTTATGGTTATCCTAAGTGGGATAAGAGCAGGGGAGTACTCATCTAACTTGCATTTGAACAGGATCCCCAGAGCAGCCAAATAGAGAACAGACTCTAAGGCAGTGATGGTGGAACAGAGGGTGAGTTAGGAGGCTGTCGGCATGGTCCAGGTGAGTAGTGACGGTGCCTCTGGCTAGGCTGGGACCTGTGGAGGGGCAGTGAGATTCTGCATCTATTTCTAATGTGGAAGTATAAGCTACAGGGTTGGCTTGTGGGTTAGATGTCAGACAGGTAGGAAAGAAAGGAATAGATGCGTACTCCACAGTGCTGAGGGGAATTGGAGGGGGAGGTCATTTACTGAGATGGGAATACCAGCAGGCTCGGAGTTAGGAACTGTGAATCCAGTTTTGGGTGTGTTAAATTTTAGATGCAGATTGACATCCAAGTGGAGATAGTAACTGGCAGCTGGAATTACTGGACCACAGTTCAGGGCCAAGGTTGGGGATGGAGACATGCCCTTGTAGATGAGCTAGTTAACTTAACAAGGAAGTTATTAGTTTAGATAGAAAAGATAGGCTAAACCCAACTTACAAAGGCCACATAAAAGAGCAGACTCTAGGGACTTCCCTCGTGGTCCAGTGGTTAAGACTCCATATGCCAGTGCAGGGGGCCTGGGTTTGATCCTCAGTCAGGGGACTAGATCTCACATGCTGCAACCAAAGATCTCACATGCCACAACTAAGACTAGGCAGAACCAAATAAATATATATATTTTTAAAAGAGCAGGGTATATCAATAAGTTAGGATACTGGAAAGGAGACAGTGAGTTAGAAACCAGAAGAAGGTGGGATTCAGGAAGTCAAGAGAGGACAGAGGTTCAAGAAAGGAACTCACCTTCATCACATGCTGCTGTGACCCCTGGGCTTGGAGGGGTAGAAATCTGATTGGAATGGGTTCCAAAAAAGAGGGGGGAAATGAGACTGAGTATAAGCAACTCTTTCAAGAAGCTTTGCTATTAAGGAGAAACTGGGCACTAGCTGGAGAAAAATGATCCAGCCGAGAAGGGGAAAACGCTGCAGAAAGCATGGGGTCACCATCCTTGAATGGGCCAGGGGATGCAGGCTCCAGGGAACAGGAGACCACGGGAAGGAGCACAGGCAGGTGACCTGTTGCCTTCCACACGGCTTGTCAGCGCATCAGCTGCTTTTCCTGACTCATCCAGGCAGAGGAAGGTGGCCGTAGCAGTGTTCCCACTCTACAGCAAGCAGAGAAAATCCAGGCGCTACAGACTCAGAACTTAACATCAGCCTCAAGAATTAAATCATCTGTTATAGGGCTGGAGTGAAGACATCATGCCTTTGACAAAAAATGTAGAAGAAAAACGCTTTCTGGCAAAAAGCAACCAGTTGGGAACATGGCGTGTAATGAAGTGCTGTGTCCCCTCTACAGGAAATTGTGTCCTACTTTAGTCAGAAAAATGAGGGAAAGAAGTTTTCATATTTTTCCTTCCATGATGGTGTTTCACTTTGTTAGTAATCAGACTAAGGTGAATAAAAATTAAAAGCAGTATTTTTTGGCCAAATGGACAAATATTTTAAAGAATAATTCTTAGTATTCAAAACTGTTTGATAAAATAGACATTTTCTTCAAACATGGGGGGGTACTGAAAAATTGGTATAAGATCTTTGAGGAGCAATTTGGCTATTGGCTGTAACCAAAAGACTTAGAAAGTTTCATACTTCAGTAATTCCTCTTTTGGGAATGCGATCTAGAGAAGTGATTAGAAATTTGGACAAAGATTTAATAACAAGATTCCTCACAAATTTGTTTATAGTAATGGAATAAATTTAAGAAAGTTAACTGTCCAAACACGGAAAACTAGTTTACAACATTTTGACATGGTCATATTTAATAGTATGGAGAAATGTAAATACTAGTAAGTGAAAAGAAGTTACAAAATTATTCCAAGTGAATTATTCAATACTATCTTAGGAATTGTACATCTACTCTTCAATTATGTGTAGACTAAAAATTATCTTATTTATTGAATTATTTAAATTTTTAATAACCATATTCTTTTCCATATTTCTAGTTGTGTTTTCTTCATACCAACGGGGCTGGTTTAATTTCCGCCCATTTTTATTTAAGCTCTTATTCTTTTTTTTTTTAAACGGATGTTTTTCTTTTCTTTCTTTGAGGATTCTAAATATGCTTAACATCTATTATTTTCACTTCTTATAGAATGAAATCCCCCTACTGTTGGTTTGATTGGCTGTCTTTTTAGTACAGTGCTCTGCCAAAAGACTTACTTTTGGTTTTTGGTTAAGAGGATTCATCAGCAAAACACTACTCTGCACTTAAGTAAACAAGAAATAAGTACTTATTATACTAATAGCCAGAGATCCTGGAATGTGAAGTTAAGTGGGCCTTAGGAAGCATCACTATGAACAAAGCTAGTGGAGGTGATGGAATTCCAGTTGAGCTATTTCAAATCCTGAAAGATGATGCTGTGAAAGTGCTGCACTCAATATGCCAGCAAATGTGGAAACCTCAGCAGTGGCCACAGGAGTGGAAAAGGTCAGTTTTCATTCCGATCCCAAAGAAAGGCAATGCCAAAGAATGTTCAAACTACTGCATAATGGCACTCATTTCACATGATGGCAAAGTAATGCTCAAAATCCTTCAAGCCTTCAATCCAGGCTTCAACAGTATATGAACCAAGAACTTGCAGATGTTTGAGCTGGATTTAGAAAAGGTAGAGGAACCAGAGATAAATTTGTCAACATCCATTGCATCATAGAAAAAGCTAGAGAATTCCCGAAAAACATCTGCTTCTGCTTTATTGACTATGCTAAAGCCTTCAACTTTGTAGATTACAACAAACTGTGGAAAATTCTGAAAGAGATGAGAATATCAAACCATCTTACCTGCTGGACTGAATGAAACATAGCCAACATCATTCCCAGGAAAAGGCTTGCCCTACTCTGTACCAGGCTTCCTTCATAAAATTTCGCTGAAACAACCTGGCCACCAGCCTACACATGACTCAGTGAGCAGCTGTGGGTGTGAGCAGTTTTTTAGGAAAGACAGGAAGAGTAGCTGGGGAGAGATAAACTGTGCGCTTCAGGACGCAGGCTGCTATACAGACAGCAGCCTTTCCGGGACCTGTGGTCTAAAAGACAGCAAAGAAGATGAGCGCCCCAGGAGACACAGCCTGGACAGACTCTGAAGGCTTCAGAGGGTGAGTGGCTCATTTGTCTCACTTTCCATGCCAGGGACAAGGGAAGGCAGGAGTGCTTATTCTTTTGGGGGTCCACAAAGGGTAGACTACCTGTGGCAGAAGTAAGGAGACCTGAGCATGCTTTTGTCTGGTTGCTAGAAAGCTGTACAATCTTGAGCAAGTCACCTGCCCTCTTCTGGGCCTGTTTTCTCACCTATAAAATAAGCAATTGGCCAAGTCTAATAACCAGACTAATAACCATACCTAACATTTGTGCAATGTTCACAAGTTTCACTTTTGAAATAGAATCTCATTGGGTCCCTGTGGCAACCCTTGGTTGAAGGATTGACTGTCACATTTATAGGTGAAGAGGGCTTCCCAGGTGGCACTGCTGCTGCTGCAGCTGCTGCTAAGTCACTTCAGTCGTGTCTGACTCTGTGCGACCCCATAAACGGCAGCCCACCAGGTTCCGTCCCTGGGATTCTCCAGGCAAGAACACTGGAGTGGGTTGCCATTTCCTTCTCCAGTGCATTAAAGTGAAAAGTGAAAGCGAAGTCGCTCAGTCGTGTCCGACTCTGTGCAACCCCATGGACTTTAGCCCACCAGGCTCCTCCATCCATGGGATTTTCCAGGCAAGAGTACTGGTGATTAAAAAAAAAAACAACCCACCTGCCAATGTAGAAGATGTAAGAGACATGGGTTCAATTCCTGGGGTGGGAATATCCCCAGGAGAAGGAAATGTCCACCCACTCCAATATTCTTGCCTGGAGAACCCCATGAACAGAGGAGCCTGGCGGGCTACAGTCCATGGGTTTGCCAAGGGTTAGACACAGCTGAAGTGACTTAGCACACACAAACACACAGATGAGGAAACTATTACACACTGGGGCCAGTGGACCTAAGAACCTGGTCTCCTGGGGACAGTTCTGGCCTCTCGTCAGCACCAGCTTCCCCTTGAGCTCTGAAACCTGCAGATTCCCCATTTCTTGGGGACCACCTCCTTTTCCCCACCCTCCCTCACTCTTTACTTCCCACCAGTTGTCTCTTCCCCAGCCCCTTTGCAGTTTCCTTTCTCATCCTGTAGGCCAGGCGCACTAATATTTCTGAGACGAGGGAGGTTAACATTGGATACCCTGCCCCCATGCTCCCTGGGTTAACAGTTGTGTGCAGCCTGTTTCCTAGAATTCGCGCTGCTTTGTGGAATGTCTTCCTGTGGGGTCCCAAGAGAAGTAGTAGGTGAGGCTGTTCAACCCTCAGGGCCGTGCTTCTCCAGGTGTGAGCCTGGGCCACGTTGTGTGGGTCGAAGATAGTCAGGGTGCTGCTTACATATGAAGATTCCTGAGCCCTGCCCCAAAGTTGGTGAATATGCAGATTCCTGGGCCCCTCCCTGAATTTGGTGAGTCAGAATGGGCATTTCACCAGCTTCTCCTTTTTCTGACAAGCACTAACCAGGGTCTGAGAACCATGCTCTTAGGAGACTGCCCTGTTGGGCTGCAGAGGGCTATTGATAGACTTCTTAGAGTGAACCACACTTATATTACTAAAGTAAGTCCTTCCTGATGATGATGATAATTGATTTTTACTTTCTGGCCATGCCATGTGGCATGCGAGATCTTGGTTCCTTGATCAGGGATCAAACTCTCACCCCCTGTAGTGGAAGCTTGGAGCCTTAACCACTGGACCACAGAGAAGTCCCTAATTTTTTAAGTAAACTTTAGGATTTAACTAGGTTATATTTTAGAGTTTTGCATCTCTGTAAGTGAAACTTGTCTAGAATTTTCTCTTTTCGCATGCTGTCTTCAGTGGGATTGGGTAATGATAGCTTTGTAAAATAAACTAGCTTTGTAAAATAAACTAGAAAATGATGGTAAAATATTCTTACCGTCATTTTCTACAATTTGAGATGGTTTGACATTGAACTTATTTTCTGAAGATTAGAGAAAGCTCAACTGTGAAAACAAGCTGAGCCTGACATTATTTTAAATGTTGACATTTAACCCCCTTACTAACTATTTAAATGATTATTGGTCTGTTCAGAGTGTTACTTCTTGAAATCAATTCATTTCTCTATGTTCACCAATCGGTTGCACACAATACTTATATTTCTGTTGCTGTTTTCTGGATTCTATTGCCTTTCTCAATATTAATATTTTATTTTTTCACTTTCTCTTTTTCATAGAACAACTTGTTTTTTTCACTATGTGCATGCATGCTTAGTCGCTCAGTCATATCTGATTGTTTGTGTCTCCATGGACTGTAGCCTTCCAGGCTCCTCTGTTCATGGGATTCTCCAGGCAAGAGTACTGGGGTGGGTAGCCATTCCCTTCTTTAGAGGATCTTGCTAACACAGGGAACAAACCTGGTTCACCTGCATTGCAGGCGGATTCTTTACCATCTGAGCCACCAGGGAAGAAGCCCTTTCTTCACTATACTGAGGGATAATTTATGTACTTTTATTAAAATGAACAATTTGATGAGTATTGACATATGCATAATATTATAATGCATATAATTCTTTATGATTATACAGTGGAAGTGAGAAATAGATTTAAGGGACTAGATCTGATAGATAGAGTGCCTGATGAACCTTGTACAGGAGACAGGGATCAAGACCATCCCCATGGAAAAGAAATGCAAAAAAGCAAAATGGCTGTCTGGGGAGGCCTTACAAATAGCTGTGAAAAGAAGAGAAACAAAAAGCAAAGGAGAAAAGGAAAGATATAAGCATCTGAATGCAGAATTCCAAAGAATAGCAAGAAGAGAAAAGAAAGCCTTCCTCAGCGATCAATGCAAAGAAATAGAGGAAAACAACAGAATGGGAAAGACTAGAGATCTCTTCAAGAAAATTAGAGATACCAAGGGAAAATTTTATGCAAAGATGGGCTCGCTAAAGGACAGAAATGGTATGGACCTAACAGAAGCAGAAGATATTAAGAAGAGGTGGCAAGAATACACAGAAGAACTGTACAAAAAAGATCTTCACGACCCAGATAATCACGATGGTGTGATGACTCACCTAGAGCCAGACATCCTGGAATATGAAGTCAAGTGGGCCTTAGAAAGCATCACTGTGAACAAAGCTAGTGGAGGTGATGAAATTCCAGTTGAGCTATTTCAAATCCTGAAAGATGATGCTGTGAAAGTGCTGCACTCAACATGCCAGCAAATGTGGAAACCTCAGCAGTGGCTACAGGAGTGGAAAAGGTCAGTTTTCATTCCAATCTCAAAGAAAGGTAATGCCAAAGAATGCTCAACTACCACACAATTGCACTCATCTCACATGCTAGTAAAATTCTCCATGCCAGGGTTCAGCAATACATGAACTGTGAACTTCCTGATGTTCAAGCTGGTCTTAGAAAAGGCAGAGGAACCAGAGATCAAATTGCCAACATCTGCTGGATCATGGAAAAAGCAAGAGTTTCAGAAAAACATCTATTTCTGCTTTATTGACTATGCCAAAGCCTTTGACTGTGTAGATCACAATAAACTGTGGAAAATTCTGAAAGAGATGGGAATACCAGACCACCTGACCTGCCTCTTGAGAAATTTGTATGCAGATCAGGAAGCAACAGTTAGAACTGGACATGGAACAACAGACTGGTTCCAAATAGGAAAAGGAGTACGTCAAGGCTGTATATTGTCACCCTGCTTATTTAACTTATATGCAGAGTACATCATGAGACATGCTGGACTGGAAGAAGCACAAGCTGGAATCAAGATTGCTGGGAGAAATATCAATAACCTCAGATATGCAGATGACACCACCTTTATGGCAGAAAGTGAAAAAGAACTAAAAAGCCTCTTGATGAAAGTGAAAGAGGAGAGGGAAAAAGTTGGCTTAAAGCTGAACATTCAGAAAACGAAGATCATGGCATCTGGTCCCATCACTTCATGGGAAGTAGTTGGGGAAACAGTGGAAACAGCGTCAGACTTTATTTTTCTGGGCTCCAAAATCACTGCAGATGGTGACTGCAGCCATGAAATTAAAAGACGCTTACTCCTTGGAAGGAAAGTTATGACCAACCTAGATAGCATATTGAAAAGCAGAGACATTACTTTGCCAACAAAGGTTCACCTAGTCAAGGCTATGGTCTTTCCTGTGGTAATGTATGGATGTGAGAGCTGGACTGTGAAGAAGGCTGAGCGTGGAAGAATTGATGCTTTTGAACTGTGGTGTTGGAGAAGACTCTTGAGAGTCCCTTGGACTGCAAGGAGATCCAACCAGTCCATTCTGAAGGAGATCAGCCCTGGGATTTCTTTGGAAGGAATGATGCTGAAGCTGAAACTCCAGTACTTTGGCCACCTCATGCGAAGAGTTGACTCATTGGAAAACACTCTGATGCTGGGAGGGATTTGGGGCAGGAGGAGAAGGGGACGACAGAGGATGAGATGGCTGGATGGCATCACTGACTTGATGGATGTGAGTTTGAGTGAACTCCGGGAGTTGGTGATGGACAGGCAGGCCTGGTGTGCTGTGATTCATGGGGTTGCAAAGAGTCGGACACGACTGAGCAACTGAACTGGACTGTCATATGCATGCATCTGTAAAACCATTGCTGTAACCAAAATCAGTTTACCATTTTGACCTTTTTTTTTTTTTCAGTTTTCTAATTTCTCAATTTCAGATTTTTATACTTCAGTCTATCCTTCTATTCATGTATGTGTGTGTTTTAATCTTTTTCTAGTGTCTTAAGTGAAAGTTAGCCCATTTATTTCATTTTTCTAAAGGTTATACTGCATTTATAGTTAAAAATATTGGCCACATTCCCTGTGTTGTACACTATGTCCTTGTAGCTTATTTTCTACATAGTGGTTTGTACCTCTTAACCCCTCACCTCTGTCTTTCCTCCCCACCTGTCCTCTCCCTATGGGTAAGCACTAGTTTGTTCTCTGTATCTGTGGATCTGTTTCTTTTCCATTATGTTCATAGTATGTTTTAGTTTTTACATTCTACATATAAGTGATATCATAAAACATTTGTCTTTCTCTGACTCATTTCACTTTAACTCATTTATTTTTAATCTTATTTATATATACAATTAATTCTCTCTTTTTGTGGTAGTTGTATTCTGTAAAGTCACCACAAACCCTGAATGAGGAAATTCTGTACCTTTACTCCTAGGGGAAATAAATACAGGATTTGATACCTACCAGCTGATGAGCACAAAGTTTTCATATAATGATCAATACATGGTTTTGTTTTATGTGTGTTTCTGGTTAAAGATTCCTTTAAAAGCAGAAATTGTTGATTCGTTAACATAGCCCTTATGGTCAACAGCACTAGAACTCGTGTCTGAACAGAGCTTATCTAACAATGTAATTTCTGCATAAGGCAGACCACAGCCTTTTGTGCTGAGGAACACTAGACAGTACTTTGTATTACTCTTGGGGGCCACTTTAAAGAGCGAAATCACCAATGAAGAGTACAAAAATGTGAAACACACAGCACTAAATAGATTGTGGGAAAGCCGTTTTTTTGGTCTGAGCGCTGAGATGAGCAGGCAGACTGTTGCTTGTGTAGACCTCAACAGGAAACATGCACATCAAGAGACTCAAATGCATTCCCACTTTACACATGTCCACGGTGACCTCGGAAATGCGGCAAGGATCGATTTGGGCTTACAAATAAATTTAGCAAGCAGGCTTATGTCCATATGTGGAATCTGCAGATAACGAAGACTGATTTAAAGTTATATTAAACCCATGGGATATAAACAAAAGCCATTCTCACAAAGGAAGTTTAGAGAATAAGATGACATAAATTCTCGCTCATTGACTCATCTTTGACTCAAGTGTGGATTGCTGGGTTCTGATGCCACAGAAAGTGTTAATCTCTGTTCTCATCACAGTATAGTTAGCCCATCTGTGAAGGTTTAAGATGGCTGGTGCCCTTGTGACATTGCTGATACATCCTGGACCTGGAGAGTCAAGCTCTTGGTCTCAGCCCTCGCATGGCTTATACTTGAAATGTTCAGGCAGAGGGTGGAGGTTCTTGGGTTTGATGGGAAAAGCACTGGCCTTGGAGTTGACCTGCTGAATAAATTCTGCTAAATAACTGAAGTGTTCTGAGCCTGTTTCCTCCCTGTAAGATGTCTTAGGCAGGAAGGAAGCTCAGAGCAGTCGAGTATTTTTCATTCGGTAACAAGGACCAAAGCAAAGAGTGAGCAAGAAGGATTTGGAACACAGTAAAGAGCCGGATAAATGTGACGTGGGATGTCACTGTCACCATGTTAATAACACCCATGGAGCGAGCCATTCTCTGAACTTAAGCCCATAGTCTGTGGCCCAGTTCACTGGGGCCCTGTCATCCCAGAACCTAAAGAGACTTAAGCCTGGGTCAGCCAATGCCCTAGATGGAAGGAAGAGACTTAAAGACATCAAGAAGCAACTGTAGGGAAGCACTGCTCCCACCCTGAAGCTAGTTCAACCACATAGAAAGCTCGAGACCCCAGCTGGAGGAAGACAGAGGTCCTGGGGCCACCGTGAGGCCTCCTGAGGCCTTGGACACCCCAAACCCATGCACCTTTGTGTCTCCTTTGTCTCCCAGCACCATGAATGCCGAGGAGGACGCCAAGTGGCTTCAGTGGGTGACGCACCAGTTTAAGACCATTGCAGGAGAAGATGGGGAAATCAACCTGCAAGACTTCAAAAAAGCCCTGAAGGTGAAAGAGGCAAGTGTCTGCTCCAGGAGTGGGGACCCTGTGCTCATACTTTGTAGAGGAGGAGCAGTCTGGTTTGCAGGACACAGTACCTCACGAGGAAGGAAAAGTTGCTTCTCAGATTCCTCTGGGCTTGAGGCTCTACTCCTTAGCAGGGCCAGAGGATATTTCTGTCTCTGTTACTGGGGCCCTTCCATCCATGGTGGTAGCCATGGCCTCCTGGGATCTTCCAAACAACACACGAAGTTGGAAATCAGTAGCTTGTCAAATCTTAAAAATATTATTGACCTTACATTTACCGCCAGCCTCATGGGCAGAGGTGATGCCAAGACTTAAGTTTCCTGCCCAAAAAAGCCCAAATTTTTCCACGGTTTGTATCCATTAAAGTCCTGTTTGCACTGCCACACCATCCCCAGTCCTCTCTCTTGGTGTCATGGATCCTCTGCCCATCCCCATAACAGCCTGCATGCCTGACAAAAAGTGGAGACGTTAGCAGAGAGGAGGGTGGTGTGAGCCTGCAAATGCCAGCCTCTCCACAGGTGTCCTCTGGGCTGGCCTGTATCCTTGATGGGAGTGAGACAAGAAGCATTTGAATACCGCTGTTTGGATGGGAGGGCCCCTCACTTGCTGGTACCAGGGGCACTGCTTTGAACTCTAAACACCGTCTCCTTTCATAGTCAATGTGGGGAAGGGAAAAAAGGCCTTCTGCCTAATAGGGGCTGTAAGATATCTTACGATGAAGGCCATTCAGGATGGTAGAATGATATCGGGGGAGTGATAAAGGCATTACTCAAGGGACCCAGATGAAAAAGAGTGAAGCCAGGGCAGGGTTGACTGCCCACCGTGGACCTCATACCTGTGAACTTAGATCAGACACTAAAGCCCTCAGGCTCCTCTCCCTGCCTCAAGGAGCGGACCTCGGCCTGGCACATCTGTGACTCTGACCCAGCCTGTCTTCTTCATTTCTGTGTTTTCAGTGCCTAACACAAGGCCTGTCCGGCAAGCAGGGGCTTGTGCAGACACGGTTCTTGAATGAATGGATGGTTGAATGATGAATGGAGTGAGTGCACCAGCAACTGAGAACAAGTGCTGTTAAGAACAGCTCTACATTAAGAACATTTAATTGTAGGTTACAGGCAGCCCAAACACCAAGGCAAAGACACAGGTATTCAAGTGGCACCTTCTTTATAAATCCTTCCTGGCTTCACTGTCCCTCGGGGTCACCTTAAGGGGAAAAAGACAGGACCTGGGAGGAGCCTGCAGGGGGACACTCAATCTGACCTTTTCCCCATTTTGAGTAAGGGGACACCAGAGGTCTGGACTGCAAGGCTGATGAGAGTGGTGGGTTATGGAGACAGAGAGCCTATGCAAATTACCAGGCCCGAGAGCCAGAAGGGAGCCCAGGACCCAGACACAAGCCTATCCTCACTACAGGGATCTGAACAGTTTTCCTACTAGAGCCCAAAGTTGTTCTCAGCTGACAGGATGGGCCATGGACACTGTCCCCTAGTGTGGTTTCATTGGGCAGATCACAGGCTATTTTCAGTCACTTGAGTCTTCCCGGAATCCCACCACCCCATGGCATGTGTACACGCACACGCACGTGCATGCACACACACGCACACACACACACACACACAGAGTGAATGAATTCCAAGCCCAGGCTCCATGGCCAATTTGTACCCATCTCCCGTCCTCCTCTGGCCACAGTCTTTCTTTGCTGAGAGATTCTTTGTCCTGTTTGACTCGGATGGAAGTGGCACCATCACACTTCAGGAGCTGCAGAAGGCACTGACCCTGCTCATCCACGGCAGCCCCATGGACAAACTCAAATTCCTCTTCCAGGTGTATGACGTCGACGGTAAGCATCCTTTGTAGGATGGGAGGAGGACTCAGAGGGAGGGACAAAGATGCAATTGTGTGTCTCAGTGACTACCCAGCACTGGGCCAATGTCTCCAGGTGAGGCTGACAGCTTCCTCTCTCTCTCTCTCTGTGGGTTCCCTGCCCTGTCTCTGGTCCTTATCTTCCTTTTGTTGGGGGAGAGGGCCGGAGAAGGCAATGGCACCTCACTCCAGTACTCTTGCCTGGGAAATCCCATGGATGGAGGAGCCTGGTAGGCTGCAGTCCACGGGGTCGCTAAGAGTCGGACACGACTGAGCGACTTCACTTTCACTTTTCACTTTCATGCATTGGAGAAGGAAATGACAACCCACTCCACTATTCTTGCGTGGAGAATCCCAGGGACGGCGGAGCCTGGTAGGCTGCCGTCTATGGGGTTGCACAGAGTTGGACACGACTGAAGTGACTTAGCAGCAGCAGCAGAATAGTTTAAAAAAGAAAGCAAAAATCACCCATTGCATTTTTCTATACTGCCTTATAACTGATTGCATATACACATTCATCACACATTTTTTAAAAACAAAATGGGATTATTATACTATATACACTGCCTTTTTTCACTCAACAATATAAACAATTGTTCATATAAGACTGTATTGCTTTACAATATCATTTTTATTATAGTAAAATAGTCATAATATTAAATTATCACTTTAATCATTTTTAAGTGTATAGTTCAGAAGCATTAAGTAAATTCACATTGTTGTGCAACCATCGCCACCATCTGTCTGCAGAACTTGTTCATTTTTCCAGACCGACACTGTACCAACTAAACAATAACTCCTTACTTCCTGCTTCTCCAAGAATTTGACTATTTTAGCTACCTTATTAGAGAGGGCAATGGCACCCCACTCCAGTACTCTTGCCTGGGAAATCCCATGGATGGAGGAGCCTGGTAGGCTACAGTCCATGAGGTGGCTGAGTCGGACACGACTGAGCGACTTCACTTTCACTTTTCACTTTCATGCATTGGAGAAGGAAATGGCAACCCACTCTAGTGTTCTTGCCTGGAGAATCCCAGGGACAGGGGAGCCTGGTGGGCTGCTGTCTATGGGGTCACACAGAGTCGGACATGACTGACGTGACTTAGCAGCAGCAGCCCCCTTATATAAGTGAAATTGTATAATAGCTGTCCTTTTGTAACTGGCTTATTTAACTTAGCATAATGTTCTCAAGGTTCACCCGTGTTGCACCATGTGACAGGCTTTCATTATTTTTTTAAGACTGAATATGATCTATTGTATGTATATACTACATGTTGTTTATCCATTCATTTGTCAATGGACACTTGGGTTGCTTCTACCTTTTGGCTATTGTAAATAATGCTGCTATAAATTTGGGAGTACAAATATCTCTTCAAAACCCTGCTTTCGGTTCTTTTGGGCATGTACTCAAAAGTGGAATCACTGGATCACAGGACAATTCTTTTTTTTTTTTTTTTTTTGAGGAACTACCTTATTCTTTTCCACAGTGGTTGCACCATTTTCCCTTCACACCAGCAACACATAAAGGTTCCAATTTCTCCAATACTTACAGTTTTCTGTTGTTGTTTTTTTTTTCTGATAACAGCTATCTAACAGGTAAGAACGGAAACTGAATGGAGTTATAGCATCATCTGTAGTGACTGTGTTATATGCCACTGTGTTACTTTGACCCTATGATTCCATGAAGCACAGCCTAGTAGTTAAGATCTCTGACTCTGAGACCAAGTTACCCAGGTTCAAATCTCAGCTCTACCAGTTGTTGACCCTGGACAAATTACTTAACTTTTCCATGCTTTAATTTCCCCATGTATCACATGAAAATAATGATCATCATAATAGTACATATGTGTGAGGTTGATAGGTTTAAATTAGTTATGTAAACTCAAAACAATGCCAAGCTCAGGACACACCTTTACAGGGGTCAGTTGTTGCTTATTTACTCAAACACCATTTCCAAAATGGAGACTTCCATTGTTCTCCCTCCTTATTTTGGCATCATAAATGACACTGCAATAATTATCTTGGTTCTTACATCATTGGCAAATTTGTGGCTTAAAGTCTCTGAAAGCCTAGAATCATCAAAGTATGGGAGTCTGAGTGGGAAAAAGGCACCCAGTGAGACTGGGGTGGTTGGTGAAGCCAGACTGGGCTGGCCCCAGAGGTCATGGTTTGGAGTCTCAGTACAATGAGTAAGGGGCCATTGACGAGCACTGAGTCACAGGGCTGGATTTGCATCTGGGAAAGCTCAACGCAGCTGCTGTTGTGCTCCTGGGCATGGTCCTCTGGCCTATGGGGTTTCTCTAGCTCCTGTATGGTTTTGGCTATGAAAAAGGGCCTGTTATCACTTTGGAAGGACTTTGGAAGTCCAAATCAAGGAATTGTTTCTTTTAAAAGAGACATACAGACATCCATAGCCTTTTTGGATCAGATAGGGAAAGCTTCAACCCATCCTGTGCAATAGTTCGTCTTGGGGTTGGGGAGGCTCCCTCTTTCCAGGTTTTAAGAACCTGGTCCCTGGATTTATCTGTGAAGGAACGGCTCCTTCTTTTGCATTTTTAGTGGGAGCTTGCAGTGCCTTTTGGGCATAGTCATGGATCGCCTTCTGAATGTGTCCAAGATTAATAATATCTGGACAAACCCTGGTTCACACCCTCATCCCTTAGAATTTGTCAGTAGTAAGCAAAGGCCTCCATAGGTCATTTCAAACGGGCTAAATCTCAGACTACTCCTGGGGGCTACATGGGCCCTGAGGAGTGCGATAGGAAACGAGTTGGTCCAGGGTTCACGAGTTTCTTGGCAGAGCTTTACTAAGGTTTTCTTTAAAGTATGGTCCATGATGGCTCTTGCCCTGGGTTCTTGCCTAAGCTGAAGGACAGGAGGTGTGACTGAAGAGTGGTGTGCCAGACTCTGCGTCGTACTGTGATTACAGGCTTTGACTTTCGCCCAAGTATTGGTCACAGGACCAATAAGACTTGCATTCACGTGTAGCTGTTTTCTTCCAAATACTTATTGTTGTTGTTGTTCAGTCACCCAGTTGTGTCTAACTCTTTGTGACCCCATGGACTGCAACATGCCAGGCCTCCCTGTCCCTCACCATCTCCTGAAGTTTGCTAAGTTCATGTCCATTGCTTTGGAGATGCCATCCAGCCATCTCATGCTCTGACCCCCTCTTCTCCTCAATCTTTCCCAGCATCAGGGACTTCACCAATGAGTTGGCTGTTTGCATCAGATGACCAAAATACCAGAGCTTCAGTTTCAGCATCAGTCCTTTCTGCTTTATAATTATCTATTATCCTTGAACCAATACTGAAAGGGAGGAATAATTAGCCCCATTTTAGAGATGAGCAAAGTCACAAGACTCTAAAGGACTTATAGCCCACCATCACACAGTAAGGGGCAGAAGCATATTGCTTCCTCATGTGTGTCTATATCCAAAACAAGTCAAGAAATTTCTAATCAAGTGCCCTACTACTTATGAAGAATGAAAATATATACAGGAAAAAAAATGCCTCAGATCCCATCTCAGTTGATACAGTTGTTTCTCAAGTTAATTCCAGGATCCCTGTGGATACCCAAACCCATGGATGCTCAAGTCCTTTATATAAAATGTAGACATACAGTTGACCCTTGATAACCTGTGGGTTCATGCATCCACAGATTCAACCAACTGTGATCTAATTTGCAGATGAGGAACCCGTCTGTACTGAGGGTCAACTGTACTTTCGGCTTCCTTTCCATATCACTCTAGCCACTCATGTTCACATAAGGTCACAACCCTGGACGTGAGGGACCAGCTGTGGCCTCTCAGGACAACATGGATGGATGAGCAGAATCTGCTACAAGTTGGGGAACAAAGGGAAACCTCTTCACCACCACCTCATATATAATTTGCCTCTGAATAACTGGGGCTCTGGGCACATAGCTCCTTATAGACTAAGTAAGCAAGTGTATCTTCTGGGCAGATGGTCTTGGAAGTTGGGTGGTACTTGAGAGGAGGCTGTGGATTCTAGAGGAAGGCATGCACTGAGGCCAGAGATTCTCCATGCTTGGGAAGGTGTTTGCCTCTGTTGAGCCCAGCCATGGAAGGTTTGTGAGCTGGAGGTGCCATATGTCCTTTGATTGCCTGGTCTTTACTCCTGAAGACATCAGGTTGGCAGAAACCTGAACAAACAGGAAGTTAACCCCACAATGCAATGCTTGTGCAAGACAGGGGGCAGTGTGCAAGTACAGAGTGAGGCGGGAGGGGTTGGGTGCAGGTCCCCAGTAGGCTCCATCTTCACCTGAAACAGGCAGCGGCTCCATCGACGCCGACGAGCTGCGCACCGTGCTGCAGTCGTGCCTGCACGAGAGCGCCATCTCGCTGCCCAACGAGAAGCTAGACCAGCTAACGCTGGCGCTCTTCGAGTCGGCCGACAAGGACTGCAGCGGCACCATCACCTTCGAGGAGCTCCGAGACGAGCTGCAGCGCTTCCCCGGGGTCATGGAGAACCTGACCATCAGGTACCGCCCTGTCTGGTGCAGGGACACAGCCCGTGCCGGGATTAGACCCCAGGTGCGAAGTGTGGCCAGAGCACAAGGACGATCCCTCGGCCTGGCCCGGCCCCGCCCTGGTCCGCCCTGCCCAGCCCAGCCCCTCGGGTTCCCTCCCTGGCCCAGCTTAGCTCCTCTGCCCGCTTTCTCTCAGGGCCAAAGGTCTGTCCTGCCCTCTGCAGGGCAGCTGTTGTCATGCGTGCATTTTCTACAGGGTTCCTTAAGAAGCAACTCAATATTAAACACCAGCTATGTGCTGGGAATTTTTACAAGTGTATCATTGCATAGCATGGAAAAGGAAATTGAAGTTACACAAAGAATGAAGTAACAAAAAGACATTAAAGTTATTTCACCTGAAGTAACACACCTCAGTTCAGTTCAGTTCAGTTCAGCTGCTCAGTCATGTCCAACTCTTTGCGACCCCATGAATTGCAGCACGCCAGGCCTCCCTTCCTGTCCATCACCAACTCCCGGAGTTCACTCAGACTCACGTCCATCGAGTCAGTGATTCCATCCAGCCATCTCATCCTCTGTCATCCCCTTCTCCTCCTTCATAGTTCATCCTGCCCCCAATCCCTCCCAGCATCAGTCTTTTCCAATGAGTCAACTCTTCGCATGAGGTGGCCAAAGTACTGGAGTTTCGGCTTCAGCATCATTTCCTCCAAAGAAATCCCAGGGCTGATCTCCTTCAGAATGGACTGGTTGGATCTCCTTGCAGTCCAAGGAACTCTCAAGAGTCTTCTCCAACACCACAGTTCAAAAGCATCAATTCTTTGGTGCTCAGCCTTCTTCACAGTCCAACTCTCACATCCATACATGATCACAGGAAAGACCATAGCCTTGACTAGACGGACCTTTGTTGGCAAAGTAATGTCTCTGCTTTTGAATATGCTATCTAGGTTGGTCATAACTTTCCTTCCAAGGAGTAAGCGTCTTTTAATTTCATGGCTGCAGTCACCATCTGTGGTGATTTTGGAGCCCCAAAATACAATGTCAGCCACTGTTTCCACTGTTTCCCCATCTATTTCCCATGAAGTGATGGGACCAGATGCCATGATTTTCGTTTTCTGAATGTTCAGCTTTAAGCCAACTTTTTCAATCTCCTCTTTCACTTTCATCAAGAGACTTTTTAGTTCCTCTTCACTTTCTGCCATAAGGGTGGTGTCATCTGCATATCTGAGGTTATTGATATTTCTCCCGGCAATCTTGATTCCAGCTTGTGTTTCTTCCAGTCCAGCGTGTCTCATGATGTATTATGCATATAAGTTAAATAAGCAGGGTGACAATATACAGCCTTGATATACTCCTTTTCCTATTTGGAACCAGTCTGTTGTTCCATGTCCAGTTCTAACTGTTGCTTCCTGACCTGCATACAGATTTCTCAAGAGGCAGGTCAGTTAGTCTGCTATTCCCGTCTCTTTCAGAATTTTCCACAGTTTATTGTGATCCACACAGTCAAAGGCTTTGGCATAGTCAATCAAGCAGAAATAGATGTTTTTCTGGAACTGTCTTGCTTTTTCCATGATCCAGCGGATGTTGGCAATTTGATCTCTGGTTCCTTTGCCTTTTCTAAAACCAGCTTGAACATCAGGAAGTTCACGGTTCACATATTGCTGAAGCCTGGCTTGGAGAATTTTGAGCATTACTTTACTAGCGTGTGAGATGAGTGCAATTGTGTGGTAGTTTGAGCATTCTTTGGCATTGCCTTTCTTTGGGATTGGAATGAATACTGACCTTTTCCACTCCTGTGGCCACTGCTGAGTTTTCCAAATTTGCTGGCATATTGAGTGCAGCACTTTCACAGCATCATCTTTCAGGATTTGGAATAGCTCCACTGCAATTCCATCACCTCCACTAGCTTTGTTCACAGTGATGCTTTCTAAGGCCCACTTGACTTCACATTCCAGGATGTCTGGCTCTAGGTCAGTGATCACACTATCTTGATTATCTGGGTCGTGAAGATCTTTTTTGTACAGTTCTTCTGTGTATTCTTGCCACCTCTTCTTAATATCTTCTGCTTCTGTTAGGTCCATACCATTTCTGTCCTTTAGCGAGCCCATCTTTGCATGAACTGTTCCCTTGGTATTTCTGATTTTCTTGAAGAGACCTCTAGTCTTTCCCATTCTGTTGTTTTCCTCTATTTCTTTGCATTGATCGCTGAGGAAGGCTTTCTTTTCTCTTCTTGCTATTCTTTGGAATTCTGCATTCAGATGTTTATATCTTTCCTTTTCTCCTTTGCTTTTCCCTTCTCTTCTTTTCACAGCTATTTGTAAGGCCTCCCCAGACAGCCATTTTGCTTTTTTGCATTTCTTTTCCATGGGGATGGTCTTGATTCCTGTCTCCTGTACAATGTTACGAACCTCATTCCATAGTTCATCAGGCACTCTATCTATCAGGTCTAGGCCCTTAAATCTATTTCTCCCTTCCACTGTATAATCATAAGGGATTTGATTTAGGTCATAACCTGAATGGTCTAGTGATTTTAAGTCTGAATTTGGCAATAAGGAGTTCATGGTCTGAGCCACAGTCAGCTCCTGGTCTTGTTTTTGCTGACTGTATAGAGCTTGTCCATCTTTGGCTGCAAAGAATATAATCAATCTGATTTCGGTGTTGACCATCTGGTGATGTCCATGTGTAGAGTCTTCTCTTGTGTTGTTGGAAGAGGGTATTTGCTATGACTAGTGCATTTTCTTGGCAATACTCTATTAGTCTTTGCCCTGCTTCATTCTGTATTCCAAGGCCAAATTTGCCTGTTACTCCAGGTGTTTCTTGACTTCCTACTTTTGCATTCCAGTCCCATATAATGAAAAGGACATCTTTTTTGGGTGTTAGTTCTAAAAGGTCTTGTAGGTCTTCATAGAACCGTTCAGCTTCTTCAGCGTTACTCATTGGGGCATAGACTTGGAGCACACAAATAATTAGCAAAGACAGTTATTTATTCAACTTGTTCAAGCAGCCACTCTGTACCAAGCCTTGTTCTCAGTAATGGCAGAGCTCTGCTGGGGCTGCATTCCAGGCTGAGACAGGTAATTTATACCAATAAACAAGTATATAAACTAGACAAGTACAAATTCGATAGGCACTGTGGAGAAAATAATATAAAAAGGGTGTAACAACAGGCCTAAGTTTGTCTGACTCCAAGTTCTGAATCGTGCCACCTTTGTACTTCATTCTTTCTGTGTATTAACTTCAAAAATTTCTCAGATTCTTCCATCCATTATGATGGTCTCCCCACTCGAGGTAGTAAAAAAAAAAAGTCGTGGATGTGGTATCAGACAGACAGGAGATTGATCCCAGTTCTACCTCGCTGTGTGACTATAAGCAAGTCACTTGACCTCCCTTTCCTGATGTAAAAGGAAGCCGGCCTGTTTGCCCCGAGGCTCCCAAGAGTTAGTAGCTGCAGAGGGAGTGTGTCTCCAGGTTCCCACTCTGGTGGTCCCCGCCGCACCGCGTCCCTCTGAGTGGAGTCCTCTCTTACAGTGCTGCTCACTGGCTAACGCCTCCAGCTCCCCAGCGACACCGGCGCCAACCTCGCCCGCTGACCTCTGCCTACTGGCACAACCACCGCAGCCATGCGCTCTGCCTGGCCGTCTTCGTGGGCCTCCACGTGCTGCTGTTTGCCCTGGCAGCTAGTGCCTACCGGGCCTTCGGAGCCAGCGTCATGGTGGCCAAGGGCTGCGGCCAGTGCCTCAACTTTGACTGCAGCTTCATCGCGGTAGGGCTCTGTGGGCACAACGCAGGGAAGCAGTCAGGGGGACTGATGTAGGCTCCTCTCAGACTACATGACCCGCGCATGGACACCTGCATTGGCAGCACAGGATGGCACCTTAGAAATCCACTGGGCCAACACCCAGTGGTGGGGACTAAGGCTCAGGGAGGGGCAGTGAGCTGTCTGTTGCCACACAGCAGGTAAATAACACAGCTGGCATTTTTGTATGCTTGCCAGTCACAGTGCTAAGCACTTTCCATAGGGTTGTTGACCCTCACAATAACCCTATGGTGGACCCAGAGGAGGTCAGGCTAGCTCCTGTACAGAGCTCCAGCCAGAAAGAGAATACCTCAAGAAGCCTTGAATGCCAGAACGTGATCCTCTGGACCAGAGCCTGAGGTCTCCAAGTGTATTTGATAACACACTTCTAAAACTGGAATGAAATAAAACCCCACAAAAATAAACAAAAAACAAAAACCTCTCCCAATTACCCAGTATATGCTCACTTATAATTGTATGCATGCCCTGTTATTGTTAGCCAATAGGTTTAGGCACAATATAACTATAAGGCAAGGTTCATCTTTAATAATCAGAGATGTACACTTTTCACTTTCATGCAATGGAGAAGGAAATGGCAACCCACTCCAGTATTCTTGCCTGGAGAATCCCAGGGACAGGGGAGTCTGGTGAGCTTCCGTCTATGGGGTCGCACAGAGTCGGACACGACTGAAGCGACTTAGCAGCAGCAGTACATCTCTAGTTCAAATACTCCTTTTGACACTATCATCTTCTTACTAGAGTAGGTTTTATTTTTAACCTCATAATTGGCTACAAAGAATTCACACCAGGAGTGGGAGATACATGACTCATTTTTGTGGTCACTTGCTCTTGCCTTATTAACACTATTTTCAATCTGCATTTTCCCTGTAGGGAATCTTTTTAAGCTACTTGTCCTTTCTGAGGGGTAGTTAGCTTACTTAAGTTAAAAGCAGTTAATGTAATCCACAAATTCACACAATAGGACAGGCATCAGATCAGATCAGTCGCTCAGTCGTGTCCGACTCTTTGCGACCCCATGAACCGCAGCACGCCAGGCCTCCCTGTCCATCACCAGCTCCTGGAGGTCACCCAGACTCATACCCATCAAGTCAGTGATGCCATCCAGCCATCTCATCCTCTGTCGTCCCCTTCTCCTCCTGCCCTCAATCCCTCCCAGCATCAGAGTCTTCTCCAATGAGTCAACTCTTCGCATGAGGTGGCCAAAATACTGGAGTTTCAGCTTTAGCATCATTCCTTCTAAAGAAATTCCAGGATTGATCTCCTTCAGAATGGACTGGTTGGATCTTCTTGCAGTCCAAGGGACTCTCAAGAGTCTTCTCCAACACCACAGTTCAAAAGCATCAATTCTTCGGCGCTCAGCCTTCTTCACAGTCCAGCTCGCACATCCATACATGACCACAGGAAAGACCATAGCCTTGACTAGGCGAACCTTTGTTAAATTAAAGCAAATAAGTAAGGGAGAGGGTCCTCGCCATAAGCCCCTTGAAAAGTGCCGTCTCCCCTCAGGACATCTCAAGACCTACATGGGACATGGTGTCTGTCTGACCTACAACTAAATGAGGACTCCATGTCTACACAGAGCCTAAATATTAGTAGAAGCTTATGTGCTTCCCATGTGTTGAGATAAAAGGAATACAAACAGACATTCTATAAGATTTTCTTCTTCCCTGCCCAGTTCTGGAGGTCCTACTTTGGGATCCCAGCTATGAATCTAGGGCAGCAATCGAAGACTTGAAGGCAGGGGAGGTGGTGATGTCCCCTAGCCCCGCCCACCAGCCAGCCCCGCCCACCAGCCCGCACAGCCATCTCAGGGGGAGGCAGGGAGACACTTGCTGGGAAGGGGAAGGCCTCAGGTTAGAGAGTGAGCCAGGTGGGCTCTCTACCTCTTTGCTCTGCCAGGTGCTGATGCTCAGGCGCTGCCTCACGTGGCTGCGGGCCACGTGGCTGGCTCAGGTCTTGCCGCTGGACCACAACATCCAGTTCCACCAGCTTATGGGCTACGTGGTGGTTGGGCTCTCCCTCGTGCACACCGTGGCCCATGTGGTGAACTTCGGTGAGTAGCCTGGGGATGGGGTGGGGTAGAGATCTGGGCTTTCCACAAACCACTAATTTATGCCCCCCATGTGTCCCGATGGGCAGAGAAGGGTGTCTTGGATAAGCTGGGTGGGGAGAAGTGGGAACCCCCATAGGAAGGTGCAGTGGGCCGAGCTTGTCTTGTGCTCGTCTCCAGCGCTCCAGGCTCAGTCTGAGACCAGCCCCTTCCGGTTTTGGGAACTCCTGCTCACCACGAGGCCTGGCATCGGCTGGGTCCACGGCTCGGCCTCCCCGACTGGCGTGGCTCTGCTCCTGCTGCTGCTCCTCATGTTCGCCTGCTCCAGCTCCTGTGTCCGCAGGAGTGGCCACTTTGAGGTGCCCCAGCCTTTCCCCTTTGTCTGGCCTATCTTGGGCTCCCACCTTCATTTCTTCTTTTTTTTTTTTTAAAAAAAATTAATTTTTATTGGAGTATAGTTGGTTTCTATTGTTCAGCAAAGTGAGTCGCCCACCATCATTTCATGCTGTGCCCCCTCCAACTTACTCCAGAGCCCAGGAAGTTCCAGGTGGTTTGCATACTATGGACATGTGACTTGGGTTCTGCCGCTGAACTGTAATGTATGTCTGACGAGTGAAAATGTTCTGCTCTAGAAGATTCTACCTTTTTTGCTGGCTTATCCTCTTGCTCTAATTGGATTATAGGCTCAAGATGGCACAGAGAGGGCAAGAAACAAGCTGTTGAGAGTTCTAATCCCCACCCCACTCCTTACTGGTCATTCCACTGCCCTCATCTGTAAAGTGGAGCTGTGATTCTCTACCTTTGGAGTTATTTTAGAAATTAAATGAGATAATAGAGGTGAGGTCAATAACCGTACACACCTGGCATGTGGGCACTCTACAGGTGTTAGGTCTAGCCTTGTTTCCCTCTCTCTAGCCTCCTGGAGATATAAAAGGTCCCAAAGGATCTAGTTTGGAGATTGTGTCCCCTGGACTGATTTGGTCATAGCAGAAATAGACATATATATATACAATCAGCTACTCTGAGCCAGCAATGATCCATTGAAGTCATAATCTGCATCCTCACTTGACCCACGAGGAATCTGACTCATAGAAGTAACTTACCAGGCCAAGGCCACACAGCTAGTAGCAGAGCAGGTATTAAAACTCAGGGCTTTGCTCTTTCTTCTCTACTGCCAGAACATCATTGCTCTCTTTCCTTCCTTCCCCCTGAGAAAGGGTCAGTGAGTCGGGACACTGGTGCTGATGAGCCCATCAGAGGGGGCAGTCCACCCTGCCCAGAACACACCCAGGCAGATGTTCCAGGTGTTTGTCACTGGCGCCCAGAATCTTCACTTACAGACTCTCTGAGCCAGGCCCTCAGAACAAAGAGGCAACGAAGGTTCCCACCCCCAATCTCCTACCCAAGCCTGTTCCCAGGAGAGGGTGTGTATGGCCAAGGCTCTGGGCACAGTCCTGGCTTTGAGGGTGACCATGAACCTTGGCTCTGTCCCACCCCCATGCCTTGACACCTTTACTCCCCCTCCCCCACAGGTGTTCTACTGGACCCACCTGTCCTACCTCCCCATGTGGCTCCTGCTCATCCTGCACGGGCCCAACTTCTGGAAGTGGCTGCTGGTCCCTGGCACGTTGTTCTTCCTGGAGAAAACCATCAGCCTGGCAGCGTCCCGCATGGCGGCCCTGCACATCGTGGAAGTCAATCTCCTCCCTTCCAAGGTACAAAGGGGGCCCAAGGAGCCAAGAGGTGTCCCAGGCTGGGGTGCAGCAGCTGGGTGCTCTGTTAGACCTCCACCCCCAGGAAATAGGGAGCACACTGGAGAAGACAAGCAAGTGCAAGATTTGGTCCAGCCCTGCAAGAGTGACACTTCTGGAAGGGGGAATGGCGGGTAGGCAGGGCACTACTAAAGGCCAGGTGTGCATAGAACACCTTCAGTAAGTATAGATGACATGTCTGCAAGGGGGCAGGCCCTGCGCCTGGTGACAGAGGTGCAGAGAAAACAGAGGCAGTCTTCTACTCTCCATAGACACAAAGGATAATAGGAGAGTCAGCCCTCTCATCAGTGCAGGGCTGTGTTGGCAAGAGAAGAAAATCTCAGGGGCGTTAAACTCTTTGAGAGATCAGAGAAGCTTCAGAATGAGACAGGAGCTGTCATATCGGGGTTTTGAGAGATGAATAGAAGTTTGTTGGATAGACAAGACAGGGAAGGGTATTGCTGGGAGAAGGAACAGCATGGGCAAAGGCAGAGAGTAATGGAAGGGCATACTGTACTGAAGGGACTACGAGTGATTTGGAGCCAAGGTGCCAGGGAGAAGCTGGAGGGGTGGGCAGGGCCTCATGGTGAGTGGCCTCACTCTGCAGACCATGGGAACCCCTGAGCAGGGTGGGGAAAGGATGGTGGTATTGAGCTGGTGTGTACTCCAGCTGGATTTCTTCAGTTGCTCTGTGGAAGATGGCTTAGAGGGGACCATGGGGGAGGCTCTTGCACTTATGCAGATGAGAGCTCATGAGAGCCTTGACCCTGACCAGGGTCGGGAGGGGGCGTATCACAGAAAGGCTCGAGAGGTAGCTGGCTGCATTTGGGGTAGGGGGTTGGGGGGAGGAGTCTAGGCTGTCTTGCAGGTGTCTGAGTAATTGGGGCCATTTTTGGAGAAAGGGCAGGCAGTTTTGGAGGGCTTGACTCGACAACTTGAAAGTGAGGACACAGAAGCTGGATAGGAAACTGAGGTTTGTGTCTAGGCCCTGGCATCAGACAGAGTGGTTAGATTCAGATCCCATGGTTTCTTAGCTGGTGCTCTTGAGCAAGTCATTTAACCTCTCTAACTCAGCCTTTCCTCCGTAGAGTGGAGAAAGATGGACATTCGTCCCAGGGAGTTGTCATAAGGACTAGAGGTAGCACTTAAAGAGCTCCACACAGCTCTGGCACCTGGAAGTGCTCAGTAAACCAAAGTTACTCTCCAGGAGGCTGTTGTATCCTGGGGGAAATGCCTGTTCCTGGTTGGAATGCCAGCCAAATGCCACAGCAGTTCCAGAAAATGGGCTGGAACAGTCAGGGGGCTTCACAGAGGAGAAGGGCCACTCGGAAGCAGTATTTACACCAGAAGTGGGATCACACCATGAGCCCCGCTTCAGACACAGCCTGCCTTCCCTTCTCTGATTGCCACCTACCACCCACATGCTGTATGTAGGGTGAGCCGCCGCTCAGGGACACAAAAGGTCAGGCTGGCCTAGGTGATGGTGGAAGAAGATGGCCCAGCCTATGGTCCTGGGTCCCCTGGCAGCTCTGGGTCTGCATGGATGACCCTAGTCTCTTTCTCTCCCCAGGTCACTCATCTCCTCATCAAGAGGCCCCCTCTTTTCCACTATAGACCTGGTGACTACTTGTATCTGAACATCCCCAGCATCGCACGCTACGAGTGGCACCCCTTCACCATCAGCAGTGCTCCTGAGCAGAAAGGTAGGCCTGCACCAACTCCACCGGTCCCTCAGAGGGTATTACTGCATCCTTGCCACGTGCGAAGCAAGGCTGTGAACCAGGAAACACAGAAGCAAACAAGACCTGAGACACAAATTTGGCCTCCCGGATCTCCCTCTGGAGCACGGGGGCAGATATGCAGATGCTGACTAAATGGGGTGATTGGGGCTATACTGGCTTCTGTGAGGGTCACCTGGAGGGCCTGATCTGGTGGGGGAAGTGGGCAGGGTGGCACTTCAGCTGAACCTTGAAGGTTTGTAGGAGTTTACTAGGTAGGGAAGGGCATCGGGGTGGAGGCAGAAGGGGAAGCATGAAACCTGCAAACATGGAAGGGTCTGATGTAGTGTGGGTTGAGGGTCAGGTGGAGTAGGGAGGAAGAAAGCAGAGGTGAGGGGAAGGAAGAGAAGGTCAGAGAAAGGACCAAAGTGGCTGGCGAAATTGATAAGAGCTAGTGTGGGGTCAGGAAGGTCTTTGAACGCAGAGTGAAAAGTGGAATGGTGCAGGCAGTTGGGAGCCTGCAAGGGTCTTAAGCAAAGGAGTAGTGGCTCAGATGAAGGGGCACCAGGGCATTTCCAGAGGGCTGTGATAGGCAGCCAGGCTTCCCCACTCCATGTGGGCATGAGACCTGGGGAGCCCCAAGGCAACAGAATCCGTCCCATCCTTCTCCCCCATCCTTGACCACTTCCATCCTCTGGGTGCCCAGCACCCCACAGAACAACTCAGCCGACCTTCTCTTTACCCAGCTGTCCTCTGACCCCCACACATGTATGTGCCTGCGTGCCCACCTTCTGGTCCTGGGCTGTTGGTGGGGCCACAACCTGGACCGCTGACCTCCAGGCCAGCCCAGGGATTGGCCTTCCCATCTCAAGTGCTGCTTTTTTTTTTTTTAATATTTATTTTTATTTATCTGTTTGGTTGAACTGGATCATAGTTGTGCGATGTGAACTCTTAGTTGTGGCACATGGGATCTAGCTCCCTGACCAGGGACTGAACCCAGGCCCCTGCATTGGGAGCACGGAATGCACTGGACCACCAGGGAAGTCCCTCAAGAAGTGCTTCTGATGGAGGAGGCCTTGTATGGCCTATTGCAGCCAGACCCTTGCTTGGCTTCATAAGAGGTAAAGGTTTCTGGTTGCCAGGGTTCTCTGACCCTCCTCCATGAAAAGCTGAAGCTCCATTCAGGATGCCTCCCACCCCAGCCCAGGCCCCACCCCTGGCCCAGCTCCCACAGCTCAGGGCACAGACCCAAGGCCAGGATTCCCCACAAGAAGCTGTACAACACCTGCCCTGGAATCACATGAGTGGTGGCCTGGATGTACAATGGCTTGGGGGTGAGGGTTAGAGAGGGTGGATTATTTTCTTCCTATTTTTATTTCTTTTTTTTTTTTTTTTTTTTGCTGTTTCATAAACAACAGATATGCTCCTGGAAAATTCAGACAGTATAGAAATATGTGCCAAAGAAAATTAAAATCCCTCAAATAATTCTACCCAAGGAAAACTATTGTCAATCATTTGGTGAATAGCTTTCCAGATCTTGATGTATCTCCATGAATAATCAGATATAGAGATAATTCTACATATAAGGGATTATGGTTTTGCATATAAGGGATTACACAGTTTTGCTGTCCACTTTTTCTCCATGAATAATACGTCAGGAAGATCTTTGCATGTCAGTTCTTTTAAAAGAAGAACTTTTCCTATTCGTGGCTGCATGCTATTCCAGTGTATTAATAGTAATAGGATTATAATATAGATGTGTGATTTATTTGACTAGTTTTTTAAAGTATTTATTTATTTATGTGGCTGCACTGGGTCTTAGCTGTGGCATGTGGGATCTAGTTTCCTGACCAGGGGTCAAATCTGGGCCCCCTGCATTGGGAGTCTTAGCCACCGGACCTCTCTTGGGAAGTCCCTATTTGACCAATTCTTGAAGGGTTTCTTTAGGGTCTCTGCTTGGAATCTCTTAGTCCTGAGTCCCCTGCAGTAAATGAGTCCACATGGGGGCTGGTAAATCCTCTGATCTTGTAGAGCTTGTTTCCAGGATCAGGAGTGGGACTTGGGCTGGCAACTCTGGCTGACTGAATTCAACTGACATTTAAGAGGCCTCTCCCACATGAGTCACTGTCTGAGGCAGTTCAGGGTGCATCTGTGCAGACAGGGCACAGCGCAGCCCTCCTGCTGCTTTGTACCTTGAAGAGGGAGGAAGCGCCAGGGAGGCTCCTGGGAGCAGGGGTCCCAGGACCTGACTTTTCAGTCCCCTCCTCACAAAGCTGTGAGAGCGTGAAAGTGAAAGTCGCTCAGTCATGTCTGACTCTCTGAGACCCCATGGACTATACAGTCCATGAAATTCTCCAGGCCAGAATACTGGAGTGGGTAGCCTTTCCCTTCTCCAGGGGATCTTCGCAATCCAGGGATAGAACCCAGGTCTCCAGCATTGCAGGCAGATTCTTTACCAGCTGAGCCACAAGGGAAGCCCTATGAGAGCATGCCTCACCTTATTCAGGAATGCAGATGGGCAAAAAAAAAAAAAAAAAAAAAATGGGACACCTTTGTTTTTACCAACCTCTGACTGAGCTTTAGCATTTTCTTCTGTTATAAATGCAGGTTACAAATCACAGTAGCATTACCAACCCCTGTGACTTTTTCGAAATGAAAACCATGGATTCTTCATATCGTATTATAGTTGTTGTCTGTACTTTGACATGTCATTCATGCTCATCACTAATTCACATCTCCAGTGACCACACAATTCCTGCTGCATCTCGTTATCTCATGTGTCAACAAAAAAGCACATGTATTTTAAAATCAAAATTTTTTTAAAATTTATTTTGGTAACTGTCTCATTATAATTGGTTTCATTCATAATTTCTACATATATTATTCAAAGTATTTAAAAACCTTATTCTGAGAAGGCGTTTATCTTTGTATTCACAGGACTGCCAAAAGAGTTCATGATTTAAAATAAAAGAAAAAGGATGAGAACTCCAGACCAGGAAGTCTCTTAGGGGCCTCCTTGCTCTAATGTGTGTTCTTTCTGGTACCCCTCAACGCCCTTCTACCAGTCATCCATTTAATAGGGAACCTAAGCAAACACCCCCTGTATCCCACACACTGAGGGCAGTGAAGGCTATTGGCCCCACCATTGATTGAGCACTGAATGTGTGCAGAACCACTGACAGGCATCTCATAGAATGTGGGGGAGAGATGGTCCCCAACCTTGGTGAGACCCTGGCTTGATGGAGGAGGCAAGGCCCCCCTTCTGGGGCCCCCAGTGTGCTCAGGGCCACGCTGGCCCCTCCTTGGCAAAGGAAGCTGAGCCCTTAGGTGGACTTCACTGAGAAAGACTACAAGGTCTGCACCAGAGAGGCAGCTCTCCCTGTCTCATGACTGTGGCTGCTAGTGTGGAACTGAGGTAGGGCGTTCAGAGGAGAGCATAAGGGGTTGGTGCCCAGTCCCTCCAGTGAGACAGGCCTGTCCCTGCTGGACACCAGCACTGACCCCTTTCCTCCTGCCCTGTCTGTTGCTCAGACACCATCTGGCTACACATCCGGTCCCAGGGCCAGTGGACCAACAGGTTGTTTGAGTCCTTCAAGAAATCAGAGCCAGTGTTCTGTGGTTCCAAGAGGCTCTCGAGGAGGTTGGAGATGACGAGGAGTCAGAGGAAGCCCCAGGTAAGTGACTGAAGGGGAGAAAGGGTCCACCATGTGACAAACCCATGGGGACCAAGTTGCCTTCTTCACTGGCAACTCCTGAGCCGTTGTGAACACTGGCTGGGACTGCACAGAAGGTGGGCCAATTCAGAATGTGTGGTCCAAGAACCTCCTTGAAGCCGGACCACACCTGATCCTTCCTGGTCCAGTGTGCTCCATTAGAAGGCAGGGGACAAGGCAAAGAGGGGGAAATTGAGATGAGAAAAATCCATCTCTACTTCTCTGCTCTAATACTTTCTAACTGTATGGACTTAGGCACACCTTTTAGCCTTACTAGCCTCAAGTTGTTCACCTATGAAATAGAGGTGGTTCCTGTCATTCGCTCTCCTTTATAACATGATTGTTCTAAGGACCCATGGAAGGTATGCATGTACAGTATTGCATGAACTGGGCAGTGTGGTTCAGGTGGACCATTCATTATCCCCATCAGCACTACCACCACCATCATCATCATCACCACTATGAGTTTATGTTTTGAGCCCTGATGAAACCCATACAGTTGACAAGCTGCCATTGAATACAGGCTCTGGGAGGTTTGGGAGGAATGCAGAGAGATCAGAGCAGCACTTAAAGAAGCAGGAATTGATGTAGACGGCTGAGGGTACCTAAACACTAGTAGGCTGTGCCACCAGGCCTGGAATCAGGTTAATATGTGGAAACCCTGCTGAAGGTCAAAGGAAGAGATTCCCCCAGGCCTGACCCAGCCCTGCCTTGCCCTTGTGGAATATAAAGTCCAGAGAAGAAAACCACGTGGAATCCTGCCTGGCTAGACCAGAGGGTCCTTCTAGAACAGTGCCAAGAGAAGAACTTTGGGAAATGGAGAGGTAGGTAGGAACAGACAGGGTGTTCTTTCCTGTTAATCAGGGGAAATCTCCTGAAGGAGGAAGCTGATTTTCAAAATCAGGTGAGTCCTGGCACACTAAGAATTGGTGGGTAGATATACTAAAAGCTGTGTTTCCTTGGGATCTTAGGCACCACTGCCAAAGAGTAAATTGGCACAGACTCTCTGGTGGACAGTTTGGCTATATGTGTCTGCATTTTAAATATCTATACACAGTGGCTTAAAAGTGAAAGTGTTGGTTGCTCAATCTGGTCTGACTCTTTGTGACCCCATGTACTGTAGCCCACCAGGCTCCTCTGTCCTTGGAATTCTCCAGGCAAGTATACTAGAGTGGGTAGGCATTCACTTCGCCAGGGGCTCTTCCCTATCAGGGGATGGAACCTGGGTTTCCTGCATTGCAGGCAGATTCTTTACCATCTGAGCTACCAGGGAAGCTTTCCTACCCAATGGCTTAGCAATACCATTTTTAGGAGTTTAATCCTAAAAAGCTATTTGGCCATGTATGCAAGCTCCTTAACCACTTCATTCCTTCATTCACTTAGCAGATATTTAGGGCTTCCCTGGTAGCTCAGCTGGTGAAGAATCCACCTACAATGCAGGAGACCTCAGTTTGATCCCTGGATTGGGAAGTTCTCCTGGAGAAGGGAAAGTCTACCCACTCCAGTATTTTGGCCTGGAGAATTCCATGGACTCCATGGAGTTGCAAAGAGTCAGACACGACTGAGCAACTTTCACTTTCACTTATTGAGCACAGGATCTACTGTTTTCCAAGTACTATTCCAAATGCTGGAAATTCATCAGTAAGCAAAATACCCATTGCACTGCTTCCAATCCGGAGGGGGTGGTGGACAGTACATACACAATAGACACGTAATGTGTCACATGGTGATAAAGGCTGTGAAGAAAGTAAGTCAGAGTAAAGGGAAAGAGCTGTTTTATACACCATGGTTGTTAACAGTGATGAGAAAATGAGTATAATCAAAATGCCCAACAGTAGGGAAGCAGTTTAAAAAATTACCTTCTAATGGAAGAGCAAGTTGCCTCAAAAAGATCGTGTAAATGTGTATGCATTCGCATGTAAGCTAGCCAAGATGTAGTAAGTGGAAAAGCCGAGTTACAAAGCAGTATGTTCTGTTTATGTGAAAGTGCATGTGTGTAAGTCTGGAAGGACAGAGAAAATGGTTAGATAAGTTGTGTTTTCTGATTCAGGGTGCTTTGTTACTTTATCCTTTAAAATTCTATAGTTTCTGAATTTTTATAAAAAATTGTATTGCTAGATCATAAGGCAGTTCTATTCCCAGTTTTTTGAGGAATCTCCATACTGTTCTCCATAGTGGCTGTACTAGTTTGCATTCCCACCAACAGTGTAAGAGGGTTCCCTTTTCTCCACACCCTCTCCAGCATTTATTGCTTGTGGACTTTTGGATCGCAGCCATTCTGACTGGCGTGTAATGGTACCTCATAGTGGTTTTGATTTGCATTTCTCTGATAATGAGTGATGTTGAGCATCTTTTCATGTGTTTGTTAGCCATCTGTATGTCTTCTTTGGAGAAATGTCTATTTAGTTCTTTGGCCCATTTTTTGATTGGGTCATTTATTTTTCTGGAATTGACCTGTAGGAGTTGCTTGTATATTTTTGAGATTAGTTGTTTGTCTGTTGCTTCATTTGCTATTATTTTCTCCCATTCTGAAGGCTGTCTTTTCACCTTGCTTATAGTTTCCTTTGTTGTGCAGAAACTTTTAAGTTTGATTAGGTCCCATTTGTTTATTTTTGATTTTATTTCCAATATTCTGGGAGGTGGGTCATAGAGGATCCTGCTGTGATGTATGTCAGAGTGTTTTGCCTATGTTTTCCTCTAGGAGTTTTATGGTTTCTGGTCTTACATTTAGCTCTTTAATCCATTTTGAGTTTATTTTTGTGTATGGTGTTAGAAAGTGTTCTAGTTTCATTCTTTTATAAGTGTTCGACCAGTTTTCCCAGCACCACTTGTTAAAGAGATTGTCTTTAATCTATTGTATATTCTTGCCTCCTTTGTCAAAGATAAGGTGTCCATATGTGCGTGGATTTATCTCTGGGCTTTCTATTTTGTTCCATTGATCTATATTTCTGTCTTTGTGCCAGTACCATATTGTCTTGATGACTGTGGCTTTGTAGTAGAGCCTGAAGTCAGGCAGGTTGATTCCTCCAGTTCCATTCTTCTTTCTCAAGATAGCTTTGGCTATTCGAGGCTTTTTGTATTTCCATACAAATTGAGAAATTATTTGTTCTAGCTCTGTGAAGAATACCATTCCCACTGCTGGGCATACACACTGAGAAAACCAGAATTGAAAGAGACACGTGTACCCCAATGTTCATCGCAGCACTGTTTACAATAGCCAGGACTTGGAAGCAACCTAGATGTCCATCCACAGATGAATGGATAAGAAAGCTGTGGTATATATACACAATAGAGTATTACTCAGCCATTAAAAAGAATACATTTGAATCAGTTCTAATGAGGTGGATGAAACTGGAGCCTATTATACAGAGTGAAGTAAGCCAGAAAGAAAAACACAAATACAGTATCCTAACGCATATATATGGAATTTAGAAAGATGGTAACAATAACCCTATTTTCGAGACAGCAAAAGAGACACTGATGTATAGAACAGACTTTTGGACTCTGGGAACGGGAGAGGGCGGGATGATTTGGGAGTATAGCATTGAAATGTGTATAATATCATATCTGAAATGAGTCACCAGACCAGGTACGATGCCTGATAATGGATGCCTGGGGCTGGTGCACTGGGACAACCAAGAGGGATGGTATGGGGAGGGAGGAGGGAGGAGGGTTCAGGATGGAGAGCACATGTATACTTGGGGCGGATCCATCTCAATGTATGGCAAAAGCAATACAATATTGTAAAGCTAAGCAAAATAAAATTTAATAAAAAAATAATAATAATAAAAATTGTATTGATTTATGATTTAAATAGACTTCCTTGTAGCTCAAATGGTAAAGAATTTGCCTGCCATGCAGACCAGGGTTTGATTCCTGAGTTGGGAAGTTCCTCTGGAGAAGGGAATGGCAATCCACTCCAGTATTCTTGCCTGGAGAATTCCATGGACAGAGAATCCTGGTGGGCTACAGTCAGTGGGGTCGCAAAGAGTTGGACACAACAGAGCGACTAACACACACATGATTTAAATAATAAAGCAATATTTGTTTTTTGAAACCAAGCAGGGCTTGCAGCCCCAGCCCATCGATTTCAGAGCCTCAGCACAGGGTGCAGTAGCCTCCAACAAGGAGGTGACTGTGGAGCTGACATCCTACAGGCCGGAGGGAGCTCCGTGGCAGGGACACGAAGGCCTGGTGAACACAGGGACAAAGGATAGGACTCGGGCACAGAGGGAAGCTACTGCCGAGGACCCGGCCGTGGTAAGGCTGAAGAAGCTGGGGCTGGAGGTTGGAGAGCCAAAGATGTTTCTCCCAGGAATGGTGGGTGGGTCCTTGGAACTTGGAAGAGAGGGCCACAGTCAGGAAGGACCCCACACCACATGGTGTTTCTGCAGCCTCTCACGGGTATGGCAGGCACCTTTGTAACTTTTACCATATTTACTTCCCATAGGCAATATTTCCCACTGAATATTTCTCCTTACATCCCAACATTACTTTAAACTTAACTGTATTTTAAAAGGACTCTTTAGATTAGCATGTTTAATGGAAAATAAATATCATGTGCCATAAAAAAAGATAAGTCTAAAAGCAAAAACAATGTTATTAAATTCTTGCCAGATGTTTCTGCCTGTTAAATGAGGCTTTGAGCCTGAAGCTGCTCTCTTCGGCTTGTTCCTTCTCTGTCTCTGTCATGCTCTCCGTTTCTTTCTTTCTCACTTTGTTAAAAGGAAAAAAAAAAAGGAGGGAATAGTAAATGTTAGAAGTTAAGGGGATATAATAACTATGATGTAAGGGTTTCTCCTTGCAATGAGAAGGGTTTTGTTTTTTAACTGTTAGAGAAGTAGCCCTCTCACAGTGCACCTCCTAAAATAACCATCACAAGTGGTTCAAAGCCAGCACTGTGGAGGACACAAAAATTCAGTTGCCCCTGGACAAAGGAGCGACGTGGTGTGATGTGGTGAGCGCAGGACAGGCAGACAGAGACACAGGCTCCACCCCAGCTCTATGGGAACTTGAGCGAGTCATTGTTATACTCCCAGATTCAGCTTCTCTTCTGTGAAAGGAGGGATTTGCCTGGATGGTTGTGAAGGTCACTCCTAACCAGAGAGAAGCTATCACAGGCCTCTGAAGCCCTTTTGTGGGTCTGTTTCCTTCACCTTTAGGAAGGAAGCACATGAACCTCAAGGACTCTGGTCTGCCTGTGCTCAGAGCTGGAGGAGTCAGGCGGAGTAGACAGAGGAGGCTGCTCCCTGCCCTCAGGCGGCTCCCCATCAGTGAGGCCAGAGCAGGGTCCCCGGGGCAGGGGTGAGCTGGGAGCCAGGCCAGCACCTGTTTTTTCTGCCCGGAGCCGCTGGGCAAAGACTCTAGGAAGGTGGCCACTCTAAGCAAGGTGCACACTGAGGGATGCACAGGAATGTGCCAGCTGGGGAAGAGGACAGTGTGCTATGGTGTAGGCGCAGGGAAAGCATGTTCCAGGCCAGGGTTGTGTCCAGAAACATGAAAGCAAGCGGTTGTAGCTGAGCGCACGAGGCAGGCTGGGCTGAGTGTTCTCCTGTCACACCTGAAGCTGACCTGTATTGGACCACAAGAGCGATTGTTATATTATCAGGAATTTTGAGAGCCTGTTTTTTTTTTTTTTTTTTTTTTAATTGTTGTTATTATTTATTTTTTATTGTTGGGTCTTCATTGCTTTGCTTGGGCTTTCTCTACTTGCGCTGCCGGGCTTCTCGTTGCAGTGGCGTCTCTTGTTGTGGAGCACAGGCTCTAGGCTTACGGGCTCAGTAGTTCCAGCGTGCCAGCTCAGTAATTGGTGCTCAAGGGCTCTAGAGCATGAGGTGGGTGAGGGGGAGCCAGTTATTAAAACCAGTCATTGGTGGGAGCCATGATGACAGAGTTTCCATCAGAGATCTCGACACTAACAATCAGGACTTTGTTTCTGGTGGTCCTTTCTTCTTCTGAGGAGTCAGTTTACCAGCACATCACTGATGTTTTCCCTCAAAAGTGCCCCATGTTCCTTGGAATGGTTTGGGTAGAAAAGGCAATCCCCTTTTTGTAAGGTTGCTCAGACTGCAAGACTGTAAACCTCTGAGAAACGCCTGGCCCACCCACTCTCAAAGACCCACTTTCTCTGCTCTCTGCTCTGCAGGTCTCCGAGATGTCCTCTGAGAACCACCAGTTCTGTAACATCAAGGTGAGAGGTTCTGGGGGTGGCCGTGACCAAAACTGCTGCCCTAAGTGGAGGAAGCAAAGCCTCTGCCCACGGGGAGGGCTTGCTGGGGTGCTCAGTTCCTGAGCTGTTCAGTCCCCACAGCCTGACTCCCAGGTCCTCAGATAATGGGAATCAGACCCCTGCCCACCCTCACAGTGCACATGGCTGTGCTGGTTGGACCCTGCTCTCACCAGATCTGCACGTGGGAGTTCTAGGGTGCTCCCAGACTCGAGCTCAGAGTGCAGTGTGTGAACAGTGCTCTGAGCAGGAGCCACTTACTCCCGGGTTCCAGCCCAGGAGACAACTGCCTACATATACAGGGGGTCTGATGTGTTGGGGTCCACTTCTCACCCACCCACCCATCCCTCTCTTTCCTCTAATCCCTCCTGTATGCAGTGCTACATCGATGGCCCTTATGGGACCCCCACTCGCAGGATCTTTGCCTCCGAGCATGCTGTGCTCATTGGTGCAGGCATTGGCATCACACCCTTTGCCTCCATCCTGCAGAGCATCTTATACAGGTGGGTGGGCAGGCTGTGGTCCTACCTGTATCCTGGGGCAGAATCCTGAGAGATGCCCTCCCCCTCCCTGCTCCCTTCTGTCACCTGTCTCCGTCTCCCCTTTTACCTCTTTCCTCTTCTGTTCCTCCTCTTGCTCTTTTCTAGGGTCTCGTCCCTCCCCCTCCTCATGGGCTCATCCCTCCCCCTGCCGCCCCACCCTCCTTCCCTGTCCCCTGCACTGTTCTCTGGGGTCCTGAGAAATCTCATACTCACCCCAAATGCAAAATCCCCTCCTCTCACCTGCCCTCAGACACCAGAAGAGAAAGCACACTTGCCCCAGTTGCCAGCACTCCTGGATGGAGAGTGGTCAGGACGAGGACATGAAACTCCACAAGGTGAGTGAGCACTGCCTCCCACAAGCAGGACTCCAGAGCGCCTCCCAGACACCAGAGCCAGTTCCTCCCCTGAGCTTGTCTCTCCCCCTGAAGACTCATTCTGGGCCCTGAAGGCAGGCATTTCATTAAAGAACACAGAGCCTGAAAGTCAGGCAGCAGGGATGCAGTCACAGCTGTGATGCTTGCTAGCCATGACCTGATGGTGGTTTTGAAAATGTTGCACAGATCGCCAGTCCAGGTTCGATGCATGAGACAGGATGCTCAGGGCTGGTGCACTGGGATGACCCAGAGCGATGGGATGGGGAGGGAGGTGGGAGGGGGGTTCAGGATGAGGAACACATGTAAACCCGTGGCTGATTCATATCAATGTATGGCAAAAACCACTACAATATTGTAAAGTAATTAGCTTCCAACTAAAATAAATAAATTTAAAAAAAGAAAATTCATTATTCTGTGTAAGCCACTTAAAAGAGTTTCTTTAAAAAAAGAAAAATGTTCTTCTGGCTTAATAAGCTTAAGAGCTCAGAACACTGCTTGCTGTGAGCAATAGACTTAGAGAGAATCCTGACCTGGCAGTCTAGAACCCAAGTTCTGGTCCCATGCTGCTCTGTAGCCTCATTCTTTACCTCTGTGAGCTTCACTTTGCACCCCCATCCCACTCCCCTCCCACTACCCCGGTTAAATGGGAGTGATCGTGTGTGCTGTGCTAATAGGGTGGTCACATGAGGAGCACAGATAAGAGTGAATGAGGTACACCCCCCCCCCCACCCCCGATCTGGGCCCTTCTCCCTAGGTGGACTTCATCTGGATTAACCGAGACCAGCAGTCTTTCGAGTGGTTTGTGAGCCTGCTGACCAAACTAGAGATGGACCAGGCCGAGGAGACACAGGAGGGTAGGAGAGGGGCGGGGCTGGAGGATGATGGGGTGGGGGTGGTGGTGGAGGGTCTCTGTAAGAAAGTGTTCATTCTCTTTCTATCAGAAATGTAGGGGAGAGGGAGCTGCTTTTTTCCCCTGATAAAACATAATTTGTGAAACTTAAGAGAGGGGGAAAAAAACCCATTCATAATCCCATCTAGCTACCCAGGCATTTTGAAGGATTTCCTTCTGATATTTTTTCTTATTCACATTTTATAAAAATGTATATAGCCTGTTTCCCTGGTAGCTCAACTGATAAAGAATCCGCCTGCAATGTAGGAGACCTGGGTTCATTCCATGGGTTGGGAAGATCCCCTGGAGAAGGGAAAGGCTACCTACTCCAGTATTCTGGCCTGGAGAATTCCATGGGCTGTATGGTCCATGGGGTAGCAAGAGTCGGACACAACTGAGCGACTTTTACTTTCCACCCATTTCTTTTTTTTTTTAATGACATTTCTTTTTGTTCAAAATGAGCCCTTATTAAAAAGTTAGATTCCCAGGCCTCATTCCAGACCTTCCAAATCAGATTCTCTGGAAGTAGAGCTAGAGAAGTTACATTTTAACACGCTTCTCAGATGATTCCTATTCACACTTCTTTAAGAAATGTTTTGAGGGATAATTTATGTACAGTAAGATTCATCAATTTAAGTGTCCAATAAATATAATGGCACTTTGACAAATGTGTCCAGTTTTATAACCTTAAAAGCAGGGTAGTCACATGAGGGGACCTAGGGAGCACCATCAAAAACATGGACCATTTATTTTACCCCCCAAAGCTCCCTTGTCTCACTTGGCATCAACACCCTCTCTCCACTTAACAGCCCTAGGCAACCAGTGATCTGCTTTCAGTCACTATAGTTCTGCCTTTTCTAGAATTTCATAACAATGGAATTGTATAATATATATGCAATTCCTTAACTTGTTTTTTAACTTCTTTCACTTAACATAAGAGATTTACCCATGCTGTTGCATCTTTCAGTAAGTAATTAATACCTTTTTGTTGTTGAGAAGTTGTCCATTTTTGTGGACATTCCACAATCTGTTTTTCCATTCAGTTGTTGGTGGATATTAGAGTTATTTCCACTTTTTAGCCATTTTTGAGTATGAAAGTCTTTGTGTGGACATATGATTTCCATTTCTCTTGAGTCGATACTTAGAGTTGAGATTGCTGGGTAGTACGGAATGTGCTCAGTTTTACTTTATAATAAACATCAAATTGTTTTTCCCAAGTGGCTGTCCCATTTTGTATTTCAATCAGTAATGGGAGTTCCAGTTGCTCTACAATCTCATCAACCACAGCCTCATTTGTTGTTAGCAGTCTTTTTAGTTTTAGCTCATCTGGTGGGTGTATGCTGCTGCTGCTGCTGCTAAGTCACATCAGTCGTGTCCGACTCTGTGCGACCCCAGGGACGGCAGCCCATGAGGCTCCCCCGTCCCTGGGATTCTCCAGGCAAGAACACTGGAGTGGGCTGCCATTTCCTTCTCCAATGCGTGAAAGCGAAAAGTGAAAGTGAAGTCGCTCAGTCCTGTCTGACTCTTAGCAACTCCATGGACTATAGCCTACCAGGCTCCTCTGTCTATGGGATTCTCCAGGCAAAAGTACTGGAGTGGGTTGCCAATGCTGTATCTTAATATGCTCTTTTTTGTCTATTTTGTTTTTAATTTTTTAAAATTGGAGGGTAATTGCTTTCCAATGTTGTGTTGGTTTCTGCTGTACAACAACATGAATGAGCCATAAATATACATATATCCCCTCCTTCTTCGGCCTCCCTTCCCTGCCCATCCCACCCCTGTAGGTTCAAAATACTTAAAAAGAATTTTTTTAATTTATTTTTTATTTTAAGTTCAATATACTCTTAATTTGCATTTCCTTAATTACTAATAATGTTGAAGATATCTTCATGGTCTTGCTGTGTATGCCTTCTTTATAAATTGTCTGTTCAAATATTTTGTTTGCTCTTTATTTTTTTTTAATTAAATTTTATTTTGCTTAACTTTACAATATTGTATTGCTTTTACCATACATCGAGATGGATCCGCCACCAGTATACACGTGCTCCCCATCCTGAACCCTCCTCCCCCCTCCCTCCCCATACCATCCCTCCGGGTCTTCCCAGTGCACCAGCCCCAGGCATCCGTTATCGGGCATCGTACCTGGACTGGCGCCTCGTTTCAGATATGATATTATACATATTTCAACGCTATTCTCCCAAATCATCTCGCCCTCTCCCGGTCCCAGAATTCAAAAGTCTGTTCTATATATCAGTGTCTCTTTTGCTGTCTCGTAAACAGGGTTATTGTTACCATCTTTTTAAATTCCATATATATGCGTTAGTATACTGTATTTGTGTTTTGCTCTTTAAATCCAATGTTTTTCTTCTTTTTATTAAGCTCTGGGAGTTATGCATATATTCTGGAAACAGGTCCATAACCAGGTGTACATTTTATAAATATATTCTCTCAGTCTGTGGTTTGTCTTTTCATTTTCTTAAACTCTCTTTTGAAGAACAAAATTTTGAAATTTTAATGATGTCCAATTTATCAGATTTTTTTTTCTTGTAGAATTCATGCTTTTTGTGTCTTATCTAAAATCTTTGCCTTACATGAGGTCACAAGTATTTTCTTTTATGTTTTCTCCCAGGAGTTTTTATAGTTTTAACTCTTTATTTAGATTAGTTTTATAATGAATTCAACAAGGTCCAGGAAATAAGGTCAACATGCGAAAGTCCAGTCTATTTTTATTTGTCGTTGTTGTTCAGTTGCTCAGTTGTGTTCAACTCTGTGACCCCTTGGACTGCTGCAAGCCAGGCTTCCCTGCCCTTCACCATCTCCTGGAGCTTGTTTAAACTCATGTCCCTTTAGTCCATGATACCATCCAACCATCTTGTCCTCTGTTATCCCCTTCTCCTCCTGCCCTCAGTCTTTTCCAGCATCAGGATCTTTTCCAACAGCAAATAATTAGTATTTGAAAATCTTTAAAATATTAAAAGCATGAAATGCTTAAGGATAAACTTAGCAAAATACGAGCAAGATCTGAACACTAAAAACTATAAAACATTTCGGAGAAATAGTTTTCTTTTATATTTCTTGTAATGTATTGAACTTCTCGGCCGTATGGACCTAGAGGTTTCATCAAATTTGGATAAATGTCAGCCATTCTTTCTTTGCATGTTTTTTTCTGTCTCCCCTGCCCCTTCCTGTCACTTCAATTACATAGGTGTTATACTGATGTCTCACAGGCTGTTGGGAATCTGGTTGTTGGTTTTTTCCCGCTCAACCTATGCCACATTTACGAAAGTTTCTATTGCTACGGTTTCTGGTCCATCTTTTCTTCTGCAGTGGAGTATAGTACAGTGCAGTGCTCAGTCCTGTCTGACGCTTTGTGACCCCATGGACTGTAGCCCTCCAGGCTCCTCTGTCCATGGGATTTTCCAGGCAAGGATACTGGAGTGGGTTGCCATTTCCTGCTCCAGGGGATCTTCCTGACCCAGGGATCGAACTGGATGTCTCTGGGGTCTCCTGCTTTGGCAGGCAGATTCTTTTACCACTGAGCCACCTGAGAGCCTTCCAATTCTAGTAAAAGTCCCAGCAGGTTTTTAAAAATAGGTATTGAGAAGCTGATTCTAAAATTAATATGCAAAACCCAAAAGACCTAGAATAGCTATTAATCCTATCCATTGTGTCTTTCATTTCTGTCATTGTGTTTTTCTTCCACAGAACTTGTATTTGGGTATCTTTTATGTCTTCTGCTTCTCTCCTCATCATGGCCCTTCATCTTGTCTTTACATTCTCAAGCCTGTTTATAATATATGTTGTAATATCTTTGAGTCCATCATCTCTGACGTTTCTGGATCTGTTTCTAATCACTAATTTTCTCCTGGTTATGAATTGTATTCTGTTTTTTTTTTTTTTTGTATGCTTGATAATTTGTTACTGGATGTCACACATTGTGAATCACATGTTGTCCTGTTCTGGATTTTGTGTATTTCTCTAAATAGTACTGTGCTTTGTTCTGGTGCACAGTTACATTATTTAGGATGATTTCAATACTTTCAAGCCTTGCTTTTAACTTCTGTTAGGGTGAGTCTCGGAGAAGGTGATGGCACCCCACTCCAGTACTCTTGCCTGGAAAATCCCATGGATGGAGGAGCCTGGAAGGCCGCAGTCCATGGGGTTGCAAAGAGTCCGACACGAGTGAGCGACTTCACATTCACTTTTCATTTTCATGCATTGGAGAAGGAAATGGCAACCCACTCCAGTATTCTTGCCTGGAGAATCCCAGGAACGGAGGAGCCTGGTGGGCTGCCGTCTATGGGGTCACACAAAGTCAGACACGACTGAAGCGACTTAGCAGCAGCAGCAGGAGCATCAGCAGCAGGGTGAGTCCAGAGCAGCCTTTACTGTGGGTCTAATTCAGCCCCAGAGCTAAGGTGCTACACCTCTGAGGACTCATTCTACTGCCTTGGATATTACAAGCTCTCTGCATCCCTAATGGTGGAATGCAGATTATTCCCAGCTGTGTTTGAGCTCCAGGCACTGTGGCGCCTCCTATTTCCTGGTGGTTTTCTTTCACATGTGTATAGACTAACACTCTGCCGAAGACTGACGGGAAACTTGATGCAGCTCTCTAGAGCGGGTTAGTCCCTGTCCTCCCTTCCTCTTTCTCTTCTTCCTTCTCTCTCTGTTTGTCTGCGGGTGCCTTTCTTCTAGTTTTGTGCCTGGCATGCTCTAGCTGTCTTGGCCTCTCTGAACTGCAATATCTGTCTCCTCAACTCAGTGAGGCTGACACCAGTTGGTTGTAAGGCTCACTTCATTATTTCCTCTCTCAGAGGCAAAGACAGTTCTGCACAACTTGTTGATCAGTGTCTGGAAGCCATTGTTTTCTATATCTTGCTCATATTTCTGGTTGTTCAAGAAGAGAGAGTGTTATGATTCTTTTTACTCAAATATGGTTTTTTAAAAAATATTTTATTTTATTATGCATTTGACTGCACTGGGTCTTAGTTGCGTGTGGGGTCTTTTCTCTAGTTGTGGTAGGCAGGCTTCTCTTGTTGTGGAGCCCGGGCTCCAGAGTGCACGGGCTCAGTAAACACGAGCGCGGGCTTAGTCGCCCTACAGAATGTAGGATCTTAGTTCCCTGACCAGGGATCAAACCCACGTCCTCTGTACTGGGAGGCAGGTTTTTAACCACTGAACCACCAGGGAACTCCTCCAATATTGATTTTTAATAGATGTAATCTGTAAGTAGAGATGAACATATATATTTATTTGTGGTGTGTGCTCAATACTTTTCCTGATGAGCTGGCAATCAAAAAATTCAGAAAATGGTCTAAGATAAAGATTATATAGCTTGGCATGTACAAATTCTTCTGTGGATGGTCCTTTCTTTTATATGTTTGTTAAACTGGAATGTTTAAAGTCCTCCTCCAGCCCCTGAAGTCTCCCCTCCTCACCCAGCAAGTGTACATTTTTTACCGAGCACTGTATGATAACATGTTTCTCTGGGATACATAATAGTCCTCTTGGGACATTTTGTGGAATCCTGAGGTTTTGTACTGTACTTAATCTGTTAGTCATTATTTTGTTTTGTTATGCGTTACTTGTGGAAAATCTTATAGGAACATTTTTAGATATGTTTCTAACTTCAAGAGAATTGGTGAGGTTTTTTTATACTGTTGAGTTAGTTCACTGGAACTAGATATTATTTGGCTGTTTAATTATCACAGGGTTGCCATGAGTAAATTCAAATTCTTATGATAAACATAGTTTATAAGCTCAAGTAATCAAACAGAGTTTTCTACAAAAACATTCCAACACACGTAGTTTACTATAACAAACATCCAAAGCCTTAAAGCACAAGTCAACAGTCTTTGGAAGATGACGATTAAACCCTAGATGTTGCAGTAAAGCTTCTTGCCCTTTCTTGTAAATAATAATTAAAGCAAATATTTATATAGCATTGACTTTGTTCCAAATGCTTAAGTATTTTAATTCATAAGAAACTTGCTTTTATGATGATAGCCTCGGGGGAAGTATAGATTTAATTTAAATTTTCTGTTTGCTGGTATACAAATATTTACTGTTTGCTTCTTCCTTATCTATGTAAGCAGAGGGTTACAGTGAACCCACTGCTTTGCATTCGCAAAGTCACTTGAGTCAACAGCTTTGCTACCTCAAATTTCTTTCAAGGTTTCTCATTAATTGCAGCTGAAACACATGGCCTCTGATTTCAACTTTAATTATATACCAAGGTTTGAGTTAAAGAATTTGTGGCTCATAATTTTTAATGTCTATAGCTTAAGCTTCAGTTATTTTGTTTGACTTGAATCTTCTACTCTAACCCAAAATCACCCTAGAACCTTGAGCACCTTGTTTTGCCTCTACTTCCTGATCTGAAAAATATGGATACTAAGTACCTACCTCATAGGATTGTCATGAGGATTGGATGAGAGAGCATCTGTATAGCACCTAGAACAGGATCTGGAACTTAATACCTGCTCAGTAAAGTTAGCGGTAGCAGAAATAGTACTAAGAGTAGTAGTAGTAGTAACTGCTCAACAAATTTAATATTAGAAGTAATAATAGTAGTAGTAATTGTCCCATAAATTTAATAGACTGTATGGATCACAATAAACTGTGGAAAATTCTGAAAGAGATGGGAATACCAGACCACCTGATCTGCCTCTTGAGAAATCTGTATGCAGGTCAGGAAGCAGCGCTTAGAACTGGACATGGAACAACAGACTGGTTCCAAATAGGAAAAGGAGTACATCAAGGCTGTATATTGTCACCCTGCTTATTTAACTTATATGCAGAGTACATCATGAGAAATGCTGGACTGGAAGAAACACAAGCTGGAATCAAGATTGCTGGGAGAAATATCAATAACCTCAGATATGCAGATGACACCACCCTTATGGCAGAAAGTGAAGAGGAACTCAAAAGCCTCTTGATGAAAGTGAAAGTGGAGAGTGAAAAAGTTGGCTTAAAGCTCAACATTCAGAAAACGAAGATCATGGCATCTGGTCCCATCACTTCATGGGAAATAGATGGAGAAACAGTGGAAACAGTGTCAGACTTTATTTTTTTAGGCTCCCAAATCACTGCAGATGGTGACTGCAGCCATGAAATTAAAAGACACTTACTCCTTGGAAGGAAAGTTATGACCAACCTAGATAGCATATTGAAAAGCAGAGACATTACTTTGCCAACAAAGGTCCGTCTAGTCAAGGCTATGGTTTTTCCTGTGGTCATGTATGGATGTGAGAGCTGGACTGTGAAGAAGGCTGAGCGCCGAAGAATTGATGCTTTTGAACTGTGGTGTTGGAGAAGACTCTTGAGAGTCCCTTGGACTGCAAGGAGATCCAACCAGTCCATTCTGAAGGAGATCAGCCCTGGGATTTCTTTGGAAGGAATGATGCTGAAGCTGAAACTCCAGTACTTTGACCACCTCATGCGAAGAGTTGACTCATTGGAAAAGACTCTGATGCTGGGAGGGATTCGGGGCAGGAGGAGAAGGGGACAACAGAGGATGAGATGGCTGGATGGCATCACTGACTCTATGGATATGAGTCTGAGTGAACTCTGGGAGTTGGTGATGGACAGGGAGGCCTGGCATGCTGTGATTCATGGGGTCGCATAGAGTCAGACACGACTGAGTGACTGAACTGAACTGAATAGTATCAGTACTAGTAGTATTTAATGACTTATCTAATGAATAGTACAGTTAATGATTTGCCATAAATTTTCAGTCACGCCCCTACTATGGGACATTTTTTGTATTCCTAATTCTTCATTATTACAAGTAAAGCTGCAATGTACACATATACATGTACACATAGACTTTTTTTTCCCCTCTTTGGATGATTTCCTTAAGGGAGCGTCCCAGAAATGGGAGGACTGTCTTGAACACAAGTGTCTTGGAGAGAGTGAAGACCTCCACAACACCTCCGTCTCCCTCCCACCCTGGTGTCTCCTCATCTCCTTTTTCACCCCCATGAGGGGTGTAGTGACTGTGCAGGAGGATGAAGAAGGGCCAGGGTTCTTTCAGGTGGGCATCCGTTATGCATCTCTTCCCCTCCTGTGCTGCCAGCACTGCTCAAGCTCAGTGATGTGTGAAATAAAATGTGGTGTCCCTCTTAGGGTCATTTGCATTACAAAAATTTTTTTTATTGGAGTATAGTTGCTTTACAATATTGTTAGTTTCTACTGTACAGCAAAGTAAGTCAGCTATGTGTGTACATATATCCCAGCATTTTTGGGTTTCTTTCCCATTTAGGTCATCACAGAGCTCTACTCAGTGCACAGTAGGTTCTCATCGGTTGTCTATTTTATACCTAGCAGTGGATATATGTCAGAGAGCTTCCCAGGAGGCACTAGTGGTAAAGAACCCGCCTGCCAATGCAGGAAGATTCCCTGGAGAAGGGAATGGTAACCCACTCCAGTATTCTTACCTGAAGAATCCCATGGACAGAGGAACCTCACGGGCTACAGTCCATGGGGGTCGCGCTGAGTCAGATACGACTGAAGCAGCGTATCACGAGTGCACATGTATATGTCCATCCCCATCTCCCAATTCATCCCATCCTCTTTCCTCCGTTGCTGTCCATATGTTTATAGGGCCATTTGCATTTTAACAGTGGCTGAGATTTTAAGTCAAAGGAAAAGTGGGCTAATGAAACACTAGAGAACAAGCTGGGATGGCCTGAATCCTTGAGGGAGAGGCAGGGGTGTGGGGTGGCGCTCAGCAGTCTTCTCCCCATCCTGGCACACAGGGAAAGTGATTGCATTTGTTTGCCACCTCTGGGATCACAGAGGAAACTGCTTGAGCACGGAGATGCCCACTGGCTGCACCAATTCCTAAAGCTGGCGGGATCAACATCTCACAGAGCTGTCCCATTGCAGATGTAGAGCTGTGGACATTCACGCCTAAAGGGTCCCCCTGATGCTAGACTCTGCCCTGTCCCTTCAGTCCTCTGACTCCCCTCCCCGAAATGCTCTTTTCATCTCATCATGCCCTGCTCCAGTACCCTCTCCCTGCCCTCCTTCCCTAGCATGGCATTCTAGATCGTTCACATTCTGGCCTCAGTGTGTATTCAGTCCTATCCCCTGTCATGCCTGCTCAAGGATGCTCTGTTCCAGCCTGGCAGTCACATCGTGACCCACAAACACCAGTCTCCTGCCCTTGGCTCCTGCTGCTCGCTTCTGAGTGTACCTTCCTTTCACCTCCCCTCTGAGTCTCACCCCTCTGCCAAGACCTCGCCTAATCCGCACCAGCCCAGGAAGCAGCTCTGTCTGCTCCAGCCTTCCCTGTATATCAATAGCATTTGCCCTCTGATCTACTCCCTGGTGGTTCAGATGGTAAAGAATCCGCCTGCAATGCAGGAGACGCAGGTTCAGTCCCTGGGTTGGGAAGACCCCCTGGAGAAGGGAATGGCAACCCACTCCAGTATTCTCGCCTGGAGAATCCCAGAGGAGCCTGACAGGCTACAGTCCATAGGGTTGCAAAGAGTTGGACACAACTAAAGTGACTTAGTACGCATGCACACACTCAAATATGAAGTCTAGCTCCTGGGGTGGTTGTAAGGCTTACGTTGAACAGTGGCTATAAGGTAACTCATGTATGCTGTGCATAGGGCCTGCCCAGCTCAAGCAGCCCAAAGTGGCCATCTTTCCCTTCTATGGTGTTGGTCAGATGGAGGTAATGGGAGAACATGTTAGCGGATGGTGTTTGTATGAGTCCCCGTTCAAGCCCTGGGCAGAGTGGCTGGCATCCTGCCCTGTCCCCGTCACAGGTGCTGGCCCCTCAGCCCTGCCTTCTCCTCCCACCACGTAGGCCGTTTTCTGGAGCTGCACATGTACATGACCTCTGCGCTGAGCAAGAACGACATAAAGGCCATTGGTCTGCAGATGGCCCTTGACCTCCTGGCCAAGAAGGAGAAGAAGGATTCCATCACGGGCCTCCAGACACGCACCCAGCCTGGGCGGCCTGATTGGAACAAGGTAAAGGCCGCCTGGAGTCCTGAAGCCTGCGGGGACTAGTGGGGCTGAGAGCCTAAGGCACTGGCTAGGGAGATTTGGGCCAAGCAGCCAGAATCCAGCTAGGGTCTCAGGGCTGGAATGGGAGGCAGGGTACCTACGTTCTGGCTCCATCACTACCTCACTTTGTTCCACCACTAGCCTCTGTTTCCCCATCTGATCACAGAGGAAGTTAGTCCATAGGGCCTCCAAGGCCCCTCCTAGCCTGCAAACACCCTGCAGACCAGACTCCAAAGGCCCCAGTGGACAGAGTTTTGGGGAGATATCAGGCCTTATCCCAGTCTTTATATTTTATTCCTCAGATTGGTTTTATTATTTTTCCTCCCTGAGCACTTACCAAGTGGGGTGTAGTGTTTGCCTGAATGGAGAAGGAAATGGCAAACCCACTCCAGTGTTCTTGCCTGGAGAATCCCAGGGATGGGGGAGCCTGGTGGGCTGCCGTCTATGGGGTCGCACAGAGTTGGACACGCCTGAAGCAACTTAGCAGCAGTTAGCAGTTTGCCTGAAATGACCAGAAGGTATTGCTTTTCAAACTGCTATAAGTGATCCATGTTCAGATGGTAAGAGCTGGTGGGGAAGGGGATGCCAGCAGGCCTTGAACACCAAGAAAACTTTAGGCAAGGCAATTCTTAAGCAGAACTTGGGGTGGAACATGGTCCTCCCTGGGGGAGAAAGCCTGACTTCAGGACAGAGGCATGTTGACGGAGGCCTGTGAGCTGGTGTGAAGTTGGGACGTTGGAGCTCAGTGTGCCTGCTGGGCTCTGCCATCACCCCCCAGCACTGCAGCTCCCATCACATGTCTCCCCCATGGATGCAGCTCCTTGAGTGGAGGGCCTGGGTCTTATCTGCTTCTGGTCCAGCCCTCCCTGGGGTCTGGGTCAGGTTATGTGTTGAGCATATAGCCTCTAAGCTAATGGCCGAAGCCAAGCAGCTGTGCCCTGGAGCTCCTCATGGGGAGGATAGCCACCCTGGCCATTACGCCCTCAGCCCCACTAGCTGAGTCACTGGTGGGTCGAAGTCCCCCTGTTCTCCCTGTGCTCCTCCCCAATTCTGTGGACTCTAGGTGTTCCAGAAGGTGGCCGCTGAGATGCCCTCAGCCCCACTAGCTGAGTCACTGGTGAGTTGAAGTCCCCCTGTTCTCCCTGTGCTCTTCCCCAATTCTTTGGACTCTAGGTGTTCCAGAAGGTGGCCGCTGAGAAGAAAGGCAAGGTCCAGGTCTTCTTCTGTGGCTCCCCAGCTCTGGCCAAGATCCTCAAGGGCCACTGTGAGCAGTTCGGCTTCAAGTTTTTCCAAGAGAACTTCTAGTCCTGCCTCTCCCAGCTCTGCCCAAACCCACTGCCCACCAGCCTGATCAGACTGCTGCTAGTGCCTTGCAGGGACCAGCCTCGGAGGACCCAGCGAATCCAGCTTCACGTGCAGAACAGGAGGCCCTAGGAGGCAGATGGACTTCCTTGAGAGCCCAGGGAGAGGGCGGGGCCTTGTGGGGTGCTGCTGTGAGTTTGGGAATTGCTGTGAGGTTGGGCAGACTTGGCCGGAGGATAGAGGGGTGGAGGTGACGTGGTTGGGGGGTACAGGGGGCCTTCCCAGGGCAACCCCTCCTCCAGAAGTCCTCTGAGGACACCTTCCCTCCTCCTACAGTGGTCACAGACCCCTCTGATCATCAAGGTCATTCTGGAACTTACACATACACACAGCATTTTATTATGAAAATTTTCAAACATACAGAAAATTTAGACTTGTCCAGGGAACAGTGTTACCCACTGTCTAGATTCCTCAGTTAACATTTTGCTGTGTTTGGCTTAGTGCGTATTTTCCATCTCGCCCTCCCTCTGTTCATCCATCAGGCTATCCTGTTTTTCTGATGCATTTCAAAGCACACCTTGCTACTCAGAGGAACTTCCTTTAAAGGTAGATTCCTGGGACCCATGCCCAGAAGTTCTGATTCTGCAGATCTGGGGTTGAGACCTGGAATGTGTGTTTTATCCAGAATCCATGTCCATAGGGAGAGATGAGCAGCCAATTTTCCCTTCTCTTTATGTTGTTGTCTTCCCATCTCTCTCTATATCTGTGTCCCTTTTCCTCTCTCTGCCTGTCTCCTTGTGTCTCTCCCCTGTGTGTCCCTTCCTTGTTCAGCACAATGCTTTTCCCTTCTCTCCACACACTGAGTCATTAGAGGAGGGGGATGGAGACAGAGGCTCTGTGTGTGTCCCTCCATGGGGTTCACAGAGAAGTCTGTGTCTGGGAATCTGGCAGGTTGTGACTTGTAGCTCAGTTCCGCTGTGCCCCAGTGGTGTGGCCCTGGAAACCTCCCCAAGCTTGTTTCTTCATCTGAAGGATGGGCCTGATGCCCCGCCTCCCTGATCACAGTCGCTGGGGGTGAAATGAGACGTCACCAGTAGTGCTCAGGATGTTCATACTCTGTCCCTGGGTGGCTCTTTATTGCTCCAGCATCTGAGTCTCTGCACCTTCTCTCTGCTTCATGAAAGTGAAAGTTGCTCAGTCGTGTCCAACTCTTTGCAACCTCATAGACTGTGCAGTCCATGGAATTCTCCGGGCCAGAATGCTGGAGTGGGTAGCCTTTCCCTTCTCCAAGGGATCTTCCCAATCCAGGGATGGAACCCGGGTCTACCACATTGCAGGTGGATTCTTTACCAGCTGAGCCACAAGGGAAGCCCAAGAATACTGGAGTGGGCAGCCTGTTCCTTCTCAAGGGGATCTTCCCCACCCAGAAATCGAACCAGAGTCTCCTGCATTGCAGGCGGATTCTTTACCAACTGAGCCATCAGGGAAGCCCATTCTCTACTTCATAGCTCCCTTATTTCTGTGTTGGAGCCTCTTTTTGCATCTGTCACTGTCCAGACAGAAGTCGATGGCAAGGACAGCAAATACAGAAGCTCTCCTGGGAGACTCTGGGGAGGTGATGTCCTGGGTGTTAGGCAGGGGCAGAAGGGCTGGCCTCACCCCTCAGGTCTGAGCTGGGTGTTTTCTCTGCCCCATACTGCAGGCCTCTGGGGACTTCACAGTTGCTGCCTGTCCTCCGCCTTGCAGCTGGTCTTGCTGGGTCCCATCTCTTCTGTGACAGTCTAAACTCTCCTCCCCAAAGCGGCTTTCAGGGGGTTAGAATCAGGCACTTTCCAATGGGATTGTAGGATATACCTTTCTTTTCTGTGGGTTAGAAGACCTGGGCACAGAACAGGTAAAGGTAACAACCATGGTGGTGACACGTCTTATGAAGGGCTGGGCATCAGAGAGGAACCTGGGACACAGCAGGTGAGGGGAGTTCAGAGGACACTTGGAGTCATCTTGTGGGTGACACTGAAATGACATCGGTGAGAGGAGTTCTTTTCAAATAGCAGCAGCTAAAGGGGACCTCCCTGGTGGCCCAGTGGCTAAGACTGTACTCCCAGTGCCGGGGCTCCAGGTTTGATCCCTGGCCAGGGAACTAAATCCCACATGCCACTACTAAAGATCCCACATGCCACCACTAAAACCCAGCACAACCAAATATTAAAAAAAAAAAAAAAGCAGCAACAAGAACACAGGATTGGTGGATAAGGATGTTGAAGTGCAGCTTGGGGCAGAGGGCAGAGCACAGCATGAGGACTGGGACAGAGACAAGATGGGACACAGGACGTCGCATTCCAGATGCAGGAGGAGCAGGAGGAAGAGTACAAGAGGGAGAGTGGGGTCCAGCTGCCAGCCCCGAGGAAGAGGAGGCAGCCACGCGAGCTGCACGGAGGGCAGGAAGGAGGGGCACTAGGTTCACAGGGCCTCTCCTGGGGGTGGGCGTCAGCATATCTGAGAGGCCTGTGTTGGGGCCTCTGTGCACAATTGTGTTTAATTTCCAACAAGCCTGGGATAGATATCTAACTCCCACGGAGAAACTTGGACCAAGAACAGTGAACTTAACCAGCCTGGGGTCACACTCTTGGAGCCCATTTCCTCCTGTTGAGCCTGTGTTTTCGCCTTGTCGTCAGACTTGGGAAAGCTTGTGGGGAAAAGCAACTGTCACTCAGTGGAGTGTAGATGTAAGCTGGGAGGGTGTCCTGATCGGGGGCTGGTAAGGAGAATATAGCAGAGTCATGTGGCAAGAGTTGGCAGAGCATTCTAGTGTGTGCTAACAGGACTTCACACACACACACACACACACACACACACACACACACACACACACACACACACTCATGCACACACAGTCACCATTATCTCACAGCTTGCCCAGGACAACTGTTCATACTCCCCTGAAACACTGGTCCCCCAGTCCACGGTCCCTTGCTGTCTCATTACAGATTTCCACTGATCTGCCACTGTATACAAACAGCCAACTCTTCATATAGAATTTTATCTTCCAAAGGGCATTGGGAGCATGTGGAGGAACTTGCACCTAGATTCTAAAATCCTTGAAGGATCCACAGATGTGACTTGTGACCATGTGTGTCCAAGGCTTTCTCTCCAGACATATTCTGGTTACCCACTGGAGGGCACTGCGGAACCAGCGATCTCAAGAGGGTTTGTTTTGCTGGGAGGGAGACTGGTTTCTGAATGATAGGAATCCCAAAGAGCCAGGGAATAAAGCCCCACCCCAAAGCTCTCTGCTAGAGGCAACAGCTCCGCCGCCGGGACTCATGCAGAACCATGAAGTCAAGAAACTTCATTTTCAAAATTAGAGTTTCTTGGGACTTCGTGGTGGTCCAGTGGTTAAAACTCTGCTTCAGAGTCTTGTGCACCTTCATAGGGTGCATGGGTTCCATCCCTGGTCGGGAACTTCCACATGTCTTGAGGCACGGCAAAGAAAAAAAAATCAGTTTCTCTAGCTGCCAGCCTCTTACCCCAATACACAAATGCACACACAGCCCTCCACCTCCCACCCTCTGCTACACACACACACACACACACACACACACACACCACACCCCTCCCATCCCTGCACCCAGTGTACAAAGTTCTGGGCTTCCTTCTTTTCTAGCTGCAAGGTCAGAGCAGGTCTGGGGCAGCAGGCTGGAGGGTGGGGGAGTCCATTGGCCCAGGCTCTGCCACCTCACATCATCACAGCTGACAGGATCGAATATGTGGGCGTACAGATTAGCCAGGCCGTCCATCTGGTTGTTTCCTAGATGCCCAGATGGGGGCCAACTTGCTGTTAACCAGAAACAAGCACGTGCCCGTGACTGGCCGACTTTTCTCCTTCCACCCAGGTGTTGGCAGTCCTCTAGGTGTACAGAAAGGGACTGCAGGTGAGCTGGAGATCGGGGCGGGTTATTAGGGTGTGCAGCACCCACTCCATCAAGTTGGGAGCTCCCAGAGGTCAGGCCTGTGGCCCCAAGGCCTCCTGTAGACGGGAGGGGGCCTCACGCGGATATAGCTACCTCCCAGGAGAGGGGCTTCTTAAACAGAATCCTCCTCGGGAAGCGTCCTCCGCTTGTAACTGTCACGGTAATCTGGGGAACAAAAGCGAGAACACAGGCCCACTGAATGAATCGCTTTGTCAGGCTCCACGACGCTGCTCTGCTGTGACGCCAGCTCTGGAGGGGACAGCAATATCAGAGCCACAAACCGTCTGACAGCCCCCTCACATGCAGTCTGTTAATACACTGAGAGCAGGCGGTGCTGAGGAGTGTCGCCGCCTTGCAGACAAGGTGGAGGTGGTTGTTGTTCAGTCACTCGGTCATGTCCGACTCTGCGACCCCATGCACTGCAGCGCGCCAGGCTTCCCTGTCCTTCAGCATCTCCCCGAGCTCCCTCAAATTCATGTCCCCTGAGTCCGTGATGCCATCCCACCATCTCGTCCTCTGTCCTCCCCTTCTCCTTCTGCTTTCAATCTTTCCCACCATCAGGGGCTTTTCTAATGAGTCAGCTCTTTGCATCAGGTGGCCAAAGTATTGAAGCTTGGAGAGATTAGGCACTTCAGTCAAGACCGGTTGTGGGCAAACTCCTGGAAACTGTGCGGTGTGGAAAGGCTTTTGCCCTCTGAAATCCAGGAGGCAGCCTCTGCATTTGCTCTGTGACCTTGATCTGCCCTGCAGCCTCTCGGAGCCCTCCCTCCCTCAATGAACAGATGAACGATGTGCGCATTTAAACGCCTGTACATGCATGGTCTTTACAAAAAGTTACACAGAGATGTGTTTTATCTGCTCTGAGTGAGTGGGAAGGACGGTGTTGGTCGTTTTTTTTTTTTTTTTTACCATTTTATTTTCTACCCCTCTATCAATTTTGAAATTTTTATGACAAACATGTATTGGTTTTATAGCTGTATTAAAAAAAATCCAAAATAGAAGGTTAATTAAAAATTCAAATGCCATGTTTTGATATTTTGATGTTTCCATTCCATCTAGCAAAAAGCAAACATTGTCTGTGTATTGTGCAGGAAATAAATAGAAACGTGTTGGAAGAGGGTAAGGAGGATGCACACCGAACAGTGCCCAGTGGTCAACTGGAAGGAGGTACAGGAGCACTTTGAGCCATCCTCTCTGTTCTGTTTCATGTATTTCTGTATCACCCATGGAATGTTTCACAGCATAGAATTTTTATACCAGGCACTTCATATATTACTCCATTTTTATCAGTTTTTATCTGAGTCCTTTTTAAAAGAATAAAGCAGAATGGAGAGAGCGTCTGAAGTGAAAGTCACTTAATTTTGTCTGACTCTTTGCAACCCCATGGACTATATAATCCATGGCATTCTCCAGGCCAGAATACTGGAGTGGGTAGCCTTTCCCTTCTCCGGGGGATCCTCCCAACCCAGGAACCAAACCCAGGTCTCCTGCATTGCAGGTGGATTCTTTACCAGCTGAGCCACCACGGAAGCCTGATAGGAATAAAAGAAGCCCAAAAAGAATAACGCAGAATGGAGAGAGCATCTGAGGTGTCTTCTAAAGATTCCTCATATTGATTAGTTCTCCAATGGGAGTGTTTGGGGGCACTGCTGGCCCTGGGAATGGGCCCCTTCCACTGGGGGCGCTCTCACCTCTTCTACAGAGCAAGGCTGCGCCAGTGCCCAGATTCAGAATGCAAAGCTGCCAGTCAAATGTGCTCTAAGTATTCAAATTAAAGGCCCTTCCAGGCCCAGGGCTGGTCCAGAAAGACTGCCTCGGGGGCACTGACTCTGCTAAACAAATACTCACATTAACCAGCCTTCCTGACAGATTGATGCATCTTTTTATGATCTGTCTTTACAACATGATGACTCTCTCCTTTTAAAAATAAGATTAATTCAGACAAGACATTTATTTTACAGGGAAACCCATCCCAGGGGGAAGAAGACTCCAGCAGAAAGGCAGAGATGGCTGGAGAAAGACCACTCTCAAGGAAGATTCCTGCCTCCCAACATTAGTTCTGTGATAGTGGCCCCAAATTAGCTGCCCTAATCCTACACCACCTGGCATCACCCCAGTTGCATGAGTGTTGCCTCCTGGAGAAAACAAATCAGGGAGTGGGTTTCAGTGTGTTGTGGGGGGAGGGTGGGGGGCAGGAGGAAGTGAGGGAAGGAATGGGTATATTATTTTTTTTTTGGTAAAAAAAAAAGTTCTGAGGTTCTCCCAAACTTGTTTGGAGATTTGTGTATACAGATTAAGCTTGTCTTTAAAGAATAGAGAAGTACATCCAAGGGAAATGAATTATTCGTCTCTGTCTCTATGCCTGAAATAGCATTGCCATCTAGCAGGTGCTTGGCAGTGGTTCTTGAAGGCTTCTACGCTGTGATCCCTGTTTCAGCTGGTGGCATCAACAAGGTACCCTTGACTCCTCTGTCTTCCCATCTTCATCCCTCAGCCAGCCACCAAGGGCTGCCAACGTGTTTCTCACATCCATTCCCTCCTGTATCAGTCCTGCCTTGGTTCAGTCCTTGCATAGACTGTTGCCTGGACTATCACATCTATCTCCTGGTTGGTCTTCCTTTCTCCAGCCTCTCCAGTCTGATCCATCCTCCTCCTGTTGCAGATCTGATTAGACCCCTTCCTGTTGGATAACTGTCCTGTCACAGTCATCAGACTCCCAAGACTGGCACACAGGCCTTCCTGCACGAGCACTTGGTTCAGGTCTGCAGGCAGTATCATCACTGGCCCTTCTTCCTGTGTCTAGCCAACATCCATTTCACCTTCATACTCTAAAAATACCATAGAAGGTGGTGTTGCCTGGCACTGTGCCATTTCACACCTTCACGCCTTTGCTTCTGTGGTGCCTGACATTTGGAGCATGCTTCCCCACCTTCAGATTGAGATCTCAGAACATTTTATCAGCTCATCTGTGAAGACCTCGCTGCTGGTCCCTCCCGGCGTAGAACAACCTCCTCTGTGTGATTGCATCAGACCTACTTCCCCTGCAGCACCTGCCGCAGGCATCAGCTCTACCTGTACTTGTCTGTGAACCCTTGAGGGTAGGAACAGTGTCTATGCACCTTTGTCTCCTGCATGCCTGGCACACAGTAGGTGATCATGTGCTGGTGTTGGTGAGCTGCCACAACTCACTTGAAGCCCCATCTGTCTCTACTCCCTTTCCCTGCTCTACTCTGCCCCTTAAAGGATAAAGAAACTCCAACATCTCTGCCGGCAGACTGGACCAGCCTTGCATGTGGATACAGTAGGCAGCTGCCTTCAAGGTGCAACTGAAGGGTCCCTAGAAAGATCCCTGCCTCCCCCGTCTCCAATCCCTCCCACAGTTGCTTCTCTTCTATGAGTGGAGGTCAGGATTCCTATAGGAATCCACGCTCCGCCTCCAGCTCCCCCTGTAGAATAAAGAGGTGGGACTCAGGGTCCCTTGTAACCCTGCGATATTTCCTCCTCTTCCTCATTCTTCTTCTTTCTTCCTCTAACTCAAAAGAGATGAATGACTTAGAAAGAGCCAATGAATCAGAAATAAGGAAAGCAAAAAAAAAAAAAGAGAGAGAGTAATTTTGCCAAGTTATTATTCAAAGGAGCTCTCTGGGACCAGGAGCAGAGCAGTGCCATCCATCACGACACAGAGCTCTGGGGCTGGGGTGGGGGGAGGTGGCCGCGCGGTCTGTGGATGGCTCTGGGCCCCGTGCGTGAGTGAGCAGCCAGCCTGGGGAAGCTGGGGCCCACTGCCAGGCACCGCAGAGGGAGGGAGGGAGGCCAGAGGGGCACTGAAAGGGGACCGTCAGCCCCAAGGCCTGGGGCAAGGCTTACTGACCTGCTTTCCTCAACAGGCTGGAGCCCTGGAGCCTGCCCTCTGGACTGGACCAGGCCAGCTCTGGGGAAAGCACCCTTTGGAGCAGCAGGAAGAGGGATGCGGGAGGCAGGCCTCAAGTCTGGAGCCTCTTCTGCTCAGCTGCTCTCCCCAAGCCTTTGCTACCCTGAGGGAGGCAGCCTAGTCCCACCAGAAGGGGGCCTAGTTCACACTCATCCCTGCATCCCAGGGCTTAGCTCGATGCATGCTCCTTGGATGAGTGAGCCAATTTGAGGATGGCAAACTTGTTCGGGGAAGGCAATGGCACCCCACCCCAGTACTTTTGCCTGGAAAATCCCATGGACGGAGGATCCTGGTAGGCTCCAATCCATGGGGTCGCTAAGAGTTGGACACGACTGAGCGACTTCACTTTCACTTTTCACTTTCATGCACTGGAGAAGGAAATGGCAACCCACTCCAGTGTTCTTGCCTGAAGAATCCCAGGGACAGGGGAGCCTGGTGAGCTTCCATCTATGGGGTCACACAGAGTCGGACACGACTGAAGCGACTTAGCAGCAAACTTGTTCCAGCACGTTGTTTGCTTCTCTTTGGGTTTTTAAAAATTTACTTTACCGTAATTTTTCTGCATAGGTTATCACTGCTTATTACATTGTAATTATAACCCACTTGGGGCAGAACGGAAATCTGATTCCTCTCTGTGCACGTGTTCTACAAATAGGAAGCCCCTGAAAAATATGTATGGAAGGAAAGAGGACAGGAGGGAGAGGCAGAACTTCTTGATGGCATCTAAGCCTCCATGCATCCCCACGGTCCCACTGTGCCATCATCTGGTCATTGTTGGACCCAGGCTCTGCGTTAGAGGACATTTTGGTGCTGCTTACTGGATGAATTTGTTGCATTCCTAGGTTCTAGGTGCTGGAGTTGAACAGTGGACAAAAGATTTCAAGGTCTGCTCTCAGTTTCCTCATCTGTAAAATGGAGACAACAATAATAATGGTACCTGTCAGATAGGGAAATGGTAAAATGATTAAATAAATTAATGTGTATAAGGTGCTTAAGAGAGTGCTTGGCAGGTAGTAAGTTTTAATAAATGCTGGTTATTTCTGTCTTAGTCTGTTTGGACTGCTACAGCACAATACCATAACCTGGAGGTCTTATAAACTACAGAATTTATTTCTCATAGTTCAGGAGGCTGGAGTCGGAGATCAGGGTCCCAGCATGGTCCGGTTCTGGTGAGGACCCTCTTCCTCTGCCATCAGGAGGGGTCTGCAGCCCTTTGTCTTCAGGTCCATTATCACTAGACACGTTTGTGAGCCTGATAAACAACCTTCCTTCCCGGGGAGGTCTACCAGGCTCCCAGGAGTCTGCAAACACTGCCTGCCACCCACCATGTCCCCGGGGAAGCCTTGAGCGGCTACGTGGACATCAGTGCATCGTTTCCCAAAGCAGCAAATCTTTCCAGGCTGCAGGAGGCCCGGGATTATGGGAAGATGGAATCACAGGCCCTCCAGCTCTTCAGCTCTGCATTGTGAATTCTGGGATAGTGTATCTTCTTTTCTCCCCTGATTGTTCCTGAAATCTCCTGCCTGTTTATCAAATCTGAGTGCTTCGCTGCACCTGGCTCTTGAGCTCTGTCTGTGCGCCTCTTCTCTAGATAAAGGAAACAGAGACGTGCTCCTGGGGGATTTCCGTCCAGTGTTGAGGACAAGAAGGCCAGTTTCAATGAGGCTGTCCGCATGTCACCAGGGGAGCAAGCAGATGGGTGGGCTTTCAGGGCATGAGGCAGGAGGGCCTCAGAAAGCACCCGACGCCCCTGTCTAGGCTGGACTGAGGCTAATCTCCCAGAAAGGAAAGTCCCCTCCTCACACGCCACTCTCCCAGCAGAACCCGATCAAGTCAGCTGAGGCATATTCATGCATTCACTCCACAGGCATAGCGCCAGGTGACAAGGACAAACAAGCACGGTGCCAATGCAGTGAAGTAAATGCCAGCACAGGGCCTCACGAGCTGCTGCAGTGGCCAAAGCAGAGGGCAATCAAAGTTAGGATTGGAGAGAGATGTCCCCACCTTGATCTTGGAGGAGGTATGGGAAACGGGTGGAGGGTGTATTTGTACACCGAAGTCCGGGCATGTGCAAAAGCACAGAGGTGTGATTGTTTAATCTTAGGGTGACTGGATGGCAGGTCAGGAGCATAGGTAGGGAGGGACTCAGATAGGACTGGAGGCTGAGCTATGAGGAGCTACTCAAAGATGTAAAGCAAGGGCCTGGCAGGGTCATGTTAGAAAGACCAGTGTCTGCAGTGAATGAAATGAAGCGGAGAACAAATGCAGGTGGAGCAGCTGGTGGAAGAGGACTTGGCCTAAGGCAGAGGCAGGGGATGGACTGGGGAATGGGGGAGAGGTGGATACAGGGCTAAGCGGTGAGCTTGAAGTCTTCCCACGCCATACAGTTCAAGCTGAGGCACAAAACCTGTTCAAACCAGCCCTCGTAAAAGGAACATTGGTGGTCAGGATGGAATGGCAACCCCAACCCCAGTTCAGGATGGGTCAAGTTAGGAGTGAGGCTGCCCTTTCCTTCTTTTTTAGAAAGGTGTTTTTGTGGTTTTTTTTGGTTGTGCAGCAAGGCACGCAAGATCTTAGTTCCCTGACCAGGGGTCAAACTGCAGTGGAAGCAGAGAGTCCTAACCACTGGACTACCGGGGGAAACCCTTGTCCTTTCCTTCTTGAGGATCTGTGTGGTCTCTTGACACGTCTCTCTTATCATGAGGTATCAGGACCTCTCACCCAGAGCAGTAGTCTCTGTGTCTCTTCAGATTCTCAAGACAGAGCACCTGAGTGGCCCAGCTCACGTCCTTCCTGCTGGGTATGGATTGGCTGCCTTGGGCTCAGGGTCCACGTCTGGTCCCATCAGCCATAACTGGGGTTGGGGAGGGGCCTGGCGCTTGTAGGATCACAGGGTTAGGAGCTGTGATGTGTTCCCCAGAGGGGTGCAGGCAGGGCAGGCAGTGAGCGAGCCTTGGACCATGACGGCCTTTACTTGTGCCTCTATTCGATATTGTGCATTCAGATCCTCCCAAAGCCTTTTCACTCTCTCGTGGTCCCAGGTGGTTTCAGCTGTGTGTGTCATTTCCAGCTAGCCTGAGAGCTCCCCGAGACTGGCTCCTTTCTCCACCACCCTCATGTTTCCTACAGAGCCCTTGGAAAAGAGCTTAGTAAGAGCAGTACATAAAGACGTTTTGCCCCATCTTGGGTTGTATTAAAGAAAAAAAATTTTTTTTGCTGCACCCCACAGCATGTGGGACCTTAGTTCTCTGACCAAGGATGGAACCCTCACCCCCTGCATTGGAAGGCAGTCTTAACCACTGGACCACCAGGGAAGTCCCTCCAGTGTTATTTTTCATTGCTTTACTATTTACTTAAGATTTGCAATAGGGTAGTTGTCTCTTTGTCAGGGCCTCACCCTGTGAACAGTAAGGAGCAAGATAACCTGACCCCAAAATCCTTCCCTCTTCTCCTCTGCAAGCTGACCCCTGACTTTGTGCTGGGAAACCCCAGGTGATAACTAATGACCAGATTAATTAGTCCTGGGAACGCTGATGCAGCGACGTGCCTCTTCTCCCCAGTGGTGGTGAGAATCTGCTGGGGATTCTGGGAAAGTTTACTTTTTCCTGATAAAAGGAGCAGGAGAGGCTGCTGCCACGTCTCTCCTGTGCTTCCTGTCTTGGTTGAGATTCCCAGACATCCCAAGTGATCCTAGGACCAGGAGGCAGAAGCCAGTACACAGGGTGAGTGGAGAATAAAGGTAGAAAGGCCCAGGCAGTCCAGGCTGTGTGGAGCCTCTGCCTGCACCAGGGCTTGCCTTCTTGTTCTAGGATAGGAAGTTTCTTTGCTCTGCTCTGTCCCCCGCTCCCAGAACAGTGCCAGGCACGAAGTCACCTCTCAGTAGTTCTCTGTGGATTGAGGGAATGTCTTTATTGTTTAGACCACCTTTAGGAGCTGTGTTGAAAGTAAAAGTCGCTCAGTCGTGTCCAACTCTTTGAGACCCCATAGACTATACAGTCCATGGAATTCTCCAGACCAAAGTACTGGAGTGAGTAGTATTCCTTCTCCAGGGGATCTTCCCAACCCAAGGATGGAACCCAGGTCTCCCGTATTGCAGGTGGATTCTTTACCAGCTGAGCCACAATGGAAGCCCAAGAATACTGGAGTGGGTAGCCTATCCCTTCTCCAGCGGATCTTCCTGACCCAGGAATCAAACCAGGGTCTCCTGCATTGCAGGCAGATTCTTTACCAACTGAGCTATCAGGGGAGTTGTGTTACTTACAACTAAACATATTCCTAAATGATTCAGTATCTGTAAAAATCTGTGTATGCTAAGATTTGAAGTGGACTAGGCTGGGTGGACCCACAAGCTCAGGTGGCATCCTAAAAGTTTGAAAAAAGATGCCCTTGGCCCTCAACCTTCCTCTGCATGGAGTGGGGATCACTTGCCCTTCTATCCCCTTTAATTTGCACTTATACCCCTTCTTGTTCCTCAAGGGAAGGGCAAAGTTGCTCATTATTTATTACAAGTCAGTATTTTTTTGGCACCACCTGGCAGCTTCTGGCCTGGCCCTGACTCCCAGAGCTAAGGAGACAAATAGGATCCAGCCCTTCCTAGGTAGGAGACATTAAAGCAGAAGGCAATGGCACCCCAGTCCCGTACTCTTGCCTGGAAAATCCCATGGGCAGAGGAGCCTGGTAGGCTGCAGTCCATGGGTCGCTAAGAGTTGGACGCGACTGAGCAACTTCACTTTCACTTTTCACTTTCATGCATTGGAGAAGGAAATGGCAACCCACTCCAGTGTTCTTGCCTGGAGAATCCCGGGGACGGGGGAGCCTGGTGGGCTTCCGTCTATGGGGTCGCACAGAGTCGGACACGACTGAAGTGACTTAGCAAACACTAGGGAGTGGGGAGCACAGAGAGGGAGACTTTCAAGTCATTTCCTGCCCCCTGGCTCCAGCCTTGCATTATCCCTGACGTGAGTCATTAACCTGCTAATTACGAGCCAGTTACCTCTGCTGAAGCTACACTTCTAGTCTTTTAAACCTTTCTCCTCGGTACACAAGGGCCTGACAACCTCAATTCCCCACCCCCACCCCCCAAGCTATCTTTGGTGGGGACCTAAAAGTCCCTTTGCAAACAGGTCCTACACGTACTCTGGCACCCCCTCCAGTGGGTGCTGAAGGGAACCTCCCCAGGAGGCTCCACAATCATGAGTGCTTATAAGTCAACAGGGAAGAGAGTTGTATTATTTCTACCAAATGGGATGGAGAAAGTAAAGATCATGAAATGACCAGCTTTTCTGAGGTCCCCACTGCAGACCTAAAACCTGACTTTGTAATAGCCCCATTATTTTTACATCCAGCTGAAACAGGAGGGAAGAGGGCAGGGCACAACCTTTAAAAGAATGACCTCGCCATAGAACATGCCAAAAACCGGTTAGGACTAGCTAGGTTCAAGATGGCGGAATATGACTTTCAGTAGACCTTGAGCCTCATTATACACTCATTGTACTCCATTAGCATCTAAGTGACGAACCCTCCAGTGCTGTCACAGTTCTGACGTTGACCATAAGAGGTCAGAAAGTGGGCAGTGGTCCAATTCCTAGAAGTCCCTGCTTCTTCCCTGAAATAGTTGGAATAATCCTCTCAGTTATTAGCCTAAGAAATTACTCAGTCCATAAAAACTAACAACCCCATATTTCAGGGCCTGTTGACTTCTGAGATGGCCCACAGTCTGTGGAGTGTGTGTATGCTAGTCACTCAGCTTGTTCCAACTCTTTGTGACCGCACGGACTCTAGCCCGCCAGGCTCCTCTGTCCGCGGGATTCTCTAGCCAAGAATACCGGAGTGGGTTGCCATGCCCTCCTCCAGGGGATCTTCCCGACCCAGGGATCAAACCCATGTCTCTTACCTCTCCTGCATTGGCAGGAGGGTTCTTTACCACTAGTGCCACCTGGGAAGCCCCGTGAAAACGCAGGATACTGGCCCCGGATAGCTGAGGTGTGAGCCCAGACTCTAGCGTCTTCCCATATATAGAAAAGCATTAAATTCCTTGAGATATCTGGTTTTCTTTAATTAACGATAATCCTTTGACGGTCTGACTACCTGCTCTTTGTTGTCAAACTCCTATATATCCTGGCTCCCCCCTCACCTCCTCGGAGAAGTTCTCTCAGGGTTAACTGAGATGCTGCTTCGCTGCTTGACATCCTAAAAACTTCCTCCAGTAAAACATAACTCTCAACCTTTAGGTCGTGCATATTTTTTAAGTTGACAGAGGGGTGGCTGGAGGACTGGCCTAGGTTGAGACTCTCTCCTCCCATAGATTCTCAGGGCCTCTCTTGTTCCATGAACTCTCTCTATACTGTCTCTGTAAGCAAGCAGACAGGCCTTTGTCCATATCCTCTGTTTTAGCTCCTCTCTGAAATACCTAGATATCAGTATTTGATGCACATTTCCTGAGTTGTTTTACAGGTGTGAACCTGCCCCCCAAATGGAAGATGTTAACTAATTGATGACCATGAGCACATGGCCCCAGGCCTCCTGGAACCTAAGGCCTGATAATGCTAACCCCCGAGACACAGCCCTGTTACCGCACCATCAGCCGTTCATTGTGCATGAACTGATCACACACCTTGTGACCCACCTCCCTCACCTGGCCCTTTAAAAATACTTTGCTGGAACCCCTCAAGGAGCCCCTTCAGGGGGCTTGGGGTTTTTTGGATGTGAGCCACCCACAGCATGAACCACCCCTTTCATAGCATGGCCCTGAAATAAACATTTGTCTGCTCCAAACTCCAATGTTTCCATTTGTTTGGCCATGGAGCATGTGAACCTGTGCTAACATCTCTACATCACAGAGACCAAATTTCTTACATATTGGTTCATGGCCTCCCTGAAACACAGGGGCAGACACTTTCAGAAATTCCTGAGGCTTAGGCCCAGTGTCACTTCTACCTTATTATTCAAAACAAATCACAGACCAGCCCAGATCCAGTGTGGAGGGACACCATGCAGGGTGCGGCCATGGGGACGCCTGGTTCACTGACAGAGTGCCCAATGGCATTTCATTGAGGTTGGTCCGGTTTTCTAAAGCACCAAGATTTCTATAAAGGACTAAGCTCTCTCCTGTTCAGACTGCTTTTTTTTTTTTTAAATCAGGTATAAAAAACACATGCACACACACGGAGCTCTGAGAGCATTGCCATCCTAACCTGTAAACATTATAAAAATCTCTAAGAGGGTGAAGTTGTATGTTATGAAGCAGAGATTAAACACCATCATTTTTAGCTGCTATTTATGAGATATTTTGATTCCATAGTTTATCAGGCACTCTATCAGATCTAGGCCCTTAAATCTATTTCTCACTTCCACTGTATAATCATAAGGGATTTGATTTAGGTCATACCTGAATGGTCTAGTGGTTTTCCCCACTTTCTTCAATTTAAGTCTGAATTTGGTAATAAGGAGTTCATGATCTGAGCCACAGTCAGCTCCTGGTCTTGTTTTTGTTGACTGTATAGAGCTTCTCCATCTTTGGCTGCAAAGAATATAATCAATCTGATTTCAGTGTTGACCATCTGGTGATGTCCATGTGTAGTCTTCTCTTGTGTTGTTGTAAGAGGATGTTTGCTACGACAAGTGCATTTTCTTGGCAAAACTCTATTAGTCTTTGCCCTGCTTCATTCCGTATTCCAAGGCCAAATTTGCCTGTTACTCCAGGTGTTTCCTGACTTCCTACTTTTGCATTCCAGTCCCCTATAATGAAAAGGACATCTTTCTTGGGTGTTAGTTCTAAAAGGTCTTATATGGAATGAGGTTTGTGACATTGTACAGGAGACAGGGATCAAGACCATCCCCATGGAAAAGAAATGCAAAAAAGCAAAATGGCTGTCTGAGGAGGCCTTACAAATAGCTGTGAAAAGAAGAGAAGTGAAAAGCAAAGGAGAAAAGGAAAGATATAAGCATCTGAATGCGGAGTTCCAAAGAACAGCAAGAAAAGATAAGAAAGCCTTCCTCAGCGATCAATGCAAAGAAATGGAAAACAACAGAATGGGAAAGACTAGAGATCTCTTCAAGAAAATGAGAGATACCAAGGGAACATTTCATGCAAAGATGGGCTCAATAAAGGACAGAAATGGTATGGACCTAACAGAAGCAGAAGATATTAAGAAGAGGTGGCAAGAATACACAGAACTGTACAAAAAAGAGCTTCATGTCCCAGATAATCACGATGGTGTGATCACTGACCTAGAGCCAGACATCCTGGAATGTGAAGTCAAGTGGGCCTTAGAAAGCATCACTACGAACAAAGCTAGTGGAGGTGATGGAATTCAGTTGAGCTATTTCAAATCCTGAAAGATGATGCTGTGAAAGTGCTACACTCAATATGCCAGCAAATTTGGAAAACTCAGCAGTGGCCACAGGACTGGAAAAGGTCAGTTTTCATTCCAATCCCAAAAAATGCAATGCCAAAGAATGTTCAAACTACTGCAAAATTGCACTCATCTTACATGCTAGTCGGAGAAGGCAATGGCACCCCACTCCAGTACTCTTGCCTGGAAAATCCCATGGACAGAGGAGCCTGGTGGGCCACAGTCCATGGGGTCACTAAGAGTCGGACATGACTGAGCGACTTCACTTTCACTTTTCACTTTTATGCGTTGGAGAAGGAAATGGCAACCCACTCCAGTGTTCTTGCCTGGAGAATCCCATGGACAGAGGAGCCTGGTGGGCCACAGTCCATGGGGTGGCTAAGAGTCAGACACGACTGAGCGACTTCACTTTCACTTTTCACTTTTATGCGTTGGAGAAGGAAATGGCAACCCACTCCAGTGTTGTTGCCTGGAGAATCCCAGAGACGGGGGAGCCTGGTGGGCTTCCGTCTATGGGGTCGCACAGAGTCAGACACAACTGAAGCAACTTAGCAGTAGCAGCAGCACATGCTAGTAAAGTAATGCTCAAAATTCTCCAAGCCAGGCTTCAGCAATATGTGAACCATGAACTTCTTGATGCTCAAATTGGTTTCAGAAAAGGCAGAGGAACCAGAGATCAAATTGCCAACATCCACTGGATCATGGAAAAGCAAGAGAGTTCCAGAAAAACATCTATTTCTGCTTTATTGACTATGCCAAAGCCTTTGACTGTGTGGATCACAAGAAACTGTGGAAAATTCTGAACGAGATGGGAATACCAGACCACCTGACCTGCCTCTTGAGAAATCTGTATGCAGGTGAGAAAGCAACAGTTAGAACTGGTCATGGAACAACAGACTGGTTCCAAATAGGAAAAGGAGTACGTCAAGGCTGCATATTGTCACCCTGCTTATTTAACTTATATGCAGAGTACATCATGAGAAACGCTGGGCTGGAAGAAACACAAGCTGGAATCAAGATTGCCAGGAGAAATATCAATAACCTCAGATATGCAGATGATACCACCCTTATGGCAGAAAGTGAAGAGGAACTCAAAAGCCTCTTGATGAAAGTGAAAGTGGAGAATGAAAAAGTTGGCTTAAAGCTCAACATTCAGAAAACGAAGATCATGGCATCTGGTCCCATCACTTCATGGGAAATAGATGGGGAAACAGTGGAAACAGTGTCAGACTTTATTTTGGGGGGCTCCAAATCACTATAGATGGTGACTGCAGCCATGAAATTAAAAGACGCTTACTCCTTGGAAGGAAAGTTATGACCAACCTAGATAGCATATTCAAAAGCAAAGACATTACTTTGCCAACAAAGGTCCGTCTAGTCAAGGCTATAGTTTTTCCTGTGGTCATGTATGGATGTGAGAGCCAAAGAATTGATGCTTTTGAACTGTGGTGTTGGAGAAGACTCTTGAGAGTCCCTTGGACTGCAAGGAGATCCAACCAGTCCATTCTGAAGGAGATCAGCCCTGGGATTTCTTTGGAGGGAATGATGCTGAAGCTGAAACTCCAGTACTTTGGCCACCTCATGAAGAGTTGACTCATTGGAAAAGACTCTGATGCTGGGAGGGATTGGGGGCAAGAGGAGAAGGGAACGACAGAGGATGAGATGGCTGGATGGCATCACTGACTCGATGGATGTGAGTCTGAGTGAACTCCAGGAGTCGGTGATGGACAGGGAGGACTGGCGTGCTGTGATTCATGGGGTTGCAAAGAGTGGGACAAGACTGAGCGACTGAACTGAACTGATGCTGCTGCTGCTGCTGCTGCTGCTAAGTCGCTTCAGTCGTGTCCGACTCTGTGCGACCCTAGAGACGGCAGCCCACCAGGCTCCCCCGTCCCTGGGATTCTCCAGGCAAGAACACTGGAGTGGGTTGCCATTTCCTTCTCCAATGCATGAAAGTGAAAAGTGAAAGTGAAGTCGCTCAGTCGGGTCCGACTCTTAGCGACCCCATGGACAGCGGCCCACCAGGGACCTCTGTCCATGGGATTTTCCAGGCAAGAGTACTGGGGTGGGGTGCCATTGCCTTCCCTGTCTTAAATGTGTTATTTCATCTGATCCAAACTTCATACCCATTTAGAGATGTAGAAACTGAGTCTCAGAAGTGTTATATCATCTTCCCACAGTGGTAGAGCTAGGTCTCTCCAACCTCAAGACCCTTCCATCATACCAAACAGAATCATTAGAGAATGGTGTAATATTTCTAGTCTGCAGAAGCAAGACCCTGAAAGGTGAAACTGACCAAGGTCCCCTAGTCAGGATCCTGATTCCTGCCTTGGAAGAGAACAGATGCAAAAGCAAGCATAGGGCCTGACACATAGTAGGTATCCAGTAAACACAGGACCTAGCACATGATAGGTCTTCAGTAAACACAAGTGCCACCTCTCCACTCCAAACCTATTTCTTCCACAGCTCACTATCATGGGTTCCAGGCAGCAGTCACGATGCTGAGCTGTTGACATAATTGCAGACGTAACTGATTCACTCTCTGATTAGACGTGAAGTTAGATGGCCAGCTCAGAAGGGCTCTGCCTACTCCACCTTGCTCTTTTCCTCGCTTGCATTTCACCCAACCATCTTGTGCTTTTTGAGAAGTCTGTTCCTGAAGAGCAGAGGAAAGTAACAGATTGGGGCACTGACTATGTGTGGCCAAGTGATTTATTTGTAATGTGACTAAACAAGACGCGCACCTGCCTGTGGAAACGCGATCACACTGAGTCATCAGGGATTTGGATGGCTCTTTAGGCAAGAAAAAGACAGGAGACAGAGGAGAGAAGGAGAACAGAAGAGAGGGGAGGAGAGGGGAGGGGAGGGGAGGATAAAAGGCTGGGGCCAGTTCCTACAAGTTATGGTTTCAACAGCATCAGTGAAGCACCTCCAATTGGGCCAGGTGTCTGCAGTTAGCTTGACTGATGCCTAAAATTTCGCAATTAGACTTGCATTCCTCTGGTTTAATCAAACACAGTATGTCCCCCACTAAAGCGTTAACAAAACAGAATCAGGGCGTAAAACTACATCAGCTGTTTCTCAAGGAGAACGCTCTTTTACAAAAGCAGGAATCTGCATTTTTTTCCCCCTAGGCAGGGATGGGCATTAACCCAATGTTTGAAGGAGTCACCAGTGAGGGAACAAAAGGGCACAGAGAGGAAATTTGGGGGTTCTAGCTGTTTTTCAATGTCGTGTTATCTGCAGGTGTACGCCAGGTGATTCAGATACATACACACACATATTATTTTCCCTATAGGTTATTACAAAACATTGAGTATAGTTCTCTGCACTATGTAATAGGTCCTTGTTGGTTAACTATTTTATATATAAAAGTGTGTATATATTAATCCCAAACTCCTAATTTATCCCTCCCCCTGCTTTCCCCTTTGGTAAGCATAAATTCGTTTTTTGTTTGTGAATCTATTTCTGTTTTGTAAATAAGTTCACTTGTATCCTTTTTTTAGATTCCACATATAAGTGATATCATACTATTTCATGGCTTTGCTTAATCATTGCAGCTGCCTGTACTGAGCCTTCACTACCTCGGGCCGTGGGCACCATCCCAGGCACATGTTATTCCGTTCCGTCTTCCCAGCAGATGCCCCTCTCTGCAGGTGAGGACACGGTGGCCCAGCCTTGACTTGTCGATCTTAGCTCCCTGAAGGGAAGCTCCAGATACTGCAGTTTCCCACGGGACTCCCAGCACTGCCCACAGTGTCCGGCTCCAGGAGGCACTCGGTACGTCCTCTGTCCACAGACTGAAGTGTGGTGGAGGTGGAATGCGGTGTGGGCTCTCTAACACCAGCACCCATGCCGTTCACCATTTGCTGTAGCTTTCTCCCAGGTAAGCCACTCCCTCCGCCCCACTTCTGGCCAGAGTAGTGTGAGAAATTTGTGAACCGTGCCTTGGGGAGGCTAATGTCCTCTGTCCTTGCTCCAGGTCCCTGGGTAGCCCCGATAACTGGACAGCCAGACCCTTCCACTTTGCCCTGCTGGTTGTCTCTTTTCAGATATTTGCTGTCCCTGGTTCAGCTGTCATGCCTTTGAGGGCAGGCACAGCATCTCTGCAGAGGCTCTTTCGGTGATGGACATGGACTTTAGAGTTGTAAGAGGACCTTTCTTGAGAGCAACATTTTTTTTTTTTAATTGAAGGATAATTGCTTTACAGAATTTTGTTCTTTTCTGTCAAACCTGAACATGAATCAGCCATAGATATACATAAATCCCCTCTCTCTGGAGCCTCCCTCCCATCTCCCTCCCCATCCCACCCCTCCAGGTTGATACAGAGCCCCTGTTTGAGTTTCCTGAACCATACAGCAAATTCCTGTTGGCTATCCGTTTTACATATGGTAATGTAAGTTTCCTTGTTACTCATTCCATACATCTCACTCTCTCCTCCCCTCTCCCCATGTCCGTAGGTCTATTCTCTATGTCTGTTTCTCCATTGCTGCCTTGTAAGTAAATTCTTCAGTACCATTTTTATAGATTCTGTATATATGCGTTATAATATGATATTTATCTTTCTCTTTCTGACTTACTTTACTCTGTATAATAGTTTCTAGGTTCATCCACCTCATTAGAACTGACACAAATGTATTCCTTTTTATGGCTGAGTAATACTCCATTGTGTATATGTACCACAGCTTCTTTATCCATTCATCTGTCGATGGGCATCTAGGTTGCTTCCTTGTTCTAGCTATTGTAAATAGTGCTGCAATGAATGATGGGATACATGTGTTTTTTTCAATTTTGGTTTCCTCAGGGTGTATGCCTAGGAGTGGGATTGCTGGGTCGTATGGTGGTTTTATTCTTAGTTTTTAAAGGAATCTCCATACCGTCTTCCAAAGTGGCTGTATCAGTTTACATTCCTACCAAGAGTGCAAGAGCATGTCCTTTTCTCCACACCCTCTCCAACATTTATTGTTTGTAGACTTTTTGATGATGGCCATTCTGACTGATATGAGGTGATAGCTCCTTGTAGTTTTGATTTGCATTTCTCTAATAATGAGCAATGTTGAGCATCTTTTCATGTGTTTGTTAGCCATCTGTATGTCTTCTTTGGAGAAATGTCTATTTAGGTCTTTTCCCCACTTTTTGATTGGATTGTTTGCTTTTCTGGTATTGAGTTGTATGAGCTGCTTGTATATTTTGGGAATTAATCCTTTGTCAGTTGTTTCATTTGCTATTATTTTCTCCCATTCTGAGGGTTGTTTTCTCACCTTGCCTATAGTTTCCTTTGCTCGACAGCAACATTTTGCCTTTTTGTTTTCTATTAACCTGACTGTGATAGGCTTTCTGGTCAGCATCCCTCCCCTTATTCCTAGCATTTGGTTCAGCTGCAAAGGAGGGGGATGATGAAGTTGTAAGGGAAGGGGAAGTCCATCAGAGTGGTAAATTTTTAAAGATTGAGAATATTGTGTGTGGGCAAGGATGGGGGAATGGATATGCATATGCTGTGGGTAAAGCCTCTTTAGAAGGCAAATCATCAGTAAGCAACAGTGGCTTAAAATAGAAATTTTATTTTTCTTTCATACAAAAATCTAAGCTGGCAGGATGCCCGGAGAAGAAGGGTAGCTCGGCTCCATGAGGTTATCTAGAGGCCCAGATTCTTTCTATACATCATTCCACCATCCCCAAAGGTACCGTCTTCATCGCCTGGTGGAAGCTGGTTCCCACCACCACATCTGCTCTCCAAGCAGCATGCTCAACAGGGAAAGAGGACATAGGCCAACGGCTACTTTTAAAAGCATGACTCAGAAATCTCACACAACACATCCCACTGGCCAGAAGTCAGTTACCTGCCTCCCTTGTCTGTAGCAAGGGAGCATGGGAAACACCTTCTCAAGCTGTGCCTAGATAAAACCCGGGAGACTCATTGCTACAACAAATAACAGAGCAAAGATTTATTGGGCAGCTTTAGACACATTGAGGAGTTACCAAATTAAAAGTGAACATGTCACTGGATCCAGCAATTCTAGTTCAGGAAATCTATTACAAGGATGTGTTCACACAAGCACATAAAGATTATATCAAAGGGTAGTACTGATGGCTTTCAAACACGTTTGCAAACTCTTTGACACTCCTCCCTTCAAAATGGCTGGCCTCGGTGACTGACTTCCAATGACCAGAATGAGGCAGAGATGACAATGGGGCTAGGTCTTAAAATGCATTGCTGCTTCTGTTCTCTCTTGAATAACTCACTCTGGGGGAAACCTGCCCCCAAGCTGTGAGAACCCTCAACCAGCCTTGTGGAGAGGGCCACTTAGGGAGCTAGGAATTAGGGCTCTCCACCATCAGACAGCCAGCAGCCCACTCCAGTATTCTTGTCTGAAGAATCCCATGGACAGAGGAGCCTGGCAGGCTACAGTCCACAGTGTCATAAAGAGTCGGACACAGCATGCTAAGTATCTTAGCATGGCGTGGCACCCTCAGACATCACCCGCTTGCCAGCCCTGGAGGCAGTGAACCCTCCAGCACAGGCAAACCTCAGTGACTGTAGCCCCGCCCACATTCTGATTGCAACCCAGTGAAAACCACGAAGCCAGAAGCCATCCAGCCAAGCAGCTCCCAAATTCCCGTCTGGGAAAAACTGTGAGCCATGTTCAATATTTATTATAGTTTTAAGTCACACAATTTGGGGGTGATGTGTTAGGCAGCAATAATATTGCTTCCTTGTTTGTAGTAGCAAAAAACAGAAATACCAGAAATAATGATGAGAGGTTAGGGAGGGTGCTGTCGCCTATGGGGTGGGTTTGGGCTCCCCGTGTGCACCCCTTCTGGTATACTGTTGTGTGTATGCATTGTGTACCTAAAGTGACTTTCTGGACACAGTACACACACAGCTGTGCATATTTATTGTATACACAAAGTGCCTTTGCAGACACATATACACAGTTTTTATATAGGTGCTGTCCCCTTAGGCTGATTCAATCAGCTGCTAGGTCACATGGCTCCTATTGTTAAATCAGTCCCCATAAACAGGTAACCTTCACTGATTTGATCAACATGCTTGTGTCATGTGACACCTACATAGTACACCAGCCCCTAAAACATGTGACTTCCATTGATTAAATCAGCTCTGTTAAATATCCTGACCCCCACTAAATCAATCATCCTTCTTAAATCTCCTGGCATCCATTTTACCAATCAAACCCCTTAGGTTTCCTGACCTCCATTAAATCCATCTGCCTTCTTAACTCTCCAGACACCCATTAAGTCATTCTGCCTTCTTAATTCTCCTGTACCCCATTAAGTCAATGCTTCTTCTCTTTCTTAAGATTTCCCAAATAACAAAACATTTGAGATTTGAGACTAATGGGACATTTTAAGTAATGGGAATTGGACTCTCATCGGGGGTCTTCTGGGAAATCAGAAGCACCATCCCCTCCTGCAGCTCAATGTTTCTCCAGTTTAATAATCCATTCTTTCTCTGGACACCATTGGTCTGCTGGTCACAGACATAGCAGCGAGGGGTGGTGTGAAAAAGCTGCATTGCCTGGAGCTCACAGAATAATGCCTGCACTTGGTGATAACTGGGTTTTGGAAGGTCTGGTGACACAGGAAACACTTGAATGGTATTTCCTCCTGGTCGCTTCCCACTTCGTCCTTTTCCTCCTCTTAGACGCCACAGGGATGCTCATCAAGTTCGTGTTCCATCTGCCACCCATGCTTATGATCTGAACGGTCATGGAGGAATTTGCAGTGGTCTGCAAAGCTGCAAAAACCAATGTCCTCGTAGTCCTTACAAAGGTCGAGCTGATAATCCCAGCACATGGAGATGCTGGGGAGCTCGGATGGGGCCCTTCCTCACCATTCTGGAGGAAGCAGTGCCCATAGACGTATCCTTGGGCTTCAGGTATTTCTGACAATTATTATTAGATCTTATTAGATCTAATGATTATTAGATCAAACCACCCAATAGATCATCTTCCTTGCCCCTCAGCTCCTCCTGGATCTTCTGGCTGAGCTCAAAGATGGTTTGTGCGTCATGCTCCTTCTCTGTGTCTAGCGTGGCTCCCATATCCTCTGGCGCGATGGGTTTCGAGGAGCAAGTGGACTTAGACCACACCCAGACACTTGGGCTCATTCTCCTCCTCCTCACTACTCGGGTCACCATATGCCACCTCTGTCTACCACTGCCACGGGCCTTCTGTATTATGGGGTTGTGGGGAGTTGCTTCTTTTCCAGGCGAACCACAGTGTTCCCCTTGTCATTGCAGCTGTTCTCTCTGGACTATTGGTTGCAGATGGGGCACTTCCTGTAGCCTGCAGCCACTTTTTGCCCAGGATTTTTGAATAGAAAGGCCTTTTTCACAACTGGTCTGTCCTCTTTCCTGGGGAAAGCTGCTCTGCCATTTTTAGTCTCGAGCTCCAAATCAGCTGTGGTCTGCCAGGCGGCGCAGGCCTGCTCATCACGGCACTGTTGACTGCTTGACTGTGAATTCATGTAAAATCTGCGATGGCAGGTGTTCTTAGTCTCCTGACCAACCTTAAAAAAAAAAAAAAAAAAGCCCCCTTAAATCATGTGACTGCCTTTGATTCGATCAATCCCCTTAAATCAGCCTGGGAAGGGGGCTGTCCTTCTTCAGGGGTGCTTGGGTAGAGTATAGTTGATGAACAATATCATGTTAGTTTCAGGTGTATGCAAAGTGATTCAGTAATACTTATACATGTGTCTATTCTTTTTCAAATTCTTTTCCCATTTGGGTTTTTACAGAACACTGAGCAGAGTTCCCTGTGCTATAGGGTAGGTCCTTGGAGGTTATCGATTTTGTTTTAGTGTTGGTTTTGGTTCTCTATTTTAAATATTGTGGTATGTGTATGTCAGTCCTGGTCTCCCAATTTTTCTTTCCCCTTTGGTTAACCTTTGGTAACCATAGGTTTGCTTTCTAAGTCTCTGAGTCTGTTTTATGAATTAGGTTCACTTGTATAATTTTGATAGCTTACAGTGAACGGGGTCGGATTCCTGATGTCCGAAGAAGAAAATTTAGCTTCATTATCAGGGATCAGGCTTGACCACTCAGGGCTCTGGTATAGCAGAAGTTTTATTACAGTGAAAAAGACAGAGAATGCTTCTGATAGACATCGGAAGGGGGCAGAGAGTGCACCCCTCGCTAGTCTTAGCAAGGCCTCATATACTTTTACCAGACCCACTCCCACAATATACATCTTAAATTAACAAGATTAGGATCAACAATAGAAAGATCTTACCAGACTCTATTTGGAACAACAGACTGGTTCCAAATAGGAAAAGGAGTATGTCATGGCTGTATATTGTTACCCTGCTTATTTAACTTCTATGCAGAGTACATCATGAGAAATGCTAGGCTGGAGGAAGCACAAGATGGAATCAAGATTGCTGGGAGAAATATCAATAACCTCAGACATGCACTTATGGCAGAAAGCAAAGAACTAAAGAGCCTCTTGATGAAAGTAAAAGAAGAGAGTAAAAAAGTTGGCTTAAAATTCAACATTCAGAAAACTAAGATCATGGCATCTGGTCCCATCACTTCATGGGAAATAGATGGGGAAACAGTGGAAACAGTGTCAGACTTTATTTTGGGGAGCTCCAAAATCACTGCAGATGGTGACTCCAGCCATGAAATTAAAAGATGCTTACTCCTTGGAAGGAAAGTTATGACCAACCTAAATAGCATATTAAAAAGCAGAGATATTACTTTGCCAACAAAAGTCCATCTAGTAAAGGCTATGGTTTTCCAGTGGTCATGTATGGATGTTAGAGTCAGACTGTGAAGAAAGCTGAATGCCGAAGAATTGATGCTTTTGAACTGTGGCGTTGGAGAAGACTCTTGAGAGTCCCTTGGACTGCAAGGAGATCCAACCAGTGCATTCTGAAGGAGATCAGCCCTGGGATTTCTTTGGAAGGAATGATGCTAAAGCTGAAACTCCAGTACTTTGGCCACCTCATGTGAAGAGTTGACTCATTGGAAAAGACTGTGATGCTGGGAAGGATTGGGGGAAGGAGGAGAGGGGATGACAGAGGATGAGATGGCTGGATGGCATCACTGACTCGATGGACGTGAGTTTGAGTGAACTCCAGGAGTTGGTGATGGACAGGGAGGCCTGGCGTGCTGCGATTCATGGGGTCACAAAAAGTCGGACATGACTGAGCGACTGAACTGAACTGAGAAGGTTCTCAAGAAGGAGAAACATGTCCTCAAGCAGGATACATTGTTTTTATATAATCCTTAGTAGAGTTTAAGCTGAGATGTTTTGTTGTGTAAACATCAGCTCTGGACTTAAAGAAAAAAATATTTTATGTGACGGAGACTAAGGAATATAAAAAAAAAAGTTTATCCTTTTTCTCCTCCTTGAAAACTCTAGACCCTTACCTCCTCCCTGAAAGTCCCAGACCTCTTTCTCCTCCTAGGTGACCCCGAACTTCTTATCAATCTACCTAAGAATTGACTCTCTCAATTTTTTGATTCCCATACAATGGCACCCCATTCCAGTACTCTTGCCTGGAAAATCCCATGGACGGAGGAGTCTGGAAGTCTGCAGTCCATGGGGTCTCTGAGGGTTGGACACGACTGAAGCGATTTAGCAGCAGCAGCAGCATTCTCCGTATAAGTGATATTATACAATATATGTCTTTCTCTGTCTAACTTACTTCACTTAGTATGCTAATTTCCAGGCCCATCTTTGTAATGGCTGAGTAATAGTCCATTTTATATTTCGCCACATCTTCTTTATCCATTCATCTGTTAATGGATGTTTAGGTTGTTACTGGAGAAGGCAATGGCACCCCACTCCAGTACTCTTGCCTGGAAAATCCCATGGATGGAGAAGTCTGATGGGCTCCTGTCCATGGGGTCGCTAAGAGTTGAACACGACTGAGCAACTTCCCTTTCACTTTTCACTTTCATGCATTGGAGAAGGAAATGGCAACCCACTCCAGTATTCTTGCCTGGAGAATCCCAGGGATGGGGGAGCCTGGTGGGCTGCCATCTCTGGGGTCACGCAGAGTCGGACACGACTGAAGCAACTTAGCAGCAGCAGCAGGCTGTTTCCATGTCTTGGATATTGTGAGCAGTGCTGCAATGAACTTTGGGGTGCCTGTATCCTTTGAATCATGGTTTACCCGGATATATGCCCAGGAGTGGGATTGTTGCATCCTATGGTAGCTCGACTTTTAGTTTATTAAGGAACCTCCATACTGTTTTTCATAGTGGCTGTACCAATTTACATTCCACTGACAGTGTAGGAAGGCTCTCTTTTCTCCACACCCTCACTGGCATTTACTGTTTGTAGACTATTTGATGATGGCCGTTCTGACAGGTGTGAGGTGATATCCCTTTGTAGTTTTGATCTCCATTTCTCTAATAATTAGTGATGTTGAACATCTTTTCATGTGCTTCTTGGCCATCTGTATATTTCTTTGGACATATGTCTTTTTATATCTTCTCCCCATTTTTGATTAGGTTGTTTGTTTTTTTTTTTTTATATTGAGCTGCATGAGCTGTTAGTAAATTTTGGAGATTAATTCCTTGTTGGTCAAATCATTTGCAAGTATTTTCTCCCATTCTGTGGGTTGTCTTTTTGTTTTGTTCTAGATTTCCTTTGATGTGCAAAAGCTTTTCAGTTTAATTAGGTCCCAATTGTTTTTTTGTTGTTATTTCCATTACTCTAGGAGAGTAAAAAGCCTCTTGATGAAAGTGAAAGAGGAGAGTGAAAGAGTTGGCTTAAAGCTCAACATTCAGAAAACTAAGATCATGGCATCTGGTCCCATCACTTCATGGGAAATAGATGGGGAAACAGTGGAAACAGTGCCTGACTTTATTTTTTTGGGCTCCAAAATCACTGCAGATGGTGATTGCAGCCATGAAATTAAAAGACACTTGCTCCTTGGAAAGATGACCAACCTAGATAGCATATTTAATAGCAGAGACATTACTTTGCCAACAAAGGTCCGTCTAGTCAAGGCTATGGTTTTTCCAGTAGTCATGTATGCATGTGAGAGTTGGACTGTGAAGAAAGCTGAGTGCCGAAGAATTGATGCTTTTGAACTGTGGTGTTGGAGAAGACTCTTGAGAGTCCCAAGGAGATCCAACCAGTCCATTCTAAAGGAAATCAGTCCTGGGTATTCATTGGAAGGACTGATGCTGAAGCTGAAACTCCAATACTTTGGCCACCTCATGTGAGGAGTTGACTCACTGGAAAAGACTCTGATGCTGGGAGGGGATTGAGGGCAGGAGGAGAAGGGAATGACAGAGAATGAGGTGGCTTGATGACATCACTGACTCGATGGATGTGAGCTTGAGTGAATTCTGGGAGTTGTTGATGGACGGGGAGGCCTGGTGTGTTGCTATTCATGGGGTTGCAAAGAGTCGGACATGACTGAGCAACTGAACTGAACTGAGGAGAGTAAAAATGTTGCTGCTATTTATGTCAGAGTGTTCTGTCTGTGTTTTCCTCTAAGAGTTTTATAGTGTCATATCCTA